>JBANSL010000004.1:47607466-48207466 GCA_037127255.1 Persicaria tinctoria
TACAAGTATGGAATAATATCTTGGAAATTGTCTTCATCGGTCCCGTGTTTAATCTCTCTCGTTGCCAAGCCTACCCTTCGAGCCTTCTAGTAGATGAATGTGATGCCAAACTGCGACTTCGTTAGTGACTAGACTTGCTGGGGAACGAGGTTCTTTCGAGTGCTTGTGAAACAACAAGGACAATGTTTTCGTTCGTCTATTGCGTCTAACCACACCTTCGCAAGTAGAATATGTACAAGTGGGTTGGAACATGAGACAACTTACGTGGACACGAGGTTCCATCCTATCGTGGTGGAGGGGCATGTCGATTATGGTTGTGCTTCACATTTATATCACATGTATGCTCCTGGACATACTTTCGGATGGTCCACATCCCCAGGTACGTCAAGGCCCTACACATCCAAGTGCACGTCTTCTTGACACATCGAATGACGTACAATTATTTGGTTGACCTTTCAACAATAAACTCAAAGCACTTCTCCACCCCGGTCCACCAAAGGCAAGGTTGAACTTCTGCCTTCGACGCAAGTAATTTCCCCTCCGAAAGTTCAATCATATTGCATCGGGGGTCCTGGCTGCAGGGAGTTACTTTGTGCACCATCGCTTCAACTTTCTCCATCGTCATTGGGGAGGCGCTAGACCGCAGATAATACTCTTCTAGTTCCCTCGATCAAAACCACATACTCTTCTCTTCCCTGAGACCATCCCACTAGAAATTAGCCTACTATTCTTCAAGATTGACTCCATATTCTTCGTCATCGTCCGAGCCTACGATGTCAATTGTGGGGATTGGCCCATCCTTATTGTTCTCGTCGCTGCTTATGGATATAACACCCAACCCCATATATTGTGTCACCCAAGTGTATCACATCCAACTCCTTATTGGGTTTCCTTGCTGATCCAACCCATCTTCAGCGTACTAAGTCCTCATCCCTATGGATGAAAGGTTGATTTCCTCGCATGCCACCTTGTTGGACTTACCCCTAGCATCTACCCCATCATCCACACAAACAAGGATGGGTGGTCCCTTAGCGTCTGCCTCGCATATCACAATCTCAACCAAGTCATTCAGTTTTTGGGAGGTAGGTGGCCCACTTAGGCAAATTTCCCCAACACAAACGTCTTTTGCGTCGGGCTGCGTAACATGGAAGCTCTCCTTTTGCAACAGACCTGCATATATCTCGATGGCCCATTGATGTTCTCCGGGATTTAAGTTCAGGAATTTATACGTTTCTAGGTCGTCATCATAACCTATCACAATAGAATAACTCCCCCTTTGAACTTTAGCACGTACAAGAACGACAAATCTTTAGATATAGCACCATCGAATACCTTCAGCTTGATCAGGTTTTTGAGAGAATCATAGTCGACACTCTCTTGTATCACTATATTCTTATGTGCGTTCCGACTCGCAAAGACCCATTCGTCGCCCTCGAACACCCAACAACTATCTTATATAAAAGTCGCTCAAACCAAGCCTTTGCCACCTGAAAATAAAACGAGGGATGAGATTTGCGTCTTGGGATTGTAGTTTTGACCATAGATGTGCACAAACACATGTACTAGACTTACCCATTGCGTATACGAAGAAGCTTTGCCAGAAACTTATGTCATATGGAGGGGTGTGTTGAGTGATAATGACAGTTAATTAGGGTGACAAGTGTTCTACAACTGGACCTTCAGAACGACGATTCCTCTTCCATGTCGACACTCATTTTCATCCCTGATTTGTGAGCTTTCGAAGGCTTTGGGACCCCCCCCCCTCACATCGCCCATATCCCTGGTTTGTGAGCTTTCGACGGTTCTTTTTCCATGTTGGCATGGATTTTTTGTACACATTAACAAATGCTGTCATTTTTTTTTATATATTTTTTGTCTTATTTAATAAGGCACAATAGCTAATGTGGATTCCCATGTATGCATTGTTGTTGATTGGTTTTTTAATTCCCATAACAGAAACAGATATGCAAGCATGCTGACATGGATTATGTTGTTTTTTATACACATATTATGCATGATAGGAAGAAAAATGTCACGCATGTTGTTATAGTGGTATATGGTGGAGAATGGAGGTTTGTTGACATAGGGATATCATTCATTGGTGACACTACTCCAAATGCGTTTATATTGGATGATTCAATCATATTGCAAAGTTTAAAGGAAAAGGTATACAATATATTCAGTGTGGTTGCTTGAGTTTTTGAATTAGAATTAAGTCATTTACACCCCAATAAAACATTGAAAGCCCACTTAAAGTAGATTGTGATACTGATTTTACAAGAATTCATGATGCTAAATAAATTAGATGGTGTAAATTTTGCTGTTGAGTTGTGTGTCAGCAAACAAACATGATTATCACTCTCTTTGCCACTTGTTGTCCACGATCATGCACTTCAAAAAATTGAGGTTGTTGATTACACACATTGTGTATAGGCATTCTAGGTCATCTTAGCATAGTTTAGATGTAAATATCATATGTTTTAGTATTAATTCAACATTATATCATTTTGATGTTTGAGCACTTTTAGTGTTTAAATTACAGATCATAGATCCGAGCTCGAATGGTGGAGAAATCATGGAGCAATGGAAGCTAAGGAGAGCTAGGACAAGCCAAGAGAGGCCCAAGACAAGCCAATGACCGATCCCAAGATGAGATGAGCAAAGCCTAAGAAGCAAGGCTCGACCAACAAAGTGCGTAGACGTGCAGGGAAAACGCACGGGCGTGCGAGTTCGGCAGAGTTCAGCATAAGAGAGATATTGATCGACTCGGTACCTGGTGATACCGACTCAATACAGCCTGGGCAATGAATGCTAGGGTTTCGATGTGGATCTTCATTTTGAAAGCTGCAAAATCTTATCCTTTTATATTTGATCCTATCCATATCTAGCTCATTTAGGATTTGTTTTGGTTGATCATGAGGCCTATTTAAAGACACATTAGGTTTAGTTTTCTTCACCACTTAGAAACGGTTCCACCTCCTTCTTAGGGCAGACCACTTTGCACTTTTGTACTTTCGTTTCGTATTAAGCCATGGTTGGCTAAACCCATCTTTGTTTTACTCACGATTCAACAAATTGGTTTGGTGTATCATGAGGACTGAATTTCAGGTTTAATCTATTTTGTATTATTTCATCTGCTTTGTTCTTTATTGGAATTATTGCTATGTTGCATCTCTTGTCTTGGTTAGCTACCTCGATAGAGTCGCATCACACTAGGGTTTTGACTACATCCGCTTCACGAGTTGGTAGTAAACTGTTGTGAGCCTAAATTTCCATGTTTTACATTAACTTTTATATCAATATCTGTATACATTTCATGCATTTGGGTTAGACTTGTACAGAATCTATGTAGTTTATGCCTATTTTCCAGATTATGGAGTCTACATCAGTTTCTGTTTAATTTCGCAGAAATCGAGGCATTTTACAACAATTCAGAGAAAGGAAGGAAATCATCAAGATGTTCGAGGATAACTACAGAGAGTCCAAGATCAAGTAGAAGCTGAGCCAGGACAAATCGAGCAGAAAACAAGGAATGAAGCACTCGACACAGCTAGTCGATATCGACCGACTTCTAGTCGATATCGAGTGCTACCCAGTCAAAATCCAGCAAGTCGAGCAACTGATCACTCGAAAAACCCAGAGCTACTCGACGTCGAGTACTCTACTCGATGTCGAGTACACGTCGAGCGCCCAAAAGGTAGCCGAGCTCGAGTGCAACACACGTAGACACAAGCTAGTCGACGTCGAGTACTCTACTCGATGTCGAGTACCCCAGTCAGCAATCCGAGTCGAGTGGAATCTGAGTCCGAGAAGATAGATTACTTGCAAGTGAATATATGTGGAATTTTATCTATCCACATGAAGATCTATCAAGTTCAAGAGGGATTTATACACTTTAGTCTTATTTCCTTGTAGATTTATTTCCTTTATTCATTAAGTTTTATCTTATGTCTTTAGATAGATAATTTTAGATATAGATAAGATATTCTTTCCTTTTATAGCAAGGATTGAACACTATAAATAAGGCCCTAGGGGCTGAGTTTTAGGTATCATCTTTCAACACACAATTCATAGCATATAGCGAGTAGAGAGAGAGAGAGAGAGCTTGGCCGAGAAGAGTTTGGTTTGGCGAGAGCGGAATTGACTTCGATCGTTTGTAAGCATTGTTTTAGTTTATTAATGCAATTTAGTTCCATTTTGTTATTGATGAGTTTCTTTATGATGAAGAGCGAGTAGTCACCCAACTTCTAGGGTCGGGGTGAGCCCGACGATAGCCATGTAAGGTAAATGCGATAAAGGTACAATCTTTTGATGCGATTTCGTCTTCTATCCCTATGAGCATGATTCTTTTGTGACAGTTGAAGGTGATCCTTGTTTGTGTTATTGAAGCGAAAGTGATCTTAATGCAACTTGGATTAATTATGTGAAAAGGGTTAGTAACAATTAGGGTTTATGCGAAACCCTCTATCTTCCTACTTGTTAATAACGACAGTTATTTAATGAAAAGGCATGATCTTTTATACCTTTCTTCATTAGTCATATATGGTTATCATTGTGGCATTGAAACCCTGATTCCATGAGCTTTTAGTTTATATGATTTATTCCCATCTCTTTCGTGTTTGATTATGTCTTTCTTCATTGCGAAAAGTTACGAATTTTGTTCTGCTGAGTACTCGACATTGACAACAGGTAGTCGACATCGAGTAGGTTATAGTCGACGTCGAGGAGTTTTACTCGACATCGGCTGGGTTTTGTTTTGTTTTTGCGTTTCTGTTGCTTTCTGTTTTGCAGTTTTACTCGACTGAGTAGTCGACGTCGAGGAATCTGGTCGACGTCGAGTACTTTCTGAGTCGATTTCGAGATGATTCTGGGACTGAAAAGGCAAGCATTGACAAGTTTCCTCGTGGATACGATCCTGAATACCCTACTACTACAGCAGAAGGGTGTCTTGTATTTTATTTGCTGAGACAGGGAGTCGGTTTGATTTTATATTTCGATTTATTTTCATACTTGATTTCCCTCCGCATCATAAACACATCATGTAGGAACGGTTCGGGAATCTGGATTGTGTAGGGAGATTGACATCTTGATTGAAGGAACTAACATTTTAGTGCAATTACTCTTGATTGAAGTGGTGGTTGGTTTGATAACCTAAGAGACAATGTGAACAAGACGAGAGTATCCAATGTTGATGTCATTGCATTCCATGACTTAGTGCTACTCAACCCCCCCCCCCCCAAAATGCTAGAGGAGGGGATGTCAGTCGGTACCTATTCAATCCGGAACTGGAATAATCACAAATAGAAGAAGCCTGATGATCGAGAAACCAACCATGTTGTGATGAGCGGGGTGAAACCATCCACTTATTTATCTACCGTTGTTCTCCACTACTTTGCATGTTACTTTGTTTACTTCTACTCTCTCTCTCTCTCTCTCTCTCTCTCTCTCTCTCTCTCTCCTCTCCTTCTTCTACAAGATCTACTTTTTCTTAATCTTCTCTCCCTCATCTCTATTTTGATTGTTAGCAAGAGAACCACTAATCACATGCTTTATGTAAGATCGATACCTCGACTTGTCTTCTATACTAGTATTTGAATTTAGGGATTTCTTTGACGAGATTGAATGATCGATTTATCGCTCGTCAATTGTCATCATGCTTCCCACACATATGCTTACTGAAAATGAGGACAGAGAGAGCCGGAAAACATTTGAAACTAATCAATATTTTGACGGTGTGTAGATAATAGAAGATATATCTATTGATAAATTAAGTTGGAAGGAAGGGAAATATTATAGTTATGTTGTTGATAGCAATGAAAGACACGGTGAGTCATTGATTGATGACAATAAGATGAAGGGTGTGCGACCAGTGGATATAAATAGTGAATTCTTTTTAGATTATTTTAATAATGAAAACAATGCAAACACATCTGAATAATAAAGCGGGCGTTATGCTTCAATGAAAAGGAGGGGTAACATAATAGATGATTGTGGTGCTGACAATTCTAGCATGGCCAATTTTGATAACAAGGATTTAAGATTGATGTATGTTGGGAAAACCTTTGAATCAAAACAAGCAGTGAAAGATGCTTTGTACATTATGTCGATGACATCGATGACAGACATATTTGGATTTGAGATTAAAAAATCCGAACCAAAGTATTATAAAGCCAAATGTATATATCCTAATTGTGAATGGAAATTGCTTGTACAAGGGTGTGAGCAACTTGTTATAAGGTGATATTACACATTGATACACAGACATGCACATGGGAAGTCAAAATAAGACATTGTAGACAAGTCCCTTACAATGATGTTGCAGGCTTCATATAATCAATGTGACTATTTTGTGCGGCCAGCATAGAATTCTTACCGTTAGCATAACATTTTCCTTCCTCCCCTCTCCCTAATCGAATATAATATTTTCATGTATTCTTATTCTTATGTAATTAATATGTGTTGACAGTGGATGCAACCCAAAGCAAATAATTGATAAGATGAGAACATAACGCAAGATTCCAATTAGTTATTGAAAAGCAAGGAATTTAGCACAGATAGCACAAGTGAGAGTAAAAGGGACACTAGAATCAAATTTTGCTGCATTATCGTCATTTTGCCACTTGCTTATGGAGAATAATCCTGGGTCAATGGTTGTTATGTAAATAGATAGTGCTGAAAGGTTTAAGTACTTGTTCCTATCATTCGGGCAATGCATTTGGGTATTCCCTATCTTGAAGAAGGTATGCATAGGTGGATCATCAGTTCTAAGTCAATAAATTCTTTAGATTTATTCTTGTTAGCATATCTTATTCAGCTTGTGTTTATATGTTCTTGTCAGCATTTCTTAGAATTTTTTTTACCTTTTGCATTTTTGTTTATGTTGTTATAGATGACACATTCTTAACTGAGAAGTATAGAGGGACATTTGTTGTGAGCTGAATCTGCCATATTTTATAATAACTTTTATATCGTTTTCTGCATACATTTCATGAATTTGAGCTAGAATAATACAGAATCTATGTAGTTTATGTTTATTTTCCAAATTATGGAATCTACACCAATTTCTGTTTCAATTTACAGAAATCGAAGCAATTTACAGCAATTCTAAGAAAGGAAGAAAAGCTCGAAAGTCAAACTACAGAAGTCCAAGGTCAAGGAGCAGCAGAACCAGAATTGAGCAAGGAAAGCTGGAGAAATCCTTTGTCGATATCGACTTCTTCTAGTCGATGTCGAGTTGACCACATATCGAGCTGAGCACCAGACATCGACAAGTGAAGCCGGGAGTTGAAGATGTTACTCGATATCGGGGACTTTTACTCGATATCGAGGACAACCCAAGACGATCTCTACCTCTGAAGCCGAGATCAACGAAGCTGAGAGGACAAGACAACTCGAGTGCAGGACTTTACTCAATATCGACCAAGATCAGAAGCCGCACCTGTGCTCGAGGAAGCGACACTGGATCGAGAAGCCAAAGAGAGGACATACCGAGCACCATGTACTCGATATCGAGGAATTTACTCAATGTCGAGTAAACCAACATAGCATGTCCGAGCCAGTGTCGAAGAGAAGTTACTCGAGAAGACCAGTAAAGCCGAAGTCGACGACGAAGTTACTCGATATCGAGGAAAGCTTTTCTGGGCCGCGTTACGTTGTGGGCTGTTCGAGTCGAGTTGGGCTTGCTTGGATAAGAAGTTGTCCGATTCTATCCATATCTATCAAGACTTATCAAGATCTATAACCTCCATGAAGGATTTACCAACTTTAGATATATTTCCTTTTTGGATTTAATTCTTTTATTCCATTATTTAATCTTTAAGTAACTAGATAGAGAGATATGGATATAGATAGATATTTCCTTCCTTGATTAGCAAGGGTTGGAAGCCTATAAATAAAGCCTTAGGAGCTAGATTTTATTCAATTCAATTTCAGATGAACAAGAAAGTAGTTACATAGAGAGAGTAGAGGAGAGAGCTTGTGGCGAGAGAAGTTGGAAAGGCGAAAGCGGATTTGGCTTCGATTGATTGTAAGCTTTCTTTGGTTTATTTAATGCAAGTTATTTCCTTCTGTTATTTAATGAGTTTCTTGATCATGAAGAGCAAGTAGTCCACCCACTTCTAGGGTCGGCGTGAGCCCGACGGTAGCCATGTGAGGTAATGCGGTAAAGGTTTGATCTTTTTATGCAATTCGTCTTCTATCCCTACGAGCATGATTCTTTTGCGAAAGTTGAAGGTGATCCTTGTTTGTGTTATTGAAGCGAAAGTGATCTTAATACAACTTGGGTTAATTATGTGAAAAGGGTTAGTAACAATTAGGGTTTATGCGAAAGCCTCTATATTCCTATTTGTTAATAATGAAAGTTATTTGATGAAAAGCATGATCTTTTATGCCTTTATGTGTTACTTTGCATAGTTATCGTTGTGGTGTTGAAACCCTGATCTTGGAAGTCTGTTATTTTATTGAATTAATTCATCAAAATCTGTGTTCTGCGGTTATGATTCTAAGTTTCTGTCTTTACTCGATCCCGAGAAGTTTTAGTCGATATCGAGGACTGCTTTGTCGATATCGAGGAAGGGTTTGTCGAGATCGAGTTACTGTGTCTGATTTTGCTTTCTGTTCGTCGATTTCTGTTACTGTTCGTCGATATTGTTACTCGATATCGAGTAACTATTGTCGATATTGAGTAGTTTCTGTGCTTTGCTTTCTTTTCTGCTTTTATTTATTATTTCTGTCTTTCTGTTTGCTTTTCTGTCTGTGAGATTTACAACTACCTGAGATCCGCCGACGTGCTTACTCGAGGATCGATCCTGACTTCCCGCTGCTACATCAGGAGGAGGTCTTGTAATTATTTGCAAGGGGCGGAATCTGGTTTGCTATACTTTATTTATATTTTATTGCAATTCTCGATTTTCTTCTTACAACAAATTGGCGCCGTTGCCGGGGAAGAAATCATCCGCGCCATAGGTAGTCAGATCTCACTTTTCTTTTGAGTTACTTTGCAGGTGCATGTGTCGTTCTGGTCAACCGCCTGAGTTTGACGGCTTAGACGATCCGTAACGCCTTCTACACATCCAAGCTAAACTGAAAAGAGCCATGGCGGCCGCAAAAACACAGAAACAACTGATTGAGAGGCTTCAGAGGGAACTAGCCACCAAGGATACTGCTCTCACCACTGAGAGAGCACGTAATACACAGGAAGTTGCGCGAATGAGGCAATTGAAAGATGAGCTTGCCCAATATCCTACCACTGTAGAGGATTACATGCATCCAACTGTCGTCGTGCCTGAATCGGCTATTCTAATCCCAGATAATAACTACGAAATTCGCACTCCTTTCTTAATGAATGCCCTCTTCAACATATTACCAATTTTACTGATATGTGTCATACTCTTGCTAAAGGTACCACCTTGGAGTATATCTTGATGAAGGCTTTTCGTTGGTCTCTGACTGGTCCAGCATTGAAGTGGCTTGAGGGTCTCCGTCCACGATCCCTCACAAGATGGGCTCAAGTAAAGCAGGAATTTCTCAATAAATTCTTCCCTCCTGCCAAAATAGCGCTCCTTCGCCAGAAGATTACATCTTTCAAACAGCAGCCTCGAGAGCCGCTGGCAAAGGCATGGGAACGCTATAAGGATCTACTGCGATCCTGCCCTACACATGGACAACAACCTTGCGTCGTTCAGGAGATCTTCTTCAATTCTCTTGACCTTGCTGCTAAGGATAAGATCAACGCATATACTCATTATGAGTATCTGACAATGTCGCCAGCTGACGCATGAGCTGCCCTCGACTAGCTGACCAACTATGACAAAACGTATGGGACTCCAATCAACTATGATGAGAATGCCTATGCCAGGCCAGCCCCAACCACGCCCCTCTTTGAGCCCTCTAAAGAGATTGATCCAGATGTCAAGGAGCAGTACTACAGAGATCAGAATCGCAAACTCATCAAACAAGTAAAGTAACTTTCTGTCAACAAGCCTTGCATTGAATGCGGATCACAGCGGCACACCACTACTGAGTGCCCACACACAGAGCAAGTCAAGGGCATAATACCACAAAGAGGCAGCTTACGCAGGGGGTCCTAATCGCTATTTGGGGACCAAAGGTTTCAGCAACCACAATGGAACCAAGGTGCCCCTAGGAAACCCCCGCCATACAGAGCTTCAGGACATCCGAAGAGGTACCAAAAAAAGGATGACCTATAGACCATCCTAGAGGAAATACGAAGGAACCATTTAGACAACAAGCAATCCTTCAACTCAGTCTACACTCAGATACAAGGTGTCAACTCTAGGCTTGGGGAGATTGATATATGGCGGAAATCAATGGAGACACAGATTCGCCAGATAGCAGCAGGTATCCCCAAATAGTCAGGTACACTCCTTGGGTCTTCTGAACCAAATCCCAAAGGGAAGACCGGACACATCGCTGTTGTGAAACTCATGAGCGGCCACCAACTACGCGAGCCAGAGGTCGAAAAGCAGCAGGACGAAAAAGTTGAACAGCAACTCGATATCGACGAGCAGCAAGTTGATGTCGACCAGACTTTGGTCGATATCGAGGAAGGCCAACCCGACGTCGAGGAAAAACTGCACCACCCTTCTTCTACACAGCACAACAACTCAACATCGAGGAATCTGGTCGATATCGAGGAGAATCTGGTCGATGTCGAGGAGAACCAAGTCAATGTCGAGAAAGTTGTAATACCTCCGACATCTGTTCTGGCTCCAAACCAGAAAAAGAAGTTGCCCTTCCCAACAAAATCTCCAAAGAATCCAGTAGAGAAGAAATTTCAGCGTTTCATCAAGATGCTTCAAAAGCTCAATGTCACCATACCCTTCACAGAAGCTCTCAATTAAATGCCATCATATGTCAAATTTCTCAAGGAGATCCTAAGCAAGAATTGGTCAATGGCTGAGATTACAGAGGAGTGCGGCCATATAGACATACTTGAGCAAAGGCCAGATCCAAGTAAGTTTGCTATAACTATTGGATTTGGTCAATATAAATTTAATGCTTTATGTGATCTTGGAGCTAGTGTGAGTATAATGCCTTTAACAATATGGTCCAAGATTAAGATAGGTACCCTAGAGCCTGTGGATGCTAAGCTTTATATGGCCAACAACACGGTGGTCATTCCAACAGGCGTGGTGGACAATGTGTCAGTGCAAGTAGGTAAGTTCTTTGTCCCTGCTGATTTCTTAGTTATTGATATGGAAGAGGACCCTGCTTGTCCAATTATTCTAGGAAGGCCCTTCTTGGCGACGGTGGATGCCAACATAAGCGTAAGGAAGGGAGTACTCGCTTTCCACATCAGCGATGAGGTAATTGAGTATTCTTTTAACAAAACTGAAAGAAATACAGGTCCAATGGAAGAGGTAAAATCTATATCAGCTGGTTACATTACTTGCGGGGAGCCTAAGGTAAGAAATATGACTTCCGAGGAGCTGGAAAAAACGGATATGGAAGCCGAGGTGGAGAAGATCATGGCCATCCTAAACGACGACACGAATGATCTGCTCGACATCGACCAAGGTAAGTCGACGTCGACTAATTATTTCTCGGATTCCTTGACATGATGCAAGTATGGGGTCGAAATCGACCAGAATTCCTCGACATCGAGGAATTTGGTCGACATCGACCAAACTCAGAACCCACCACCACCAGCGTCGTCGAACAGCCAACCTGAAGCCACAGACTCCTCAATATCGAAGAAATTGGTCGATATCGACCAAAATCCCGCTGCCTTGACTTCGCCTTCATCAACGAGCAATCTACTGGAAGCCGAGAAAGACTACTCAATATCGACCAAATTGGTCGATATCCACCAACACCTTGCTTCCTCGACTCCACCATCCTTGAGAAGCAGTAAGCCAAGATATGGATCTTTCTTCTCCTATTTCCATTAAAGATTTATCTATACATGGGAGATGTTTGCCTTGGTATGTGCGCTTATGTAGGATGTCCAATGATGAGCCTAAGGAGTATGAAGTTGGAGACAAGCTCTATGTTTCCAAATCAAAGGATCATTGGTTTCCTAACAAATTCAAGAAGAAGAAGATGGGACCCTTCGTGGTGAACAAGATCCATTCTGGAGGACTGCAACTGATGGACAAGAATGAAGTCCTATTTGAAGCCCAAGCTACATGGGCCCTACAAATGCCACCTTGAGCTAAATGGAGAAAGTCGGCCTAGCGACTATAAAATCTAGAGCTTGTAAATAGACATTTATTTTTTGGATTTTTGGACATTGTTGCTTTTGTTTGTTTTTGGTTTTGAACTTTTAGTTTTTCTATTTGTAGGTATTTCTCTTCTACATATTTTTCAGGTCCATGGGGATAGAAGCAAGCTAAAATCGGATTCGGCCCAGCAGCATGATCACTCGATATTTTGAAGCCCTGCACACCGGTCTAGTGAGTTTCTTTCTTTACCCTTATTTTTTATACAGTGAGAACACTATAATGTTTAAGTATGGGGTGGGGGAAGGGCTACTTTGTGCATATTTTCCATATTTGAAATTATATGTGCATATTTAAAGTTTTATTTCTTGAATTGCTTATACATGGCTATTTTGGAATTCATTATTGATTTATAAGCTTATATGCATGTTTTCCAAAAGTTTGAAAAATGACCCCCATTGAATTTTTTTGATAAATGTCATCGAAGCTTTAATTGAACTCGACGATGCAAAATTAGATTCATTAGAGATATAGCATGAAATTTCCTAGTAAAGGAAAGTCACAATGAAATGCATATTTTCTTGAAAACCATGAAATGAGGTAAAATTTGAAGTTGCTTTTGACATGTTGCATGATAAGAGGATGGAAGACTTTGTATTTCCATATAATGCTCATATTGTTATATCCTAGCCTTACCTATGCTTATACATCACAAAAGCCATATATGCCTTATTTCAATTATTGCTCCACATGATCTAAATATTGTCATTCTTGACCTTATTTCCTATCCGGAGATTATGTTGAGAATGATGTTACATTATGGAGATTTTTATATGGTTGTTGTTATCATATTTGGAGTTTGGCAGGAAATTGTTTGAAATATATGGAAAATTTAATGAGTGAAAGAAAATCCGGTCACCTCAGAGATAAAGGTAGATCGACCCTGCTCGCTGAGATAATAGTTCAGTGAGATGGGACACACAGGGGAGGATTCCAAAGCACTAAGTATCCGGGGCCATTCATGACACCCATGTTTGCAACTCGCGAGAAGGCAATGCTGAGCTTAGAGAGGTAAAAGCATTATTATTGAAAAAAGCTTTATGAAAGGTGATGAATCTTATGAAAAAGGAGTGTGGTATGAAAGTGTGGAAATTACTCTATTTCCCCGGATCATTAGCACTACATTGCCAAAAACATTGCCCACCTTTTAGCCTTTTACCAATCTACTCCTTATTTGAGCTTAAATTAAAGTCCTCTTGATTATTAATGCTTTATCACTTATGAATCGTTTTTGCATAACCCTCCTTTTGTGAGTAGATGTTGCTTTTTAATTGCACATGCATTGATTTGTGACATTAGTACCTTTTCGAGGATGGTAATTGATTGCAGGGTTATATGAGAATAATATGTTGAGAGTTTTTTATTTCTTCCCCTGAATGACAATTAAAAGTATTGCTTGAGGACAAGGAAGCTTAAGTATGGGGTGTTTGTTGTGAGCTAAATCTGCCATGTTCTATAATAACTTTTATATCGTTTTCTACATACATTTCATGCATTTGGGCTAGAATAATACAAAATCTATGTAGTTTATCTTTATTTGCCAAATTATGGAATCTACACCAGTTTCTGTTTAAGTTCGCAGAAATTGAAGCAATTTACAACAATTCTAAGAAAGGAAGAAAAGCTCGAAAGTCAAACTACAGAAGTCCAAGGTCAAGGAGCAGTAGAACCAGAATTTAGCAAGGAAAGCTGGAGAAATCCTTTGTCGATATTGACTTCTTCTAGTCGATGACGAGTTGGCCACATATCGAGCTGAGCACCAGACATCGACAAGTGAAGCCGGGAGCTGAAGATGTTACTCGATATCGGGGACTTTTACTCGATATCGAGGACAACCCAAGATGATCTCTACCTCTGAAGCCGAGATCGACGAAGCTGAGCAGACAAGACAACTCGAGTGCAGGAATTTACTCGATATCGAGTAATTAACTCAATATCGACCAAGATCAGAAGCCGCACCTGCGCTCGAGGAAGCGACACTGGATCGAGAAGCCGAAGAGAGGACATATCGAGCACAATGTACTCGATATCGAGGAATTTACTCGATGTCGAGTAAACCAGCATAGCATGTCCGAGCCAGTGTCGAAAAGAAGTTACTCGAGAAGACCAGTAAAGCCGAAGTCGACGACGAAGTTACTCGATATCGAGGAAAGCTTTTCTATGCCGCGTTAAGCTGTGGGCTGTCCGAGTCGAGTTGGGCTTGCTTGGATACGAAGTTGTCCGATTCTATCCACATCTATCAAGACTTATCAAGATCTATCAACTCCATGGAGGATTTACCTACTTTAGATATATTTCCTTTTTGGATTTAATTCTTTTATTCTATTATTTAATCTTTAAGTAAGTAGATAAAGAGATATGGATATAGATAGATATTTCCTTCCTTGATTAGCAAGGGTTGGAAGCCTATAAATAAAGCCTTAGGGGCTGGATTTTATTCAATTCAATTTCAGAAGAACAAGTAAGTAGTTACATAGAGAGAGTAGAGGAGAGAGCTTGTGGCGAGAGATGTTGGAAAGGCGAAAGTGGATTTGGCTTCGATTGATTGTAAGCTTTCTTTGGTTTATTTAATGCAAATTATTTCCTTTTGTTATTTAATGAGTTTCTTGATGATGAAGAGCGAGTAGTCCACCCACTTCTAGGGTCGGGTAGAGCCCGACGGTAGCCATATGAGGTAATGCGGTAAATGTTTGATCTTTTTATGCAATTCGTCTTCTATCCCTACGAGCATGATTCTTTTTCAAAAGTTGAAGGTGATCCTTGTTTGTGTTATTGAAGCTAAAGTGATCTTAAGACAACTTGGGTTAATTATGTGAAAAGGGTTAGTAACAATTAGGGTTTATGCGAAAGCCTCTATATTCCTATTTGTTAATAACGAAAGTTATTTGATGAAAAGCATGATCTTTTATGCCTTTATGTGTTACTTTGTATGGTTATCGTTGTGGTGTTGAAACCCTGATCTTCGAAGTCTGTTTGTTTATTGAATTAATTCATCAAAATCTGTGATCTACGGTTGCGATTCTATGTTTATGTCTTTACTCGATCCCGAGAAGTTTTAGTCGATATCGAGGTCTGCTTTGTCGATATCGAGGAAGGGTTTGTCGAGATCGAGTTACTGTGTCTGAGTTTGTTTTCTGTTCATCAATTTCTGTTACTATTCGTCGATATTGTTACTCGATATCGAGTAACTATTGTCGATATCGAGTAGTTTCTGTGCTTTGCTTTCTTTTCTGCTTTTATTTGTTATTTCTGTCTTTCTATTTGCTTTTCTGTCTGTGAGATTTACAGCTACCTGAGATCCGCTGACGTGCTTCCTCGAGGATCGATCCTGACTTCCCGCTGCTACATCAGGAGGAGGTCTTGTAATTATTTACAAGGGGATAATTGATCTAGAGAAGTAAGGCAAACGGGTGGTTAGAGAGCGAAACTCTCAAAGAAGGATTCCCTTCTTGCCTTCCCCCTTGCTCCGGCGAGCTCTTTCGGCCACCTTCTCGGCCTATTGTCTTCCTCCTCTATCGTCATCTCTTCCCCTCTTCTCCCCTTCTCAATCTTTCATTCTGATCTGCTTCTCCAATTTCGGCTTTATAGCTGGTTTAATTCGACATTTATTGTTGTCCAACCACCGGAAATTGAAGTAAGTGCCCTGTACTTACTTCGACTTCTACCGGCTGCTACTCGTCCCTCTCTCCCACCCGACTCTCCCTTCCCATGACCTGAGATCTCTGTTTTCTTCTTCCCCCCGCCTCTGGCGGCGGCTTCGCCAACGCTTGTCGGAGCTTTCCTCCTCCTCTCCCTTGTTGCGTCTACCTCTCTAAACTAGCCGTTACTCTTGTGAACTAGTCGTTACCTCAGAAAGAAAATAGCCGTTAACCTGGCAACGGTCCTCGAATTTTGAATTCAGGTTTGACTTTCGTTGACCGTTTTCTCACTCTCCCCCTCAGCCCTCCCCGCCGCCGGCAACTCCACGTCGGAATTTCTCCTCTCTCCTTTTCGCATTCCCTCGCCTAACCTCCCTCCACCTTCCTCACCTTCTCCTCCTCACCCTGGTCTTCTTCTCTTTCCTCCCGACCTGTGAACAGTTCTCAAACGAAGTTCTGTTAGGGGGGCTAGGATTACTACTGCTTTCCTCAAATTAAACACTCCTCTCTTCTATTCTTGGAACATAGGCTGATGAGCCTTACAAATTTGAGGTTTGATCCATTGGTGAAAGAAAACCCAATTTGAGTTAGGGTTCCACGAAAAACTCGAAGCTTTAGCAGTTTCTTCAAAAGGGGCCTCAAAGCTACTCCTTCCATTAAATTGGTTACAGTTCCCCCTTCAGCAATTCCTCACGACCTAGGAGTTTTACCAATTTGAGCTCGGACCTACTATATACAAAATGCCCAAATTCGCCTAGGGCTCCACTGTGCAACAGACTCACTAGTAAAATCCTTGGAGGGGTCTTTGATTCTTGATTACTAGTGAAACTGGTTGTGGTTTCCTGCCCCCACATCCATCACGATTCAGGAACCTTGCCAATTGCCTGTTCAGATCTTAAATCCGGAAAACCCAACCTGGCTTTAAACTCTTTGATAATGCACATTTCTAATAGGCATTATAGGGTAGTTTAGATACATTTGCATTGTAGAATATGCATGTTTAGTGACAACTTAGATTAAACTCTTTTCGTGGAAAAGTTCGGAATCTATGCTATTTCGGTTGAATTGTGCAGAATAGTAGATCCGATATGGTTGAAAGCAAAGGAAAGATGAACGACATGTCCAAGTGAAGTCAAGAAGGCAAGCTAAGGAAAGAAAGAAAAGAGGCAAGAAAGAACGAGGGAAGAATGAAGAGAAAACAAGTTTCTGGGCATCTGTCGCTGCCAGCGAATGGGATCTCGCTGCCAGAGACTGGAGTCAGTGGAAGCATGTCCAGGAGCAGCATGACTCGCTGCCAGCGAAAGGAAACTCGCTGCCAGCGAATGGAGTCGCTGCCAGCGGACGACCGGATTCGCTGCAGCGGATGTAAGCTTTCGCGGCAACGAATGAAGACTCTCGCGGCAGCGGAAGGGTGGACTCGCGGAAGCGGAATCGAAGAAGCTTGAAAATATTCTAAGGCATGGGCATTCGCTGCCAGCGAGTGTGGTAGCGAAAATCCAACAGGAGCTTGATTGACGCCATTCGCTGCCAGCGGAAATTTTCGCTGCCAGCGGAATTTGACGCTGAATTAAATTTGGAAAGTCTATCTTCTATCTAGTTCGTTTAGGAAGTTTCTATCTAGTTTATCTATCTTTTACCTTATTTATGGAAGACATTAGGCTTATAAATAGGATGTTCTAGGCTAAGTTTTTTAATAAAAGAATTCCAAGTAGAGCAATCACCTTTGAAGAGAAGAAAGTTTAGGTAAGCCATGTTTGGCTAATTTTGTAGTTTCCGCCTACACTTTTGAGACTTGGTTGGTGGTTTGTGAGTTTCTAATTCAAGTTATTTTTCCTCTTTAATTCTTTCAACTTCTTTGTGTGAAATTAATTATGTTATTGGTGTTATCTTGATTAGCTACCTTGATAATATTGATTTCATGCTAGGATTTAATACTTTCGTATTTGTGTTATTTCCGTAGTAGCACGCATAAGATTGTGGATTCCGTGTTTGAAGCATGATTATGTAGGGAGTTGACATATATCTTAAACATTGATTTACCGTGTTTAATTGGTGTTATTTATATGCTCAAGTTCTTGGGACTATTTGCTATCTCTTTGTTAAATCTTGACCGTGTTAAGGTTGCATTGAGGTGTAAGGGATTAATTGGACTCGTAGGACTTTTAATCTATATAAACCAAGACGTGAGGAATTCGTAGGAAAAGGTAATAACTTGAAAAGGATTCGAAGATCAATAAAACCAACCAAAGTCGAGAACTTGTAGGTGGAAACGCTTTTCTTCTATCCTTTATTTGCTTTTGTCAATATTGTTTTCTATTTTCATTCATAAAAATCTTTTCTTTTTATATTGATAAATACACAATATTTAGAAGTACTTGATTCTCTAGGGTTCGACCCCTTACTTGCATACTATACTAGTTTGTTTGTTTGGGATTTATTTTTGGCGAGGTAAATCAACGACTTTCCCTCCGTAAAAAATTGGCGCCGTTGCCGGGGAATCAAGTTTATTTCTTTGTTTTGTGTATTTATTAATATTTGTACATATATCTATCCCCGTCGTGGACCTATCTTACGGTTCACGACACCTCGTTACTAATTGTTTGCAATGGAGTTGGAATTATGGCAATACCAAGGAGAATACTTTCACCATTACCTCGCAAGAGTGCAATATTTAGTGGACGACCGTGCTTCACGGGGTATCCAAGATGATTTGAAAGAACAAGTACTTTGCGTTCAAGATGGCATGCTTCCCGAGATACGAGAATTCGCCCAATCTTTGAAAAACAAAGGCTTTTATGGTTTGGATTGGCCGGAATTGTGGGATATTTTCCTTTGTGTGGGTGACATGGCAAAGGTGGAAGAAGACTACATGTTGGCATCCACACCCTTACCTTTCAAACCAATGGTGGGCGAGATACATGAAGGAACCCAAGACGCAAGCAACATTGGTTCAATTGAAGATGGAAAAGGGAGCCTAATGCCCCTTGACATGGAGTCTCATGAGTGCACGCATGAGGAACCATGTATTTTGGCACCTACTCCACCAATGGAAATCATCCCCAACCCATCTATTGAGGAACCAAGTCCGGAGCCGATTTCTGTGGCTTTTGAGAAAGGTAATGATATTTTTGACACTTTTGTGGATTTTGGTGAATATGTAGATCCTTGGGAGCATTACTTCAACAAGCCACCAGCAGAACTGTGTTGGTGGTACTACATACCCTCGGCGAGAAGTCACGCCCGGGCATATGAAAAGTTGGAGACCTTCTTCAACATCACATCATTTGACTTCGGCTTCTTTATATGTGGTGCTCGCCTACCTAGATGGTGTGCACCGGAGTTTGATTTGTTAAAGAGGGCGTTAGCAATGTCCGAGTGAGTCTTGAATGTGCGAACAAATAAACCGTCGAGTCTATGACGATAAATAAGGACGCTTCTTGGGAGGCAACCCAAGGTAAGTTTTTCTAAATTAGTTATTTCAATTCCTGGTTATTTAATTAGTTTTGTTGTTTAATAAATTAGAAATTTCCTAATTATTTTATATGGTAGATAGATGGTTTCGGATACTTTGAGCTAACCATGCAGGGAAAAGTGAAAAGACCAAAGAATAGAGAGTATGTGCTAAATTCATTGTAGTTCTTCATCGTTCTTCTTCCGAGCTTCATCATCTTTGCCATTGAAACTTTTCCATGATGTGAGTTATTCTTTACCCTCTTTCTCTCATATTTTTATGATTTTTTTTGTCTTTCATTTTCATTGAGGACAATGAAGAATTTCAGTGTGGGGGAGGGTTGCATTCATAGATTCAGGCATTCATGTTTATTTTGTCGTTATTTTATTCATCGATTCATGTTTATTTTTCGTTAATTTATTGCATTGGAAAATGAAAAAAAAAATTGAGAAAAATCCAAAAAATCCAAAAATATCATGCATTGCATATATGTGTTATTCAAATACTCATCTTGCCTTAGTTTGTCCTCTATTTTATTTTTATGAGTTTTACCATATATGTTCCATAATATGATTGAACTACCTAGCCTTGTCACATATTTGAAATGATTTTTATGGGAGCATGACTTGTTAGTTTAATTGAGCAAGTATGATTCTTTGTCTTTGCCATTATTGAAATCCAACAAAACTTATCCTAGTGAGAATTTTGGCCATATAGGGATTTTCATCATATTTATTCCCTTTTGCTTTCTTGTGTGACATTATACTCTCCTTATGTAATTACCTCTTGAGATTGACATTGTTATCTATATTTGAGGCCGAATTTATATGTCTATTGCTTATGAGTTTCATATGATAGAGGCATGATTTTCTTAGCCATATTATTATCCATATCCACCCTACATATGTGTCCTTTGCTTGTAGCCAATTTGAGCCTTAGCCTTTTCTTTGAAGCTCCACAAAAATTTATCTTAGCCGATGATGAGCCTTACCCTATCCGGGAATTAGGATTAGAGTTGGTGAATGATTGATGTGGTTGAGTGGAAAAGAAAATATTGTTAAGAGAGTTACGAGTTGTGGATTATTATGTAATTTTGGTTTTATTCCTCACATTGTGCATTATTGTATTTTGGCTCTAGAAAAGAAAAATTGAAAAAAAAAAGAGGAAAAAAGAAAAAGAAAAAGATGAATAAAGAGCCTTTTATTTTCATTATGTATGTGAGAGTTGGAAAAAAATGTATGGTTGAGAGAAAGTTCTTTTGTTGAGTGGTTTAAGAGTGAAAGTTTGAGTTATCTCGGTTTTGGAAGTATTTGGTTTTTGATGTTCTTCCGGTTGTTCTTAGGGATCCCTTTTTCCCGGATTTTTAGCACCACAAGCCTAAATATTTTCTTACCTTAATTCCTTACCAAGCCTCATTACAACCTTGATAAAAGACCTTTTGATGTTTCTTATAAGTGATAACATCCACGGTGGAGAATATGTGATATTTGTGTCAATTTCTATGTAGCTTTTTGCATTTTGGATTGAGTTGAGAGGTACATTATTAAGCCTAAACACATGAGAGTGAGAGCAAACACATGATCCTGGTGAGGTTGGATGAGATGTGCCTTTATTTTGAATCACTCATATACTTGCTAGGATGTTAACTTTCATGCTTATGGCTCCTACACTTTGATAGTGCTTGAAGATCATATTTGTGGTATGATGGTTTTGCTCTTGTTTTTGTATTGCTTGAGGACAAGCAAAAGGTTAAGTGTGGGGGAGTTTGATAATGCACATTTCTAATAGGCATTATAGGGTAGTTTAGATACATTTGCATTGTAGAATATGCATGTTTAGTGTCAACTTAGATTAAACTCTTTTCGTGGAAAAGTTCGGAATCTATGCTATTTCGGTTGAATTGTGCAGAATAGTAGATCCAATATGGTTGAAAGCAAAGGAAAGATGAACGACATGTCCAAGTGAAGTCAAGAAAGCAAGTTAAGGAAAGAAAGAAAAGAGGCAAGAAAGAACGAGGGAAGAATGAAGAGAAAACAAGTTTCTGGGCATCTGTCGCTGCCAGCGAATGGGATCTCGCTGCCAGCGAGTAGAATCAGTGAGAGCAGGTCCAAGAGTCAGCACATCTCGCTCCCAGCGAATGGGATCTCGCTGCCAGAGACTGGAGTCAGTGGAAGCATGTCCAGGAGCAGCATGAGTTGCTGCCAGCGAAAGGAAACTCGCTGCCAGCGAATGGAGTCGCTGCCAGCGGACGACCGGATTCGCTGCAGCGGATGTAAGCTTTCGCGGCAGTGAATGGAGACTCTCGCGGCAGCGGAAGGGTGGACTCGCGGAAGCGGAATCGAAGAAGCTTGAAAATATTCTAACGCATGGGCATTCGCTGCCAGCGAGTGTGGTAGCGAGTGTGGTAGCGAAAATCCAACAGGAGCTTGATTGACGTCATTCGCTGCCAGCGGAAATTTTCGCTGCCAGCGGAATTTGACGCTGAATTAAATTTGGAAAGTCTATCTTCTATCTAGTTTGTTTAGGAAGTTTCTATCTAGTTTATCTATCTTTTACCTTATTTATGGAAGACATTAGGCTTATAAATAGGATGTTCTAGGCTAAGTTTTTTAATAAAAGAATTCCAAGTGGAGCAATCACCTTTGAAGAGAAGAAAGTTTAGGTAAGCCATGTTTGGCTAATTTTGTAGTTTCCGCCTACACTTTCGAGACTTGGTTGGTGGTTTGTCAGTTTCTAATTCAAGTTATTTTTCCTCTTTAATTCTTTCAACTTCTTTGTGTGAAATTGATTATGTTATTGGTGTTATCTTGATTAGCTACCTTGATAATATTGATTTCATGCTAGGATTTAATACTTTCGTATTTGTGTTATTTCCGTAGTAGCACGCATAAGATTGTGGATTCCGTGTTTGAAGCATGATTATGTAGGGAGTTGACATATATCTTAAACATTGATTTACTGTGTTTAATTGGTGTTATTTATATGCTCAAGTTCTTGGGACTATTTGCTATCTCTTTGTTAAATCTTGACCGTGTTAAGGTTGCATTGAGGTGTAAGGGATTAATTGGACTCGTAGGACTTTTAATCTATATAAACCAAGACGAGAGGAATTCGTAGGAAAAGGTAATAACTTGAAAAGGATTCGATGATCAATAAAACCAACCAAAGTCGAGAACTTGTAGGTGGAAACGTTTTTCTTCTATCCTTTATTTGCTTTTGTCAATATTGTTTTCTATTTTCATTCATAAAAATCTTTTCTTTTTATATTGATAAATACACAATATTTAGAAGTACTTGATTCTCTAGGGTTCGACCCCTTACTTGCATACTATACTAGTTTGTTTGTTTGGGATTTATTTTTGGCGAGGTAAATCAACGACTTTCCCTCCGTCACTCTGACAAAGGCGATTTCTGACACTACCAATGGAGAAAGACAAGCCTCCTGGTAATGGACGACGAGTTGGCCAACTCACATCGACTCCTGTCCAGGCAGCTCCAGGCACTTGTTCCCCTTCGAAGATGACGATTCTTGGCTCTATTCCGCGATGCTCAACTACCACAAAGACAAAAACTCCTCAAGCAGCTCCAGTGGAAGACTCTACACAGGTGGGTTTACTTCCAACACCAGATGCTGTTCTCCCTCCTCTCTTCACACCAATTCCGTATGGTGAGGTAACCCACTCTTCCTCCCTTCCCCCGGATCTTCCCGGGTCCTCTAAGGTAGTCACTGAAGTGCAAAAGATCCCAATGGAGGGACAATCTATGTGTTCCATGGTCGAGAAGATCCCAATGGAGGGACAAAATTACATGCTTAATACTGATTCTCCTATTGTTGTTGATATTATTCTAAATACTCAGAAGATCCCTATGGAGGGACAACAAATAGCTTGCTCTACCTCTGTCTGTGATAACCTATCCTCCAACCCTCACTTCACTGGCCCAGATAATGTTATCCCACCCATACCCAATGCTGCACAGCCTCAACCAAAGATGCTACAGCTGAGTCTCCTGGTTTGAATATTCAGTCTATGAGCTCTGAGACAGATCCAGTTAATGAGATGGTAAATCCTAACTCTCTCCCTCAACCCTCCCAACAACAAACCTTACAAACAGACATAGCTACAAACATTCAAGAACCCACTCCTGCAGAAGCATACAGGTCCTCTGCAACTCCTAATCCCTCCCAAGCCAACAATCCTAGCACCTCAAACCCAAACCAATTACAAGGAGCATGGGCTACTAGATCTATATTGACTAAGAACAGTACAAGAACTAGAGGTTATAGGCTTTCATACCAGAGTTCCGGAGAAGGGGATATTGTCAAAGCTAAAAGAGATGAAATTCTGAGTTTAGAAGAAGCTTGGGGCTTTGCATTCGTTAGATATGTTGTAGGCAGATTTCTTGGTTTTGAGGCTATTGCAAGTTTAAAAAGAAATTGGCCAAAGCATGAATACAATGCACAAGGAGGATGGCTCATCTTTAAATTCTCAACTGAAGATGATAGAGATTCAGTTTTGATGAAAGGACCTTTCACTGGACCAGGCTACACTCTCCTTCTCAAATTTGTGCCTGAAAGATTTACCTTTGACAAGGCCCTTTTCTCTAGTCTTCCTGTTTGGATCAGAATTCATAAACTCCCTACTAAGTTCTGGACTCCAATCATGCTAGAAAAAATTGCTTCAAAAGTCGGATATCCAATTATGACAGATGGATATACTGAAGATAGATCAAAACAACTTTATGCCACAGTGCTAGTTCATATGGATTGTTCGAAGGAATTGAGGAGCATGGTTCACATTGAATTTGATGATGCTCCTGACCACACATGCTTTATAGAATACGAAAACCTACCTCCAAGATGCAACAGGTGTACCACTTATGGGCATGAGACAAACAAATGTCCTGCAGCCAGAGGTACTACTATGGAGAATAGAGGTACGGCTAGGGATGCTCCTCATAAAATCTATAGAGAAAAGACAAGGTCTTCAGCTGCAGGTGTCTCTTCTTCCTTACCTGTTACCTCTCCAGCCACCAACTCTAACCCTCTCAATCCTAATTCTGCTCTTCCCCCCCCCCCCCCCCTCCCCCCCTACTCAAACCCCCTCACTTCCCTCTGACCCAATTCTGCCTTCTCCTACTATCAACCCCTCTACCATCTGTAATTCCTCCCCAATTGTCACTACTAGCTCGACCACCTCTCTGGAATCCCTCCCCCCCCCCCCCCCTCCACCTTTTCTCCCTACACCAAATTCTGATCATAGCTTACATATCTCTCACAAACACAGACCCCCTCCCAGACCTTTACAAAAATCCCCACCTTCTGGTTTCAAATTTACCATGATTAATGTCAAATCCTCACTTTTCTCTTCCATAGAGAAAATAAACCAAGCTTACCAGAAAAAATAAAAACTCTCCTCCCCCTGCAAGAGCTGAAGAGCTTCATGATATACAGCAGACTTATATAGAAGTTTCTAAAAGAGTTGAAGAAGAAATAAGGGAAGATGATTTTCTGAAAGAAGAGGAAAAAGAAATGAGAAAGAAAAAGATGACCTTTGCTAGGAACAATTCTTTCCAAGTCTTACAAAAGGTGCCTGAGGAACTGAATGCAGAATCACAAAGGCCTGTCCAAGCACCTTTAACTGATGGGAAAAAAGCCACCTGCAAAGACACAAAACTCATGAAGGCTAAAGAGAAGTCAGACATAAAAGCTATAGAGAAGTAATAGACTATCAATGTGGTAAGAAGAAGTGGGAGACTGAACAAAAAAGGTCAGAGCTCTACAATTGAACATCAGATGAAGGGAGAAAATATAGAAGAGAGTGAGGAAGAGGAAGATATAGATACAGAAGAAAGAGAAAAGAAGGAACTTGTTTTGGCTATGAATCAATGGCCTGTGCATAATCTTGGTGGAGGGCAAGCAACTGAAAAAGGGCCTAGCACCCTTCTCAAAAGGAATAAATGATAATTGCTTCATGGAAAGTGAGGGGGTCCAACAGCACCCCTAAGCACAAAGCTGTTATCAAGTTCCTTAGAGAGAAAAATATATGTTTCCTTAGTATTGTGAAAACTAAACTAGACCTCCCCAAACTGCAATCTAAAATGCAGAAAAGCTTCTCACAGTGGAGTTTTACTCATAACTTTGATCATAGCACTTCTAGAAGAATCATTATCTTATGGGACCCTATGAGAATTGACTTTAGCCCTCGAAGGATAACAGATCAACTCATTTGTGGACAACTTCACTGCAAAATTACTGGCTGAAGAAATAATAGAAGAAGTTTATGGGCCAAGTTTATGGCCTGCATACCATAGTAAATAGAAGAAGTTTATGGAGAAGTCTGGCTGAAGAAATAATACCTTCACATTCTCCTTGGTTGGTACAAGGTGATTTTAATGCTATCATGAGGTCTTGTGAAAGGAAAAATGGTGCTACAGTCACTGCTTATGAAACTGCTGATCTATGGGAAATGTGTGCTGAGCTTGATCTTCATGATTCTGTCAGTGATGGGTTGGATCACACTTGGTTTAAAGGATCAAAATCTACAAAAATTGATCGAGTAATGGTGAATGGTTGCTGGGATACTTTGAACTTATACTGTAAAGCCACCTTTCTTCTCCCCAAACCCTGTTTTGACCATTGCCAAGTTCTAGTTGAGGTCCTTGAACAACAGAGAAGTAAGAAACCTCCTTTCAAGTATTTCAACATGTGGAGTCACAGTGAAAACTTCCAGCAAGTAGTTCAAGAGAACTGGATGCATAATGGCCATGGTTCCCATCAGTACCTTCTATGCAAGAAGCTGCAAAGTTTAAAAAAACCTCTCCAGGCTCTAAACAAATCTCAGTTCTCAAATATAAGCAATAGAGCCAAGGATGCTGAACTGGACTATGAAAAAGCTTTCATGGAGCTTAGAAACGACTCTGGCTCTCAGGAATTAACTCAAGCTCTGGAAATTGCCAAGAAAAAAAGCTATTAGACTCAAGGAGGCTGAGTTTAAATTTTTGTCACAGCTCGCCAAGTCCAAACACATGTTTGAAAGTGACAAATGCAATGCCTACTTCCATGGAGTTATGAGGAAGAATATGAGGAGAAATCATGTCAGTTCTTTGATAAAAGATAATGGGCTTGAAACTTTATCTCTGAATGAAGTTGCTGAAGAATTTGTTATGTTCTACACAAGCCTTATTGGTACTGAGAAACAGACTGCAGCTGTGGATCCTAGACTGGTGAGAGATGGTGGAGCCATTTTAAGTATGGACAGACACTCAGAGCTTCTTCAAGTTGTTTCTCCAGAAGAAATAAAAAAAGCTCTCTGGAATATTGGTGATGACAAATCCCCTGGGCCTGATGGTTATACCTCAAAATTCTTTAAAGACACTTGGCCCACTACTGGTTCCCAACTCACTTATGTTGTTCTGGAATTTTTCTATTCTGGCAAACTCTTAAAGCAATCCAACCATACCTCCATAGCACTGATTGCTAAAACCAGTAATCCTAGAACTGTGGGTGATTACAGACCTATATCTTGCTGTAACATTACCTACAAGATCATCACAAAAATCCTTGCCTCTAGACTCTCCCCAATCCTGAAATCTATCATCTCTCCTTCTCAGATTGGGTTCATTGAAGGTAGAGTTATGCATGAAATTATCCTCCTTTTGCAAGAACTGATTAGAAGGTACTCTAGGAAAAGAATCAGTCCTAGATGCATTCTAAATCTTGATTTAAGGAAAGCTTATGACACCGTTTCTTGGAGTTTTATAAAACAGATGCTTTTTCACTTGAATTTCCCTCCTTTATTTATTCACTGGATTCTAGAATGCATATGCTCTCCCTCCGTCTCTATTAGCATTAATGGTTCCATGCAGGGGTTTCTTTCAAGGAAAAAGAGGGCTGAGACAGGGAGATCCCATATCCCCACTCATCTTTGTTCTGTCAGTGGATTACCTGTCTAGAATATTGAAATGCAAAACAAGATTACCCGGTTTTAAGTTTCATCCCAAGTGTGGTTATTTACAAATATCCCATTTAGCTTATGCTGATGATATTTTATTATTGTCTAGAGGGGATAATAATTCAATGACTATTCTATTAGATGCCCTCAAACACTTCTCTGAGGTTTCAGGTTTAGAGATCTACCCCACAAAATCTTCCTACTACATAGCAGGGGCTAAAGATGAAGACAGGGAGTTCTTGGCAACTACTTCAGGATTTTCTCAAGGATCTTTCCCCTTCAGATATCTTGGAATTCCCATCTCTTCTAGGAAGCTCACCGTCTCACAATTCTCCCCCTTCCTTGATAAAATTCTCACAAACATTAGCTACTGGAATTCAAAGACTCTCTCATATGCTGGAAGGGTGGAGCTGATCAGAACTGTTCTTCAAGGTATTAGTGCTTTTTGGTTCTCTATCCTACCCTCCCCGTCCACTCTCATTGACAAGGTAAATAGTCTTTGTGCTAAATTCCTTTGGAAGTCTCACAGAATTAAATGAAAAGATGTGTGCTTGCCTAAAAATGAAGGGGGGTTAAACTTAAAAGATTTGAAAACCTGGAATAATGCATTCCTCTCAAGAATGTTATGGGACATTGATAGGAAAAAAATAGTCTTTGGATTAGATGGGTACATCATCAATATCTTGAACATGAAGATGTATGGAATTGGGAAGTACATGAAAAAAATGGCTCTCCCTTGATCAAATTTTTTTTATCTATTAGAGATGCACTCCTAACATCAACAGGTAGTGCACAAGAGGCATCTGAGTTACTCAACAGCTGGGCTCAAGGAGGAAAATACAATATCCAGTCAGCCTATGACCACCTCAAAAGAAGAGCTCCAAGGCCACCATGGTCTACAGTGGTGTGGGACAGTTCAATTGTCCCCAAACATGCCTTCATTTTATGGCTTGCAGCTAAAGAAAGACTTGCCACAAATGACAAGATCAAATTCAAGGAAGTAGACGAAAACTGTCACCTTTGTAACCATACCCATGAATCCCACCAACACATTTTCTTTGCTTGTAATTTCTCTTTGAATATTTGTCTTAGGTAAGTACATGGTTAGGAATCTGGAGAGGAATGAACACCTTGAAGAGTGGTCTCAAATGGCTTAAAAAGGAGGCTAGAGGGAAATGATGGGTCTCTAAAGCTAAGAGGACAGCCCTAGCAGCCACAGTCTACCTCATTTGGAGAACAAGGAATGAAAAAGCATTTGAGAATTCAAGCAAAAGTGTTGAGGAGATTGTACACATGGTTAAGCTACATGTTTACAAATTCCTTAGTCATGAATTTGGCCTCCAATTCAGAACTTCAGCAAAGCTCCATGAAGGTCTAATACAGGCAATGTAAAGACCAAGCCAGCTACTGATTTTGATGGGATCATAGACTTTCAAGGAAGGCAGAACGTAAACTTGTATTTTTTTTGTATCTTCGAACCTTCCATTGCCTAGGCATCCCAAAGGCTTACATGCCCGAATATGCTCTTCAATGTATCAAGTAAATCCATCTGGTCTTTGCCTAGTGACTTGGTGTGCTAGACTGTGGGTGTACAAATCCCTTGATGGCCTAGCCGAAGGGGGATTTATGCTCTCACAATTCTAGGGGGTAGGCCCGACTTCTAATGGCCTTGGCCTGAAGAGACATGTTGTTACCCCGAGCTATATGCTCAACACACCCATTGATTGGAACCACCTAATTTGTTCCATGATTTTGGTAGCCTCGGACTAGTGGCACACATCACTAATCCATCCCTTTGTACTATGTAAATATTTCATTTCCTGCAATATATTAACCTTTAAAATAAATAAAAAATTTATTTGCAATGGACGGAATCTGGTTTGCTGTACTTTATTTATATTTTATTGCAATTCTCGATTTCCGTCCCTTGCAAATAATATTTAAAGTACTTTATTGTTGTACTCTATTTTGCACTTTATTGTTTGGAGCAGTTACGCAAGATGCAAATATGAATATATACCCACTAAGCTGCATTTGTTATTGTTGATACAGAGAATAACAACTCTTGGGAATGGTTCTTTCAGCAGCTCCTTCAGGTTATACCGACGTTAGATGACTTAGTGTTTGTCTTTCATAGACATGGAAGCATTGCAAAAGGTATCGCCGGGGTTTATCCTAATGCTACATTTTGCGCGCGCACACACGCACACATGTGGCACTTAAAGAAAAACATAAGAACAACTTTCAAGAAAAATAAAGCATCTAGTAGACATGCTCCGAAAAGCAGTTGAAAGTTACACCATTAGTGATTTCACCCACCAGTTTGCACCTATATAGGAAGCATGTCCAAATCTGTCCACATATTTAATATTAGAAGGTTTCGAACGGCGAGCTAAAGCATATGCTAAGGGTGATAGCTATAATATGTGACATCAAACAATGGTGAAAGCTTAAACTTCATTTTCAGAGGTAAAAAAAATTACCCCATTGTTGCGTTGCTAAAAATTATTAGAGAGAAACTGACAATGTAGTTTCAAGAGAGAAGGTAGAGCGCAATGGACAACACAGAGAGGATCCCTCCAGCCATTATTAAAATGATTAAAGAGTTGCACAAGAATGTTGGAGCATACACAGTTGAGCACTATATGGGTCACCATTTGACGTGATTAGAGAATGGACTGGACGTCGAGTCCATATGATCAACACTTGGAGTCGAAATCGAGTCATGCCACTCGAGACGCACAAGTTCACCCGATATCAAGTGGTGTCACTCGATTCACATGAAGTGACTCGATATCGAGTGCAATCCCAGAAGCCTAAAACGCGTTTTTGGAAATCCGGATTCAAGGGGGATTGCTTAGCCACGAAGTTGAAGATCTTTTATCCTCTTTGACGAACAATTATCCTCGTGGGTTAAACTCTATTTTACCCTAGGGATTTTTATTTCTTTTATTTATTTTAATTTAGGAATGTTTTATCTTAGGAAATAGATAGAATTGCTCTTTCCTTGGCTAGTAAGGATTGAAGCCTACAAATAAAGCCCTATGGGGCTTGTTTTTCATTCATCTAATCACTTGAGCAATCAAGTTTAGTCTAGTTAAGCAATAAAGAGAGAGAGAGAGAGAGAGAGAGAGAGAGAGAGAGAGAGAGAGAGAGAGAGAGAGAGAGGGCCGATTGTGAAGAGTGAGAGTTTGGAGCATTCGGTTGTAATCTTTTGACGTTATTTTCAATTCCAAGTTTATGTCTTTTCATGTCAATGATGATGTTTGCTATGATGAAGCACGAGTAGTCACCTTACTTCTAGGGTCAGGGTGAGCCAGACGATAGCCATGTGAGTATCCTAAAGGTATGATCTTTTATGTGATTTTCATCTTCTATCCTATTTGCATAATTCTTTTACGAGAGTAGTAGATAATTCCAGATTTACGATATTGAAGTGAAAGTGATCTTATTATGAATTTGGAATAATTATCAAAAAGGGTAGTAACACTTAGGGTTTATACGAGAGCCTCTACATTCCTATTTGTTAATAACGAAAGTTATTTCATGAAAATCATGTTTCTTTCATGAATTTGGTATATTACTTGCACATTTATCATTATGGTAAATTCCTTGGCTTTGGAAGTCCTTTATAATATTGATATCAAACCTGCGTTATTTCTATTCATTACTTCTATTCCATCCTTACACTCTTCAGACATTCTTTTCCGACATAAATTTACATTTCTGTTTTTTGTTTATTGACTCGACATCGACCCATATTAGTCGATATGGAGTGTTGATAATGTAACGGCCCGGGATTATGATTCCCGAGTTACGTTTCGAGGGATAAAACCCCTCGTTAGGATCTTGCGCTCCGAGTACAGGTTGAAGGTTTGAAACCGAAGATTTGTAGTTTAAGGAGGGATTTCGCACCCAAATCCGGAAGGTCCGTTGGAGACCCCGGGGTAAACCCCTGTACCTGTCCTATGTCTACAACGCGGAAAACCCTTTTTCATGAAAATGACATAATTTCTAAAAACGATGCAGCGGGCGCCACTCTCCGCCATATGAATGGACCCCGTCATAACAGCACCAAAATCAAGCAATGGATCGGTACCTGAAACTATACCACAAAGTCAGGCCAAGAGTCCGCCTGCGGGTCCTCTGACCGCGCTGAGGACATATAATTGTTGTGAGCTGAATCTGCCATGGTTTACAGTAACTTTTATATCGATTTCTGTATACATTGCATTCATTTGGGTTAGAACAGTACATAACCTATGTAGTTTATGTTTATTTTCCAAATTATGGAATCTACACCAGTTTCTGTTTAATTCGCAGAAATCGAGGCATTTTACAGCAATTCTACAGAAGGTCGGAAAAGCTCGGAAAACCACTACAGAAGTCCAAGGTCAAAGCAGCGGAACCAGTCTAAGAGTCAAGGCTACACGATCTCGAGTAGGCCTTACTCGACCTAGACGAGCATGTCCGAGCAACCTTGGTCGAGCAGAGCCTGATCGAGCAAGCCAGACCAACCCGGCTCCGGACCCTACTCGATCTCGAGGACCACTGGTCGAGATCGACCAGGCGGCACTCGCTGCCAGCGACTCGACTCGCTGCAGCGGACCGCTCGCTGTCGCGGAAAAACTCGGTGCCAGCGGAAGAGGCAACTCGCGGAAGCGGAAAGGAAGAACCCAACTCGATCTCGAGGACCCTTTGTCGAGATCGACGAGACCCTGAGTCCATATCCGGAGCCCATCGAGCAGAGTCACTCGAGAAGACCTAGTCGGCAAGCCAGTCTACTCGAGGTCGACTAGGGCTTGTCGAGATCGACGAGCGCCTGAGGAGCCTTGTCCGAGCCTTGTCGAGTAGAGCCACCCGAGGAGACCTAGTCGATGACCAGTCCTACTCGACATCGACAAGAGCTACTCGAGGTCGACGAGTCCAGTGAGCCAAGTCCGAGCACATCGAGCAGATCTAGCCGAGGAAGTCCAGTCGACGAACCACCCTACTCGAGGTCGACGAGCCGTGGTCGAGGTCGAGTAGACCAGATTCCAGAAACTTCTCGACGAGACCTACCCGAGTAGAATTGGGATTCCTTGGGGCCGAAGGCGGAAGATTCTATCCGATTCCATCAAGTTCTATCATCAAGGAGACAAGATCTATCAAGACATGAAGACTTACCTATTTAGTTTTATCTTTTCCTTTTAGATTTATTTCCATTGGGTAATTTATTTATCCTTTCAAGTTTTAGATATAATTTTAGATAGAGATAGATATCTTCTATCCTAGAATAGCTAGGGAATGAAGGCTATAAATAAGGCCCTAGGGGGCTCAGTTTTATTAATTCAATTTCAGAGACAATTAGTTAGTTCCAAAGAGAAGTTTAGGAGTTCTAAGGTTTTTAGGGTTTTTGGCTTTCTGCGAAAGTTGATTGCCGAGATTGTAAAGGCTTTTGAATTTAGTTTTAATGCAAGTTATTTCTTTTCATCAATCAATGTCTGCAATTGCGATGAGGCGTGAGTAGTCCACCCACTTCTGGGGCTGGGGTGAGCCCGACGGTGGCCATGTGAGGCGATGCGATAAAGGTCAGATCTTTTTGTGCGATTCATCTTCTATCCCTATGAGCATGATTCTTTTGCGAGAGTTGAAGGTGATCCTTGTTTGTATTATTGAAGCGAAAGTGATCTTAATGCAACTTGGATTAATTATGTGAAAAAGGGTTAGTAACAATTAGGGTTTATGCGAAAGCCTCTATATGCCTATTTGTTAATGACGAAAGTTATTTGATGGAAAGCATGATCTTTTGTGCCTTTATGTGTTACTTTGCATGGTTATCGTTGTGGTGTTGAAACCCTGGCTTTGGAAGTCTTTTAATATATTGAAGTTTATTTCTGTCGAAATTCTGAGTTTTGGTTCGAAAATTTGCTCTTTTAAAGTTTCTGTCTTTTACTGTACTCGACATAGAGGAGACCTTTGTCGACCTCGAGTAGTGTCTTGTCGAGGTCGAGTAGGGGTTGGTCTTAGTCGAGTTGATTTGCTTCTGTTTCTTGTCGATTTTCAAGTTTCTGTCTTTGCATGCCCTAGTCGATCTCGAGTAGTGCTTGTCGAGATCGAGTACACTTGTCTTCGTCAAGTTGTGTTGTTTTCGTTTTTGAGTTTCTGTTGTCGACCCACCTTTGTCGATATAGAGGACAGCTTACTCGAGATCGAGTAGCTTCTGTGTCCTCGTTTTATTTGCTGTTTCGCTTTGTCTTTTCTTGTTTTGTTTGTTCTTTGCTTTTGTTTTAGTTGCCCTTGCCGGGTTTATTTGTTTCTTTCCTTTTTGTGTTTCTGTCCTTTCGGCTGCTTCTGTGAGAATTTACAGCTACCTGAGAACTGCTGACGTGCTTCCTCGTGGATTCGATCCTTATTTTCTCTTACTACAACGGGAGGAACTCTTGTATTATTTGCTGAGACAGGGAAGTCAGTCTGAACTATATTTCATATTTATTTCAATACTCGATTTACTCCTGCAACAACAATAATAAGTCTATACGTAGAATAAAGGATGATCTAATGCAGTGCTGGAATTTAACTCACACAAGCATGCTGGCAGTTTATATATATATAGGGGAGGGTTCAAGTGAGAAATAATCCTACCGGTAAGAAGGAAAGAAGCATCCTAATTGGTTGAAAAATGGAATTAAAAAAATACAAAAATAAAACATAAAACCCCTATCACGCGCTTCCTTTTTCAACCCTATAGCGTTTCTTCTTCAGCCGCTTCCTCCGCCATTGGTAGATTTGCAGTCCTCTGTCCTTCTTCCCCGTCTTTTCGATCTGCTCCCCTTCCCTTCTCTCTCTCTTTCTCTCTCTCGCATCTGCTTCCCTTCACTTCGCTCCTCGACCGACAATGATTTTTGATTGATTCAGAGTGAGATCTCAACACTTACCAAGGACTCCGACTCCGCCGATCCTTCCAGCAAAGCCGATCGATGTCAGTTTCTCTCTCCCTCTCAATTGATCCACTGCGCGCCTTCAATTCCACATTCGTTGTGGAGCTCATTGGATGTCGGTTCCCTTCACGTCTTTTAGATCTCATTGGATGATTATCAATTTGTTTCGGTCATTGTGGAGCTCTGTTGCATTTGACGTTTTCTTGATTGCAATTTGGCTGGATAAGATGATTGCGCTGGATAACATTCCATTGGATGATTATCATTTTTTTTTTCAACTAATTCTTCCTTGTAATTATAGTCAACTTGAGTTTGATTTAAGGTGTTACTGTTAATAAAACAACTATGTAAAACTATAGGTTATGATTTGGGGTTCACAGGATTTGGTTAAAATTGGTTCACTGGATGTGATTCACTTGGTGTGGTTCATCGAGTGTGGTTCACCGGGTGTGGTTCATTGTTTGTGGTTCACAGGATTTGGTTAAGATTGGTTCACTGGTTTTGGTTTACTGTGTGGTTCACGAGATTTGTCAATCACTCCATAATTGATTTATTAATAATGGTTAAGATTGGTTCACTGAGTGTGGTTCACTGGGTTTGGCTCAGCAGTAAATGGTTCAGTGACTAAATAAAGAGTGCTTCAATAACTAAAAAAATTAACTATAAAAAATATAGATTGGTTCAGTGACTAGATAGAGAGTGGTTCAGTGACTAAATAGAGGTTGGTTTAGTGACTAAATAAAGGTTGGTTCACTGATTAAATAGAGATTGGTTCAGTGGTTCATTGACTAAATAGAGAGAGGTTCAGTGACTAAATAGAGAGAGGTTCAATGACTAAATAGAGATTGGTTTAGTGAACCATTTTATTTTAAAAGAAAATGAATGAATTAATGAATTAATTAAAAATAAACATTAAAAGAAAGTAAAAGAAGAATGAAAATTTTATAATTATTAAATAGTAGTGGTTCATAAAATAAATTCTAATGGTTCATCAAATAAAGAGTAGTGGTTCATGAAACATTTTATTTTAATATATTTAATATCATTTTTTTAAAAATTAAATTAAAAAAATGTGAAATTTGTTAAGTTCATGAATCACTTCTTTATAGCTTCATGAACCACTTCTTTATAACTTGTGAACCCTGTGAATCACTACAAATAAAATGGCTGAACCATTGTGAAAAAAGTTATTGAACCACCGTGAATAAAATTGATGAGTCACTGTGAATAAAATTGCTGAACCATTGTGAATGAAAATGCTGAACCACTGTGAAGAAAATTGCTGAACCACTGGAATAAAATTGTTGAACCACTGTGAAGAAAATTGCTGAACTGCTGTGAATAAAATTGTTGAACCACTGTGAATAAAATTGCTGAACCACTGTGAATAAAATTGTTGAACCACTTTAAACAAAATTGTTGAACCACTGTGAATACAATTGATGAACCACTGTGAATAAAATTGCCGAACCACTTCTTGTCAATTTTTCTTTTCAACAAAACATATACAAAGTGGGTGTCTATGTTTAGATAAAATTAAATTACACCCAAATATATATTTTATATATTTTTTTAACAAGTGAAATTGCCAAAAAAATGATTTTTAAAAGTTCATGTAAACCCTTTTACATGTCTCCGTAGCTTTTCTAATTGGCGCTTGCAATTAATTAGTGTGTTTGATTTGCCGCGTGTACAGTGAGAGTGGGGGTGTTACTAATTAATTTGGGTGAGTGTTACTAATTAATTGAGAAGTCCCGCGTGCCTCACAATTTTAATTCACTTTTGGCCACGTGAAACAATCAAATTGCTTCTTTCCTTCTCACTTTTGGAGTTGTGTGTACCCGAACCCAACCCTATATATATATGCAGAAAACGATTAAATGGATCCACATATAATACCAAGTGGCATATCCCAAATCTCCAACTACATCATACATGTCTGTACCACAACCGAGGTAGGACGCACGGTCATGCCGATCCAGGTATAATCAACCATTCATGCCCATACCACATCCGAGGTAGGACGCTTGGTTGTGCCGCACCATAAATATATAAATCAATCAGACTCTAACAGGAAAACCCGACGATGCTGGGTTGTCCTATGACTCTAGCAAAGACTCTACGATTCACAGATAATGGTCGTTCTGTATTCAAACGCATACAGAATAAGAATGCTCATTCATAAGTGCAAGTCCTTAGCATGATACTACATGGTATGCTTTTATGCATATGCAACACCTACATACTATATGACACATCAGGAAGGACATACTGGTTACTGAGTAAGCCCCGGAGGTACTTACCTGGCTAGAAGATTAGCAAAAGAAGAATCCAGCACACAGTAATCACGATCACAGAATATCACCTAAGTACATAACGAGAATACACTGAGTATACGTCTCTAGTCACCTTGAACACATATATCACACATTCATACAAGCAGATAATTAACAAACTTGCATCAACCATACTTTTAGTTCACCACAATCAACCATCTCTTATCTCATACCATTCACCATAACTTGTCAACTCATTGGCTTATAACCACCTCCATATCATACTTAGCCAAATTCTTATATTACTATTCCATACTCATACTTTCCATAAGGATATATTATCATCATCATCATCATAAATAGCTAACCTTAATCTCTTATAATAAATCACCACAAGTCATGCCATTAGTCACACATATCATGCCGTTAGGCAAACAATCATATTATCATGCTAGTTAGTAATCGAACAAGTCGGATTCTCAAGTTAGTTCCAAAATCGTTTCAAAATCCAAGTTCAATAGTTAAGTATTTCGACCCTTAAAATTACTCGCAAAATCCCTTTTTCAATCTATATCTATATACCTATATAATATATTAAAACAGAAGCACTTTCGCCACGTGTCATTTCCTCGCGCGAAGTTATTTTAGGCAATTCGTTTTTATTTTTTCTTATATATCATGTCCACTAATTATGGTAACTAAATTATTTACATATTATCATTTCATACTATATTTTTAACCAGTGGGATTATTCAAAACTTTTTTTAACTAATAAGTTTAATTCAAAATTAAATGTCAAAATAATAATAATAATAATCTATTACTTTACTAAGTATTAAAACAAAAGCCTTACTGATGAGTGACTTCATCCCCTTAATCCTAGGCCTTTTAACCAATCACCTTAGCCTAAATTACATTTTTAGTAGTTTAAATAAACAATGGGATTAATTCAAACCGTTTTCTATATATACTACTTTAATTGCTCTAATTGCTTTTTCAACCATCTATTACATTTTCCCTACGATCTTATAAATAATACACTCGATACTGAATATTGTCAGTCATCCCAACCATTTTCTATTATCCTCTTTTGCTAGGTTGAAATGACAAGAGTAGTTGCCTTGGCTGAGCATTTTTTAGGCGTTTACGAAATTATCCCAACCGTTTACCTACTACGTATTATACATTTTACTTTATTATTTTCTAACCGCTAATATGTGTTTTTTTGTCGGTATATTTTTTATATTATTTTATATTCACAACTTTACTATTAAATTGCGCACCATTGGCGCGGGTATAGAACTAGTATATTTATTAAAACACTTTCCGATCTTTGAAATTTCTTTTAAATCTTCAAATACAAATAATATATTTTAAACCCCCAAATAATATTGTATTATATTTTAAATACCATTAATTAATTAATTAATTAAACGGATAAATCTGAACCGAACCAAACCCATTTAAATCCAACCGAATCAAATCAAACCGAACCGACCCACTAAATCTCAAATTGGTTCTAAACAAACAATTAAATAAACTAATGCGTAGGTGGGGCCCACAAGAGCCCATTGGCTTCTTCTTCCTCTCGATTTCAAAAATGGCGCCATCTTCTTCCTCGCCTGCTCCACGTCGCCGCGCTGATCGACGGAGCTCGAACCCGGCTCCTCAGCTCTCGCTCTTCCTAGCCCACATGCGGCCTCAGCTCCGCCTCGCCTCGCGTCCTAGTCCTGGTCTCCCTAGCTCGCTCACACTCCCGGCCTCGCTCCCTTGCTGCACTCTCAGGCTCTCCTCGCCCTCTCGGACTCGCTCTCGAAGCAGAATTACATGGCTCTGTTAATCTGTCATTGTTATATTCTGAGCATACTTCTGCATCTGAATTACATGGCTTTATTGATGCTGACTATGCTAGTAACAAGGACACTGGGAAATCAATTACTTCCTATGTTTATACATGGGCAGGTAATTGCATTTCCTGGAAGTCCCAACAACAGCCTATAGTTGCATTGTCTTCCATTGAAGCAGAATACATTGCTGTTACAGAAGCCTGTAAAGAGGCTATCTGGGTGCAAGGTATTTTGAAAGAAGTGGAATTAAAGCATTATACATCTGTGGTGCATATAGATAGCCAAAGTGCACTCTATTTGTGTAGAGATCCCATGTACCATGAGCGTACTAAACATATTGATGTTAGATATCATTTCATTCGTGAAAAGTTGAAGATAACATCATTCATGTTAAGAAAATCGATGGTAGAATTAATCCTGCAGATTTTGGCACTAAAATTGTCCCTCGTGATAAATTTGTGTTTTGCAGGAACTTCCTCCACTTGGAGGAACTTGAGTGATCTCTGTGTGTGATGTATGCTTGGGCTGAGGACGGACCTGGCCATGAAGAATCCACTTACATGTTGAGTCTGAGTCTGCCCAGTGCAAGACTTAGAAAAGTAGAGGGGTGTTTGTAATGTTATGTGTTTACTTTCCTAAGCTTTTCCTTTGGCATGTAATATTGTTTTATGTATGCTTGGACATGTATGTGTGTATGATGATTATACAGGGAACTTATAGTATATGTTATACATATATGTTGCACTATAGAGTGTGTCTCGACTGAGTCGTATTGAGCCTATTTAGGCTTGATCCTCTAACGAGACCATACTATAGCGGAGTTAACATATATGCATAAAACTATACTATATATGTTATTTTTTATAAGGTATGATGGAAGATGTAACATAACCTGGTATTGGGCTTTTAGCCCATTACTCGGCCCATTGATCTCGAAGATCGGATGAGCTGGTACCCCAGCCCAATGGCGCGGAGATGAAACCCTACCTTTAGTTGGAGCACTGCATTTTGATATTGGGCGCTTGATCTAGCTATAAAGCGTCGCTTCCTGGCTTTGGAGCGAGACACTTCAGCTTCTGTCTTCTCTCTCCTCACAAACGCTCTCTTTCTCCGATTAGGGTTTCAAGGGTTTGGAGCTTTCTCTCCTTCTCTTGTCTTCGGTTCTTGAGCGCTCGGAGAAGAAAGGTTGCTGGTGGCTTCTCTGGAAGGTGGATTGAGCTCCGGCGTCCTCCTGGGTGGCTGCTCTCCTCGTCTTCTGATATGTCGGGTTCTAGAGATCGATTTCTTCATCGATCTTCTGGTTTTATCCCATACAGGGGGATTTTTTCTTCTTCCTTGTACCTCCGATGCACATGTATGTTAGTTTAGGGTTGCTTGCTTTCATTGCTTGTATCATCCCTTGTACGAACTCTCTTATAGTGGATTCGGCCAACTCTTGAGGCCCCGTGGATATAGGTATTATACCGAACCACGTAAAATCGCTTGTGTGTTCTATTGCATGTGATTCTTGCTTGATCTTTCGTTTATCATTTAGATCTAATTCGCTTCTGCTTATCAAAACCGATTTCTAGACGAATCTAGGTTTTACAACGTGGTATCAAAGCTTGGCTGTCCTGATCTTGATTTCCTGGCTCATTATTGAGTTCTAGGGATAGGTATTGGACGTAGGGCCTCGGGCGGACCTAAAAGGCGACATCGCTGGTGCCGCACCCCCCCTGCGTGACGTACCACACCCTTGCTTGCTAGATCTAGGTCTTCTGTGCTTGGATCTTGTGCTTTGAGTGCTTCTGATCTTCAAGTTTTCTTGTCTTTTGCTTGGCTTGATAGGATATGTAGTTGCACTGTTGGATTCATACTATCTTGAATCGTTTTTGTGCTCTTTAAGTCATTTACTAACTCTTTAGTTGTGTTACAGGTACAGTAAAATAGCTATGGGTGATAAAGGCACTTACTTGAAGCCCTTCAATGGCCACACGGATTTTGCTATGTGGCAGCTGAAAATGAAGGCAATTCTCATCAAGGAAAAATGTTGGATTGCTGTAACCAACAAATTTCCAGAGGGGACAACTAAGGAAAAAATCTTTGAAACTGATCAACAGGCTCACAGTGAAGTTATGCTTCGCTTAAGTGACGAAGTTGCTAGACAGGTATTGAATTTTGACACTGCTGATAAGCTTTGGGAAGGTCTGGAAGGTCTGTACTTGGTAAAATCTCTCCCTTCTCGTGTTAATTTGTTTAATAAGCTGTTCAATTTCAAATGGATGTTTCCTGCCCCTTGTCTGAAAATCCTGATAAATTTCTCACTATTCTTCAAGATTTGCAAAGATGTGGTGATAAAGTTGAGGAAACTCAGCAATGTGTTTTGTTGTTAAATTCTTTGCCTACTCAATTTGATACTTTTAAAGATGTTGTGCAATACAGTACTGATAAACTGGAAAAGAAAGTTATTCTTGAGTCCATTATTCAGAAAAATGATGCTTTAAAGGTCTTTAAAAACAAGTATGAGCTTAAAAATGACCATAAACCTGACAATAAGAATGAAGTCCTTGTTGCTAGAGGTAGGTTTAAAGGCAATAAGAATAATAACAACAGGAACAACAATAAACCACCTCAGAAATATTCGAGTAAAACTGAAAATCATCATAGAGGTAAACCTGATAAATCTCACCTTATGTGTTCTTACTGCTCTAAATCTGGTCACATTGAGAAACACTGCTTTAAGAGGAAGAAAGATGAAAGGCTTGCTGGTAAAAAGCCTAATATCTCTGTTGTGCTTGAATCTCATCCTTATTATACTCATGAAGTGCTTGCTTTGTTAAATTCTAGTGACTCCAATGCTTGGATTTTAGATTCTGGATGCACTATGCATGCTACCTTTCATAAGTCTTGGTTTTCTGACCTTAAATGCTATGATGTTGGCACTGTCATGCTAGGTCATCATTCTGTGCTTAAAATAAAAGGTGTTGGTTCCTATGCTTTGAGAATGTTTAACAATGTTGTTAGAGTCATAAAGGAATGTTCAATGGGTGCCATATTTAAGAAGAAATTTATTGTCTGAAAGTGCTCTTGAGGAATTGAAATATGATGTGTACAGTTCTGATGGTGTGAGGATTATTACTAAGGATAGTAAACATGTGATTAAATGCTTAAGAAAAGCTGGTTTATATGAAGTGATTGCTACTCCTATTGTGAATTCCTCTGCTACTGCTTTTACTGCCATTGATAAGCCTATGTCTATGCATGATTCTATGTTATGGCATGTCAGGTTAGGTCATATTGGTAATAAAGGTCTTGAGAACTTGTATAAATCTGGTGTTATTCCTGCTAAACCATGTCCTAATGAATTATGTGAAAACTGTGTTTTAGGTAAGCATACTAGGAAAAGTTTTAAATCATCTGCATATGTTTCAACTGCTCATTTGGATTATGTTCATTCTGATATTTGGGGCCCTGCCCAAGTCTCTACTGTTGGTTTAAAGAGATACTTTATGTCATTGATTGACCATTATAGTAGAAAATTTTGGGTATTTCTGTTGAAAACTAAAGATGAAGCTTTTGAAACTTTTAAACATTGGAAATCTATGGTTGAAAAGGAAACTGGCTTATTTGTTAAGTACTTAAAAACTGACAATGGTCTTGAGTTTTGTAATTCCTTGTTTGATGCTTATTGTAAACAAAATGGCATTAAAAGACACTTGACGATTCCTGGAACTCCCCAGCAGAATGGTACTGCAGAGAGGATGAACATGACTCTTCTTGAAAAGGCTAGATGCATGCTAATTTCCTCTGGTTTGAAGCATTCTCTGTGGGGTGAAGCTGTTATGACTACTACATATTTGATAAATAGAACCTCATCTTCTGTGATTGATTTTAAGACTCCTTATGAACCGTGGTATAAAAGAAAGCCTCACCTTGATCATCTTAAACCTTTTGGTTGTACTGTATATTCATACATTAATCAAGGTAAGTTGAATCCCAGGTTACAAAAGTGTGTCTTATCGGGATATCCTCAAGGTGTTAAAGGCTATAAATTGTTACTTGTTCAACCTGGAGCTTATAAAACTATTGTGAGTAGGAATGTTATTTTTAATGAGAATGAATTTCACTTTAAAATGACATTTGTTCCTACTGTACATGATAGTAACTTGCAGGAACACAATGGTGATCAGTTCTATGTTCCTAAGAACAATGAAACTGATCCTGATGATGAGTTTGATACTGGTTATTCTTCCTCCTCTCCTCTTACTCTCTCTTCTAGTTCTACCCCTTCTGATTTTGTGGTTGTGCAACCTCACCAATTGGGTGGGGAAGCTAGTGAACCTGTTTCGCCTTCCTCTTTTGTTTCTCCTATTTCTGTAGATGAGGATGTTATTGTTGTGTATATGCCTGCTTCTGGTTCTGGTTCCTCTAGTTCTTCAGTTGCTGAAAGACATGATCTCACTGATTGGCAGTTGACTAGGGATATGAGTCCTAGGACTGTCATTCCAAATAAAAGGTTCAAAAATAACATTGTTGAGTTTGCTTGCCTTGTGTCTAATGTGGTTAAATCATTTACACCTGATACTTATGAACAGGCTTTAAAGTGTGCTCACTATAAGAATTGGAAAAAGGCTATGGATGAAGAGATTGAGTCTATGAGGGTTAACCAAACCAGGTCTTTAGTTGCTAAACCTGAAAATGCAAGACTTATTGATTGCAAATGGATTTTTAAGCTTAAAGATGGGGTGTCTAAAACTGTTCCACCTAGATATAAAGCCAGGCTTGTTGGCAAAGGATTCACCCAAAGAGAGGGTGAAGACTATAATGAAATCTTTGCTCCTGTGGTTAAGTATAAAACTCTTAGACACTTACTTGCTATGACTGTTGTGCATGATTTTGAACTTGGGCAAATGGATGTTAAAACTGCTTTCTTGCATAGTGATTTGGATGAAACTATATACATGAGACAGCCTAACTATGCGTGCCTACTGAATACGTCTATTTATGGTCTTAAACAGTCTCCACGACAGTGGAACATTAAGTTTGATAGATGTATGAGATTCAGTTTAGGGTTTAAAAGAAGTAAGTTTGATACATGCTTGTATTTTAAAGGTGTTAAAAGACATGGTCCTGCTGCTTATGTGCTTTTATATGTTGATGATATTCTGTTGATTTCTAAATCTAAAGATTGCATCTTAGACATTAAAAAGAACTTACAGAAGCACTTTGACTTTATTGATTCTGTGCATCCTAACTATGCGTGCCTACTGAATACGTCTATCTATGGTCTTAAACAGTCTCCACGACAGTGGAACATTAAGTTTGATAGATGTATGAGATTCAGTTTAGGGTTTAAAAGAAGTAAGTTTGATACAGCTTGTATTTTAAAGGTGTTAACAGACATGGTCCTGCTGCTTATGTGCTTTTATATGTTGATGATATTCTGTTGATTTCTAAATCTAAAGATTGCATCTTAGACATTAAAAAGAACTTGCAGAAGCACTTTGACTTGAAAGATTTGGGTGTTGCTTAGAAAATCTTAGGGATGTCCATTCTTAGAGATAGAAAGCATAAAAAATTATGGTTGCATCAATGTGATTACATTCATAAGGTGCTTGACAGATTTCATATTTCTAGTGACAAAGTGAATAACATTCCTTTAGGTCCTCATCTTGATCGATTTGACTAAGTCTAAGGATGTTTTGTCTGCTATTGAGATGAAAAATATAAAGTCTATACCATATGATGTTGTTGTTGGATCCGTTATATACTTTATGATTTGTACTAGGCCTGATTTGGCATTTACTATCAGTACTCTAAGTAGCTTTATGTCTAATCCTTCTAAGAAGCACTGGTTATCCATGAAATACTTGTTGAAATACTTGCTTGGCTCTGTTAATCTGTCATTGTTATATTCTGAGCATACTTCTGCATATGAATTACATGGCTTTATTGATGCTGAGTGTGCTAGTAACAAGGACACTAGGAAATCAATTACTTCCTATGTTTATACATGGGCAGGTAATTGCATTTCCTGGAAGTCCCAACAACAGCCTATAGTTGCATTGTCTTCCACTGAAGCAGAATACATTGCTGCTACAGAAGCCTGTAAAGAGGCTATCTGGCTGCAAGGTATTTTGAAAGAAGTGGAATTAAAGCATTATACATCTGTGCTGCATATAGATAGCCAAAGTACACTGTATTTGTGTAGAGATCCCATGTACCATGAGCGTACTAAACATATTAATGTTAGATATCATTTCATTCGTGAAAAAGTTGAAGATAACATCATTCATGTTAAGAAAATCGATGGTAGAATTAATCCTGCAGATTTTGGCACTAAAATTGTCCCTCGTGATAAATTTGTGTTTTGCAGGAACTCCCTCCACTTGGAAGAACTTGAGTGATCTGTGTGTGTGATGTATGCTTGGGCTGAGGACGGACCTGGCCATGAAGAATCCACTTACATGTTGAGTCTGAGTCTGCCCAGTGCAAGACTTAGAAAAGTAGAGGGGTGTTTGTAATGTTGTGTGTTTACTTTCCTAAGCTTTTCCTTTGGCATGTAATATTGTTTTATGTATGCTTGGACATGTATGTGTGTATGATGATTATACAGGGAACTTATAGTATATGTTATACATATATGTTGCACTATAGAGTGTGTCTCGACTGAGTCGTATTGAGCCTATTTAGGCTTGATCCTCTAACGAGACCATACTATAGCGGAGTTAACATATATGCATAAAACTATACTATATATGTTATTTTGTATAAGGTATGATGGAAGATGTAACATAACCTGGTATTGGGCTTTTAGCCCATTACTCGGCCCATTGATCTCGAAGACCGGATGAGCTGGTAGCCCAGCCCAATGGCGCGGAAATGAAACCCTACCTTTAGTTGGAGCACTGCGTTTTGATGTTGGGCGCTTGACCTAGCTATAAAACGTCGCTTCCTGGCTTTAGAGCGAGACACTTCACCTTCTGTCTTCTCTCTCCTCACAAACGCTCTCTTTCTCCGATTAGGGTTTCTAGGGTTTGGAGCTTTCTCTCCTTCTCTTGCCGTCGGTTCTTGAGCGCTCGGAGAAGAAAGGTTGCTGGTGGCTTCTCTGGAAGGTGGATCGAGCTCCAGCGTCCTCCTGGGTGGCTGCTCTCATCGTCTTTTGAGATCTCGGGTTCTAGAGATCGATTTCTTCATCGATCTTCTGGTTTTATCCCATACAGGGGGATTTCTTCTTCTTCCTTGTACCTCTGATTCAAATGCATGTTAGTTTAGGGTTGCTTGCTTTCATTGCTTGTATCATCCCTTGTACGAACTCTGTTATAGTGGATTCGGCCAACTCTTGAGGCCCCGTGGATGTAGGTATTATACCGAACCACGTAAAATCGCTTGTGTGTTCTATTGCATGTGATTCTTGCTTGATTTTTCGTTTATCGTTTAGATCTAATTTGCTTCCGCTTATCAAAACCGATTTCTAGACGAATCTAGGTTTTACAATTAGTTTTTTCGAATCTCGCTCTCTCGATCAATTAGATTATTAAAATTGACAAGGATATCGCCATCCGATAATTATTTTAATTTCTGAGGTAAAAGGACGGAAATTGTTCGTTAAATTTATATTCCGGTCGAATTCCGCTAAACGAGTTTTAAAACCGATTTAATTTCATTTTTAATTCTCTTTTTCCGAAAAATTAGGATTTGAAAATCCGAGCCTTTACATATAATACATATATCATATAGGCATTATAGGTATTTCTTATTGCATTTAGATAGGAGTTTTGCATGTGTTTTAGTCTAGTTTCATATCTTGCTTGTGAAGTATTCGAGTTCGGAATCTACGCATTTTTAGTGTTTATTCTGCAGAGTTACATTCCCACCTTGGATGGGATCTTGGAACAGCTTAGGAGACATGTTTTGGAGCATATGTAGTAGGGGTGGGCACGGGACGGGACGGGACAGGACGGGATTGAGCCGGGACGGGACTCGTCCCGCGAAATTTTTACGGGACGGGATCGGGACGGGATTGTCACTTTATTTTCGGGACGGGATGGTGTCTGTACGCGACGGGATCGGGACGGGACGGGCCTTGTCCCGCAAATAAAAATAATAAAATATTATATAAATTTGCAAAGTGAAAAATGCTTTCATAATTCATTAATTTGTATAATATGTTGAATACGGTATTCTTCTCAACTATATTATTCAATAATAATAATATTATTATTAATATTAATATTAATATTAATATTATAATACTATTATTAATTCATACAATGATTGTATAATTAATTATAAGGTTCAACATATTTGGCTACATTATCTTACTAGATCGGAACGGAAAGGAATTGAGACGAGATTCACCAGATACTGTCTCATTATCGATTGATAGTTAGGAAGAATACCGTATTTAGCTATTTGCCTTTTGTAGCTCTAAATGGGTATAATAATAATAATAATAATAATAATAATAATAATAATAATAATAATAATAATAATAATAATAATAATGCCACGTTATAATTAAAATAATAATAATAATAATAATACTTATTTTTATTGTTATTATTATAAAATAATTATACTTTACAAGAAAAAAATATAATATGATATAATAATAATAATAATTTTATTATAAATTATTATTATTATTAAATTATATTATAATATTATACAATAATAATAATAATAATAATAATAATAATAATAATAATAATAATAATATTATTATTATTATTATTATTATAATCAATTATTATTATAAATTGAAAATGATTATTATAATTATAAAAAATATTTGGTCAAATAATAATAATATTATTATTATAAACAAATATTATTATTATTATTATAAATGGAAGATTATGATTATAATTATAATTATAATATTTGCTCAAATTAATAATAATAATAATATATTATTATTATTCTATAATATTATAATATTATTATTATAAAAATTATTATTATTATTATTATTATTATTATATGTCGGACGGGACGGGATTTGCGGGATCCCACCGGGATCGTCCCGCGTTTCGTCCCGTATAATTTTTGCGGGACGGGATTCGCTATTTGGTCCTAAATCCCACCGGGATCGGGACGGGATCGGGATTTGCGGGATTTGTGCCCACCCCTAATATGTAGGCTGAGGACGATGCTGTCAAGGAGCAAGGAAGCACAACATTGAAAAAAAGAAGGAAAACCGTCACTGCATAAGGCGGCGCCCCCCGTGGTGCCGTGTTCAGCAAATGAGATTTGGATCCGAAGATTTTATTTCCTATTATAATATTATTATATTTCTAGGGTTTGCACGACTCTTTATTAGGTTTTATTCTATTATTCCAGTCGTGTGTGGCATAGAGGTTAGACAATGAACGCTTTGAGAGAGAAGAGAGGTTTTTGGCCTATGAGTTGCTAAACTAATAGTTTCGCCTGTGATTCGAAGACATAGTTGAATAGATTGTGAGAATTTGATTCTATTTCGTTATTTATGAGTATATTTATCATCTTGTGCCTATTGATTATATTTGTGTTCCTTTCTATGATTGATCACCATGTTAGGAATTGCATTTTAGCTATGAATTCGTTGTTGTATTCTTGATAGCAAACGAAGGTATTGAAGTAGTGATATTTCTTTGTCTTTGTAGTGGATAATTTCGATTGATCTATATCGCTAGATGTTGTTAGGGCCGAGTGTGGTTTGCGCCTATTTGTCATTGATTGCATTAAATCGATGTGTCAATTGGTCTAATTACTTGAATCCTTAATGCTATTCTTTAGTGACATTGAATAAGGTGATTGTATCCCTGCATATCATTCAACTTTAGTCAAGTAGACATATGCATATGAATAATTAATAAATCAATCCTAGGACCATGAAGCTCAACCATTGTCAGAGAATTATAGGTGAAATATATTCTCTACTTTATTATCAATTACTTTGCATTCATCAAGTTGGTTACTTTACTTTCTTATCAATTTGTCACAAGTCATTGCTTTAGTCATAAGAGTCATTGTTAGAGATATTGAGTAGTAATCCGCTTCTCTCTGTGGGTTCGACTCCGGACTTCTTCGCTATACTAGTAGTTGTTTGGTTTATCAATTCATTGATTTACTAATATATTGGTTTTGAGCTTTGAGTTAGGATATTATTACTATTTAGCAAAGGGCGAAAGTGTCAATGACATTCGTCCCGCACCAAGTGTACTCAGTCGACATCAAAGTCCTTCTACTCGACGTCGAGTGCGTTCGTGTTATTTTGCAGGCTGAGCACTAAGAATCGAATGCCTTGACTAGACATTGACTGTTTCAGTCGATATCGAGTGGCTTCTGGTTGACACAAGGGTTGTTTATGATACTATCTAGGCGAGCGCTAACACGCTTCCTCGTGGATCGATCCTGACTCCTACCACTACAGCGGGAGGAAGTCTTGTATTTTATTTGTGTGGATGAGAAGTTGGTTTGCATTTATCTTTATATTTGTTTGATCAATTCTTTCTCCTAACAGCTGGGGCCTCTTAAGACCTCGGGTCTTACAGTGGTCGCGACCAAGCATCACACAAAGTCCCGTCCTCCTTACACATCCAAGTATCCTAATATAAATGGCGCAGGAACAAGAATTTTTCTTTTTTCTCAGCTATTGTCGTTTTCTGCATTGTTGTGATTCACCTTGGTTTTATATGTTTAAGAACAATGGACTTGAATTTAATAGAGTACATCTCAAATGCGAATAAGAAAAAGAGAAATGAGACAACTCTACACCAAAATATTCAAATCATGTTATTGTTTGAAGCTTTTGTTGCTTTTTTAGAGTAAAATTCATAGTTGGTTTCCAACATTTCACTGCCCCTTAGATAGCACTTTCTCCATGAATAGAAGATATTTTCTCAAATAGGTCTCTAATCTATCAAACGACTCATTTATGTCCCTAAAGTTTGGAGTTCATAGATAGTCATTTCGTTAAATATGAATAGCTTAGTATGCTGTTTAAAAAGACCCATGTCGATTATACTTTGTCTCATTTTTGTGGGAAGGAAGTCATAGACATGTCCATGAGTAAGACTCGTTGATTCATGAGTTATGGGTTGCCAAGGTCAGTATCATTAAAGAGATAAATATTTAGGGAAAATCAATACACACAAATAATTACAAAGGAACTAACAGTTAATCAACCACAATCTATCTGGCCAAAACCTTTCCATAAGAACTAAGCCACCAGATACTAGCCAAACGGAATTCTGTTGTGAGCCGAATCTGTCATGTTTTATAGTTACTTTTATATCGTTTTTTGCATGCATTTCATGCATTTGGGCTAGAATAGTACATAATCTATGTAGTTTATGCTTATTTGCCAAATTATGGAATCTACACCAGTTTTTGTTTAAATTTGCAGAAATCGAGGCAATTTACAGCAGTTATGAGAAAGGAAGAAAAGCTCGAAAGTCAACTACGGAAGTCCAAGGTCAAGGAGCAGCGGAACCAGGGCAAATCGAGTTGGAAACAAGAAAATTTGTTCGACAACACTTTGGTCGATATCGACTACAACTTGTCGATATCGAGTAAATCAAAGTCGATTTCCAGCAAAGCTGCCCATAATCGAGCAAGGAAAGCTGCAGAACTTAGTCGATACCGACTTCCTTTTGTCGATGTCGAGTTGGCCACATATCGAGCTGAGCACCAGACGTCGACAAGTGAATCTGAGAGCTTAAGGAGTTCGTCGATGTCGAGGAAATTCCTCGATATCGAGGAAGACCTAAGTCGATTTCCATGTCTGAAGCCGAGATCGGCGAAGCTGAGTTGAAACCGAGCAAAAGTTAGTCGATGTTGAGGAAATTCCTCGATATCGAGGAAACATCCAAGTCGACATGTGTCCTGAAGGCTAACATCGAGTTGCTGAGCGGAAGATGAGAAAGCGCTAGTCGATATCGAGGAGTCCTAGTCGATATCGAGTAAATCCCGGGAGCCGACGCCGAGCAGTCCGAGGTTCTTGTTAAGTTTCTATCCCGAAGCCAATGGTGATATTTTCGAGATGAAATTCTATCCACATCTATCAAGAGCTATCAAGTCAAGAGAGAAGATATTTTATCCACATTAGATATAATCCTAGTTTTATTTATTTCCATGATTTATCTTTAAGTAAGTAGATATAGATAGACTTTCTTACCTTGATTAGCAAGGATTGGAAGCCTATAAATAAGGCCTTAGGGGCTGATTTCTAAGCATTCAATTTCACACACAATTAGTTACATAGAGAGAGTAGAGGAGAGAGCTTGTGGCGAGAGAAGTTGGAAAGGCGAAAGCGGATTTGGCTTCGATTGGTTGTAAGTTCTCTTTGGTTTATTTAATGCAAGTTAGTTCCTTTTGTTATTTGATGAGTTTCTTGATGATGAAGAGCGAGTAGTCCACCCACTTCTAGGGTCAGGGTGAGCCCGACGGTAGCCATGTGAGGTGATACGGTAAAGGTTTGATCTTTTTATGCAATTCGTCTTCTATCCCTGAAAGCATGATTCTTTTGCGAAAGTTGAAGGTGATCTTTGTTTGTGTTATTGAAGCGAAAGTGATCTTAATACAACTTGGATTAATTATGTGAAAAGGGTTAGTAACAATTAGGGTTTATCCGAAAGCCTCTATATTTCTATTTGTTAATAATGAAAGTTATTTGATGAAAGGCACGGTCTTTTATGCCTTTATGTGTTACTTTGCATGGTTATCGCTATGGTGTTGATACCCTGATCTTGGAAGTCTTTAGTTTATTGAATTTATTTCGTCAAAATTTGCGTTATGCGTTCGAAAAGTTGCACTTTTAAGTTTCTGTCTCTTGTCGATTTCGAGCAATTTTTGTCGATATCGAGTAGTTTTACTCGATATCGAGGAAGGTTTACTTGACTTTGGGTTACTTTGCTGAGTCTTTGTTTCTTTTGGTCGATTTTAGTTACTGTTGGTCGATTTATGTAATCGATATCGAGGACTTGTTGTCGATATCGACGAGTTTCTGTGCCTTTGCTTTATTTTCTGCTTTTCTTTGTTATTTATGTCTTTCTATTTAATTTTCTGTATGTGAGATTTGCTGCTACCTGCGATCCGCTAACGTGCTTCTTCGAGGATCGATCCTGACTTCCCGCTGCTACATCAGGATGAGGTCTTGTAATCATTTGCAAGGGACGGAATCTGTTTTGCTTTACTTTACTAATATTTTATTTGCATTCTTGATTTCCTCCTACAACAAATTGGCGCCGTTGCCGGGGAAGCAATCATTCGCGCCTTAGGTAGTCAGATCTCACTTTTCTTTTGAGTTACTTCGCATGTATATGCGCCGTTCTGGTCAATCACCTAAGTTTGACGGCTTAGACGAACCGGAACGCCTTCTACACGTCCACGCTAAACTAAAAAGAGCCATGGCGGTCGCAGAAACACAAGAACGGCTGATACAGAGGCTTCAGAGGGAACTAGCCGCCAAAGATACTGCTCTCGCCACTGAGAGAGCAGGCAGAGAGCAGGAAGCTAAGTGAAGGAGGCAAGCGGAAACTGAGCTTGCCCAAGACCCTACCACTGCAGAGGATTACATGCACCCGACTCTTGTCGTGCTTGAATCGGCCATTCTAATCCCTGAAAATAATTTTGAAATTCGCACTCACTTCCTTATTGAACTAAAAAATAATGTTTTTCATGGAAGATTTAATGAATTCCCTCTTGAACATATTACCAATTTTTCTGACATGTGTCGTACTCTTGCTGAAGGTACTACTCTGGAATATGTCAAGATGAAGGCTTTCCAATGGTCTCTCGCTGGTCCCGCATTGAAGTGGCTGGAAGGACTAAAACCACGATCTCTCACAACATGGGCTCAAGTAGAGCAGGAATTTCTCAACAAATTCTTTCTTCCTGCCAAGACAGCACTCCTCCGCCAGAAGATTACAGCTTTCAAACAGAAGCCTGGGGAGCCGCTGGCAAAAGCATGTGAACCATATAAGGAACTACTGCGATCTTGCCCTACTCATGGACAGCCACCCTATCTCATCCAGGAGATCTTCTTCAATTCTCTTGACCAGACCACTAAGGATAGGATCAACCAGTATACTCGCTATGAGTATCTGACGATGCCACCAGCAGACGCATGGGGTATACTAGATAAGCTGACCAACTACGATAACAAGTATGGAGCTCCTACAAACTATGATGAGAATGTCTATGACAGGCCAGCCCCATCCATGCCCCTCTATGAGCCCTCTAAGGAAATTGATCCAGATGTCAAGGAATAGTGATAGGGTTTATTTTAGTCATGTTTTTAGTGTAGAATTGCATATTAGTTTAGAACATTTTTACATATTTTATAGCTTAATTTATATTATTTGCTTTTCGGGATCTACACTAGTATTTTTATATATTTCAGGTATTTTCGGGTTGGAGCGTATAAATTATGAATTCGGAGATTGATTTTAAGATGCCTCGTAATTACTACATGGGCTGATCGCAACATTTGCAATTCGAGTTCGGACTGTGAAAGGAAGGAGCCCACGTACGGGTGCAAGTGTTTCATTTTGCCGATTAAAAATTAGGTTAAATAAATTAGATTAATATATTATATAGCATAGATTAGATAGATAGATTAGGATAGTTGTTATATATATATACATTCATACGGGAACCAAACGTGGGAGGCCGAAACATCAACATACGTGATCGGCCGACTACCGTGACCATTCTTAACCCTAATTGTCTTTTGTTTTACTTTTATGGAGATCTAAACTCTCCCGTTTCGTCTACAATTTGAAGCTTTATTTGGATTGATTGTGAGTTTCTAATTCTCGTTCCTTAATTCCTATATTGAATGTTTCGACTTCTTTGTGCTTGATTGTCTATTGTTTAATTCTATCTAGCACGCACAACTAGTTAGAATCAATTCAATTGCTAGGGTTTTGTAGATTCCTGGTTATGAACCTTAACCCAAGTGGCAAACTTGTTTCTTTAGGGCTGGTTGAACTAATTGAATGAGTAGGAAGTTGGATGTGTTGTTAAATCCCTCTTTAGGGACTGCAAATACCTTGGTTAATCTCTGAACTTAAAGCTATCAATTGGGTTAAATCCTTCTTTAGGGACGGTTCGATTGATAAGGGTTTCTAGGACTGGTTGGACTAGTAACTATATTAGGTCGGGACAAGGGCATTCATAGGAGACCTAAAAGGACAAGAGGAAGTTACAATATCAATTCAACCAAATAAAGTGGATAGTTGTAGGTTGAACGATTTTATCTAAATGGCTTTGCATTAATTTGTTTATAGTTTATTTTATTTTCTTCTTAGTTTCACCACTCAAAAACCCATATTTTGTCTTAATTGGTAAATAAACTTAACTTAGGAATAACTTGATTCTCTGTGGGATCGACTCGTGCTTACCACACTACATTAGTTGGGTAGGTTCGAATATATTTTGATACGGTTTAGGCGACTAAAAACCGTCCATCAAATTGGCGCCGTTGCCGGGGAATCAAAGTTTATTTCTTTGTTTGTGTGTTTGCCGATTATTGTATATAACTAATTTTGTTGTGAGCCTATCTTACGGTTCATAATACTTGTGCTACTAACTGTTTTTTTTCGTGTGTCTAGGTGTGTGCCTCTAAAGATGACTCATGATTTATTTTGTGATTTTTGCGGACTTTCTAATCATATATTTAAAGATTGTCCAGTGTTCAGGGTTCCGATTGGAAAGGTTAAGGAAGTATATCAATTGTGCAAAACTCAACTTTCTCGTGAAGTGGATATCATACATGAGATTGCACAATTAGAGCTCCAAATCGGACAACTAGAGCCTCCATGTCTGGCTCCGCAAACATCACAAGAATCGTCTATGTTGCCCCTTATGGAAGAACATTTTGCTGCAATGGAGTCCCAACTTCAAATGATCCAAACTGATTTCAATAACGAGATGAGGCGGATCAAAGTGGCTCAACATATTACAAATCCAATTATTTCAGAGATTCTCCCAATGCAGACGGAGGTGGTTGTCAGTGACGACTGCGCTATCATCTCTTTTGACGAGGAGATCTTAGAAGATTGGATAGATGAGCAAGATGAGAAAATTTTCACAAAGAGGATTCTGTTGTTTGAGTTTATTGAGGGTGTAAATGGGCAAAGAGCTAAGAGATGGCAAAAGAGGAGCGCATATTTTGAGAAGCCACCAATGGAACTGAATTGGTGGTATTACATATCCTCTGCAGAGAACCATACTCGTTTATGTGGGATAAGTGTCCAAGAGTTCGACAAGTTGGTAAGTGCAGGTATGTTTCCCCTGGGCTTGTTTTTACGAATTTCGATTATGGGATTTTCTGGATGATTTTGTCTTTAACTCTTGTTGAACTGATGGAATAGAGTTTGATTGATGTGGTTTGAGTGAATTGTGAAACTTGACTCAGTTTTTTTAGCTCCTGATTTTGGACTTATTAGAAGTGGTGGCTACTGATTTGTTTGATTCTATCTGCCTCACCGAGAAATTTTGATTTTAGTTATCAATTGTAATCTTTTGCCTTTTAACTTCTCCCTAGAATCACTTGGATATAATGTGTTTAATTTGAAATTGTGATTGAGCATGAGTTGCAGGGCCAAGATTACTTGTTGGGGAGGGTGTTGTTTAGGGTTGAAAATCTGAATTGTTGTCGTTGGGGCCTGTAATAGAATGTTGTCCTGCATTTGCTTATTGTGTTGTCTCTGTGGTGTGAGCTGTATGTTCTGGCGCGGACAATCTGTTGCGGCTCTTGTACTAAATGGTTGTCTCGAATGCCTGATTACTTTGTGAGTTTCCTCTACCTCTTCCATTCTATTTTATCTACTTTGAGGACAAATTGGGGAATTCAAGTGTAGCTCCGTCTTTATATATATGTTAGTTTTTTATTTTATTTTATTTTTTTCAATTTTTGTTATGCATTTCATTGCATTTAGGTAACCCATCTTGGTTTAGTTTGTCCTCTAATTTATTTTTATGATCTTAATTGCATAAATCCCATAATTTGATTGAATTGCTTGTAAATGATTTTTGGAGCATGATTTGAGAATATAATTGAGCAAGTATGGTTCATAGTTGAGGTTAAATTGAAATCTAGCAAAAACATAACCCGTGTGAGTTTGTTTTGGCCTTATAGGGACTATTCATAATTATTTACCTTTTGCTTTTATTGTGTGATTATACTCTCCATATGTTTATTTCAAGACCGTATTGCACATGTTTGTTGCTTGTGAATTTCAAATGATTGAGGCATGTGTTCTTTAGCCATATTATATCCTATCTACCTTACATATTATCCTTTGCTTGAAGCACATTTGAGCCTTAAAGCCTATTTTTTTTATAGCTCCACAAAAATATATCATAGCCAATAATTAGCCTGACCCTATCCGGGAATTAGGAGGAGAATTGGTGAAAAATTTATATGTTGGAGTTGCTTTGAGTGGAGATGATGTATGTATTGTTGTGCATTGTGAGAGGCATAGCCAAAATAAGGTAACCCTTCTTGCATAATAGAGATGACTTATTACTAGGGGCCTAAGGAGGATAAAATTCACTTAGGAGTAAAAGTCTAGTAAGCTTGGACCTAGGGAGGATAAAATTCACCTAGGGGCAAAAGTAAGCATAAAAGAAAATAAAAGAAGTCATCCCCCAAGTGGAAAAAAAAAATGCATGAGTTGTATGGCTATTGAAATCGAAGATCTTATTGATGTGTATTGGAGTTTGTCTTATTGGAATGGTTTGTGAAGTATGAAAGTTTTGGTGTTGTTCTGGTTGGTTGTTGTTCATTTTTCCCGGATTTTTAGCACCACAGACCTAAATATTTCCCATGCCTTATGTTCCTACCAAAGCCCCATTACAACCCTATAAAAGTCCTCATGATGTTGTTTGCAAGTAATGACTTTCACGGTGTATAGAGCATTTTGGATTGAGTAGAGGGTTGGGCTTTAAAGCCTAAACACATGAGAGCTTGAGTGAAACACATTATCTCGGTGAGGTTGGATTAAATTTGTCTTTACTATTGGATCGCTCATATACTTGTTAGGATGTTTGTTCTCTTATTCATGGCTCCTACTACGTGATGTTGCTTTTTTTAATTATAGCATGAAAATCTTATTTTTGGGATGATTAATTTTATATTTGTTTTTCATTACTTGAGGACAAGCAAAAGTCTAAGCATGGGGTAGTTTGATAGGGTTTATTTTAGTCATGTTTTTAGTGTAGAATTGCATATTAGTTTAGAACATTTTTACATATTTTATAGCTTAATTTATATTATTTACTTTTCGGGATCTGCACTAGTATTTATATATATTTCAGGTATTTTCGGGTTGGAGCGTATAAATTATGAATTCGGAGATTGATTTTAAGATGCCTCGTAATTACTACATGGGCTGATCGCAACATTTGTAATTGGAGTTCGGACTGTGAAAGGAAGGAGCCCACGTACGGGTGCAAGTGTTTCATTTTGCCGATTAAAAATTAGGTTAAATAATACGTGATCGGCCGAAACATCAACATACGGGAACCAAACGTGGGAGGCCGAAACATCATACGGGAACCAAACGTGGGAGGCCGAAACATCAACATACGTGATCGGCCGACTACCGTGACCATTCTTAACCCTAATTGTCTTTTGTTTTACTTTTATAGAGATCTAAACTCTCCCGTTTCGTCTACAATTTGAAGCTTTATTTGGATTGATTGTGAGTTTCTAATTCTCGTTCCTTAATTCCTATATTGAATGTTTCGACTTCTTTGTGCTTGATTGTCTATTGTTTTATTCTATCTAGCCCGCGCAACTAGTTAGAATCAATTCAATTGCTAGGGTTTTGTAGATTCCTGGTTGTGAACCTTAACCCAAGTGGCAAACTTGTTTCTTTAGGGCTGGTTGAACTAATTGAATGAGTAGGAAGTTGGATGTGTTGTTAAATCCCTCTTTAGGGACTGCAAATACCTTGGTTAATCTCTGAACTTAAAGCTATCAATTGGGTTAAATCCTTCTTTAGGGACTGTTCGATTGATAAGGGTTTCTAGGACTGGTTGGACTAGTAACTATATTAGGTCGGGACAAGGGCATTCATAGGAGACCTAAAAGGACAAGAGGAAGTTACAATATCAATTCAACCAAATAAAGTGGATAGTTGTAGGTTGAACGATTTTATCTAAATGGCTTTGCATTAATTTGTTTATAGTTTATTTTATTTTCTTCTTAGTTTCACCACTCAAAAACCCATATTTTGTCTTAATTGGTAAATAAACTTAACTTAGGAATAACTTGATTCTCTGTGGGATCGACTCGTGCTTACCACACTACATTAGTTGGGTAGGTTCGAATATATTTTGATACGGTTTAGGCGACTAAAAACCGTCCATCAAATAGTAATACAGAGATCAGAATCGCAAGCTCCTCAAGCAAGTAAAGTATCTTTCTGTCAACCAGCCTTGCATTGAATGCAGATCACAGCGGCACACCACTACTGAGTGCCCACACACAGAGTAAGTCAGGCTGGTAGAACACCACGAAGAGGTAGCTTACGTAGGCGTCCACATCGCAACATGGGGGACGAAAGGTTTCAGCAACCACAATGGAACCAAGGTGCCCCTAGGAACCCCCCGCCATACAGAGCTCCAGGACATCCGGAAAGGGACCAGAAAAGGGATGACCTACAGACCATCTTAGAGGAAATGCGGAGGAACCATTCAGACTCCAAGCAGTCCTTCAACTCAGTCTACACTCAGATACAAGGTGTCAACTCTAGGCTTGGGGAGATTGATATATGGCGGAAATCAATGGAGACGTAGATTGGCCAGCTAGCAGCAGGCGTCCCCAGACAGTCTGGTACGGTCCCTGGATCTTCAGAACCAAATCCTAAGGGGAAGACCGGACACATCACAACCGTAAAACTCAGGAGCGGGCACCAACTACGTGAGCCAGAGGTCGGAAAGAAGCAGGACAGAGCTGAACAGCAACTCGATATCGACGAGCAGCAAGTCGATGTCGACCAGAATTTGGTCGATATCGAGGAAGGCCAACTCGACGTTGAGGAAAAACTGGACCACCCTTCGTCTGCACATAAGCTATTAATGAAATGCCATCATATGTCAAGTTCCTCAAGAGATCCTAAGCAAAAAGCGATCGATGGTTGAGATCGCCGAGCAATGCAGCCATATGGACATACTTGAGAAAAGGCCGGATCCAGGTATGTTTGTTATAACCATTGGATTTGGTCACACACAATTAGTTACATAGAGAGAGTAGAGGAGAGAGCTTGTGGCGAGAGAAGTTAGAAAGGCGAAAGCGGATTTGGCTTCGATTGGTTGTAAGTTCTCTTTAGTTTATTTAATGCAAGTTAGTTCCTTTTGTTATTTGATGAGTTTCTTGATGATGAAGAGCGAGTAGTCCACCCACTTCTAGGGTCGGGGTGAACCCGACGGTAGCCATGTGAGGTGATGCGGTAAAGGTTTGATCTTTTTATGCAATTCGTCTTCTATCCCTGAAAGCAAGATTCTTTTGCGAAAGTTGAAGGTGATCCTTGTTTGTGTTATTGAAGCGAAAGTGATCTTAATACAACTTGGATTAATTATGTGAAAAGGATTAGTAACAATTAGGGTTTATGCGAAAGCCTCTATGTTTCTATTTGTTAATAATAAAAGTTATTTGATGAAAGGCACGATCTTTTATGCCTTTATGTGTTACTTTGCATGGTTATCGTTATGGTGTTGATACCTGATCTTGGAAGTCTTTAGTTTATTGACTTTATTTCGCCAAAACTTGCGTTCTGCGTTCGAAAAGTTGCACTTTTAAGTTTCCGTCCCTTGTCGATTTCGAGCAATTTTTGTCGATATCGAGTAGTTTTACTCGATATCGAGGAAGGTTTACTCGACTTCGGGTTACTTTGCTGAGTCTTTGTTTCTGTTGGTTGATTTTAGTTACTGTTGGTCGATTTCTGTGCTCAATATCGAGGACTTGTTGTCGATATCAACGAGTTTCTGTGCCTTTGCTTTATTTTCCGCTTTTCTTTGTTATTTCTGTCTTTCTGTTTAATTTTCTGTCTGTGAGATTTGCTGCTACCTAAGATCCGCTGACGTGCTTCCTTGAGGATCGATCCTGACTTCCCGCTGCCACATCAGGAGGAGGTCTTGTAATCATTTGCAAGGGACGGAATCTGGTTTTCTTTACTTTACTCATATTTTATTTGCATTCTCGATTTCCTACTACAACAAATTCTTCTATCAAGTGTGTCACTACTAAAAAAAAGGAAATAGCTACATATTTTTAGCCACGAATGTTAGCCGACCTTGTTTTTGTGGCCACTAGCAATGACATTGGCAACGACTATTATCATCCGTGGATATATTCGTGGTTGGTAGTAACCCTGGAATGTCACGTCATAAAATTCGTGGCTAGTAGCAACGAGCCTGATGTCCGTAGCTGATCTCGTGGTTTGATAGGTGGTTGGTAATGTTAAATAGCCACGAAAAGAGCTACGAATGCGAGATTCGGGGCTGTATTCGAAGCTGATATGGACACAATATACTATCTGTAGCTACATTCGTGACTATTCATAATCGGAAATTTAATAATCCATGGAAATACTGGATAGCCACGGCAACAACAACAACAACAACAACAACAACAACAACAACAACAACAACAACAACAACAATAACAACAACAAAGCCCATTATATCCCGCTCGAAGAGCAGGGTCCGGGGGGTCGAATTGTACGCCCCCTCTCCCCGACTAGGTTGAGAGGGTGTTTCCTAGTGACCCAAAGACAAGACATCAAGGTACGATGGTAGCACACATCCTACATAGATTGTAATTCAAAATTTGATAAAGGAAAAACGATGTAAAAGATGCGCGTAAGCAAGTTGTGATAGATGGGGGAAAGGCATGATGCGGAAAAACGTTGCATCCGACTAAAGTTCGTCAACCCAGATAGCAATCCAACAATATTTAAGCCTTATAGGCGGTCAAGCCCGTTAGAAATAGTCAAAGCTCAATGAATGCAAGCCCAATAAATCAATCGTACGTCGTATTACTGAGCTCATCCGTAGTAGCCATGATTTTAGCTACGGTCATATCCGTGGCTAAATTCGTGGCTATTTACGGGAGCACAAATGAGCTTTAATTTATTATAGGCCCAGACATGACTATGTTATCCTCGATTGGCCCATTGATGGGCCCAAAATATGACTATGAATTTTTTTATGTATAAATTAATAAGTGTTGAAAAAAAAATATATTAACTAATTAATAAATTCTTATGAGAATATTATAAATTTATGTTTTGAGTAAAACTCATATAAGTGACTAATAAATATTTAATAAACCTTAAATTAAGGAGGTATTGACTCATCATCAAAAGTCTTATAAATTAAGATATTATATAGATATATAGATATAGATAGTTAGTAAATGGGTAAAAAATATAAAAGGGAAAAAATATAAATGTATGAAAGAGATGATGAGAAAAAAGAAAAAGAAATAATAAGAGAAAATTGTGATTAGTCAAAAAAATTTAAATAAAGGAGGTGTTGATACATCATCACAAGTCTTCTAAATTAAACTAATAAATTCTTATGAGAATATTATAAAAGTAAGCTTTGAAGAAATATTCATATAAGTAACTAATAAGTGTTGAACAAAATCATATAGTAACTAATAAATTCTTATGAAAATACTATAAGAGTATGTTTTGAGGAAAACTCATATAAGTAAATAATAAGTGTTGAATAAAACCTTATATTAAGTAATAAATTCTTATTAGAATAATATAAGGGTATGTTTTGAGGAAAATTCATATAAGTAACGAATAAATGTGTAATAAAACCTTATATTAACTAATAAATTCTTATTAGAATACTATAAGTGTATGTTTTGAGGAAAACTCATATATGTATCTAGTAATTGTTGAATAAAATCATATAGTAACCAATAAATTCTCGTGAAAATACTATAAGAGTATGTTTTGATGAAAACTTATATAAGTAACTAACAACTGTAATAAAACCTTATATTAAGTAATAAATTCTTATTAGAATACTATAAGGGTATGTTTTGAGAAAAACTCATAAGAGTCTAATAGCTGTTTAATAAAACATTATATTAAGTAATAAATTCTTAGTAGAATTCTATAAGAGTATGTTTTGAGGAAAACTCATATAAGTAACTAATAAATGTTTAATAAGACCTTATATTAACAAATAAATTCTTATAAGAATGCTATAAGGGTATGTTTTGATGAAAACTCATATAAGTAACTAATAAGTGTTAAATAAAACCTTATATTAATTAATGAATTCTTATTAGAATACTATAAGAGTATGTTTTGAGGAAAACTCATATAAGTGTCTTTAATAAAACATTATATTAAGTAATAAATTCTTATTAGAATGCTATAAGGGTATATTTTGAGAAAAACCGATATAAGTAATTAATAAATGTTTAATAAGACCTTATATTAAGTAATAAATGCTTATTAGAATGCTATAAGGGTATGTTTTGATGAAAACTCATATAAGTAACTAATAAATATTTAATAAGACCTTATATTAAGTAATAAATTCTTATTAAAATAATATAAGGGTACGTATGTTTTGAGGAAAATTCATGTAAGTAACGAATCAATGTTTAATAAAACCTTATATTAACTAATAAATTCTTATTAGAATACTATAAGTGTATGTTTTGAGGAAAACTCATATAAGTATCTAGTAATTGTTGAATAAAATCATATAGTAACCAATAAATTCTTGTGAAAATACTATAAGAGTATGTTTTGATGAAAACTTATATAAGTAACTAACAATTGTTGAATAAAACCTTACATTAAATAATAAATTCTTATTAGAATACTATAAGGGTATGTTTTGAGGAAAATTCATATAAGTGTCTAATAAATGTTTAATAAAATATTATATTAAGCAATAAATTCTTATTGGAATACTATAAGGGTATGTTTTGAGGAAAACTCATATAAGTAACGAATAAAGGTTTAATAAAACCTTAAATGAACTAATAAATTTTATGAGAATATTATAAGAGTATGTTTTGAAGAAAATTCATATAAATTTTTTATGTTAATTAATAAATTTTTATGAGAATAATATACAAGTAATTTTTTTTTTACAATTTCTGATAAAATTTTAAAGAGTATTTGACTTTTTTGTTATTTTAAAGGATATCTAAACTTTTATTAGTATTCTATAATATTAAAGTTTTATATTGTACTAGTATGTTTCAAAATAGAAAAATCCAATATATATAGAAAAAGTTAATATAAGTTGAAAAATTTTCTTTCGACATTTTAGTGGAATTGGCGCTAAGTTGAAATATTTGGGTGGTATAATATATTTTTGAGGGGAAACTTCCCGGGCTTTTAAAATTTAGATGGCTGGCCCAAAGGAGAGGAGATCCCCTACAACTCAACATGTGACACTATGTGTGACACAAAATTATTTGGATTACAAATCCATGTTAAAAAAAATTCCAAAAATTATTTTTAATTTTTAAACAAATATATGTGTAGGTTTATATAAAAAATTTGATGAAAATCATGTTTGAATTTGAAAAAAAAATTATATTGTACAATATTTGATCTTTAATTTATATAAAAATTTAAACCATGATTTTTAACAAATTTTTTTTACAAACATATATTAATAGTTGTTTAAAACTTAGAAATAATTTTTGGAATTTTTTTAACATACATTTATACCCCAAATAATTTTGGGATTCGGCTCCAATCCCATTCCTATATTAACTGGAGCTTGAATTTGAGCAATTTTCCACCCTTCGATTAAATCAACGACTAGAATTATTTTCTATTTAAAAAATATATAAAATAAAGAAAGTGTGACTTTGTACATCATCTTTTCCTGGGTTTCCAAAGTGACGTCTCCCCCTTCCCCTAGGTCCACCGCCGTGTCTCCATCTCTTTCTGCAACCTCCCCATCGGATCCATCGACAACCACCACCGGAGTCGCTACCAGTACGAATCCTTCGATCTATTTCATCATTTGTTAATCCACCACCGTTAAACCCTAACCCTCGTTGCCGCATGTCCCCTCCCTCCGCCGGAAACCACTGCAACGCCGGCCGCCAAGTCCACCATTTGTCGTCGCCACCCACCACAGCCCACACAACCCCACTACTGCACCAGCACAGTCCCACAAGGTCGGCCACAACTACTCCCTCCGACCACCGGCGCCTCCCAACCATAATTTCCGGCCTGTTATCCGGCCACCAGTTTCCCCCTTCATCCATTGAACCCTTGAATACATAGACAATAACGAAGGAAATCCACCGGCCTCTCGGATGACCTACGTACGATCCCGGATTCGCTGGGTTGTAGGTAATTAGGTAATAGGAATGTGGAATCAAAGTTGAATTGCAGAATCACACTCGGAATTTTGGGGAAGAGGGGGAGGAGTTAGAGTTGTTTTATTTAAAAAAAATATAATCAAAATTAATCCTAACCATTAATTTTATCTAAAGGTGGGAGATTGTCCAACTTTATCCTCCAGTTAATCAACTACTGCACTGGAGCCGGTTGTCACACATAGTGTCACATGTTATGTTGTAGGGGATCTCCTCTCGGCCCAAAGTGGGCATAAAAGGGAACTTTTACACTTTCTAACTTTCTAACCCTAATCCCTCTTCCATCTTCACCGCCTCTCCTTCTTTATTGCTTCAGTCTTCACCGCCTCTCCTCCATTTCTCAGATCTGAAAAACGTTTTTCGCTCGACCCTCGAACTCCGACCTCCCATGGCCAACTTTCACCCTCTTCAAGCCTGAACCCCCACCCTATGGATCCCGCTTGCCCGTCCTTGTAATCCACCTCTCCCACGGCTGTCCTCTCACATGGCTTGCCCGTCCTTCTGTCGCCCATCATCGAAGACTGTTGTGAGCCTAATTTTCCATGTTTTACACTTACTTTTATATCGATTTTTGCATACATTGCATACATTTGGGTTAGAATAATACAGAATATGTGTAGTTTACACTTATTTGCAATATATGGAGGTCTACACAAGTTTTTGTCATATTTCACAGAAATCGGACACATTTTGGAGCTTAATGGAAAATCATGGAGAAGCCAAGAATGGTGCAGCTGGAGAGAAGGCCAATTTCCGGTTTACATCGTTCTGAATCAGGCTGTGATGTCTTCATAAGAGTTGTAGCCCTCGGAAAGAGCTTTCCAACGCATGGTCATATGCGTCAATCCAACAACTGAGGCAGCGGGAAAGTGCGTTTTACGAACAGAGCTGGAATCTGAGAAAAGAACTCGACGTCGACAAGAGTTGTCGACATCGACAAGTATCCAAAACTCGACATGAGCACTGGAAGACGAAGTCGAGTTGACTGAACTCAAGACCAAAATGTTGTCGATGTCGAGGAAAGTTGTCGACATCGAGAAGACATGTCGAGCACTCCAGAAGCCGAGATCGAGGAGAAGTCCGAAGAGAAAGGAGATTACTTGCAAGCCAAGATTCGACGAATTCTATCCGAATCTATCAAGATCTATCAAGACCAAAGAAGATGTCCACACATTAGATATAATCCTAGTCTATCTATTTTATTTAATTACACTATGTTAATTATTTATCATTAAGTTCTAGATATAGTTTTAGATAAAGATAGATATCTTCTTTCCTTGATTAGCGAGGATTAGAAGCCTATAAATAAGGCCCTAGGGGGCTCAGTTTTATTCATTCAATTTCAGAGCAAGACAAGTAGTTACAAGGAGGAGTTTAGGGAGTTCAAAGGTTTTAGGGTTTTGGCAATTTGCGAAAGTTGATTGCCGAGATTGTAAAATCGTTGAATTTAGTTTAATGCAAGTTGTTTTCTCTCAATCAATGATGTCTGAGTTCGCGATGAAGAGCGAGTAGTCCACCCACTTCTGGGGCTGGGGTGAGCCCGACGGTGGCCATGTGAGGCGATGCGATAAAAGTCAGATCTTTTGTGCAATTCATCTTCTATCGCTATGAGCATGATTCTTTTGCGAGAGTTGAAGGTGATCCTTGTTTGTGTTATTGAAGCGAAAGTGATCTTAATACAACTTGGATTAATTATGTGAAAAGGGTTAGTAACAATTAGGGTTTATGCGAAAGCCTCTATATGCCTATTTGTTAATAACGAAAGTTATTTCGATGGAAAGCATGATCTTTTATGCCTTTATGTGTTACTTTGCATGGTTATCGTTGTGGTGTCGAAACCCTAGCCTTGGAAGTCTTTAGTTTATTGATTTATTTCATCGAAATTCGTGTTCTGTGTTCGAAAGCATTTGCCTTTAAATTTCCGTTACTTGTCGAGATCGAAGAAGCTTGTCGACATAGAACACTGTTGTCGACGTCGAGAAGTTCTCATCGAGATCGAGTTCTTTCTGTGTTGTCGATCAGTTCTTTCTGTGTTGTCGATCTTCTGTTGCTGTGTCGAGTAGTTGTCGATATCGACAAGTCTGTGTCGACAAGACTCGGTCGAGTAATCTGGTCAAGTTCTTTGCTGTTGTCGACTTGTCTGCTGTTGTCGACTTGCTTCATCGAGATCGAATACTTCAGCTTTGCTTTGCTTTATTTCTTACTTCTGCCGGGATTATTTGTTTCTATTTTATTTCTGCTTCTGTTTGTGTTTCTGTGTCTTTCTGCTGCTGTTGTGAGAATCTGATAGCTACCTGAGAACTGTTGACGTGCTTCCTCGTGGATTCGATCCTGACTTTTCTCTTACTACAACGGGAGGAAGTCTTGTATTTATTTGCTGAGACAGGGAAGTCAGTCTGGTCTTATTTCGTATTCATTTCATACTTGACCATCCTCCTGCACTAACAAATTGGCGCCGTTGCCGGGGAGGCAATCAATCGCGCCTTAGGTAGTCAGTTCTCACTGTTTCTTTGAGTTAGTTTGCAGGTGTATGCGTCGTTCTGGTCAAACACCTGAGTTTGACGCCTTAGACGAACCGGAACGCCTGTTCCACATCCGAGCTAAACTACAAAGAGCCATGTCAGCTGCGGAGACACAGGAACAGCTGATCGCTAGGCTTGCCAGGGAACTAGCCGCAAGGGATGCCGCTATCAACGCTAAAGATGCTGTTATCACCGCTGAGAGAGCAGCAAGGGAACAAGCACATGCTGAGCTTGCCCAGTATCCAACCACGGCAGAAGACTACATGCACCCAACTCTCATCGTGCCTGAATCGGCGATTCTAATCCCTGAAAACTCTTTTGAAATTCGCACTCAATTTCTTATAGAGCTTAAAAATAATGCCTTTTACGGCAGATTTAATGAGTGTCCTCTTGAACATATTACTAACTTTCATGATATGTGTCGTACTCTTGCAGAAGGTACAACCTTGGAATATGTCAAGATGAAATCTTTTCGCTGTTATCTTGCTGGGCCTACACTGAAATGGCTGGAAGGGCTGAAGGCAAGATCACTCACAACCTGGGCCCAAGTAGAGCAAGAGTTTCTGAACAAATTCTTCCCACCTGCCAAAACAGCACATCTCCGCCAGAAAATCACCGCCTTTAAACAGCAGAAAGGGGAACCGCTGGCAAGGGCATGGGAGCGCTACAAGGAACTGTTGCGATCTTGCCCTACTCATGGACAGCCACCCTACATCATTCAGGAGATCTTCTTCAACTCTCTTGATCAGGTCACTAAGGACAGAATCAACAATTATACTCGCTACGAGTATCTGACAATGCCGCCAAGTGACGCATGGGGGTGCTGGAGAAGCTCACTACCTACGAAAACAAGTATGGGTCTACTACAACTTATGAAGAGAACCCATACGCCAGGCCAGCACCATCCATGCCCCTCTATGAGCCATCAAAGGAGATTGATCCAGATGTCAGGGAGCAATACTACAGAGACCAGAATAGGAAGCTCATCAAGCAAGTCAAGTATCTCTCTGTCAACCAGCCTTGCATAGAATGCGGATCGCAAAGGCACACCACTCCTGAGTGCCCACACACAGAGCAAGTCAGATTGGCAGAGCACCATGAGGATGCAGCTTACGCAGGGGGTCCCAATCGCTACATGGGGGACCAAAGGTTTCAGCAACCACAATGGAACCAAGGAGTCCCTAGGAATCCCCCGCCCTACAGAGCTCCAGGACATCCAGAAAGGGACCAGAAAAAGGATGATATACAGATAGTCCTGGAGGAGATACGGAGGAACCACTCAGAAACTAGGCAATCTTTCAACTCCGTCTATACTCAGATGCAAGGTGTCAACTCTAGGCTTGGGGAAATTGATATCTGGCAGAAAACAGTTGATACACAGATTGGTCAGCTAGCAGCGGGAATCCCCAGACAGTCAGGCGCACTCCCTGGATCTTCAAAACCAAATCCTAAGGGAAAAACTGGGCACGTCGTTGCTGTAAAACTCAGAAGCGGCCATCAACTGCAAGAGCCAGAGGTCGGAAAGCAGCAGGACAGCGCCGAACAGCAACTCGATGTCGACGAACATCTTGTCGATGTCGAGAACCCTCTTGTCGATATCGACAACTCCTCTGATCGACCAACCTCTGCACTGAACAACAACTCGACATCGAGGAAAGTTGTCGATGACGAGGAGATTGTCGATGTCGAGAAGTCCCATGACGATGTCGATAAGACTGCAACACCTCCGACGTTTGTTCTAGCTCCAAATCAGAAAAAGAAGCTACCTTTCCCCACGAAATCTCTAAAGGACCCAGCGGAGAAAAAGTTTCAGTGCTTCATCAAGATGCTTCAGAAGCTCAATGTCACCATACCCTTCACAGAAGCTCTCAATGAAATGCCGTCCTATGTCAAGTTCCCAAAGGAGATTCTGAGTAAAAAGCGATCGATGGCGGAAATCACAGAGGGGTGCAGCTATCTGGACATATTGGAGAAGAGGCCGGATCCAGGTAAGTTTGCTATAACTATTGGATTTGGTCCATACAAAATTAATGCCCTATGTGATCTTGGAGCCAGTGTTAGTATTATGCCTTTAACAATTTGGTCCAAGATTAAGATAGGTGCCCTGGAGCCTGTGGATGCAAGACTTTATATGGCCAACAACACGGTGGTCATTCCAACAGGCATGGTGGAAAATGTACCAGTACAAGTAGGTAAATTCTTCGTCCTTGCTGATTTCTTAATTGTTGATATGCAAGAAGATCCTGCTTGTCCAATTATTCTAGGGAGACCATTCTTGGCGACTGTGGATGCCAACATAAGCGTACGGAAAGGAGTGCTCACCTTCAACATCGGCGATGAGGTAATAGAGTATTCTTTTAATAAAACTGAAAGGCATACAGGTCCAATGGAAGAGGTCAAATCTATCTCATCTGGCTATATCACCTGCGGGGAACCCAAGGTCAGAAATATGACCCCTGAGGAGATAGAAAAGAGGGACATAGAGGCACAGGTGGAGAAAATCATGGACATCCTAAAGGAAGAAGCGAAAAATCCACTCGACACAAACCAAGGTATGTCGATTTGGACTAACTATTTTTCGGATGCCTTGACAGGAGCTAAGTATGGGGTCGTAGTCGACCAAAAATCCTCGAGATCGAGTAGTTTAGTCGACGTCGACAAAGATCAGAAACCTCCACCAGCCTCGTCGAGCAGTCAAAAGGTCGAGAAAGATTCCTCGATATCGACAAAGGTTGTCGATGTCGACAAGATCTTGACATCCTCGATCACACCTTCATCGACGAGCAGGCCAAAGGGGATCGAAGACTACTCGACGTCGACAAGAGTTGTCGATATCGAGAAGATTACGGCCTCCTCGACACCACCTTCCGCGACGAGAAAACCACTGGATGTTGAGGATTCCTCGACGTCGACAACTCTTGTCGATGTCGACAAGATTAGGGTTTCCTCGACTTCGCCGTCTTCGAGCAGTCCACCACCTGAAGCTGAAAGCAACTGATGTCGAGTAATGTTACTCGAGATCGACAAGATCCAGTGGTTCCCGAATCCGATTCTGCGAAGGTAAGCCAAGGTATGAATCTTTCTTCTCCTATTTCAATTAATGATTTATCTATACATGGGAGAGGTTTGCCTTGGTATGTGCGCTTATGCAGGATTTCCGATGACGATCCAAGGGAATACGAAGTAGGAGATATGGTCTATGTCTCTAAATCAAAGGATCATTGGTTTCCTAACAAATTCAATAAGAAGAAGATGGGACCATTCACGGTGAATAAGATCCATTCAGGAGGAATTCAGCTGAAAGATAAAAATGGAGTCTTGTTCGAAGCCCAAGCTACATGGGCTCTGAAGATGCCACCTTGAGCTTAACGGAGAAAGTCGGCCTAGCGACTATAAAATCTAGAGCTTGTAAATAGACTTTTTTTTTATTCTGGGACTTTTTGGACATTGTTGTTTTTGTTTAGGGTTTTGGACATTGTTTTTAGGATTATGCTATTGTGGGTATTTCTTTTCTAACGAATCTTGCAGGTATGAAGAAGCTACAGGCTTGTCGACATGAGGGAAGGAACTCGACATCGACAAACCACATCGAGCAAGCCTGTGGTCGAGAAGATCACCGTGGAGGCAACAGGAAGAACTCGATGTCGAGGAGATGTTGTCGACGACGACAAGCACTACAGCGCCACTTCACTCGATTTTTCCGACGATCTGCACACCTATCTTGTGGGTTTCTTTCTTTACCCTTGTTTTTTATACAGTGAGGACACTGTAATATTTAAGTATGGGGTGGGGAAAGGGCTTACTTTATGCATATTGATCATATTTGACATTATGTGTGCATTATTTCTTGGAATTGCTACATGGCTATTTTGGAATTCATTATTGATTTATGTGCTTATATGCATGTTTTCCAAAAATTTGAGAAAAATGACCCCCATTGAAAATTTTGAAATAATGTCATGGAAGCTTAAATTGAACTCAACGATGCAAAATTGGATTCATTAGAGATATAGCATGAAATTTCCTAGTAAAGGGAAATCACAATGAAGTGCATTATTTCTTGAAAACCATGAAAGGAGGTAAAATTTGAAATTGCTTTTGACATGTTGCATGATAAAATGATTGAGGACTTTATATTTCCATATAATGCTCATATGTTTATAATCCTAGCCTTACCTATGCTTACGCATCACAAAAGCCATAATATGCCTTATTTCAAATATTGCTCCACATGATCTAAATATTTGCCATTCTTTACCTTATCCGGGGATTATGTTGAGAATGATGTTACATTATGGAGATGTCATATGGTGTTTGTGTTGTTATTATCATATTTGGAGTTTGGAAGGAAATTTGTTTGAAATATATGGAAAATTTAATGAGTGAAAGAAAATCCAATCACCTCAGGAGATAAAGGTAGATTGACCCTGCTCTCTGAGATAATAGTTTGGAGAGATGGGACACACTGTGAGGAGTCCAAAGCACTAAGTATCCGGGGCCATTCATGACACCCATGTTTGCGACTCGCGAGAAGGCAGTGCTGAGGTTAGAGAGGTAAAAGCATTATTATTGAAAAAAGCAATATGAAAGGTGATGAATTGTATGGAAGAAGGAATGTGATGTAAAACTCAAAGTTTGAAAGTGATCCATTTCCCCGGATCAAAAGCACCACATTGCCAAAAATTGCCCACCTTTTAGCCTTTTACCAATCTACTCCTTCATGAGCTTAAATTAAAGTCTTCTTGATTATCAATGCTTAGTCACGAATGAATGTTTTGCATAAACCTCCTTTTGTGAGTAGATGTTGCTTTGATGTATTTGCACATGCATGGATCTATGACACTAGTACCTTTTCGAGGATGGTAATTGATTGCAGGGTTATATGGCAATGAATCTAATATGTTGAGAGTTTGAATTCTTCCCCTGAATGACAATTAAAAGTATTGCTTGAGGACAAACAAGCTTAAGTATGGGGTGTTTGTTGTGAGCCTAATTTGCCATGTTTTACACTTACTTTTATATCGATTTCTGCATACATTTGGGTTAGAATAATACAGAATATGTGTAGTTTACACTTATTTGCAATATATGGAGGTCTACACAAGTTTTTGTCATATTTCGCAGAAATCGGACGCATTTTGGAGCTTAATGGAAAATCATGGAGAAGCCAAGAATGGTGCTGCTGGAGAGAAGGCCAATTTCCGGTTTACATCGTTCTGAATCAGGCTGTGATGTCTTCATGAGAGTTGTAGCCCTCGGAAAGAGATTTCCAACGCATGGTCATATGCGTCAATCCGAAAACCGACGCAGCGGGAAAGTGCGTTTTACCAACAGAGCTGGAAGCTGAGAAAAGAACTCGACGTCGACAAGAGTTGTCGACATCGACAAGTATCAAAAACTCGACATGAGCACTGGAAGACGAAGTCGAGTTGACTGAACTCAAGACCAAAATGTTGTCGATGTCGAGGAAAGTTGTCGACATCGAGAAGACATGTCGAGCACTCCAGAAGCTGAGATCGAGGAGAAGTCCGAAGAGAAAGGAGATTACTTGCAAGCCAAGATTCGACGAATTCTATCCGAATCTATCAAGATCTATCAAGACCAAAGAAGATGTCCACACATTAGATATAATCCTAGTCTATCTATTTTATTTAATTACACTATGTTAATTATTTATCATTAAGTTCTAGATATAGTTTTAGATAAAGATAGATATCTTCTTTCCTTGATTAGCGAGGATTAGAAGCCTATAAATAAGGCCCTAGGGGGCTCAGTTTTATTCATTCAATTTCAGAGCAAGACAAGTAGTTACAAGGAGGAGTTTAGGGAGTTCAAAGGTTTTAGGGTTTTGGCAATTTGCGAAAGTTGATTGCCGGGATTGTAAAATCGTTGAATTTAGTTTAATGCAAGTTGTTTTCTCTCAATCAATGATGTCTGAGTTCGCGATAAAGAGCGAGTAGTCCACCCACTTCTGGGGCTGGGGTGAGCCCGACGGTGGCCATGTGAGGCGATGCGATAAAAGTCAGATCTTTTGTGCAATTCATCTTCTATCCCTATGAGCATGATTCTTTTGCGAGAGTTGAAGGTGATCCTTGTTTGTGTTATTGAAGCGAAAGTGATCTTAATACAACTTGGATTAATTATGTGAAAAGGGTTAGTAACAATTAGGGTTTATGCGAAAGCCTCTATATGCCTATTTGTTAATAACGAAAGTTATTTGGATGGAAAGCATGATCTTTTATGCCTTTATGTGTTACTTTGCATGGTTATCGTTGTGGTGTCGAAACCCTAGCCTTGGAAGTCTTTAGTTTATTGATTTATTTCATCGAAATTCGTGTTCTGTGTTCGAAAGCATTTGCCTTTAAATTTCCGTTACTTGTCGAGATCGAAGAAGCTTGTCGACATATAACACTGTTGTCGACGTCGAGAAGTTCTCATCGAGATCGAGTTCTTTCTGTGTTGTCGATCAGTTCTTTCTGTGTTGTCGATCTTCTGTTGCTGTGTCGAGTAGTTGTCGATATCGACAAGTCTGTGTCGACAAGACTCGGTCGAGTAATCTGGTCGAGTTCTTTGCTGTTGTCGACTTGTCTGCTGTGGTCGACTTGCTTCATCGAGATCGAATACTTCAGCTTGCTTTTGTCCTTGCTTTGCTTTATTTCTTGCTTTCTGTCTTTTATTTGCTTTTATTTTAGTTGCCCTTGCCGGGATTATTTGTTTCTATTTTATTTCTGCTTCTGTTTGTGTTTCTGTGTCTTTCTGCTGCTGTTGTGAGAATCTGATAGCTACCTGAGAACTGCTGACGTGCTTCCTCGTGGATTCGATCCTGACTTTTCTCTTACTACAACGGGAGGAAGTCTTGTATTTATTTGCTGAGACAGGGAAGTCAGTCTGATCTTATTTCGTATTCATTTCATACTTGACCATCCTCCTGCAACAACAAAGACGCCCACCCTTCTCTGTCCTCCTTCCCTCTCGATTCCGACCTGTTGAAAGGGCTTCGGTGACCACATTCAGCGGATGAAGAAAATGGTTGAGAAACACACCGGCTGTGTCCTTCTCCTCGTTCAAGCCACAGTTGCTCGTTTTGAACAAGCGTCCTCCAAAGGTACAAATTTCTCTACCATATATGATTCACCACCTTGTTCTGTTTTTTCACCTTGTTACTGTCACATATGTATGTTCTCTTTTGATGGCAGGGGATGGCCTATTTGTTGGTTTATAAATCGATAGCGATTGGTTGGGACTTAGGAGTGATTAGTTTGTGTTAATTTTACTTCATGGGTCTTTGTAGTTTATTGTAACCTTTAATAATTAAAAGAGAAAAAATGTTGCTTACAAAAAAAAATAGAAAGAAGAAAATAATTGGTTTTCAAAGCGATACTGATTGTAGGGGTTTAATTTAATGCAGGGAAGCTACTGGGAAATTTGGGAGCTTGAACAAGTCCCTTCGTATGAGATGAGCCGGCTGTTGGATGGAGAAGCATATTAGTTTATTTTGTATCTACAATATGTTCCTTATTTTTGTACTACTCCATTTATGTATATTTGGATTTGTTATAGCTTTTGATGTTTTCAAATTGTGGGACCGGATATAAAATGTGCAACAAAATTATGAATGAAATGAAAATGTGGGGATATAAAATGTGCAACAAAATTATGAATGAAATGATAATCAACATCAGCCATGACTTTAGGCTCAAAAATAGAAATGACAGTAATATTGGCGTTACTAACAACCCTAGCAACAATATTACTAATGAAACGAGCAACGACCATAGCAGTGGCTCAGCCACGGAATTAGCTAGGACCATGACCTATTTGCATCAACAAATTCAGCTACGAACTTAACCACGACATTTTTCGTTGCTAAATCCATTGATGTTTTCGTTGCCACAACCACAACATAGTATGTCTATGCTTAGCCACGGGTGTAGCCACGATGATATTTTTTCGTTGCTAAATCCATCGCTAAAAAGTCGTAGCTATTAGTCACGAGACATGGATACGGATGGTCCGCCCGTGACTGATTCCGTGGCTAAACCGGTTAGCCAAGGTCATTCGTGGCTAAATCCATTGTTGTCGTACTTATTTCATGCGTTTTTAGTAGTGTGCATTTACAATACTATTCTAGATAATGAGCTCAACGACCTAACTTATACCAATTCATATCCTTAGGTCACTTACATTACATGGCTTGTTAGCATCCCTAATCATCAAATCTACTCAACAATATATCTTGTAACATCCTAAGTCGACAAGATTGATGACTAAAATAGTAAACAAATATGCAATCTCTTACTTGATTTTTTTCATAAAAAAAAAAAGATTAAGTTATAACTCATCACATCAATTTTCAAAGTGAAAATTTCCCATTCCGATCAAATTCGAGATTAGCAATTAAAATCAAGCTGCGCGGTCTGAAGTATTTTCCTTGACAACTTGCTCCTTGATTTAAATTCATCGAAATATGGCAAGCATAGATTCCATTCCCCCTTCAGCTCCTTCAAATTAATTTTGACAAATTGACAAACGAAAGATACAAAGGAAATATGTGGTCATGTTATTTGAAGACATTGGATTTCCTGAAAATCACAACTATTCCCTCTATCTCAGAATTCTCACAAATGAAATAAAAAATAATTTCATTCCTTTAGCTTCATTCCCATTCAATTTCAACCATAAAGACCCACATCGGAGCTAAAGATAGGATCAAATAGATAGGACACTCACAAATGGAAAGACAATGTCACAAATTGAAATACAACTATTCAGCAAAAACAATGTCATTTCTTCTGTTTCACTCCCATTCGATTTCAATAGTAAAGAGGTCTAAAATACAGCCAGAGATACGATCAAACAGATGTGAAAAATCAACAAAAAAAATACAATAAAATTACCATCAATTGCCTTAGAATTCTGTCCAAATTGAAACAAACCTTGAGAAAGAGAATATAAAGGTACCATTTCTTTCTCGAGATCAGAGGTAGCATTGCTTCTCACCATGTTAGTTTGAATCGACTAATCCAAGTAACACTTCAAAGAATATATAAATCAATAGCTATAAGATATCGACATTTTCCCAAAATCACAAATCAGCAATCAACTTGATGCCATGACACATTAAGCATTGAATCTCTCTCCTATCCACCTCTTAGTTTCTATCACACCTCTCCTATCCACCTCCAATATGGATTTTTGGACTGATTTCCGTAATATTAGGCTTTTAGTCATTAAAAATTAAAATAACTTACTACCTCCGTCTCAAAATACTTGTCATTTTACTTTTTGACACGCTTTTTAAGAAGCGAAAAAATCTATAAAATATTAATTTTTTTCATAATTTTATAGATAATTATATTAAGTATGAATATATTTTTGTAAATTAATAAAATCATTGATATTTTATATAGTTTGAATCGTTCTTAAAAAATGTTCCCAAATTAAAACAACAAGTATTTTGATACGGAGGGAGTATTATTAAGGGCATAATATCACTGTTATAAGGGATCTGTGATAATATAACTATGTAATAAAATTGAAGTTTTGTAGTACTGATTCAATCGTTTTAAAATATTATAATCCTCTAACTCAATTTTTTTGCAATGGGAAAAGAAAAATCCGTCCATAACTATACATAGTTATGGATGAGTTTCATTCTTCGGCAATATACGGAGTAATTTCTATTTTCAATAAACCTAAATGTTTTACGTAGTGTTGTAATGTCGACTTTGTTTTCTCCTAGGAGAATTACAATGTCAAATTGGACGTTATACCATAATGTCTCTTTGGACATTTATCTAGCGTTCTATAGGACATCGAGATTAATACGTTTGGGATACCCGATCCTTCGCATGTGAGTTCAAGATCAAGAACCACGACGTATATTTGCCCAATCTTGCAATGCTCTTCCAATATCCCCTAATTGAACAATTAATTAAACTAATTATAACGACGGAAAAAGACTTAAGCGATTTAATAAAACTAAAGCGACGGAAAACGGAAAGCGAGGAAAGAAGGCCGGAAGCGAGAGCGCATGTGCTCGGGCACACGGGACGCGGAGTCCTCAGGGTGTGCGGGAGTGCCGAGGGTGCGGGTGTCCGGGTGCGCTTCGCTGGGAGCGAGAGTGCTGGCGAGCGAGGGCGCGAGAGTGTCGAGACCGGGGATGCGCGAGCGCTTGCAGGGGAGCGATGCCGAGGCTGTCGAGCGCTTGCGAGAGCCATCGCCTATGCGCGCGAGTCTGCGAGACCACGCCAAGGGCGACCTTTGTTCTTGCGACTGACTCAAGGGTTAGGGTTTGTGTTTGGTTTCTTGTTGCCGAAGGTAATTAATATGGTGATGGTGGTTGTGTTGGCCGAATGTAACATAGATCACAAGAGCAAGATAGCTTTTGGGATTGAAATCGAAGAACCCTTTAATCCAGAAAGGGGTTTCTTCAATTCTATTCAATCTGAAAAATTCAAAGTACATGTTGATAACTCCACTCCCTTTGATGGAAATCGGAATCAGTTTTAAAGGCCTTGACAGTATGTCTGTGTCAAAGGTCTTGGAGCTTTAACAGTGTTGACGAAATACAAAACCTGCTCTATATGTTATTATGTCCGAATATTATTATGTTATTATATGCTTCCATATTATTATTATATATCCACTAACCTTTCAGGAAGCTATTTGAATTATATCTCCTTCCATAAGTGTTTAAAGTTGAGAAAGATCAAATCGAGATCATGGCTTCCGAAGTTTCCAAAGATAGAAGATTGCGCTCAAGCCATGATCCTCTCTTAGTCGTTGGAGAAGATTCCTTCCTCAAGTGACGCCGATGATCTACACTATATAAAGGAGATGAAGAAGAGAGAGAGGGACGCACTTCACGAATATCATTGCACAATCAGCCTTCAAGCATACTTCTCTCTTCAGCGTGTTCTCTCTGCTTGTTCTTAAGAGTCTTATATTTTGTTTCAAAGCATTTGAGAGATACACAGTGAGCTTATAGGATATATTTCGAGAGAGTGTTATACTCGAGAGTTTGTAACTCAGGAAGTGAACACTAGGCGATTGATTCACTGAGAGTAAGAGGATTGTACTAGATAGCTGAGAGAGGTGGGGCTCTTCTAGATTGGTCTAGGACTCCAAGGGAACGTGAGTTGACTAGATTGCAATTGTATAGGAGAGAGGCTTCTCGGTGAGCTATTAGGATCCTAAGCTTTGTGAATCAATAAAAGCCGGTTGAATCCTAGGGTTGTGGAAGAACCCTAGGCGGGGACGTAGGCCAAGTTCGTGCCGAACCTCGTTAACAACTCATTGCGTCCTTTACTTATTGCTTTACCTTATTTCCGCACTTGGTTCGAATTGTTTAACTTTGTGATTCAGGTTTATCTCAAAGGTTTTGGTACAAGCTCCAAAAGTCTTGAGACTTTCTGCGTAAAACGGGCATACTCTATTCAACCCCCCTTCTAGAGTATTTCTTATTACATTGTTTTTATATTATCGAACCTTCACATGTGTATGATTAAATAGAAAAGCTATGGAAGATCTAACCAATCCTTCCTTGCAAAGGAAAGGGGTTTGGATAGATCTAATTTATCTAAAGATAATTAAAACAATCCTAAGATAAGCAATTCCTATTAAAGATAGAAATTGAATAACTTGGTGTACAAGAATTAATCTAGTAGAGATATAATCCTTGTAACTTATTAATTCTATTTACATAAAATAACACTAATTAATTAAGTAGATAAAACAACTCGGGTCATGCAAGCATTTGATGAAGTCCACTTGCTTAGCTGCATCCATGCTCTCCTTTTCCTTGAGTGGCCGATGCATCATGTCCACTAGGGTCAGTGGGTTTCGGCTATAGACAACTTCGAAAGGGGTTTGCTTCCTTGCAGAGTGTCTAGACCTGTTATATGCAAATTCCATAAATGGTAGGCATTCTTCCCACCTCCGGAGGTTAGTTCGCAGCATGACTCTAAGGAGAGCTCTAATAGTTCTATTTATAACCTTAGTTTGGCCATCAGTTTGGGGTGACAAGAAGTAGAAAATAGAAATTTTGTACCCAACTTAGACCATAAAGTTTCCAAAAACAGCTTAAGAATTTAGAGTCATGATCAGAAACTATAGATAAAGGCAATCCATGTAAGTGAACCACATCTTTAAAGAATAAGTGTGCAACATGAATATCATCGTCAGTTTTGTGACAAGGAATGAAATGAGCCATTTTTGAAAATATGTCTACCACAACAAAGATAGAATCATGACCCTTAGAAGTTCTAGGCAATCCTACAATAAAATCCATAAAAACACCTTCCCAGGGTGCATTAGCAATAGGCAAAGGTTGATATATATAGACCATTAGCATTGGATTTCGATTTAGCCTTAGCACATGTGACACAACTTTTGACAAATCTAAGCACAAAATTAGACATTTTAGGCCAAAAGTAATGTTCCTTAAGTCCAACTATGGTTTTTTCGAAACCCCCATGTCCCCTAGACTCATGAATTTCTTGAGTTAGAAATCGTCGAATAGAAGAAGATGGGATACAAAGCTTGCCCATCTTAAACAAATAACCATTATCAAGAAAATATGAATCAACTTCACCTTTGGACACACATTGAGCATATATATGTTTAAAGAAACCATCAGAAGCATACAGTTCCTTTATAAAAGCAAAACCCAAAACATGTGCATCCATATGGTTTAGGAGGACATACCTGCGTGATAGCGCGTCTGCTACCACATTATCCTTTGCCTTCTTATGGTGAACCACATAGGAAAAGGTCTCTAGAAACTCCACCCATCGAGCAAGTCGCCTGCTGAGCACTGCTTGTCCTTTGAGGTATTCCAGAGCTTCATGATCTGAATGAATCACAAACTCCTTAGGACAGAGGTAGTGTTGCCATGTCTGTAAGCAGCGCACCAGCACGAACAGATCCTTGTCGTAGGTAGAATAGTTGAGCTATGCGGGGCCCAACTTCTCACTGAAATAGGCAATGAGGTGCCTATTTTGAAGAAAAACTCCACCAATGCCTGTGCCAGAAGCATCACACTCGAGCTCGAACGATTGTTGAAAGTCGGGTAATTGCAGCACGGGGGCATGGGTGAGGTGATCCTTGAGAGCGTCGAATGCCCTTTGATGTGCATCACACTCCACCAATGCATGTGCCAGAAGCAGGTTCTTACTATAGATTAATATATCGTCAAAGTATACAACGACAAATTTACCTAAGTATCTCCTAAGGACATGGTTCATAAGCCTCAAAAGAGTAGAAGGAGCATTTGTTAACCCAAAAGGCATTACTAACCATTCATATAATCCATACTTAGTTTTAAAAGTCGTTTTCCATTCATCTCTCTCTTTCATCCTAATTTGACGATATCCACTTCTAAGGTCAATTCTAGAAAAAATACAAGCACCATGAAGTTCATCAAGCATATCATCTAAACGAGGAATATGGTGACGATATTTAACCGTTATTTGGTTGATTGCGCGGCAATCAACACACATGCGTTAGGAGCCATCCTTCTTTGGAACTAAGATGACAGGCATGGTACAGGGTGAGAGGCTTTCACGAACATAGTCGTTATCCATCAGCTTTGTGACTTGGCATTGCAACTCCTTTGTCTCCTCAGGACTAGCTCTATAGGCGGCGCAATTAGGCAAGGCTGCGCCAGGGACGAAGTCAATCTGATGCTCAATCCCTCGAACAGGCGGTAATCCTTGTGGTACATCAGCTGGAAGGACATTTAGATAATCCTGCAACAGAGCAGAAGTAGGTGCAGGAATATGACTCAAATCCACAACATTTAGCAATACCTCCTTCATTACCAATATGATGTGACGTCGATGTGCATTCTAGGTGACGGTCTCTTTTTGTGGTTGAGAGACCATGGAGCGACGTTCAACAGAGCCCTTGAGCGAAGTATGGGAGGGAGGTGTTGATGCCAAGTGAGAGGGGGCTGGCGCCGAGGGGGCCTCAAGTGCGGGGTTAGGGGCCGCGGGCGCGGCGGTGATGGCCGCGGGGGCGGTGTGTGCAGCCGAGCCTCCTTGGTGCTTCTCCTTCCTCTAGGCCTCCTTTTGAGCGTCCTGCTGTTGTTTCTTACGAACATGTTCCTTCAAAACAGCTTGAGGCGAAAGGGGTAGGAGAGTAACTCTCCTCCCGTCAAAGGTGAAGGCATATGTATTCGCACGACCATCATGAATAACAGAACGATCATATAACCAAGGACGGCCTAGCAAGATATGACTACAATCCATTCGAGCAACATCACATAACACTTTATCATGATATGATCCAATAGAAAATGAAACTAAACATTGTTTGGTGACAATTATATCATATCCATCATCAGTTATGTCATTTAAACCATAGTGAGTAGCTCTAGGAGTAGTAGGTAAATGGAGGAAATCTACTACCTTTTCATTGATGAGATTGCAGCAACTCCCACCGTCAATGATGACGCTTAAGGCAGCCTCGCGAACCACACACTTGGTGTGGAAGATGTTCTCCCTTTGATCAGCCATAGGAGACTCCTGAATGTGTAGGACCCGTCGATTGACAAGGCAGAGCACGTCGTCGAACTCCGTGGTGTCGATCTCTCCATTAGGCTCAAACGGCTGGTCCTCCTCCACTTCCCTTGAAATTACATGGTCCTCGACAGTCTCCTCCTCATAGTAGTGTTCTCCCAAATCATTGAGAAGGTCCTTCCTTTTCTGAGGGCATTCGCTAGAGACATGCCCAGAACCACCACAAGTGAAGCAGCAGATGTCTTTTGTGCGTTCCTTAGATGGTGCAGCAACCCTTCTAGTTTCAACCTGATAACCGTGTTGAGGTAAGTTGGAAACTCCCTTTTGCTGCATAGAAGGGTTAGAAGTAGATCTAGATTGACCAGAAGAGTTAAAAGGGACAAACCTGCGACCTTGGGAGGGCTGTTTGAATCTGGTCCTCTGTCGTAGTTGTTGTTGCTGCTCATACAGAAGTTGTGCTTTATGAGACAAAGTGTTAATATCTCTAATAGAATAAATAGACAAAGGATTTTTAATAGAGACATTAAGACCATCAAGAAATTGGGTACATAAAGCACGTTCAGTAAGATAAACATTGGCCTGATGAGGGAGTCATTCAAGCTCGTCTCTGTAATCCATGGGTGAGGGAGATCCTTGGAGGCAAGAAGCTAGGTGCATCCTCATGGTCTCCGTGTACTCCTCATGCACATGTCGTTTCTTCAAAAGCTAGCGAAGTTGTGGCCAAGTCTCAACAGGTTGCTTGTCCTGACGATGACGCATCTCACGAGTGCGGAACCACCAGATACGAGCCTTACCTGTCAAATGTAATATAACAACTTCCAACTTCTCTGTTTCCTCATATCGCAGATGTTCAAGCAAATAGTTAGTATGATTTTCCCAGACAAGATAAGATTCAGGATCACTGGTTCCATCAAAAGTTTCTAACTTAATTTTAACATCGCGTCGTTGTATAGCCTGTGCATTATCAAATCTAGGATAACCAAAATTAGGAGGAGGTATATCATCAAAGTTAGGATCTACCTCTTGGTATGCGTTCTCCAAGTGGGGCATGTCGCGCAGATCAGCGTTGATGCGGTTGTCATCCCAGTTAGATGTTGCTGATGTGGCCGGCCCTGCTGGTAATGCCGAGGGGGTTAGTGCTCTTGGCGATCCTGGTTACCACTAAAGCCCGCTAGATGATCGTTATCATTCTCTCCACTAAAAGGGTTAGGTGTAGCAGACTTAAGCTTAAAATATAATTGACCAGAAGGGGGTGGTTGACCGTCAAGGGGGTATTACTTATAGGGGGGTTATTACCTGTAGGAGGTGTATTACCTGGAGGCGGTGTATTGCCTGAGGGAGGCGGCTTACCACCTGATGGGGGTGTAGATCCAGAAGCCTCCGTCTGTTTCGCCTCCTCAATTTGCCCAGCAATTACGTGGTTGATCAGGGCGGAGAAATGCGCACGATCCTCAGAACGTTCGATGGCTCGACGATTGTCAGCCTCCACCAGCTCCTTTCGCATAGCCAAGGTAACCGATTGGGAGGCAGAGGTAATGATGTACTGCATATCAGATGCAAAAAGGCCAGCAGGTGGGGTAGGGGAAGGGTTGGGGTCGCTATTGTTCGACATGTTCCTACAATATCAGAAGAGCAACAAGTAAACGAAGCAAAGACCAGAAACCAAGTAATGCAAGCCCTATTGATTCCTAAGAGTGATTCAGTTTTAGAAATCAAATAGGCGAGAAAAACAAGGCACTATATTCAAGCAATTCCCCTGGACACAGAATTTTGCAATATTGGAGACAGCAAGTAAAAATCAAAATTACAAATTAAATCAGCCACAAGTCGGATATCAAGGATAGCAAGTATAAACAAGCGGCTAATGAATAAGAAAAGAATACAATGTGATGTAAAACAATCGATCTAGATGATGGTAGAAGCAATGCAATCACAAGGGTAAGCAAGTGCACGCACTCCGTCAACTATTATCTGACGGTTGCAACACGGTTCAGAGAAAGAGGGATGTGACCAAGGCTCCTGTGTCGACACAGCACCAAATCATACAAAGTAGGGTTCTTTTGTAATGCTTGAAACCAAATAGATCATCTAACAAGTAGCAAAGAAAAGAAATAACAAGATGTAATGAGTTACTAACTCAAACAATGCAAGGTATGCTATTCTTTTTCTTTTTTTTGAATGTTGCTCTCGGCTTTTCTGTTTTTTTTTTTTTTTTTGCTACGAAATAGCTACTGTAAAAGTGTTGTAGAATCGACAGAAATAGAGAAAAAAAGAAAGAAAAAAAAAACAAAACTACGATGATCTAAAAGTAAGCAAAAAATAAAGAAATAAGGGAAAAGGCTAGAAACTAGAAAATTTAGTTTTTTTAGTGGTGCAAGTTCATATAATGCTTCAATCCAAGAATCACATTTATAGGCATGATATGTAGCAACAAGGAATAAAAGATTAAAATTTGCAATCAAGAACTGAATATCTTCCAAATTAAAGATCCAAACAAGAAAGAACTAAAATAAAGTACTATTTTTTAGGGTGAGTAATAACGATTTAAATTTTATGAAGCGGGATGGGGAAAAATAAGGCACGAAAATAAATCACTCAATTAAAGAATCAAAAGAGTAAAGAGATTGCATACACCTGAGCTCCGATACCACTTGATACGTTTGGGATACCCGATCCTTCGCATGTGGGCTCAAGATCAAGAATCACGCCGTATATTTGCCCGATCTTGCAATGCTCTTCCAATATCTCCTAATTGAACAATTAATTAAATTAATTAGGTAAACTAATTATAGCGACGGAAAAAGACGAGCGATTTAATAAAACTAAAGCGATGGAAAAGGGAAAGCGAGGGAAGAAGGCCAGAAGCGAGAGCGCGGGTGCTCGGGCACACAGGACGCGGAGTCCTCAGGGTGTTCGAGAGTGTCGAGGGTGCGGGTGTAATGGCCCGGGATTATGATTCCCGAGTTACGTTTCGAGGGATGAAACCCCTCGTTAGGATCTTGCGCTCCGAGTACAGGTTGAAGGTTTGAAACCGAAGGGTTGTAGTTTAAAGCGGGATTTCGCACCCAAATCTGGAAGGTCCGTTGGAGACCCCGGGGTAAACCCTTGTACCTGTCCTAAGTCTACAACGCGAGAAATCCTTTATCATGCAAAGGGCATGATAATGCATATATTAGATAGGCATTATAGGCATTTTTAGCTTAGATAGGTTGCATTTCTTTCGTTCTTTGTTACTAAATTGCATCTTATGATTATTCTAGAAGAGTTCGGATTCTGCGCAAATTTGTGGTTATCTTGCAGATCGAATCGGAACCTGTTGAAGAAGTTCGGAAGCAGCTGGAAGCTGGTGAGCTTGGCGCGGCCGCGCTGCTACCCGACGCGCCCACGCTGCTAGGAGGAAGTGCCTACGTGGTTGCATCAGATAGAAGTAGCAAGACGATCCACTGGCGCGCCCAAGTCGGAGTCTGACGTGCCCAAGTCGGAGTCTGACGCGCCCGCGCTGCTACTGACGCGCCCGCGTCAGTCCCTGGAGACGGATTCCTATCCGAGTTTCCCCTATCTTATTAGTTTTAATATTATATTTTTATATTTTTACGGGATGTTAAACCCGATTTTATTAGTTTATATTACGGCGGAGAACGCAGCAGAGAGGGAATTAGGTTATTTTCCAGAGACGTATTTTCCCTTTTCATCATCTCACAAACCCTATGGAGAACTAACTCTCCTTTGTTACACTTGGTTCTTTGAAGCCTTCAATTGATTTGGTTGTGAGTATTCTACTCTTGTTCGTCCTTTGTTAATTGTTTTGATCTCCTGAGCTTATCGCTTGATTGCTTATTATTGGTTAATCTGGATTGATCTCCTAGGTTTATCGATACTAGTCATATTGCTAGGGTTTCCAATTCCAGGTTTGGGGTTGTAGATTCATTGTAGCAAACACAATCACCATACGCGGGTTGCTTGTGGTAGATTGTGAAGGAGATTCGATTACAGGCTATTTTAACGGGTTGTTAGAATCACTTGTATCTCATTATAATTCATGTTTGAATGCTATTGCTTTATTATTCGGTGAAGGTTTTCCCTTGTAATTTGGTGATAAGTGCTTTTAGGACTGGTAGGACTAAAAGCTATTACACGATCTGAATTGAGAACAATTACTGGACATTAGAACTTGAGATACGTAGAATGCGATGATGAACCATCTCAATTGTTGTGCGGATAATTACCTGGTGTGATACTTTTCCATCATATATTCGCAACCACTTATTGCAACTTGTTCTGTCACCATTGCTTACACACAAAACTCCCCCTTGAATCGGTTACTTTTGGGTAATAATACTTGCTCTTACAATTGATTCTGTTTCCCTGTGGGTTCGACCCTAACTTACCTACTATACTTGTTATAGTTTGCATCTTAGGAATTTACTTTGATTTGGCATAACGACCTTAGGCCTGTCAAATTTGGCGCCGTTGCCGGGGAAACGGATTATCTTTGTTCTTGTTTGTCTTATTACCTGTTTGGGTGCGAACCGCTTGCATGGTTCGCACTCGTGCTACTGATCCCCATCTTTTTTATTTTGATTGGGAAATTGACAAAACATACCACCGCCGCCTTAGAGAACAACAACACCATTCCCAACAACCTGATCCAATGGCTGGAAATGCAAATCAGACGCTGCGACAGCTGACAGCAGCAAACATCACACAGCAGGCACCTGCTGTGACAATCCCTGCTCTGGGGGATGACAACCATTTTGAGCTAAAGTCTGGGCTGATTCATCAACTACCCAAATTCCATGGATTGGCCGGAGAAGACCCCATCAAGCACATGGGGAAGTTTCATAATGTGTGCATGAGCATGAAACCAGCCAATATATCCAAAGCACAGATAAAGATTAGAGCTTTTGGGTTCACGCTGGTCGATGCTGCGGATGACTGGTACTACAGTCTTCCTACAGGGAGCATCGATACTTGGCCTAAGCTCCACAAGGCCTTCCTGGAGAAATTCTTCCCTGCTAAGAAGGAGAACACCTTGAAGAAGGCAATCAGCAATATAGAGCAGGAAGATGATGAAACCCTCTATGATTACAATGAAAGGTTCAAGAAGCTTTGTGCTAATTGCCCTTTCCACGGCTACAGCACGAAGGACCTAGTCCTATACATCTATGGGGGATTGCTGGAATCTGATAGAAGGATGATTGATGCCGCCTGCGGAGGAAATATTCTGAATGCCACGCCAGAGGGAGCTATGGAGAAGATTCAGGAAATGGCTGAGGGGACTAGAAATTTTGGGAAGTCCACCAGAAAGAAAGGAGTCAATTCGGTAGACTCTAACCAATCCAAAGATATTGCTGAATTGAAGGAAATGGTTAAGAGGCTCACTCTGCAAGGGACTCCTCAACAACTCAAGGCTTGTGGAATCTGCAGTGATAACTTCCACCCAACTGATGCGTGTCCTACACTCCAGGAAGACATCGCTGAAGTAAGTGTTTTAGGTGGAAATGGACCTCAGAGACCCAGACATGACCCCTACTCAAACTCCTACAACCCAGGGTGGCGGGATCACCCAAATTTCAGATGGAGGGATCCACCAAACCAATCACAACAGCAGCAGCCACCTCCCTACAATCAGAGGCAACAGGGTAACGCTCCCTCTACTGAGTCCATGCTCAATACCCTGACACAACACTTCACTGCGCATGTTCAGACAACTGAATCGAGCATAAAAGATATACAGAAACAAATGGGGCAAATGGCTGAAGCAATCACGAGAATAGAGGCAAAGACGTCAGTGGGTCTACCATCTCAAACAGTGGTCAATCCAAGGGAAAACGTCAGTGCTATAACTCTTCGGAATGGAAAAGAGCTGAAAAGTCAGGAAGAAGAGGAGAAAAGCACGCAGGTCTCCGATGTGGCCACGCCCAACACTGAAGTGGCCACGCCCAACACTGGCGCGCCCGCGCCAGACACTGACGCGCCCGCGCCAGACACTGACGCGCCCGCGCTGGATTCTGGCGCGTCCACGTCGAGTCCGATCTCGCCTGAATCCGAGCCCTATGTCGATACATATGTCCGACCGGATTTTCCCCCTCTCGGGTCAGAGAAACCAAAACCTCCGTTACCTGAGGCACTCAAAGAGAGGAGGATAATCGATGATTCAGAGCTTTTCGAGACATTTAGCAAGTGTCAGGTGAACATTCCTCTGCTGAAAATGTTAAAAACTGTGCCCAAGTACGCCAAGTTCTTGAAGGAGCTTTGCACGGTGAAGAGAAATCAGAAGCTGAAAGGAAAAAAGAAAGTGAAAGTAAGTGAGCAAGTCTCCGCTATGTTTCAGAGGAGAATGCCGAAAACGTGCACCGATCCAGGTATGGTTACTATCCCTTGTGTCATTGGAGATGTCAAATTTGATAGAGCTATGCTTGATTTGGGTGCTTCCATAAATGTGCTTCCCTACTCACTTTACAAATCACTAGATTTAGGACCTTTGCATGAAAATGGAGTAATTGTGCAACTAGCTGATAGGTCTAATAAATACCCTAAAGGAGTAGTAGAAGACGTTTTGGTCATGGTCGATAAACTGATTTTTCCTGCAGATTTCTTTGTCCTGGATATGGAACATGATAAGCATGATGCGCCTATTCTGTTAGGTAGACCTTTTATTAAAACAGCTAGGACAAAAAATTGATTGTGTTTCTGAGACACTAACAATGGAATTTGATGGAGAAAAGGTTGAATTCGATTTATACAAGGCTATGAAACATCCTGTTGATGACCATTCTCTGTGCTCTATTGATGCGATTGAACCATTAGCTCAAGATCTATTTGATATGTCTAGGGAAGATGAGTTGCAGTCAATTATTGAGAATGCTATTGACGAGTCCTATACAGATTTTTCAATTTCATCTAACATGCAGGAATTAGCAGCCCAGATGGATGTAGAAGGTAAGTCCCCTACTCTTTTGGGCATTGGCCCCAATCTACTGACTCCAAGCGAAGTGCTTGTTCCATCTGTTGTGCAGGCACCTGAAATTGAACTCAAACAACGCCCTAGTCATCTTTGCACTCTTGATGTGGAGATTAAGGACAAGAAAGGAGCGGAGAATTTGGTGGCTGACCACTTAAGCAGATTGGTGAATGAGGAGGACAAGCCGGAGTCACAGAAACCCATCTTAGGCACGTTTCCGGATGACACATTATGCAGAATCGAGCACAAAAGCACGCTGGAGTCTGGCGCGCCCAAGTCGAGAGCTGACGCGGTCGCGCCGGAGTCTGACGCGCCCGCGCTGAGTACTGGAGCGCCCGCGTTGTTCCCTGACGCGCCCGCGTCATTCCCTGACGCGCCCACGCCATTACTTCTCAGCCCATCTCAGTCTGTTCTAGGACTTCACTCTGTAAACCCTTGGTACCGGGACATTGTGAACTACTTAGTTTGTGGGGAATTTCCTCCGGATCATACCAAGGCCCAGACGGAGAAGATTCGAAGAGAAGCAAACCACTATGTTTGGGATAACCCATACCTTTGGAAACATTGTGCTGATCAGTCTCGCCTGAAACTCTTCGCTGGGAAGCTCAGGTCAAAGCAAGGGGGGCCATACATTGTTGCTGAAGTCTTCCCACATGGCGCTGTAGAGTTATATGACCCAATTAGCCACAAGAAGTTCAAGGTAAATGGTCAAAGGCTTAAGACATACTATGAAGGTTTCCCAAAGGAGGCTATGGATGAGTTAGTTTTGGAGGAGCCAAATGCAGAATTAGAATAATCAAAAAGGGCTATTACGTCGAGCCAACGACTTGAAACAAAGGCGCTTCTCGGGAGGCAACCCGAGGTAAGTTTTTCTTTCTTTTCCCTTTTTCTTTTCTTTCACCCTGATTGTATTTGGTTTACTTTTGTTGTCTTTATTGTTTCATTGAGGACAATGAAAACTTTAAGTGTGGGGGAGAGGAATTCTATATATAGATGCATATAGGAGATCATATTTAAATTTATGCATCATGTTTAATTTCTGTAATCATTTTTATTAATTTTTGTTTATGTTCGTATTTAAAAAAAAATCAAAAAAAAATCCAAAAATAGAGCATGCATTTCATACATATGTGTTATTCAAATACCCATCTGGCTTGGTTTGTCCTCTATTTTAAATTTCTAGCATGATTCATAAAAATCCCATGGAGTTCTAGATGTTTTTATTATTGTCTTTATTTGATTTTTGTGGAACATGTGCTAGCAAATATAATTGAGCATGTATGATTGAGCTAAAGTATGATTGAAGTCCTAAAAACATGACTATGTGAGAATGTTTGGCCTTATTTGAATTTTTTTTTTTTGCTCAGTTGTGTGAATTACTCGCCTAGTGTTGCTACCTCTTGACATTGACTGCAGTATCTATTTTTAAAGACCGACTCACATGTTTGTTTCTTGCGGAGTTTATGTTATATTTTGAGTCTTTTTGTTTAAATTTATGCATTCTTAGCGAATAAGGTGGCAATGGTTGATGTACTGAGTAACCGGGTCTACGCATGACACCCATGGGTATGATTCGCGCAAAAAGGTGTTGAAAACTATCCAATAGGAAAGAAAGCTTGATCATTGAGTAACCAGGTTCATTCATGACACCCATGTTTGCAACTTGCGTCAAAAGGTGTTCAAGTGGACTTCATATTAATAGGTTGAGGTGTTGATAGACCGGGGCCATTCATGACACCCATGTTTGCGCTTCGCGTAAGGAAAGCACCAAGACAAGAAAAAGAAAAAAAAAGAGAAAAGAAAAGAAAGAAAAAACAATTGTTGCATTTTATTTTCCTTATTGTGTCCCGCAAGTAATGACATTTCGGTAGAGAATTGGTGATATGGTGGTCAATGTCTATGAGCTTAGTGCATGAATGGTTTGAGTTGAGAGTTGTACTTAAAAGCCTAAACACATGAGTGAAACACATTTCTAGTGAGGTTGGATAATGTCTACTTCTAAGCTTTGATCACTAAAATACATGCTATGACGTTTGTTTGCTTGGTTTGTGTGTTCACCTGCTATAATGTTGCTTTTTGATAAGGATTGAAATTTGAAGGGATTTCTTGTGGGATACATTGATTCATGTTCATTCTATCATTGCTTGAGGACAAGCAAAGGTTAAGTGTGGGGGAATTTGATAATGCATATATTAGATAGGCATTATAGGCATTTTTAGCTTAGATAGGTTGCATTTCTTTCGTTCTTTGTTACTAAATTGCATCTTATGATTATTCTAGAAGAGTTCGGATTCTGCGCAAATTTGTGGTTATCTTGCAGATCGAATCGGAACCTGTTGAAGAAGTTCGGAAGCAGCTGGAAGCTGGTGAGCTTGGCGCGGCCGCGCTGCTACCCGACGCGCCCACGCTGCTAGGAGGAAGTGCCTACGTCGTTGCATTAGATAGAAGTAGCAAGACGATCCACTGGCGCGCCCAATTCGGAGTCTGACGCGCCCAAGTCGGAGTCTAACGCGCCCGCGCTGCTACTGATGCGCCCGGATAAGTCCCTGGAGACGGATTCCTATCCGAGTTTCCCCTATCTTATTAGTTTTAATATTATATTTTTATATTTTTACGGGATGTTAAACCCGATTTTATTAGTTTATATTACGGCGGAGAACGCAGCAGAGAGGGAATTAGGTTATTTTCCAGAGACGTATTTTCCCTTTTCATCATCTCACAAACCCTATGGAGAACTAACTCTCCTTTGTTACACTTGGTTCTTTGAAGCCTTCAATTGATTTGGTTGTGAGTATTCTACTCTTGTTCGTCCTTTGTTAATTGTTTTGATCTCCTGAGCTTATCGCTTGATTGCTTATTATTGGTTAATCTGGATTGATCACCTAGATTTATCGATACTAGTCATATTGCTAGGGTTTCCAATTCCAGGTTTGGGGTTGTAGATTCATTGTAGCAAACACAATCACCATACGCGGGTTGCTTGTGGTAGATTGTGAAGGAGATTCGATTACAGGCTATTTTAACGGGTTGTTAGAATCACTTGTATCTCATTATAATTCATGTTTGAATGCTATTGCTTTATTATTCGGTGAAGGTTTTCTCTTGTAATTTGGTGATAAGTGCTTTTAGGACTGGTAGGACTAAAAGCTATTACACGATCTGAATTGAGAACAATTACTGGACATTAGAACTTGAGATACGTAGAATGCGATGATGAACCATCTCAATTGTTGTGCGGATAATTACCTGGTGTGATACTTTTCCATCATATATTCGCAACCTCTTATTGCAACTTGTTCTGTCACCATTGCTTACACACAAAACTCCCCCTTGAATCGGTTACTTTTGGGTAATAATACTTGCTCTTACAATTGATTCTGTTTCCATGTGGGTTCGACCCTAACTTACCTACTATACTTGTTATAGTTTGCATCTTAAGAATTTACTTTGATTTGGCATAACGACCTTAGGCCTGTCAGGGCATAAGTTCTGAAAATGATACAACCAGTGTCACGGCAGAGCCGGGTCAAAACAGAGTATAAGTAGGGAGAATCCCAAAAGAATGAATCTGGTGAAGTCAAATTTCAACACTCACTCTCCGCCATATGAATAGACCCCATCATAACAGCACAAAATCAAGTAGTGTATCGGGTACCTGAAACTATACCACCAAGTCAGGCCAAGAGTCCGCCCGCGGGTCCTCTGACCGCGCTGAGGACATATAATACGCCTATACCTAGAATAAAGGATGCCTTCTTGCATTACTGGAATATTAACCACACTATCATGTTCCTAATTCATATGTGCATAATATTAAGTAAGGCCTTAACAAAGAATACCAAGTGGTATATCCCTCTTCTACCACCACCCCCCTTACAGATAGGGTGGAGACTGGCCAGTTCGATGCAATAATCATATCAAATCTCATCATCATATCATATCTCATCATCATATCATATCTCACCATCATATCATATCTCATGTCCATCTCGTATCTCGTGATATATATAAATGACTCGAGGAGGACAACACCCGATGAAGCTGGGATGCCCTATGACCCTAGCAAGGACTCTAGAACTCACAGATAACGGCCGTTCTGTATTCAAACGCATACAGAATAAGGATGCTCATTCGTAAATGCAATTCCTAAGCATGATACTACATGACATGCTCTTATGCATATGCAACACCTACATACTATATGACACATCAGGCAGGAGGTCGTGGTTACTGAGTAAGCCCCGGAGGTACTTACCTGGCTAGGAGATCGACAAAAGAAGAATCCAGCACACAGTTGTCACGATCACAAAGTATCGCCTAAGTACATAATGACAATACACATAAGTCTACATTCAACTATTAAGCACTCAAACACACAGCAATCAATAGAACAAGTAACCTATTATGAAAGTCATTTCATCGCATCATCCGCTCTCCAAGACCACATCGTTCTCCATAAATCATTCAACCAATTCCGCAAGTTCATATACATCAATTCAGCATATACCTCAACGGTTCATCAAAATCATAAGACATAATTTGTGTGATATAAAATCCTAATAGATCGTCATAATTATCCAACATTTAATCTCATATAATAATTCATCACAAGTCATGCTATTAGTCATACATATCATACTGTTAGTCAAACGATCATAATATCATGCTAGTTAGTCATTGAATAAGTCTTATTCCCAAGTTAGTTTCAAAACCGCTTCGAATCCCAGTTAGATAGTTAAGTATTCCGACCATTGAAAATACTCGTCAAATTCCCTTTTAAATTTATTTATTATATTACTTTCCAATCTTAAAATTCGTTTCCAAATTCTTTACAAATCTTTAAGTCCCAATAATATATTTTAAATCTCAATAGTATTATATGATATTTTAAATACCATTTATTAAACACCTTTATAAATTATTTTCAAATCCCCTAATATCCCGACCATTTTTATTTAAGAAACCAACCCTTTTTTTTATAATTCTCCCAAAATAATATTTTATCTTTATTTTAATCACCACTAACTAATTAGATAAGTAAACGGTTAAACCCGAACCGAACCAAACCGAACCCGCAATATAAACTCTCAACCCAGTTTGCTTAAAATAATAACAAAAGAGGTGGGCTCCGCGCTGACTGGGCAGGCCCCACGCTGACTGGGCATGGAGGGAGGGACCCGCCTGCTTCTTCTTCTGCATCAAATTGGAACGCAGAGGCAGCTCCCGGCCGTTGCTCCTCGCGACGCCGCTCGACACCGATCGGAGAAGAAGGCTCGCCGGCGGCTGCTTGTTCCAGCACCTTAACGCCGTTGTCTCCGGTCTCGCTCACTGCCCAGTTGCTCACTCGCCTGAACCTCGCTCCTCGCACACGCAGCTCACGCTCACGACCTCGCCGCTCCCGAGCTCGCCAGAGCTCTCGAGCACACCCCATCGTCCCGCACTCAGCTCACCCTATCTTCCCGACCAATAACAATATGAAACAAAGGATCGAACGAAACAAATGAAATGAACGAAGCTCACCGAGGTGTTCGTGACTTCGGAGCTCTCGAATGGAGTCCTGGGCTTTGTCGGTGGCCCGCGATGGCTCATCGGACCTACGTCGGACATGGGTGATTGTGATTGAAGAGCTCGGGGGTGATTCCGATCGAAAACAAGTGAGAACGGCTTACCGGAAGTTTGTTTCGAGAACGAATCGGGCGACAACCTTGGTTGTGGGAACAGGGGCTGCGGTGGCTCGGGTGGCTGCTCCTGGTGGCTCCGAGGGATACTGCTGCTACCGCTGGTGGCTTCGAGGTGGAAGGAGGGACGAGGAATCGGTGGCGGCGATGGAGATTATGATCGAAGATGGTGACGCCGATGGTGGTGATGAAGATGGAGATGGAGAGATTGAAGTTGGTGATGAAGCATCATGGTGATGGTGAGGGAATGGTGAAGCCGAGAGAGGGCGGGAGTGATGGTGAAGCGTGTGAAGGAGGGAGCAGGTGATGATGGTGAATGGTGAATGACGGGGTAACCTTCCAAGAGGTATGGTGAGGGAGTTGGTGAGGGTAGAGTGTGGAAATGGGTAAACATTTACCCGGAAATAAATTCCAAATACGCGAATTTTGAATCCCGAAATTAGTTTCTGAATGTTAGTTTTCCCGACTCTTGCTTTCTCGATTAATTAGATTTTTAAAATAGACAAGGATATCGTTATTTGATAATTATTTTCAATTTTCGAGGTGAAAGGATGGAAATCGTTCGTCAAATTTTATATTACGGTCGGAATCTGCTAAACGAGCTCTTAATTCGATTTAAATTCATTTTTAATTTCCTTTTTTCGAAAAAAATAGGATTTGAAAATCCGAGCCTTTACAGCGGGTATCCGTGTGCACTTCGCTCGAAGCGAGAGTGCTGGTGAGCGAGGGCGCGAGAGTGTCGAGACTGGGGATGCGTGAGCGCTTGCAGGGGAGCGATACGGAGGCTGCCAAGCGCTTGCGAGAGCCAACGCCTAGGCGCGCGAGTCCGCGAGACCACGCCAAGGGCGACCTTCCTTCTTGCGACGGATTCAAGGGTTAAGGTTTGTGTTTGGTTTCTTGTTGCCGAAGGTAATTAAGATGGTGATGGTGGTTGTGTTGGCCGAATGTAACATAGATCACAAGAGCAATATAGCTTTTGGGTTTGAAATCGAAGAACCCTTTAATCCAGAAAAGGGTTTCTTCAATTCTATTCAATCTGAGAAATTCAAAGTACATGTGTATGATTAAATAGAAAAGCTAAGGAAGATCTAACCAATCCTTCCTTGCAAAGGAAAAGGGTTTGGATTGATCTAATTTATCTAAAGATAATTAAAACAATCCTAAGATAAGTAATTCCTATTAAAGATAGAAATTGAATAACATGGTGTACTAGAATTAATCTAGAAGAGATATAATCCTTGTAACTTATTAATTCTACTTACATAAAATAACACTAATTAATTAAGTAGATAAAACAACTCGCCCCAAGAAGAGACACTCGGCCAAGTTCCTAGGCCCACTCGACATATGTGTGGATCCACTCGACAAGAGCCCATACCGAGTGGATGTCGAGTGCATGCCGAGTTCAAGGTGGATGATGGCGAGTCTGCATGAGCTTGGTTTGTGGAAGAAAGCTCATCTCTTGCTCCGGTTGTGTAGTCTTGAGCCAAGTGATCTAGGGTGGCCTGAATCCTTGCTCCATCGTTCCTTGGTAACGGACAAGAAGGGCTTTGGTTGCATCTTGAATCCTCTTGGCCCTTGCACGAGTGATAGGACCATCGAATGGAACCTTCATATTGTCATCAATGTAACCAGGAGTCATCGATAATTGCACTGCATCAGAGATCCTACCTAAGCCCGAGCTAAGCCCGTTTGACTTCCACAAGGTAACGTCCGATTTGACGTTGTTGTAATTGTAAACGTCGTATTAACCATTTATATAATGTCCACTTTTTTTAATTACAACATATTGCATTGCCAAAAACGTTTGTTTAGATGTTGAGAAACGGATAATCAAGGTCGAACCTGAGGCGAGACCTAACAGGCCTTTGCCTCAGGCCCAACTAGCATAAGGGAAAGAACGAAGAACGGAAGAATCTGATGACGAAGGATACAACATAGAATAAGAATGAAAGAACTGTAGAACATTTCCTACAAAATCAAAACTTGAAAGAAGCTCTCGGTGGAGCGAAAGGTAGAGGAATCGGGTATGTTGAGGGAATTGTTGCAATGCTCTCCTACACCTTTCCCTTTCTTCCATGACATTCCAATTTCAAAGCCCGAGATCAATAGATCAAAATAACTATGATTTTTATTTGTGTAAATTAGGAATTAGGGTTTTGAAATTATGACGAAACCTCAAATGAAAAATTGGGTCCCACCCCACGTTCCCGTGGGAGGGGGATTCCATATGTCCCCTCACGTGATAATTTGGTCAAACGGTCTTACCTGAAACCCATCCCTAGCTGTTGTTGGTGCAACAAGGGAAAGGGCCTCAACCTGTGTCATATTGACCTAGAAGTGACTTTGACGGTCTTACCCGTAACCTGAGGTCCCCAACATCCGCGAGGACGTCACGGTCGGTGTCGTCAAACCTTTGAGCAAGGCTCGCATCACTTGTTGTATCATGGGATCATCAAATGTCCTCTTAGTATAGGAAATATGCCAATTTACTAGGTTAAATATCAAAGGTGGAAGGTGATATTCTCTCTCGCTTCCCGGACTGTCGTCCCACTACCTGTCCCATATAGATACCCTTTCTTGATTATGTGTTGTCCGCGGACAGATACGGGATGCAGGAGAAGAAGAGTATTATCGTAGCCTTCTTACCCCTCTTACTCTATCTCTAGATCGACCTTTTCCTATCTTTTTCTTCTAAAAAGCCTGGCGCTTAGAGTGTCTTCCCCTTTTTATAGCGTGTCTCCATGCCCTCTCACTGAGGTGAATGTTCCACCTTTTTGGCCACTTGGTGAGGTATGGTTGCCACGTGTCTTTAAGAGGAGGTGCACATGGATGGTGGACATGTGTGCCATCTGTCCGTTTCTGCATGTTCTTCTCATCCGCAGACCGTATGTCATCGTGCTTTCTCGGGCCCACTTCTACACACTTTTTATCCCCTTTTATTTGCTTTTTTCTTATTTTGTTGACTTTTGGGCATCATCACAGCTCCTCGAGCCGTGGGGAAATCGGGCAGGCTTCTCCGCGGTTCGAAATTCTCCCCTGTTCCTGATGCTTCTCAAGGGTAAAAAGATGGTGAAAGGGAGGCCCGTTGGGCTATCTTGGGCTTTTTTGGGCCGGAACCAAATAAGCCCATTTACGTGATTGATGTGAGCCGCGCTTTTGACACGTGCGCCGAAGTGGGAGGTGAAACGTCGTTGATTGAGGAGCCTATAAATAGAGATTGTGTCCTTTTTCATTTTTACCGTTCTCCATTTTTTATAGCTCTCGTCTTCGAACATCTTGAGGTAAAGTGACTTTTACCTTCTCTTCTTTCCGCGTCTTAGTTCTTGATTTAATTATAGTTTTCTTTCTTCTTCCTCTTCTTTTCGGCCGTGGTCGTTGTGTGGGAATCTTCTGGGTGCCTCTTTAATCCCTGCTGGCCCCTAGGCTTCATTTCATCTTGCTTCTTTCCTCTTACTTGATAAACCGTCTTCGTCATGTCGACCTCGCAAAGTAGTTCTGGTAGTTTTCAAGCCTTGATCAAATCTCCGCCCGCCAGACGGATTGAAGGTAAACTTCTGATGGGTGGCATAGAGGTCCCTGAAGATGTTACTTTTCGGCAACCCAAAAATCTTGCGGACCCCTTCTTTTACTCTTCTCCGGGTCGCGTGCGCGGCGAAACCTCTTCCCCTGTTGATTCTGCGTATTCTCGGTTGGATGGTGGAACCTCGTCATCAGGGTCGGACTCGATATTGGAGTCTCCTGAGTCTCAGCACTCTTATAAGTAGTGGGACTCTCGTACTGATTTGCCTTTCGGCCCTGTCTTCCTACCGACAAAGCGTCGTTCATCATCCGTGCTGGGGGACTTCCGTCCTGTCTTGTACAATGAGGCGGTGTTAGCGACTTGCCCTTTTAGGAGGGACTTTCAGCCGTCCGTCGCGGGCCCGATCCCTGTTGTTCTACCTCAGCGGATGATCCCTATTGCTCCACCGAATGCTCAGAACCGCGGAGGCGGGACTTTCACAACTTTGGAGGATTTGAACGTGATTGCCCGTGTCTTTCCCTGGCCGGAGGGAGTGGTGTTGTGCCTCCCGGCAGAGGGTGGAGGGAGCTTGGACGCCTACCCTGGTTATTTGGTAGTGTACATAGAGAGTTTGGTTCAAGGGTTCCGGCTCCCCCTACCTAATTTGTTCAACTGCTATCTAAAGCTTGTGGTTTGAGTCCTGCTCAATTGGTCCTGAACAGTTGGCTCTTCTTGACTTCTTTTGTGATGCGTTGTTTGGAGACCGGGGTTCAGCCCACTCTGGGACTCTTGAGCAACATGCTTACTTTAGGTCATTGGGGCACTCACAAGAGCCTTTATCAGGCTAAACTCAGTGTTCCAATTGTGGAGCGTAATTCCAGCAAGTCGGAGTGGCGGCATAAGTAGTTTTTGGTCCGGGATCCTTCTCGCCAAATATTGAACTTTCACACAGAGCAGCGTCTATACACACGGGTGAAGAGAAAAGCTGTGTCTGGCATGAAAGAGATTGAGCAAAGGTTTGCGGTTGAGACAAAACCTTCGTGGAAAGAAATGGTCTCTCTTTTGTGGCTGGAGATGGTTGGTTTGATTCTCCCTCATCCGCGCATAGGTTGTCGTTAATTTGGGGGTGCCTTTATTTTTGCTTTCTTCGGTGTTTTTTGTCCTAGTATCGATTTTTTGTTCTTTTCATGGCTTTTTCAGACGCCGTGGAACTGAAGAAAATGTTGGATGCTGCGAAAGCGTCTTCGGCTCCCCCTTCCTCTACTAAAAGCAAAATCCCTACTAACGTGATGAGAGCCCTAAAGCGGCCCAAGACTTCTGCCCCAAAAACAAAAGGCAAGAAATTCGCGAAGGAGAAATCAGTGGCTATGGCTTCATCCTCTCCTGTCGCCCTGGTGGAGCCTGAGTCTCACGTTATCCTGATCGATTCTCCTCCAGCTGCAGGTGTCTAGCCCCTTCCCCTGATGGCCCCTATGGAGCCTGGAGTTGTTTCTCCTGCTGAAGCAGGAACTTCCAAAGCACCTCCAAAGAGGAAGAAACCGCGTTCCTATCCGGCTTAGGAAGGTGTCGACTGGGACGCGCCAGTTTTTCATATGGATGTTAATGGTCGCCCCGCGTATCGGATGCCCGGTTTTGACTCCGACATCCTAAATCAGTTGGCCTTTCCCCCGGAGCTCGGGAAGGCGGAATTGCGATACTTGGACCACCTAACTGATGAGCAGTTCACGATCGAGAAGGAACGTTGGTGCAACTGGGTAAGTGAATCGCGTCCTAAGAATCTTGTCTATCTGATTTCCTTTACTTTCTTTTTGGTGGGTGTTTTAAACCCCATGGCATTTTTTGTGGTTAGGGTCAAGTTTTTACTCATAGTGGTTGGGGTCGATATCTTCACTTGGGTCAACACGCTCGTGATCTTGAGGAGAAGCTAGAGCAGATGAAAGAACAGCTCCTGGAAGCAGAAATGTCGCGGAAGGAAATTGAGTCCCTCCGTTCACGGCTGGGGGAGAAAGACGAAATCATAGTCGCCGAGAAGGCGAAAAATAGTAAGTTGGCTGAGAACATGGAGACGTTACAAGCCCAGCTTGAGTCTTCTCAGCAGGCTTTGTCCACCTTGCAATCTAATTCTGAGGCCCAGAAAATTGAGTTTGAAAAAGAGCTGTTAGCGGCGAACGAAGCGCGGAGCAAAGCGGTCGTGGAAGCCAATCGTCGTACAATCGAGTTGGAGCGATATCAGTCCCGGACGAACGGTGATATCGTCCTGTCTTGGTTGGATGTACCGCACAATCATTCAAAGCTTGTGGATGATTGGCTGAAAACCCCGAACAGCCTGGAGTTTATGAAGAGCGCGGTTCCCGAATGGTTGAATGAAGAGGTTGGGCAAGAATTAATCCAAGGTAGGTACAGAGATTGCTTTTATCTAGGGATGAAAGTCGGGATTCACCAAAGCATGCATAAATCCACGGAGACCCGGGGTATTCCCCTTCAGCCATTCTCCCCAAGTGAAGACCGGGAGGACTGGAACTTGAAAGAAGACGAGCATGTGGACTTTAGTGGTGACGGTTTGTAAGTTCCTCCCCCGTTTCATTGTTCCTTCTGGGTCAGACAAACTTCGGCACTCCATTTGGTGCCTTATATTGGCTTATGTTTTTGCGTCCGCAGAGTGTCTGCGTGGAAAACTGTGTTCGTAGTTTGTTCTTTTGTTTTAATACCGATGACGACTCTCTTTTGAACCATGCTTTATTTCTACTACATGGTGAAAAAGCGTGAAGACTTTGCCTAAAGGGTGTCCTTTGCTTTCATTCAATATTCTACGTTTATTTGAACGCTTTTCCCTAACAACCAAGATTTCGAATTTTAAAAACTGGTTTCCACTCTTAATGGGAATCCTCGCTGCCTTCGCCTTCGGAAGTGTCTTCTCCTAAAGGGACGTAGCGGGCCTTGAAGCGCGAGCTGCCCAAGTAACTGAAAAGCACAACCACTCATATGCGAACATTTCTTGATCTTGTAAAGGCGCTCCATCCTTGTGTGAGCCAGAGCACCCTGTTTCGTCCCTTTCCACCAGAACGTGGATGCCCCTTCTCCCCGGCCCATTAGGTAAAACTATTCTTTCGACACCTAGTAGTCCATACTCTGCTTCGAAAAACGCCGGCAGGGGCTGCGGTAGTTGGAGAATCTTTAAACATGAAGGAAAAAACTAAGGATCAATGGAGAGGTTCTAAGGAACATTACCGTTCTTTGCAGAAAAGAGGCGTTCTGGATCCATCTGAGGAAATATCTCGGACGGTCATTGCCTGCAGCCATCTCACTCAGGAGTTTTTGTTATTTCTTGATGTAAAGTGTCTAATGGAGATCCCTTGGCCTTGATATTTATAGAGGAGATGGCGGGTAGTGTTTCTTTATTCGTTAGATTTTTCATTTATTACTTCGATCAATTCTGCTCTTCCCTATTTCTTTTCCTAAGGTTGTTCCTTCCCTAGGTTACTTGGGAACGAGGACGGAAAGTGGGGGAAAGGGCAGCCTTTCTGACTTGGTGCAGGTGCTTTGAAAATGACAAGTCTTTTATTTCTTTGAGAAAGTTTTTATTGTTACAAGGTACATAGTGATGTGATCTAGACTCATAGATTTTTCCTTTGTTTTTTTTACCAAAAAATGTCCCACATCGGTTGTAAACACTTAAGAGGCAACAATTTTCTCATATATATTTTGTAAGGCTTTCCATTTTCTAATACAAGTTAAATTTTTTAGTGAAAAGTTAAGCACATTTGCTTCCTTTGATTCCGGGTTAAGGATCATGTTTTTGGTGAGATGCTAAAAACAAAACCCTTTGGTGAGATGCCGAGGGAGACACCCTAGTGAGAGGCGAAGGTGTCGAAGGGTCGAGATCCTCAGAGTGCGATTCCGAGAGGATTGAGATCGAGTGTGGGAAGTTCAAGGGTGAGATGCCTGCGAATTTTGCCATACATATCCGGTTACTAGTAGGAAGTTTATCCCTTTAAATAAAGGAGGGACCTCGTCGTCGATCCTGGCGGCTCGAAGAGTTCCCGAGCACATCAAGTGGTATCAGAGCTTCCGGCTAGGGTTCCTCAATCTTTCTGTGTTGTTCTCACAAGCATCCACAACCATCCGTTGGAGTTTTGTGCAGGACCAACCATTGAAGTGCATTATGCAGATCCAACGTCCAGGGGCATAATGTACCATTTGGAAGGGCCTTATGGATTCGAGAGCTTTTGTGAGACCAACCATCGATACTTTACGCAGATCCAACGTACAGGGGCGTATCGTATTTTTCGGAGGGCAACGCAAGATTCGAGGACGAATTTTTTTCAAAGGAGGGGAGGATGATGTGATCTAGACTCATAGATTTTTCCTTTGTTTTTTTTACCAAAAAATGTCCCACATCGGTTGTAAACACTTAAGAGGCAACAATTTTCTCCTATATATTTTGTAAGGCTTGCCATTTTCTAATACAAGTTGAATTTTTTAGTGAAAAGTTAAGCACATTTGCTTCCTTTGATTCCGGGTTAAGGATCGTATTTTTTGTGAGATGCTAAAAACAAAACCCTTTGGTGAGATGCCGAGGGAGACACCCTAGTGAGAGGGGAAGGTGTCGAAGGGTCGAGATCCTCAGAGTGCGATTCCGAGAGGATTGAGATCGAGTGTGGAAGACTCAAGCGTGAGAGCCTTGCGGATCTTGCCATACATATCCGGTTACTAGTAAAAGGTTTATCCCTTCAATAATGGAGGAACCTCGTCGTCGATCCTAGCGGCTCGAACAGTTCCCGAACACATCAAGTGGTATCAGAGCTAATCGACTCGAGTCCCTCAACCCTTTCCTCTTTGATTTGTTTGTTATTTTCTGAAATGTCCAGGAGATCATGATCGGAGCCGTTGTCTGACAAATACATCCGGTGGGCTATTCGGGCCTATGATGATGGGTATCTTCGTTGGGAAGACATGGATGGTGCTACCTATGATATCGTTGATCAAGAACTCCGTAGGAGATATCGAAAGAAAAAAGCTCGAGAGATCGCTAAAAAACAAGAAGTCGAAAGGAGGGCTGCGTTAGAAGATGTTCGTGTCATAGTAGAAAATCTCATCACCGAGATGAATACGTGGTCACCTCTTAAGAACAGCACCCTCCCTATACCCCCATCAGTGGCTCCCTCGTCGGCATGTGATTCTTTGGTGCCCATAGCTCCATTGCCCCCTCCTTCAAAGATTGTAGAGATCGTGGTTCCTACCCCCGATGTGCCTATACCTATTGTCGATTCTAAGGCTCCTGGAATCTCAACACCCATATCCAAAACATCGCCGATCACCCCAAAATTTCTCAAAATCATGGACACCCCATGGATGGATGTCACACCAAAAATCTTGTCATCTTTGCCATCTGTGTTTGCATCACCGGCATTCATGGGCAAAGAGGATAATTTATCGGATTCGAGGTCGAATCCTTTTCAAGGGGAGAGGATGATGTGATCTTATTACCATATGAGCCCAAGTCACACGAAATCTCAATTGAGAAAACAGCTTGGCGATACATCGGTATTTTGGATCCACCGGACTGTATAAAATTCCGATTGAAGCCTATGAGAACTTGCTGGAAAGCTATTTTAAGTGGCTACAACTTCCATTAAGAACATTGTTGCCAAATCAGGCTTGAAGATGACCGAAAATGTTGTTCTTTACAGCAACATGAAATCTGGCAGCTTGTGAGAAAGGCGTTTATTGAAGACGGAACGCATTCAATGAAACCGAATAAATTGGTGCAATCAAGATGCATATTTTAATATGTATTGATGGTGTTGAAGGTTGTCGACTCTTCGCCTTTCCGTCCCTTGGTTTCCGACCTCCTTTTCCATCATTTCGAGGGACCTTTTATATTATCCGCTCAATAAGTATTTTAGCTAGCCTTTGGCCTTTCATTTAGCATTATTTCTCCTATATAAAGAGCTTGTATGCTCACTTAAAAATCAGATTTGAGATTAATGAAAAGTGTGTTTCCTTTGAATCGAGATGATTCTAAATTGTAGTTGGTGAGATGCCTTCAACACCCTCTGAGGTGAGATGCCAAAGAGAAACCCGTTTGTTGAATCATTACCGGTGAGATGCTTGTGATTGATTCCCAAACAAAGACTCAATCATTCGAAAGTGAGATTCCGATGTTTGAGAGAGTGAGTTTTGTAGATCTTGTGGTGAGATGCTCCAAGATCTAGCAATCCATATCCTTGTCTTTTATTTTCTATAAATCCCAAAAAATCACCCCACAAAAAGAGTGTTCGAAAGTTCGAGGCTTGGTCGATCGATCCTTCGGGTTTCATCACATAGGGACTCAAAGATTCATATTTTGCGCTATGGAGCCTTCGAGTCTTGCGAGCGCTAGTGTGGGTTTCCTGTGTGCTCTGGCTTTGGGGGGCCCCATGTCTGTCGGGCCACGCTTCTTTCCGCGGTCAGGGGTTGAGTCTGGGTAGGATACGTATACCTCGAAGTGGGACTCCCCTTCGTAGACGAAAAGGAGTGTGCACCCTATGATTACTCGGTTAGAGAAAGTAAAGTCTGGCCATCTGCCGGTGAACCAGTACGCCCCGTCCGCGTCTCTTTTGACATCGATCTCGAAATCTTGACAACTGGTGGACCATAGATAAACAAGCCTGTGTGTTTCATCGCCGAGTTGTGCGTACATCCGGGGTAGTTGTAATGTTTGCAGTTGCTCTTCTTTGGTAATGAAACGGTAGAAAGCATGTGGAGTTTTCTGGAACCCATAATAGAGTTCCTTTGAGGGTAACGGTTTGGGTGGATGTGTTGGGCCGTTCTCTTTCCCTCCTTCTTTATAGTGTTTGATCTATTGGAGTTGCTTATCGCCAGGTGGCTTTTGGGTCAGTGGCTATTTGCTCTACGTGGAGGATCTGCGATGTCCACGTTTCACTTTTTCTACCAATCGGTGTTTGTGCATTTTGAGAAATCTGGTCACGGCATGCATCTCGTTTCTTTTAGATGAAACATTCACTAATTGTGATTTATGAAAAGATGTAGTCTTTATTTGAAATTCGAACTGATTCCCGGTACAATTGCGCTCAGATTTAATGGAATAAGATGTGGGGGTCCCACAAGAAAGAGAGATTGATCCCTTACCCAAGCTTCTCAAGCGAACGAGGTATGGTTGTCGTAGCCTGGGTCTGGGTCGACCACGGAAACCTCGTATCGAGCTGCTTCCCCTTCTTTGGTGAATCGGAGGATGGTCCTCACCCATACGCGGTTGGTCGTAGTGAAGTTGCTCCAACCTTCTGTTATCCAGTAGATCCCGTCATGACCGCGGTCGATTCTGACTTCGTGTTCTTGGTGTGACCGTGAGCTGAGGGTAATGCTTCCTTGTGCATCCTGCTCTGTTATCTCGTAAATATGAGGAAGATGGAGTTGTCGGAGTTGTTCATCCTTCAAGATAACTCTATAAAAAGTGGCTTGGGGTGATTTCATGAGGGGGTTCGTGATTATCTGTGAGACGGCTCCTGGTGCCAATATACTTTCACCCTCTTCTCCCTTTCACTTCTCTATTGTCGAGTCTTTTCATGATCACGGGCCCTCTTTCACTTCTCTATTGTCGAGTCTTTTCATGATGGCTGGCGTTGTTATGCCCGAGGTGAGTTTTAGTGATACAGGTGTCCGTCATGCCTGGCCTGGGGCAGTGATGCCCTTGCAGTTCTCGTGCTTCCCCCCCCCCCCCCCCAGTATGTTTTCGAGGCGATTCCTGTGCAACACGTTACCCCGAGAAAATCCTTTAAAACCGGGATCCCTTAGCTCCCTTGTCTTTGCAAATTGATTCCTTCTAAGATGTCGTCTTCTGGTCAGACAAATTGGGCCTTTTTCTGGTCACTGGACTTCCCGAAGCAAATGCATCATCTGGTAGGTTCTTTCTGCCGCTCGTATTTCTTGTCATTTTTTCGCGGGTGAGCTTACCATAATTCATCTAATTAATTCATGTTCGAGCAGTTGCTGCCTTCTCCTTTCGAGGTCGAGTACGGCCCAGATCTTCCTGGGCGTGTTTTGTTGTCGTCTAGAATTATCCGGGACTTCTCTGTGATGGTATATCGAGGTGACTACCGCGTCCCCTACATGGGCCATGGGTGGAATCATTTTGCCTGTACGCATGGCGTCGACATAGGTTCCGCCATCACCTTTTTGCACAAGGGGAACGCACGGTTTGAAGTTCATATTTTATATGCGGATGGCGATGAGGTTGACGCCAAGTGGAGAGAACCTCATCCCGAAGGACCCTTGCCTAATGGGACGCGGTTGTGTGAGGACAGGACTCGTCTGGTTCCTAATCGGTCAAGGGAGAGGTGATCCCGTGAACTAGCTCGGGGTCTTCCCCCCAAAGATTGCTTCTGAGTTCTCTTGGGGCTGCTTGACTGGTTTCTTTTTTCAACATAAGCTTTTAGGATTTCTGTTTTGTTTTTGTATCTCTGGGTTGTTTCCGTTGGTTTTTGGTTTAAACAACACCACTTCAGCCATTTCAGTGTTATCAAGTTTTGAATATAATCCGGGAGCTCTATGCTTCTACCAGATGTCCGACGCAGAGCAAGCTCCAGCATCATATATCTTTAAGTATAATCCAGGAGCTCAATGCGTCCACCGGATGTCCGACGCGGAGCAAGCTCCAGCGTCATAGGACTTCAAGTACAATCTAGGAAATCAATGCGCCCACCGGATGTCCGACGCGAGGCAAGCTCCAGCGTCATAGGACTTCAAGAACAATCCGGGAGCTCAATGCGTCCACCGTATGTCCGACGCGGATCAAGCTCCAGCGTCATAGGACTTTAAGTACAATCCGGGAGCTCAATGCGTCCACCGGATGTCCGACGCGGATCAAGCTCCAGCGTCATAGGACTTTAAGTACAATCTGGGAGCTCAATGCGTCCACCGGATATCCGACGTGGAGCAAGCTCCGGCATCATAGGACTTCAAGTACAATCCAGGAGCTCAATGCGTCCACCGGATGTCCGGCGCGAGGCAAGCTCCAGCGTCATAGGACATCAAGTACAATCTGGGAGCTCAATGCGTCCACCAAGTGTCCGATGCGGATCAAGCTCCAGCGTCATAGGACTTTAAGTACAATCCGAGAGCTCAATGCGTCCACCGGATGTCCGACGCGGATCAAGCTCTAGCGTCATAGGACTTTAAGTACAATCCGGGAGCTCAATGCGTCCACCGGATGTCCGACGCGGAGCAAGCTCCAGCGTCATAGGACTTCAAGTAAAATCCGGGAGCTCAATTCGTCCACCGGATGTCCGACGCAGAGCAAGCTCCAGCGTCATAAAACTTTAAGTACAATCCGGGAGCTCAGTGCGTCCACCGGATGTCCGACGCGGAGCAAGCTCCAGCATCATAGGACATCGAGTACAATCCGGGAGTTGAATGCGTCCACTGGATGTCCGACGTGGATCAAGCTCCAGCGTCATAGTACTTCAAGTACAATCTGGGAGTTCGGGGGAAGTTGTTTCAAAAATGTAAAAAGCACCCACTAACCGCTTTGATTTATTTACTGATAGCGGGGATGACTTGATAAACTTCGAAATAGCTGACTATTACACATAGTATTTCTTCAAATGTTCCGCGTTCCACGTGTTCCGAAGAACAACATCTTCAGGGGTTTGTAACTTGTATGCTCCAACATGGACACACTCGAAGACTACATATGGTCCTTCCCATTTAGGGTCCAACTTCCCACCTGATAGAGCTAGGCGGAGGACCTGATCTCCCTTCTCGAATTGTCGCGCATTGAGATGCTGATCTATATGTCTTTCGATCTTTCTTTTGTACTCGCGAGCCTTGATTTCTGCGAGCATCCTCCTCTCTTCTCGAAGGTGTAGATCAACTTTCAGAGCTTCGTCATTGGCCTTAGATTCATAGGCCAAAACCCGCGCAGAAGGGATTAATCGTTCGACTGGGATGATTGCGTCTGCCCCAAACACTAAAGCAAACGGTGTTTCTCTGGTGGAAGTCTTAGATGAGGTTCGGTATGACCAGAGTACCAGTGGAAGCAGCTCTGCCCATCGGCCTTTGGAGGTTCTCCCTAGCTTCTTCTTGATTCCTTCTAGGATTTGGCGGTTAGTTTTTTCTGCTTGTCTATTCGTCTGCGGGTGAGCTACCGATGAGAGTTTTAGTTTTATCACGAGGCCCTCCCAAAAATCCCTAATGCTTTCACAGTCGAACTAAGTTCCATGGTCCTTGATGATGGCCTCGGGTACTCCAAAACGGCACACCAGGTTCTTCAATAAGAATTTTCTGACTTTCTCCGCAGTGATCAAACTCATTGCCTCCGCTTCTACCCATTTGGTGAAATAGTTCACCAGAACCAGGACATATTTCAACTATCCGGGAGTTGTGGGAAAAGGGCCTAGAATTTCCATTCCCCATAAGGCGAAAGGGCATGCCTCATAGATACTTTGAAGTGGTTCGGCGGGTAAATTCTTCACATTTCCATGTCTCTGACAAGCGTCACGGCTGCGGACAAAGCCTTGTACATCCGCTCTGATCGTTGGCCAGTAGTATCCCAGTCTCAGAACTTTCGAAGTTAATGCTCTCCATCCTTGGTGGTGAGCGCACACTCCCGCATGCAATTCTTTCACGATGGTGTGTCCTTCACTACTGGATACACATAATAAATATGGGAAGTTGAAACCCTTCTTATATAACTTTCCTTCATTGATGACGAATCAGGCCACTCGGTTTGTTAACTTTTTGGCTTCTATTCTCTCGGGTGGAAGTGTTCCTTTCCCCAGATATTCAGCAATCGGTGTCTGCCAATCTTCGGAGCCCTCGATTTGGACAAAATATACCTCTTGCAGAAGTCTCCGTTGATCCTTTCTTTCAAACTCGAATTTCCCTTCCACTTCTGGTGGCATAGCGGCCCCAATTCGGGCCAACAAATCGGCCTGCTCATTCATGTAAGAATGCTCTTCTTAGAGCATTTACCTTCCGAAGGTAATCAGGTAACAGCCCGGTCCTGGCTTCGTACACCCCCTCTATTGGCTTTGCGACGATCTCGGAATCTGTATATACCATGACGGCCCGAGCTCCGTGGGTCAAAGCTCGCTCAAGTCCCGCTATCAGAGCTTCGTATTCTTCCTCGTTGTTGGTGGCTTGAAAATCCAAACGGTGAGCGAAGCAAAACTGATCTCCCCCAGGGGAGGTCAGCGCTATTCCTGCCCCGCATCCGTCCGCGTTCACGTCTCCATCGACCTTCATTGTCCACCTGCTTTGCGTGCCACTGTCTTCATCTCCAAAGCTGGTTTCACCAATGAAATCTATCAGAACCTGAGCTAGTGCTGCCTTGCGCGGGACGTAAGTTATTTCAAATTCTGATAGCTCAATGGACTACTTGGTCATTCACCCCGAAAGACCTGGTGAATGGAGAATCTGTCTAAGCGGCAGATCCGTCAAAACGTCTATTAAGTGATCCTGGAAATACGGACGAAGTCTTCTGGCCGCGAACATCAAACTGAGGACCACCTTTTCTACCTGCTCATATCTGGTTTCTGCATCCTGCAATACCCGGCTTACATAGTAAATTGGATACCGTCCATCTCGGGTGAGGACCGCGCTAATAGTGGCTGCTCTCACCGCTAGGTATAGCTGTAGACTTTCTGACTTCCGTGGTTGATGTAGAGTTGGCAAATACTGTAGGATAACCTTTAATTCTTCGAAAGCTTGCATGAGATCAGGTGACCACTGGATCGGTCCTTTCTTTTTTTAGCAACGCGAAGAAAGGTAAGGATTTATCAGCCAGGCAAGAACAGAAACGTCCCAGGTAGTTCACCGCTCCATTCAAAGACTATACCTCGATCTTTTATGGTCATGGTGGGCGCAGCTCCTGTATGGAAGCTATCTTAGCGGGGTTCACATCTATCCCTCTTTGTCTTACCATGAAGCCCATGAATTTTCCAGAGTCGACCCCAAAAACACACTTTTCTGCGTTCAAATTCAGCCCTTCACGCCTTAGAGAATCGAAAGTCTCCTGCAGATCAGCCGCGTGATTCTCTGCTTTCTTACTCCTTACCACGATGTCCTCCACGTAGATGGACACATTCCTGGCCAGCTGCTCGCGGAATATTCTATCTACGGCTCTTTGAAAAGTGGCTCCAGCATTCCTCAGACCAAAAGGCATGACCTTGTAACAAAAAATTCCTTGATTGGTGATGAAGGTGGTCACCCTTTTATCCATCGGGTCTAGTCGAATCTGGTTGTACCCAGAATACGCGTCCAGAAAACTTAACGCCTCGTTTCCAGTAGTAATATCAACCAATTCGTCAATTGATGGCAAAGGATAACTGTCCTTGGGGTAGGCTTTGTTTAAATCTGAGAAATCTACACACATCCTCCATTTCCCGTTGGCTTTCTTGACTAAGACCACATTCGATAGCCATTCTGAATCCTCTGTTTCCTCTATGAATCCTGCTTCAAGTAACTTTTCTACTTATTCTTTTGCTGCTTAGGATTTCTCTGGGGCCATTTTCCTCTTCTTCTGGGCCACGGGTCGCGCGTCATGGCGTATTCTGAGGGTATGGATTGCTATCGATGTGGGAACGCCCAAAAGATGTTTCGGGGACCACGCGAACACGTCCTGGGATTGACGGATGATTTTCAGAACCCGTTCCTTTTCCCCTGCCTCCAGAGCTTGGCCCATGTAAATTCTCTCTTCGGGATTTTGAAAAGGCTGATGGACGGTTCTTTGATCCGCGGTTGGGATTTCCCTTTTTGACGGTCTGACTTCAAGTTCCGCTTCTGATGCCAATTCTTTGGTGACGTTTACTGTTTCATTTTCTGCTTGGGAGTCTCCTTTTGGGCCTTCGATCTTACTTTGAGCGGATTCTTCGAGGCACATGATCTCCTTCTTCTTTTTCAAGGAAGTCACATAACAACTCCGGCTTTCTGGATGCTGGCCACATACTTCCCCCGTCCCTCCTCCGGAGATAGGGAATTTTACTTTGAAATGATAGATCGAAACAACCATCTGAAACTTGTAAAGGGACACCCTTCCCAAGAGTGAATTGTAAGTGGTGGGGATCCGTACCACCGTGAAGATGATGTTTTCCATTCTTCGACAAGGTGCGGTACCCAAAACCACCGCTAATTCTATGGTGCCTGCCACCTGCACCTCATCTCCCGAAAAGGTAATCAGGGTACCATGATAAAGCCTTAACGCTATTGCAGATACTCCTAACTGGGAAAAAGCTTCCCACGAGAGAATGTCCACCGATGATCCGGTGTCTATGAAGACTCTTTTAACAGTCTTGGTGGCGATGTGGGCATGAATCACCAGTGGATCCGCGTGTGGCATGAGAACTTCTTCGGCATCTGCTGTAGTGAAGATTATTTCTGTATGTGGCTATAATGCGATCTTCTGGTTGGCGGTTGATGGAGGCTACCTTGCCTCCCTTTCGTAATTTTTTCTCTCCTCTCGGCTTATTCCTGAGATCGACGGTCCTCCCGCTAGAGTATCAATTAAACCCTCTGGTTCTGGGATTCGATTGACCCGCGATCCCTCTCGACGGACCTCGTCGTGTGGGGCCTGATTGACTGACATCTGTGCAGGTTGACCTTGACCCCTTCGGCCACCTCTCCACCATCGTCCCTGCCCCTTTTTGCGGGGGGAAATCGTTGTTGCTCATCCCGTTCATGGGGATATTCAAACCTCGAGGCTCACTGATAATTTTCTCTGCTATCCGCGTGGCCCCCATCGTAGCGGTTCTGAGCTTGATGACGATACGGGGCGTTGTCATGATGCTCATTTTTCCTTCGAGGAGAAATTTGCTCTCTTTTATGTCGTACTTTCTGATCATGCTCCTGATACCCCGCGTCTGGATTCTTTCCTTCGCGGTTAAAATGGATCTCGTCTTTTCGGGACGCGTGCAGGTTGTCCGTGGTGTAATTCTTCTTCGGCCTTATCACTCCTTTGTCTTTCCGAAATTTTCCTGCCATCTTCCCCAGGAACCCCCACGGGCCCTCGTTGGCTCTTGAGCTGGAGGTCGCGGCTTCCTCTGCCTCAATCTGAGTAGATACCAGATTCTTCAGTGTGTCGTAATCTTTCGGTTTCTTCCTGAAGAGTCGGGTCTTGAATCCGCCTTCAGCTAAGTTCGCCATCAAGATTATGACCGCTGATTCATGGTTGAAACTAGGAATCTACATCACCACAGAAGTGAATCGCGCAAAGAACTGCCCAAGAGTCTCATCCAGCCCTTGTCGGATTGAGTTAAGATCCAGCATGGTCTTCTTTCTAGATCGCGAACTCTCGAAATGGGACTTGAAAACTCGGGAAAGCTGAGCGAAGATGGAAATCGATTTCTGAGGCAAATTAGTGAACCAGGTCAGGGCGATGCCGGTGAAAGTTGAAGGGAAAGTGTGGCACAGCATCGCGTCGTTGTACTCGTTGATCCCCATTGCTGTGGTAAAGTGGCACATGTGATCATCGGGGTCAGAGGTGCCATCATACTTCATAAGGTTGGTATCTCTCCATCGTTTAGGAACCGGAGCCAAGCAAACCTCGGTGGTGAAAACCGAAGGGATGAAGTCCTTTCTCCTCTTATTCTCACGAGGTGAGCTCGTTCTGGTTGACGTGGAAATGTCGGATGAACGCTCGCCCCTCTGATGTTTGTGAGCACATCTATCTTCGCAACGATAGTGCGTACCGAAATCATCGGAGAATCTTGACTTGTGGTATTTTTGATGAGCATGGCCATATCGATTATGGGGAACTCCGTTGTAAGGGTTCCCCTGTTGGAATGACTGGTATCCATCATATCCGTAAAAGAAACCTTGCTCGGGATTGGGCGGTGGGAAGTAGTGTTCCTCATGCATAAAATAGCCCTAGCCCATCTGTTGAGGGATATATGGTGAGAAAACCGGATTTTCCGGCGCGCTGTGTTGACTTGGGGAATTCATACGCATGCTGGACTCTTGGAATCCTCCGTTGTCATGACTCATCATCCCCTGAGAGGCTCCTCTCATGTCACTCAGTTTCCACCTGTCCCTACAAAAGTTCACGGTTAATGATGGTATTCTCACTAATATCGTTTTTCTTAAAATTGGGAACCCCTCAGGGTGAGAGAGTTCCCACAGACGGCGCCAATGACGAAACCACAAATGAAAAAGTGAGTCCCACCCCACGTTCCCGTGGGAGGGGGATGCCATGTGTCCCCTCACGTGATAATTTGGTTAAACGGTCTTACCTGAAACCCATCCCTAGCTGTTGTTGGTGCAACAAGGGAAAGGGCCTCAACCTGTGCCGTATTGACCTAGAAGGGACTTTGACGGTCTTACTCGTAACCTGAGGTCCCCAACATCCGCGAGGACCTCATGGCCGGTGCCGCCGAACCTTTGAGCAAGGCTCGCATCACTTGTTGTATCATGGGTTCATCAAATGTCCTCTTAGTATAGGAAATACGCCAATTTTCTAGGTTAGAGATCAAAGGTGGAAGGTGATATTCTCTCTCGCTTCCCGGACTGTCGTCCTACTACCTGTCCCATATAGATACCCTTTCTTGATTATGTGTTGTTCGCGGACGGATACGGGACGCAGGAGAAGAAGAGTATTATCGTAGCCTTCTTACCCCTCTTACTCTATCTCTAGATCGACCTTTTCCTATCTTTTTCTTCTAAAAACCCTGGCGCTTAGAGTGTCTTCCCCTTTTTATAGCGTGTCTCCATGCCCTCCCACTGAGGTGAATGTTCCACCTTTTTGGCCACTTGGTGAGGTATGGCTGCCACGTGTCTTTAAGAGGAGGTGCACATGGATGGTGGGCATGTGTGCCAGCCATCTGTCCGTTTCTGCATGTTCTTCTCATCCGCGGACCGTATGTCATCGTTCTTTCTCGGGCCCACTTCTACACACTTTTTATCCCCTTTTATTTGCTTTTTCCTTATTTTGTTGGCTTTTGGGCATCATCAAATTAGGATTGGTGCTTGCTAAGATTGATGATTCGAATTTGAATTGCAATCTGTAACTGTTAGATTTGGGCTTTATATTAAACTTTCTTTTTCGCTTAGAATTAGGTGCGATCTCTATTACTCCAACAGTTCAACCATTTGCCATCTTAGCTTAATTGTATAATATAAAGCCTCAAATGCCCCTTGGACTATTAATGTTATATTCATGGACACATATATAATTTGAGAATGAAAGTTTGATGATATATCTAACTGTTTGCGGTTATAGCTTATAAAGTGTGGATAGGAAAATAATTAATTGGAGCCAAAAAGTCTATGGGAAAACAATTCTATGAAGATAAAGAGAGAAAATTGAAAGAGCAACAATCTGATATGTGCTTCATAAAAGGCCGATTTTCGTATTTCGCCCCGGGCATGTAAAACAAACCAAAGAAAAAACAACAGTCTTCATGTTTAATTATTTACTTATAAGACCATCTGCATTAGTAAATCATTTCTCAGTCTCGATCATAACTTACTTTTTACTTTTTCAGTGTCACATCAGCTTAAGGGCCTCATTTCAGATTATTATTTTTTCACCCCCATTCATGAACCCCAACCTCGTACTCATAACTTACTTTTCTTTATTTACCTTTTTTTATTAAATAAAATCTTCTTATATTAAACTCATAATATTATCTATTTTTATAAGATTACGTTTACTTGATATTATAATTATTATAATATCGAACAATAAATTATACGGGTGTTCAACAAAATATGGTAATGCAAAATGGGTGGAAAATCACTTTTTTTATTTGGTAACATAATAATATATGAGTATTATTTGAATATTTTAAAAAAAAAACATATGCATAGTGAGTGTCTATGGGTAGATAAAATTAATTCACACTTGAATATAAATTTTGTTTTTTTAGTTATAGAAAATGTCAAAAAAATCAAATTTATGATTTGATTTTATTCTGCTACCACATGACGCTCTATGATTGGCTTGTGTGGGTGTGGCAACCCACTTCCATTTTTTTTTTCCATCCGCCTGCGTTTGGTCGCGTTTTGGCTCCATGAACCCCACTTTTTAGGTTACTTACAGTTGAGTCCCTTTCCATGGATTCATGTAATTTTTCTTCTTTTTTTTCCTTTTTTTTTTCATTTGGCAAGCTCATTAACCCAAAGGTTTGCTATTGTATTTTTGCAATGCTAAAACACTACCAAGCGCAATGGACTCTCCGTCGTCGCCGCCACAAGTGATGTCCCTTCCACCCGACTCACCACCAGGTCCGAGCACATATGCTTTTACCCGACCTTCTTTGGCCACACCGGCACCCCCCCCCCCCCCCCTCCTCCTTTCAGGTCGTCCTGAGGCACTTCGGTTCCTCCTCGACGGCCTGGGCCGTCGCTCGTCGGCTTCCTACTCGCCTCCGATGGTCTCACATCGATCTCGATTATCACACACCAGCCTACACGGCTCTGTCTCCCTTATCCTAGAAGGACTACGTCATCCACCACGGTACTCACGGCTCTACCGCCTTTGTCTCCAATTGGCCTTCTTCTTCAAGATAGCCTGACGCCTCTTCGTGGCTTTGATGCCGACTTCCGACCCTCCCTCACTCGCTATCCTCTTCGGGAGTTATATGCTCTCCGTGGTTGGATTATCGATCTCCACTGGTTTCTCTCCCATGGCCCAGCCCTCGGCTTTCATGGTTTTCGCCCTCTTCGTGTAACGACCCAAAAGTATGGATATCCGAATATACCTCCATAAATCCACTTAGAGGATTTATAAGGTTCGGATGATCCGGTTATTCGGGGAATGTTATAGAAGAGTTTTGAATTCTTCCGTGAGCTTTAGATCTTACAACCGAGTACGAGTTATTTAGTTAAGTTATTTGTTTTAAGCGAAAGCGATGGTTTTCGAAAGTGGTGATTTCGAACCCCTAGAAATGCGCGTGCCCGTTGGAGGCGTTTACCTGTCGTAGGTACTATCGTGTAAATGATTTTCAAGTCGGAAATATAAAGTGCGGAAATAACATACATCAAAGTCGTCGCGGCATTGCCGGGTCAAAACCAAATCAAAGTAAGCGAGAAAGTAAAGAGTGCGTAAGTCATGCCTTACTCGCTCTAATCGTCCCAAAAGGTCCGTTCCGAAAACCATCCACATAAGTAAGTCATATCGGGTAAGGGGTACTTGAATCTTAAAATAAGAAATAAATCGGGGTCAATCATCGGAAATATGCACACTCAATGCCATATAAAGAGGCATACTTAAACTACGTGAATGTTAAAATGTAACACATAAACAAGTGTGTGTATATATATATATATATATATATATATATATATATATATATATATATATATATATATATATATATATATATATATATATATATATATATATATATATATATATATATATATATATATGTGTGTGTGAGAAATAAACCCACAAGGGCCCGTATCATCATCATAATCATCATCACCATCACCATCATATCATAATATCTTCTCAAATGTACTCATCCTTCTCAAACATACTCATTCTTTCTCATCATAAGTCTTTCATCATTTCATTCTTGTTCCATCTAGTATAAGTCATCTATTCAGATTTTGACGGTCGTCCTACCATAGACACATAGCATACATATGAATTGTTGGATTTACTAAGTTCATCCTACGTCGTATTACCGGTTTATATACCTAAACATGTTACTAGGTCGCGTGATTCATGAAGTCTCTCGATAAGACAAAGAGTATCACATAAATCCATCATAAGTAAGTCCAGGGGACTTACCTGGAGTCCGAAGAATAAGCAAGCAATAAAATGCGTGACCAAGGATCCAATCAACGAGAGCCTAGTCATTTCATTAAGCTTTCATTAGGTGGTATTCTAATGCATGGTACCCAACCCAACCTAATAATCAACATACATCCACATAAGGTTCGCGATTCTATAGATTATGCACTTCGGTTAAGTGATCCGGACTTAACTAGTTATAATCTATATCGTATTATCACATAATCGATTTTCTTCTTATCGGATCATAAGCCAAGTTATGGGTATACTTCATTTCCGTATTTTATATGCTCTAAGTTTCGGTTATGCCATCATATATTTAACCATATTCTTAGCATTCCCTTAACCAAGTTTTTTAATCGAGTCATTATAAACATTGGTAACTAAAATTATAATAACTCTTGATCCAACCGTTGGATAACCCTCATTTTTGGAGGGCAGTTAGATAACATTTCCATGAACATCATATAAATATTTCAACCGAATCAGATCATTGGATTGGAAATAAAGTCCAAATTACAGAGGCATATATATCCATTTTATTTTTGTTTTTTTTGACGTTTTTGCTACAAAACGCAACAAAAACACATAGAGGATCCACTTCCTAAGCCCTTTCCAAGCACATAGGATATATTCCTAGAGAGGGGGAAGGCGGATGAGGGATTACCTAGCGAGGATGCCAAGAACGGACTTGAGACAACTTCCGAGACATTTGGGTCAGTTATAAAGAGAAGGGGGTGGTTTGGCTTGAGTCAAAGCATGGGAGTGAGGGGATGGGAGTGGGTGAGTTGAATAGGAGCCTAGCTTAGCTTGTGCTATATATTCCAAGGTAATGGTTGATCATGTTGGGTCAAGTGTCTTGGGATAGCTTATGGGGCGGCATCCATATATTAGCACAACGTAAAACCCGAGCTAGTGACGCGTTAAAATCCGTTAAGTTCGTGAAATATGAGAATAGATGGATCAGGTATAATTTTTCCATCATTAAATCCATCTAAAGCTAAGCATAAAAATTTTAAATTTTTCGGGTTTTCATAATCATAAGGGAGGATAATATTCGGGTTATCCTATGGATATTTTATAAATATTAATTAAATTCTAGTCTTTACACTTCGTGAACATCGTTGCCTTCAGAACCTATTCTGAAATGCATTTGTGGGTTTCAAACCCACAAAAAAAAAAAGAAAAAAAAGGATTGGAGAAGAAGTGTTTGTGAGCCTTATTGGGTTCATTTTCTATCCGTTTTTCGACCTCTAAACCTTTTTATTGTTGTTGTTTGTTTATTCTTGTCCCGGCTTATACATTTCCTCTATTTGGTTTACCCTTGTGGTGGTTTTTACGATCTTGTTATCGTTCTTGAGGGTGTGAGTTGGGTTTTCGGGATTTGTTTCGGCAATGGTTTGGTTTGGGTTATGGTTTGCGGATTGGTATACTTTGCTTTTCTTGCTGTGGTACAGGTTTCATGTGAGCGATGACTGATTTGAAAAGCTAAGAGACGTCGTGGAAATGCGATTGCCACCTGTTGGTTCTGTTTGGAGTCCAATTTGAGGTGTCCGCTAGTGATCCCCAGAATTCTTTGTGTACGTCTTCCTTTTACCGGGTCGGTTCGTTAATTCTGCTAACTTGTAGTTTATAGTGTAGGATGACATGTACTTTATTTATGTATTTTCCTTTCCGTCATTGGCTTCTTGTTATTTTCATTCATTAATTTGCTTCTGTTTTTTGCTTCGGTTGTTGTACATGATGGTTAGTCCATCCCCTCGGTTTCTCTAGGCTTGTCTAGATAATCGAATTTCTTTCCAGTTCGCTGTTGTAGATGCTCATAGTATATTTTTAGGGGTGTGCATGATTCCGTCCAAACCGAATTTTTGGGCCGAACCAACACAAACCGAACCTAACCGAAGTTTTTCGGTTCGAGAATTTTAATTTTTCGGTTTCGGTTCGGTTTGTGTTAAACCGAATTTTTTTATACACTACATAAATACATTGTATATATGTTTTTGTATATTTCATATATACACACATACTTACTGTATTTGTATAAATATATAATGTGTCTATTGTGTATATATACATACATTGTATATAAATACACATATATACACTAGATTTGCATGTGTATGTATAATTGTACGTATATGTATATATACTGTATTTGTTAAAATTTGTATACTTTAAAGTATTTTGGAATATGTACACATATTTTGGAATGTGTATATATATGTATATATACTATATTTTAATCATTTTATATATATTTGTATACTTTTTTTTATATATAGTATGCAAACGGTTGGAGTTTGTCACGAGATTCGTAACAAACAACCAGGATCATCCCTTAGGATGATGGAGTACAACTCCTTAGTAAGAGGAGATGTAGGTCTAATACAATCAGTACCTTTTCTAGTTATGAAGTCGGCTACATAGTTGGCTTCTCTATAACAGTGTTTAAATTGTATAAACTCGAACTCTTGAGCCATAATGGTGATCTTTTCAACTTGATGGATGACTTCCCATGGAGTAATGATCTCTTTGCTTATTTCTTTGATGATAGTTTCGTTATCGCTTTCAATGATAGCCTTCCGGATCCCTTTACTTCTTGCATGTTGGATGTCTACAATGATAGCTTCTGCCTCTGTCTGTAAAATCGTACCTGTTGATGTATGTTGAAAGAATACATCTAATAACCCGCTCTCCGAGTTACGAATGACTCCTCCCACTTGGCAACCGCCCGTGGGCTTAACCGAGCCATCTATATTAGTTTTATAGATACTGCTCGGTAGTTTAGTCCATCTAATCTTATTCCTATTAGTATTTCGAGTGTTCGACTTGTTTTCCTCTTCTATTTGCGAGTTCCATAACTTTATGTTTGAGATAATCTCAAAGGCTAAATTGATTGTTGTGTTTGGATTTTTATTTTTAAATATATAATTGTTTCTAGAGTCCTAAATTGCTTGCCATATAAATCCTAACTCTTTTATCGTTGATTTATTACTATTGTTTTTGTATTGAAGGATATCCTTAATATCCTCGTTGTAATCTTCTATAAGAATTAGTTTTTTCCCGCTTGCATTTTCATAGTTTTGAATGAGTTGTCTAGCAAAATTGCAGTTGATGAATAAATGGGTTGCACTCTCATCTACACTATTACAGAGTGAGCATTGTGCTGGTACTCTGTTGTAATGTTTGTTTAATCTCTGGGTAGTTGGTAATCCATCTATCATTATCTTCCATATAAGGTTTTTTATCCTTGGTGGTATATCAAGCTTCCATATCCATTTGTAATCCTCCATGTTTCTATTATTACTATTTTGATTGAGTAGGGGAGTTGATTTGGTTGAAAATCTACCATCTTTTTCAAGTTTCCAAACTAATTTGTCGACAGTATCCCAGTTGGGTATTTGAATTTGTATAATCTGATCAATAATATGACTTGGGAACAGTTGTTGTATGATTGTTAAATTCCATTGCTTCTGGTCATTTATTAATTGGGAAACTTTGAGATTGGAATTTTCCAATCTTTGGTATTGACTTAGGTTGATTCCTTCCAACCATGGGTCCCTTCAAACATTTATTTGATTTCCATTGCCAATTAGCCATTTGATTCCAAGTTTGAATTTTTCCCTTAAGGATAATAGTCTCCCAAATTGCCAAGATGTATTTTGGTTATCCCTTTCATTTATATCCGCTGTATGTAAATATTTCTCTTTTATTATTTTTACCCACATACTAGAATTGTCTGTATGAATTTTCCAAAGTAGCTTCATCTGTAAACTTTCATTTAAGGATTCTGCTTTTCTGATTCCTAGTCCTCCTTCATTTTTATTTTTACATATAGATTCCCATCTTATTAATGGTGTATATCTTTCAGACTGTAATTTATTCCAAAAGAAATTCTTGTTAATTTGATCTATTTGGTTAAGTATTCCTTTTGGTAGTAAGAAGTTCTGCATAAGATAGTTTGTCCTTGAGCTGAGGTTAGATTGGATTAATATGGTTCTACCCGCTTGAGATATGGAGGAGGATTTCCACTTAGATAGTTGTTTTTTTAGGTTTTGCAATGCATCTTCGAAGACGCAGTTTTTAACCCTTCCATTGACTAGGGGTATTCCGAGATATTTCTCAATTGTTTTTTATATGGGGATTCCCATTTGAGATGCTAGGGATGTAGCTAGTGCTGGGTTAACATTTTTTGAGAATTGGATAGAGCTTTTATTGTAGTTTATGGTTAGTCCAGAAATATTGGCAAAGTTATTTAGGGAATTTTGAATAGTATGCAAGCTCAAATGAGATGCTTTTGAGAAAATTATAGTGTCATCTACAAACGTTAGGAAGGGTATCGGTGTTCCTTGCTTGGTTAGTTTGATGCCTATTAGAGCATCTTCTTTTATTGCCTCATGGTGTAATTCTCTTGCAAGGCTTTCCATTACTATTACAAATATGTAAGGGGCTAATGGATCACCTTGTCTAATTCCTCTGTTTGGTTTGAGTTGGTTACCGGTCGTATTATTGACCAGAACTGAGAATGTAGTGGTAGTAATGCATTTCATTGTCCAGTTGATCCATATTGGGTGGAAACCTATCTTTTTTAGGACCGCTTCTATATATGACCAGTTGATCTTATCATATGCTTTTTCCATGTCTAGTTTTAATGACATCCATCCTTTCTTGCCTTTTTATTTGGTAAAAGTATGGAATACTTCATGAGCGATTAAGGTGTTATCTTGTATTGATCTTCCTTCTACAAAGGCACCTTGGAAGGGGTTTAAAAAAATAAAAATTTGGTATTAGCTTCGGTTCGGTTATTTGCCGGTTTGGTTTGTGTTCGGTTCGGTTTTAACATAATTGAACCAAATTTTTATTTGAGGATGACATAGAAGCTAATGCTTTCGGTTCGGCTTTCAGTTTGAAATTTTGAAATTTTCGGTTTCGGTTCGGTTTGGCCCGGTTCGGTTAGGTTTTAGACCGATGCACGGCCCTATATATTAGCTATGTTACACGGAAACAGAAACGAAAACCGGAGGGGAAACGGAAACGAAAACTGGGAAACGGGGAAACGGCAATCCAAATTTTGTAGGAAACGGAAACGCCGAGGAAACGACAATATGAATTATATGTTCATTTAAAGGTCTATATAAGAGCAATAAACATATCACCATGTTATACACATAGAATGCAACATTAGGCTACAAATTAAAATGTTCAATACTGTGATATACAATGTCCTTTACTGCATTAGCTGCAGATCGAGTCGGTTTGTTGGCTTTGTTCAACACTATGACTTTCGCTAGGACCACTACTCGCATTTGAGGATGACATAGTTTGAGCCGAGAGGGAGAGAGCACTGAGCAAGTGAGAGTTTACAAGGAGAGCACACCGAGGAGAGAGAGAGAGTCGTCGGAAGGGAAGAGAGGAGGGAAGACAAAAAATAGGAGAGAAGGAGGTGGCAATGCTAGAGGGAAATGAGAGTTTCAGACGGGATGAAGTAGAAACATGTTTTAGAGATTGGTTGTTTATTTTTTTTTCAATTATAAAATTAGTGAAAACGTCATCTGGCAAGGCAGAAACGTTTCTGACCAAGCATAAACGGTCAAGGTTTCTGACTTTTCTGGTCAACGAAACGGTCAAAGTTTCTTACCTCTCAGAAACGTTTCTGAGGTGTTTCCACGGAGTTTTGGAGTTTCTTCATATTCAGAAACGGGAAACCGCTATGAGATGGAGTTTCGAGGTATCATAGTATATTAGTATGATTATATGATGATGATGATGATGATGATGATGAATCGGTGAATGGTGACGGCGTGATGGGTTATGATACATATTACTCCCTTTACCTTTGAATTATTGATGGGGTTGGAGGCATAATGGGACCCATCACACCATGTGCCACATGTCCAACTTCTATACGTAATAATGCTGTTGTCGCGGCGTGTTTGGATGAATGTGCATCCATCGCAAATTTTCCACCACATAATTCCATTAAATCTTAGGAAATCTAGAGTCCTGCCAAACATCATTTAAAAGTAGCCCCTCCCACCCGCCTCCTTTCACTCAGTATTTCCTTTTTATTTTTATTTTATTTTTAATGTGCTGGATTTGGATTTTCACTTCAAAATCGAGTCAGAAATCCACGTTCCAAATTTGTCCCTTTTTTTAAGGGTGTCCCCACCACTAACAAGGACCTTCCGTACCGCATTCCGTATCCCTCAACGAGTCATAGTGTTTTGCCCTTCCTCTCATGCTAATCTAATCAGCAGTGTTTTTCCCCCTCTTTTTTTAAGCGTTTCGTACGTAATAAATTGGATGTGTTTCGATTTCAGAAAAATTTTCACGTTAAATGATTTTATTACTACAGTATTCCGGAGGAGTATTTATTTATAGAAAATTATTGGACTTTTGTACTTGACTATCCTCTTTCCTCTTCTCTACCATCAAGTCATCAACCCATTTTCGGAATGTGAAAATATCCTCGTCTTAAAATGACACTAAATGTGTCACTATCTACAGTAATACTGCCAATTAGTTTTTTTGTCCAGGTTGTTTATAAATTAAGAATTGGAATTTCTCAAACCTCAAGTGTAAAGATTCTCTAAGATTTTTCTTTAAAAAGTTTTAATTTAATTTTTGTGATTTACTACAATAATAATTTAGGGTTTTCTTTTCAAAATAAACAACAGAATATATGTTAAAAAAGAATCAATTAAAAATATTCAAAATTCAAGATGCTTTAAAAATCTACTAGAAAGAAATGACAATTTAATTCGGTCACTAAAATTATTACCGAGAAATTAAAATATCTTTATTAAAAAAAATAGAGGTTGTTAGTTCAATTTAATAGATTATGCATAGTATTATTTTGGGTGTTTAGTTATTAAAAAAATAATGTGTTTTTGTTTAAAAAAAACTCTATCATATGAGGTGTCTTTTTGGTGCCACAATTGAATGAATTAGATTATATAAGTTGTTTTTTGTTTAAAAAATATATAAGGTGTTTTGCTAGAAAAACTAAAGTGCATTTTGGGGGAAAAAATCTAATAATAATACGGAGTAATGATTAATGTATAGTACTCATTTATGCTAATAAGAATGAAAAATGGACCACAAAATGATGGTATAAAAGACCAAAGAGATTTGTACTTGTACCTCTCTTTTTCCTTTTGATTTAAATCTATATTGGGCCTTTAGTTATGCCCATTAAGTTATCTGGGCCGCTTGATTTTTCATCTCCGTTATTTGTGTTGTATCTGCCCCGTGGATTAATATACATACCTTGAATTGGTAAATAAAGAGCGGTCATTCCAGGGTTCGAACCGGATACATATGGTACTACCCACAAGTCCTTTCCGGTGAGTCATTCCGAAATGGTTGGATTAATATACATACCTTAGTTTGCAAGATATCATAAGATACTTTCATAACAAATGTTCAAAATAAAGAAATTGAGATTCTATTTTGTAGCCATTGAGTTTCTTCATGGTCTGTCTCGTTGGCTGGAACATTAATTGTACTAGGGGATGTGCCAGTAAAGATCTTTAAAGAAACTTCAACTCTAGTGCCCTCAACCCACAAAGTCTCCACATCAACACCATGTCACCATCCAAGAGCACATCAATATGATTCCATTTCCCCTGCGGTCTAAGCCAATCAACCCGAAAAAGGATACCAAAAATTCATAAAGCAAATAGACTGGGTAAGAATGTTTCTCACTTACCAGTGTCAAACTGTCCAATAACAATCAAAATGCTTGACACAACCAAATCTAGACCACAAGGGAATCTAAATTTTCCCAGGTGGGCAAAAAATTAAATAAAGACTCAACAATTGAAAGAATAATCCAAAGGACAAAAACATCATCCCTCCTGAGGACTAAATATACATACATGTCAGTCTGAGTTCATAGCCTAAACTGCTCAGAAGACACGGCCAGCTACTTGTCAGTCTGAACCCTTCTTGTCTAGAACTCCAAACTTCTAAGAAGAATCTCCTCATCCTAGTATTCACATTGTGTAGTTTTAAGTTTTTTTAACTTATGAGCTGCATCTCTATATCTACATCTAATATTGCATGGAACATGGGAAACTCAAACATCTGCTCCTGCTCTGTATTCTTACCATCAAGAATTGCCTCCCAAGACTCTCTTTAAATCAGCTTTTTGTTCTTCGGTAAGTCTTGATGGGTACTTGACATCAAATTTTATTTTCAAATCTCCCTTCCTCCGAGGGTCCTTTGAAATGGGCATTCCTTCATGGGGGACAACCATCTCATACCCAGGTTTGATTATATTTGTCAACGTGAGCGAGAGATTTCTCCCATCTAGGGTGGTGATTTCAATGTTCTTGCCTGTAAGGGCCTCTAGAAGAGTAAGCTCCTGATTGATAATCAGATCATTACCATCCCTCTTGTAAATGGGGTGAGTTTTTTCGTCTACCACGAAGATGAGATCAGATGGAATGACACCTGGCTCCTGGTTACCCATCTCAGGAAAGGTGACTTTTGTTCCCTTTTTCCATCCAGGCTTTATCTCAATGCTCACTATCTCCTCTACTGTCCGAACTTTACTGCATGGCAAAAGAAGTCAATTGAACTAAAACTTATCACGAAACTCAAACTTAAAAAGTCAAGTTGAACTAAGAAAGCACACAAATGGGTATACGGTCTCATGTCCAAGCTTGTTTATAAAGAGGCAATGAGCAAACTGGAAGCATAAAGAAACTGATTAGAAACATGAGCCTCATTATCCTAGGTGATGGAGGAAATTCATCAATGACAACAGAAACCAAGTTCGCTATGAGAACAGGAGGGTGCACATTTTTTAAGCTGGAGCGAGGTTTTGCATTTTTTTCCCCTAGTTAGTTTATTACTTTCTCAAACAAGCTCCAAAGAAAGTTGATTCGTAATCTGAATTGTGCAATTCACAATCTATTGCACTTCATTAGAGCAATAAACCAATTGCTATCTCAAATTTTCCATTACAGCAAGGTATTATAGCATGAGCATTATAAGTTTTCCAAGAAATATATACAAACCTACAACAAGATGGTATCCCTGTCAGATGGCAGGACCTCAAATATAAAGCCAAAGGCATGGTGGTATCCCTTTGTTGTATTCAGGACCTATATAATCTCATCTCAGTCCCATGCCCCCATGCTTTCAGGCATGGGACTGAGCTAGGAGATATTAAGAATTGCCAAAGGCATGGTATCTTTTGGATCAATATTTAAACCCCAACAATGTAAGTTTGGAATTTTCTATAACAAATTAAACAAGGGTTCAAATGACCGCCAAAGCAGGGAGATAAAGCTCACGAAAAATGGAAAACAAGGAGATTTATTTTCTTATTTAACCAGGCTAACTACCAATATCTATAATTTAGCTATCACCATTCAATAATAATATGGCAACAAATCCTGGGCTGTAGAAAGACTGAAAGAGAAATAACACTAGCTCAAAGAAAACTCTTATGAAGATAAGTGACAACTTTGAGAAGTTAAAATACTAGAAATGCATTATTTGAACCTCTCCAATTTTAAGCAAGGTGGAAGTGTTACAAAAAGAAAAGTATCTTTTCTCAATTAAGAAATGAGGTTTGTCTGCAAAAATAAAACATGGATTAAAAAAAATGTCCTCTAAATATACCAAGCACAGTTAACCTGAGCAGTCCAATGAAATATTGCAAGAGAACGTTGGAGGGCTACCAAGTTCTCCATATACTTGCTTTGAGAAAAGTACAGAAAACCACTTGTTAAATAAGATTGTATTCAATGAACCACCACTAATACAACTATCTACAAAGAACCACCTATGATAGTATCACCATTAGCCCGTCTTAACCTAACCAGCTATCCCATTTAACATTCTGTTATACGAAATCAAAACGACTCATTGGCCTCCTACGCCCATGGGTAGTGTAAAAGGGTTGATATTGCATTCAAAGCTAATAGTCAACTGACAGAACTGGGGTTCGGGAGGCTTTTTGACCTATTCGATAAGGTGGTTCATTGCAATTTTACATATAATCAGTGGTAGCTGCGAAAATTCCCTAAATAACAGTTGGCTCCCATTGATTTTGCCTAGTCTTTTTATTGATAAAAATGGATTTTAATAAGGACTCCACTAAGTCATGCAAGGGAAATGAGGGAGATTGGACATATGCTCTGAATATCCCCTAATACTACGTATAGCTAATAAATCATGTTCAATATCTAGACGAGACAGAAGAATGGGACAGGTATACATCATTTTACCTAACCATCCATATGGTATTCATAACACTGTGCTTAGCACATAAATCACTAGGCATGATACAAGAATGAACTAGCAAAAATGAGGCTATACTTTTCAAATACATTGTAACTGTAATTATAGAAAATTATTTATTGTATCAACTATTATGTTTAATTTAACTAAAAAGAGTTAAGTAGATATTTCAAAGGTTGTCTTTTATGTTTATTCAGACAAGAATAATCGCATCAAGATTCAAGAATATGGGTATATACAATGCACAGTTTACTTGCACACAACAACATGTAAGGCCCCGATTAGCAAGAGTCAACTGACCCACGAAAGGCAACAAATAAACACTCATTTATTATTTCAATTTCAGGAGCTGCATCTACGCATGTGGAATCAAATCCCTCAAATATTCTGTATCAACTTCTAAAATTCCTCAAATATCAACAAGCGCAGTCATACCTACCTCCAGATATCAACCTCCCCCAAAAAGTTGTGTTTGCACACAAAACATGCATGCATACAAATTTTAGATTGCTACTCTGTTAGCACCTCGGAAGATCCAGATAGAGGAAATTAACTCAAGCAGAATAAGTACACAATTCAAAAGGAGTCAAGTATTCCAAGAAAATAGCATCCCATGTTGACCACTGAACACTAGTATAGACCTCTGTTCAACTATGAATAATTTGGCCAGGAATTCTGTTTCACAATTTAAATTGACTCTGGAAACAATAGTCTCAAACCTCCACCACTGAATCACGGATCAGTGCTACTAACTCAATTATATTTATCAGATTCTGCATTTTTAGCAAATGATGCACCTACCCACTCAAACACATGAGGTAAATGCCACTAAACATAGCCTATTTACAACAAATTTGGGTTTGTTTGGATAGCCATGTATTATGACTTATAATATACATTGCATTATAATTATAATTATAATATATATTATAATGAAATATTGTGCATTTTAAGTCATAATATAGGGCTATCCAAACGGATCCAAATAAGTTTGCTCTTCTCATCCAAAACGTGTTAATCAGCTGTGTAATAAACAAAGATGGATAGCATATGGTCGCCTCCACCACATAAAACATGAGAGGCTATGAGTAAATTCTGACACGAAAGATAGTTTTGAGTTATTGATAAAGTATGCACGATAAAGAAACTATAAAAGTTCTTGGCACTGTAAGTGGAATTCTCTAGTATTTAACAAAGGCTACACCATGCCTGCCCCAATTATTAAACATAATTCAAGCACGCTTGAGCTGAATTCCAGATATCACCATTTCATCTTCATCCAGAGGCGGAGCTAGGAGGGGTCCTGGGGGTCACGTGACCCTCCCCTCATCCGACAAACTACCTAGGTGAGTAGGTGTATTCTCCTCGTCAATAGCTTCGTTTTGATATATAATACGCCCTAATCCGACATCTGAGTAAAAAGTTATGAATGTTTGAAAATTTTAGGTGTATTAATCACTTTAATTTTATTTCAATATACTATAATACTTTTATAGTTTACTTAAATTGCCATTCACATATTGTAATTCAATCCGGGAGCTTTGAAACCATAGGTTATATTATTTATTTTGAGAATTTGGTAAGAAGTTACGCAAGTTTAAATTTTTTATGTCTAGTTATACATTATTACAAGTTAAGAATACAATATTTATTACGTTTTATACCCCTATTTTCGTTTTATATCCTTATTTTTGTTTTATATCTTTGTAGTAGTTTGTAATATCGTTTGACACTTGTACTATCGTTTGGCACTAGTTTGTACTATCGAATACGTTGTGTGCTTTACGATTTTTTTCTCGATCTTATTGTCTACTACTATGGTGACCCTCCGCTCAAAACTTTATGGCTCCATCCCTGTCTTTATCTACATAATATTCGTACCATGTCCTTACCTTTTAACATATCAAATTTAAACACTAGCTTAACTTTTTATTCACAACCTGCACTAGAAGCAGACCCAGATTAGAACCTCATTATATATAATCATCAGCATAAACGTTACATTAATCTCCAACATCATTATCATCACTCACACATGAACAAACAAGATTAGGCAAACTGCTATGACAAAATTACTAGCAATTATAGAGCAATCCAATCAGTTAAGCATAAACATCAGCGACTCAGAAAATTAGGTCAACAGAAAACAACCAGAACAAATAAATTAATCAAGCATTCACATTTCACGGTATGCAGCAGATTGAAAATTGATTTCTAACACAAATACCATGGCAGATTACCATAAAAAGCGCTCAAAGGGCTAAAATAAGAAACAAGGCATTAAAAATGAAGAAAGCAAAACTTGCACATACCCAGAGCTATCCATGATCGTCCGTGAAATCTTCATCTTCTTCTTAGTTCCCTTGTAAAGCTCCTCAAGACTACATGACAAGGGATTCTCCACCGGCGGCGCCTTCCTCATCCCAGCTCCCCTACTGGATCCCGCCGAAGACGATCCCGGATGCTCCCCATTCATCTTGGAAGTCCTGAAGAACCCGTCCCTATAACCCCTAGCACCCCTCACACCAGCACCAGCACCAGCACTGCCACCGCCATTCTCCCCGAATAATTCGGCGTATATATCCTCCGCATTCCTCGGGTTAAAAGTAAACGACGGATTAGGGTGCTGACCACGGGAAGAGGCACCGGCGCTGCCGCGAGTGGAGGCCGGAGTAGGAGGGACCTGGCCGGATTTGAGGGCTTCCTCGCCATAGAGATCGTAGATCTGGCGCTTCTGAGGGTCGCTGAGGACGTCGTAGGCCTCGGAGATCTGCTTGAACTTGGCTTCGCTCTCAGGCTTGTTATCAGGGTTCTTGTCAGGATGCCAAATCATCGCCAGACGACGGTAAGCTTTCTTGAGATCCTCCTCGCTAGCGTGCCGATTGACCTTGAGGATGTTGTAGTAATCGATCCCCATTTTTGGAAGATTTGACTGTAAATGGCGATCGATTGGCAGTTAGGGATTTGGGGTTTTGGAGGCAGGGAGGAGGATCTAGAAGGTTCCAACTTTGGAGGATTTGGGAAGTCAACAAAAAGATTAGTGCTGACAGATCTCCTACAACATTCTCTACTTTCCTCCCTACATCACAAAAATATTTAATCTTTATTTAATCTTAAAAAAAATTATAAAAATTATATTTAAATTCCTAACATCTATTTTTATGTAGTTATAAAATTTTATTTTAAAAAATCATCTTTTACAATTTTTTAAAAATTTAAAGGCAATATTTTGGAAAATACAATTATTAAAAATTTTAAAGCAAGATTTTTTAAAATAAATTTTTATAAATATATGAAACTAGATGTTAAGAATATAAATATAATTTTTTAAAGATTAAATAAATGTTAAAAAAAATTAGTGGGGTAGGGAATGTTGTAGAAAATCCCAACGGTTAGTGCTGATTTCGATTTTGGGCATTGTAGCACGGGTTTACTTTTTAAAAAAACTAGTCTTATTGCCCGCTTGAAAAGGTAAATATAGAGATGGGGGGTGAACACCTAAATACAAAAGATGAGATCAAACCAAGGGTCTCGTGAAAAGAAATTGTATATCTATAATGGTCCTTCTGTACCCTCCAAAAAAACCTCACAAAAAACCACCAACTCAACATACACCCAACTCACCTAACAATACCTCACAGTGATCTATCTAGCACTCTACGCTTCCAACTAGTATCCGTTGGTGACTTACACTTTCACTAGTCTTATTGTCTGCACTCTTGTGCGTTGTGCGATTTCTTTATAATTATACTACATATTTTTTATATTAATTATATTTTTTTTATTAAAGTATGAAGGTTAAAATAGTTTCCTTGAAATATTTCAATGGAAGATTTCATCTAACTATAAACTAAAATTAAGTGGTTACTTTATTTTACCAAATCAAGTAGATTTTTGGTTTAATTTAGTATGGACATAATTAAGTAAATGTCCACTTTAAAAAAAAAAAAGTAATTATCCATAATTGACAATTTTACCCTTCCTTCCATTTATCTCATTTTTAGGGGTGTTATGTGAACATGAGTAGCTCGAGTTCGGCTCGTACTAGGCTCGAAAAAACTCGAGAGAGAGAGAGAGAGAGGGCGAGTGATGATTTCGAATGTTTTTTCTGGTGCAAGTTGCAACCATATAGGCCTTTTTTTTTCTAATACAAGTAAAATTTTGGATGGGGTCAGTCTCTACTGGACTACCAACCAAAAGCATCCTTGTGGATGCCGATGTTGAGGTTCATGTCTAGCCGAACATCTGGTGAGGCATCTGTTTGGAAGAGACGCGGGATACAGTCGGTACATCTATTGGTCTCCCAAAAGCAATGCCTCAAGCTCACACTCTCAAAAGATTGAAACAAAAGGAGGATGTTAGTGATAAACATCTCAATCTCCCACGAGCAAGATCGGGAACCTTTGATGGCATTGATCTGAATTAAATTGTCACCTTCCACTTGAATCTTTGATAATCCAAGATCTTTTGCCTTCATAATCCCCATCTTCAGGGCCATCGCTTCGGGCATGAGCGTCGACTTATGTGGAAGTTGCAATCCTCCACCGTCAATCACTACTAGAATACTGCAATTAGACATCATGTGATTTAAGTCTGTCAAAAAAACATCGAATGTTAAATTGGTCTATTATATCAATTTATAATTTGCGATGTTGAAAAAAATTAGACATCGGTTAAAACGCGCGATTTTGAATTTTACAAGTTGAAACGTATGGAACTGAAATACTTAGAAAAAATTTGAAAACCCACTCAAATGTATATTGAAATGCTTGTGAAAGATAAAGCCTACCCTTTTATTTCTCTCAACCCCCAAATCCTCTCCTCTAACCCTCACTCCCTCAAAACCCTCGCTGCCATCCCAGACATCCTCCTCCTTCTCCATCATCGGGATCTTCTCCACCACCAAATCTACCCTCCCTCCCCCAAAAATCTTGCCTTTCTCGTGGACAATTAATATCGTGATTTAATTATCTCCAAATAGTACCCAAACCCACTTAATTAAGTAATAGGTAGTATCCAACTATCCATAAAGCAAAGGGTCAATCCCACAAAGAACACGTTTCTCAAACACAGATGCAAAGCAAATGTAACGAAGCATTAGTAGAAAGCAATATAAATCTAAACTAACAATGATTGAAATATCAAATATGAATATGATTAATAATATAGCTTCACTTACATTCGCAACAATGGTAATTCTATGATCGTCGGGCTGCTGTGCAATTATAGTTATGCAATACACCAAGCTTCTATAAACATTAAGAACAACCTTTCTTAACCAAACATTTCTTAACCAAAGTATGCTATTGGTTCTTCGGGATTACACTTGAACAGCCGAATAATCTATATCTATATATATATCTATAATATATCTAGTAAAAGTTGTGTCCAGCCCACCATTAAAGCTATAATTGTGTTCTCGGTTATCCGCTTAATCGGTTATCCGCACGGTGAGATTAAATGTTGAATTTAATCTCACAACCTTGCTATAAAATATTGTGTAATCACTAACTACCTTGCTATAATATTTTTGTCTCACATTCAAAATGCGGAGAACATTATATGTTTTTTGGTTATATGTAATGTTTTAAAAAAAAAACTTATTTTTTTTAATAAAAATTTATCATATATAGTTTATACTATACGAATGTGTGGACGGGATAATTTATTATACCATCATCATAATCTTTTTGTTACTATTTATTTTCAACTAATTTCAAAATATTATCTTTGTGCCCATTCTTTATAGAATATATTATGATCTTAATCATACAAAATATTATATTTTAATTTGATTAAATTTCTTTTCTCTCATATATTAATGGTATAATTTTTCATATGTAACATGTATAGTTTATAAAGAGTAAACAACCAATACCATAAAAAAGTAACTCCAACAAACATTTAATACAAAAAATATAACACCTTTAGCCTATTTAATTTGAAATTTATTTTCCTTAAATAATAAGTAAAAAATTGAAACTCCTAATTCAATTAAAGCATGCTTATGCTATATAAAGACACACCTCATCTTTTTACAATCAAATCAACTCTTTCTTTTTCTTTCATTCTCATATTATGTCAAAATAGATTTTTTGATATAATATTGAATTTCTATTATCCTAATCTATCGTTTGTTGATTGATATTGTTTTCAACTTTCATACTAATATTTTATTTTTGTTTATTGTATTTTTTATAGTGTTATTGGTGAAAAAAGAAGAAATACATATTGAGAAGTTTAATTGGTGAAAAAGACGAAGCTCATATTGATAAATAAAATCTAAGGTGAGTGGTTGTAATACAATCCTTTACTTGAACTTTTATTTTCTTTATTTTTAGTTTTGTTGTATTTTTTTTTTGTGGAATCTCTTCTTTTTAGTTTTGAGTTGTGGTTAAGGTGTTTTAGACTCCTATTTTTATATATACAAAAATTCTATATTGTCTATGTTTTCCCTATCACTTAAACTTTCCCCTATTTTTGTTTATTTGTTTGGTTTAATTTATTTATTTATTTATTGTAATTTCTTAATTATTTATATATGATTATATTTTTTAATTGTTTTTGTCGTTACTTTATATCATTTTATTATTTATTAATTTTTAATTATTCTTTAATTATTATTTTTCCCTAATACAGTAGTTGTTATCTTTTTGACCGAAAATAAAATATAATAATGACAAAGTTTGGATTATATTTGTCTCGTAATTTTATATTAATGTCACCCAACTTTTTTTATGTCAAATAAAAAATGACTATAATGGTCAAACAATGCTTTAAATAGGGTAGTCAAATGGGTGGAAGTTTGATTCTGGTTTTGAATTTCCTACTGTTAAAACTGGGGTATTTGCTTGTAACTTGCTGGAAAAATTTCGATTGCTGCTTGGTTGCTCCTTGCCCTTTTCAAGCCCCACCGGGAGTAACTACGGCATGATCCTTTTAGATTTGAATTGTTTTATATACCTGTTTGCCCATATTCTTCTTAACTGTCTTAGCAGCAGGGATTGCTCTCTCATTGCCATCACAGCAATGGGAAAGATGCATAGAAATATTTGCAGGGAAGTAGTTACAAACGAGACTCCTATGATGGGAAATTGGGAAAAATCAGGTATGATCTTCTCCCTGCATCTCCCCACAAACTTTAAGCATTGCCACACCGGTCTCATTAGGGACTTGGTGCTGGCATGCTGCACAAACCTTATTACCAAACCTTTACAAACAAAAGCTTCAACAAACCTCCTTGCAACAAGTGCAAAACATACACTTAAATTTCAATGCAGATCTCAAACCCACTGGTGGACTCAAACTGATCAAAAAAGCTGGAATCGGCATCTTCATACCAGCAGGGCTTACGTGAGGGAAGCTTGGATCTGTCTCAAACTTCCTGAATGGTTAACCCAAAACAGCAGCTCTCCATGTGTAGGTCTTAAAGGATATATTGTTGAATCTTGCACCACCTTACTTTGTAATATGCTAAAAGCTCTTCTTAAATGGAATTCTTATGATTAAAGTCGCATATTGGAATGTTAGGGGTTCTAGAAGGCCTCTCTTTTGGCAAGAAATAAACCATCTTAGAGCTACAAATCACCTTGATGCCCTTATGCTTACTGAAACTAAAGCTTCTGAAGCTCCGTCGGATCAGATGATCAAAGCCTCGGGGTTTCACAAAGCTTTCAACATCAGTGCTAAGGGTCACAAAGGTGGCATCTATTTCCTCTATAAAACTAAATTTGAAGACTTAAGTGTAGTCCTGGAACATTCTGACAGATTTCTCATGATCAAAACAACGGTGGACAAGCATGATATGGCTTTATTGTTTGTCTATGCTCCATCCGTTGAATCAGAAAAAACTCCCTTTCGGGAAGAAATTTTTTCGATAACTCACAAACATTATCTTCCAGTTCTCATCATTGGTGATCTGAACGATATAGAAAACGACACCGAAAAAATAGGAGGAGCTTCTCCATCCATATCTAGATTTAGACGATTACAATTTATCAAGTATGAACTTGATCTCCAAACTGTTCCCTACACCGGTTCTCCCTTTACTTGGAGAAAAAACAAATCAAATTTTAACAATACATATGAACGCTTGGATAGAATTCTGGCAAATCAACAAATCTTCAATTGGTTTCCAAAGATTCATACGAAACATCATTCATTCTCTAATTCTGACCACTGCCCAATCTCTCTAGAAATAGGATCTCAAAATTCTACTAAAGGCACTCCATTTAGATTTGAAATGGCCTGGACGACAAATCCTATATATGAATCTATGGTTCGACAAGTTTGGAGTAATAATGTTAATGGATCCCAAGGCTTTAAACTAATACAGAAACAGAAACTACTCAAACGCAATACCAAAAACTGGTGTAAATCTCAAACCAGTAATACCGCTAGGCAACTTACTCAAGTCGAAAGCCAAATTATGAATTTGCAAAATCGTTTACCTTGGGGTAACATCAGTAAACAAGATGAAGCAAAGCTAGCGAGATTAGAACTCAAGAGATACATACTCTTAGAATGCAACCATAAGTTTTGGAAACAAAGGGCCAAAACAAATCATCTCCAATTTTCAGACAGGAACACGAAATATTTTCAAATATCAGCTAGAATTAAAAACTCAAAAAGACCAATTAAATCCTTTACAACAAAACAGGGCAATATTCTTTATGACAACGACACCATCTCTGATCAAATCACAAATGAGCTATCGGAAAGATTTATAGGTTCTCATCAATATCAAGTTAACCCAGGGGATGCTAGGAACATTCAACCTCAAATTACGTCAGAGGAAAACCGAAACCTAATCTCTCAACCGACTATAGCTGAAATTAAAACTACTATATTTGAAATGGCAGAAGATAAATCCCCCGGTCCGGATGGTTTCCCCCCAGAATTCTATAAAAAATACTGGCATATAGTAGGACCTTCTTGTTGTAAAGCAGTCAAAGCATTCTTCCACTCAGGACAATTATTGTCGGAGATAAACAAAACCTTTATTACTCTAATCCCCAAAACTGAGAACCCTACCACAATCAACCACTACAGGCCGATCAGTTTATGTAACACCATTTACAAAGTAATCACAAAAATTCTGGCAAACAGGTTGAAACCTATTCTTCCCAAGCTCATCAACCCTTTTCAAGGAGCTTTTGTAGAAGGTAGATCCATTCAGGATAATACCTTAATAGCTCATGAAATATTCCATAGCTTTCATAAGAGAAAAGGGAGAACTGGTTGGATGGCATTAAAACTCGACATGGAAAAAGCCTACGATAAAATCAACTGGAGCTACATCAAGGTGGTCCTTCATAATTTTGATTTACATCCTGTATGGATCAACTGGGTTATGACATGTCTTACAACATCCTCCTTCTCAATTCCGGTTAACAATTGTCCAGGTAAACAGTTTAAACCTAACAGGGGAATTCGCCAAGGAGATCCACTTGCACCATACATATTTGTGTTAGTAATGGAAGGTCTAGCGAGAGAAATGCACAAGGAAGCTTTGCAAGAGGATGCGTTAATCGGAATCAAACTCACCAAAAACGGTAACCTTATACCTTTCCTTACTTTTGCAGATGACACGATTATTTTTGCTAAAGCTGCACATACTAGTCTAAATACCATTCAGAACATGATAAACAACTTCTCCAACCTCTCGGGTCTCACTATTAATTATAGTAAAAGTTCTCTCCAATGCTCTAAGAATGTAAACCAAAACCTAGCGAGAGACCTTGCTCAGAGTATGGGAATTCCAATCTCGAGTACTCTTGAAAAATATTTAGGTATTCCGATGATCAACGGCCGAATTAAAAACTCGGTTTTTGAGGAAGCCATCCAAAATCTGAAAAAGCAACTGTCCAAATGGAAAGCCTCAAATCTGTCTCAAACAGGCAGAGTTATTTTAGTTCAAGCCAATCTGAGTTCCAAAACTAACTACTTGATGCAAAAAAATTTGCTCCCTAAAGGAATTCTTAATCAAATAGACCAAATAAACAAAAATTTCTTCTGGAATAAACTTCAATCGGAGAGATATACGCCTCTAATAAGCTGGGATAACATTTGTAAGAGTAAAGCCCAAGGAGGATTGGGTATTAGAAAAGTCGAAGACCTAAATATCAACCTCCAGTTTAAACTACTTTGGAAACTTTATACTAATGAAGATAATATATGGGTTAGAGTCATCCAAGAAAAATATTTTCCTAATAGCAATATCAGGGAAAAACCAAATCAAGCCACCTCTTGGCAATTTGGCAGACTTTTATCCCTGAGAGAAAAATTTGAGAAAGGTCTCCTTTGGGTTATAGGCAATGGTAACCTAATAAATATTTGGAATGACCCTTGGGTACCCAATACAAATCTCCAAACCTTTATGGGTAACAATGACCCGAACATGAAAGTCAACCACCTCTTTACCCCTCAAAAGCTTTGGAATATGCCTCTCATCCAGAGTCTTTTCCCTCAAAATGTAGCTAATTGTATTTTATCCATCAACATCCCATCATGGCAAGCCCTAGATAAACTAATCTGGGCGCCTAATCCCACAGGAACATTCACCACCAAATCTGCTAAGAAAATTACCAACACCCATAACCACAACATAGAAAACCATAACTGGATCTGGAACCTAAACCTCCCTCCTCGCCTTAAAAACCTAGTATGGAAAATTAAAATAGATGCTCTACCCACGACCAGCAGGCTTAATAGGTACATCAATAGAGTACCAAACACATGTTCCCTATGTAACCTTGGAAATGAGGATTCCACTCACCTCTTTACGGAGTGCTCCTTTGCAAAGGAACTAATAGCCCAGTTTCAACAAACAACAGGTAAGTTCTTTCACAACCTCTCCTTTCAAGGTTCCCTGTGCGACAACATTAGTCAAATCATGCAGGCAAATCAGTTTTTTGAAGATCTAGTGGTTATTTGGGAAATGATCTGGGAAACTAGAAACAAGTTAATCTTTAAACATACAAGCCCTGACACCTTTGGTAACATGATTAAGCGAATTAATAGAAATATCCAAGATTGGAGAGAAACAAATCCCAAGAGTATTAATAGAGATATCAATAAGAGGAAAAAAAGGTCTAGATCTAAATGGACTAAACCAGTAGGAACCATCTACAAAATTAACGTAGATGGTTCTGTCAAACCCACCGGCATTAGCCAGGTGGGAGGAATCATTCGTGATTCCAGGGGCCATGTAACTGAGATCTTTTACCAGGAAGTAGATCAAGGTACAGTTATTCAAACTGAAGCAGCAACAGTTCTAATAGGGATGAAGGTAGCTCGAAGATTAGGCTTGAACAAGATCGTTGTAGAAGGAGACAACCAAGAGCTGATGAGAATTCTATCAAAAGGAAGAGACAGCAGATGGGAGATTATGCGCCAGACAGAAGAAATCAAGATCATGGAAGCAGAATTTGAAAAGGTTGAATTCAATCACATCTACAGAGAAGTGAACAAAGTTGCAGATTATATAGCCACTAGGGGTATCATTAGTGATAGATCTACTATCCCTTTTAATAGGGAACTTTGTACCATCATCCGTCAGGATGATCCCGGAGCGCGTTTACATTCTTTGTAATAGCTCCGAATGTTTGCCTACTGTAAAAAAAAAAAAAAAAAAATGGGTTAGTCTAAAGGTTGGGAGTTTTTCTTTGGTTAAATGCTAGATTTTTCTTATAAATAGTCAATTGTTTCAATGTTCGTCAAACAAATGAGAGATAAATCATATATTGTTAGGTGACACTTTTGGTCATCACTTTTTTTTTCTTCCAATTTTTATTTATTTATGGCTTTAATATATTGTTCAATGCACTTTCTTATTTCTATTATGATATTAGACATGGTTTTATTTTTCATTTTTTATGATGTTACTTTATATCATATTTTATTTTGCATTTCTTATTTGTTGAAATAATATATGATTTTTAATTTTCTCTAATTCCTATTAGGTTTTGATGAACCATTGTTGCAAGAAGACTCATATTTGGAGGTTTTATTCATCATTTATTTATTTTTCCCCTATTTTGACTTTTTTTTTTCTTTAATTAATTTATTATTTATTGCACTTTCTTATTTATATAGTAGATTATATATGATTTTATTTTTCAACTGTTTTTGTTGTTACTTTATATCATATTTCTTATTTGATTAAATATTATTCAATTATTATTTTTCTGTAATAATTATTTTCTCTTTGACCAAAAATACAATATAATAATGATAAATTTTTTATTATATTTCTCTCATATTTTTATATTAATGTTTACCCAAATTTTTTATTTCAAATAAAAAATTACTATAATTGTCAATAAATGCTTTAAATAGGGTAGTCAAATGGGTGGAAGTTTTTTTTTTTTGTTAAATGAAACATACATCGCATTAATTTTACTTTTTAGAGATGATAAATATGAAATTAAAATGGGTTAGTCCAAAGGTTGAGAGTTTTTCTTTGGTTAAATGTTGGATTTTTCTTATAAATAGTCAATTGTTTCAATGTTATCTTCTAAAACTCAATTTTTTTGCAAACAAATAAGAGATGAATCATATATTGTTAGGTGGCATTTTCTATTCCTTTTTTTCTTACAATTTTTTTTATTATTTATTGATTTAATATATTGTTTCATTGTACTTTCTTATTTCTATTATGATATTATGCATGATTTTATTTTTCAGTTTTTATGTTGTTACTTTATACTATCATATTTTATTTTGCATTTCTTAATTTTGTTATAATAATATAGGGTTTTTAGTTTTCTTTAATTGCTATTAAGTTTTTATGAACCATTGTTGCAAGAAGACTCGTATTTGGAGGTTTTATTCATCATTTATTTGTTTTCCCCTATTTTTGTTTATTTTTTTCTATAATTAATTTATTTTTTTATTGCACTTTCTTATTTATATAGTAGATTATATATGATTTTATTTTCCTTTTTTGTTATTTTATATCATATATTATTTCTTATTTGTTTAAATAATCTTTAATTATTATTTTTCTCTATTTTGATTTCTTTTTTTGTTGATATATGGAAAAACTTACAACCATGCACCATTGTTGAAAGAAGAATCATATTCACCATAGCGGGATCTTAACGAGAAATAAATATATTAATGGGCCGATCTCTCTCTCTCTTCAATTTATATTAATATGTCACATTTAGTTTAATGAGTGTGGTTGTAGTTGTAGTGCGTTGAAATATATGTATAAGCACAGAGGTATATATAAAGTAAAAAAAAATAAAAAAAATACATGGAGTAGTTATGTACCTTATTTATTTACATTTTTCCTCCTATATATTTGCATAGAGATGCATACTTGCAAAATCTTTCACTTCATGATTGGAAGAGAAGAGCTCAAAATGTTAAGCTTATTTATAAATATATTATGGATGACTATAAATAATACTGAGCTTTCTTCTCAAATCTATATAAACCAAATATATTCATAATAAATTCAATTCCACGTAGTTTAACTATATATAATTATTTCTTTGATATAATTTCCGCTAATAAGAACCAATCATATAAAACTTTAATACCATATGATTTGATAAACTTTAATATCATATGATTCGATCTGATTAAATTATGTCCCGTGCGTATGCACGGGCATGCCCCCTAGTAACATATAAAAGAGCCTTTTTTGCCCATTTAATGTCCAATTGAAAGCCAAACCACATTTGTTAAAAAAAGAAGATAAACCACCTAATTTATAATAATAATAATAATAATAATTTTTATTATTTTTTAATATTTTTGGTCATAATTCAGGATATCTATCTATATGTAACATAAAAAAGAGTTTTTTTTGCCCATTTAATGCCCAATTGATAGCCAAAACACATTTGTTAAAAAAAATAAACCACCTAATTTATAATAATAATAATCTATAATTATAATAATTATAATAATATATTTTTATTAATTTTCAATATTTTTGGTTATAATTCAGGATATTATTGATTTTTTTACATATTAATAAGTTTAGAATCTATCCTAATAAGACTAGATGATAATATAAAAAAAATAAAAAAATATTTAAGATTAAAAATAAATAAAAAATATTTATTTAGAATAACCCTTTTAATTAAAAATAATATTATGAATCATAATATTTCATATGAATTTGTATAAACATCAATAATTTATTTTATTAAAAAATATCTTAATTTGCAAGAATTAACTTATAAAAGAGGTTTTTTGCCCAATAAATTTATTAACTAAATGTTTCCTCAACAATCAAAATTTTTTTTAGATTAACAACGATGACGACTATACAATTGTTTGGATTAACCATTTTAAATTTAATATATAGCACACACCGTAATATATCATAGAATTTATAATTTTGCATAAAATTGTCTTTATTATTTAAAAAACCAATATCTTAAATTTTAAGAATGAATAGAAACGAGTAAAATGTTAAATTGTATAATGTTTGTGATATTAAATATAAATACGAGTATAAAGTCAGAAAAACTATACATTTGATTATAATTTAGCGGTTAATGTTAACTATAAAAAATATAAATATATTTGTATAAAAACTTTCTCAATGGTAATTTATTATAAAAATCAATTATATAAGTATAAAATATTTAGTAAAGGTTCAAATGAAAATGAGGCTTAAAATGAAAATTTTGCTTAAAGTGAAAATGCATCTAATTAATGGGTTTGGAGAGCGGGCTGATGTTAAAAAAAAAAAAAATGGGCCGAACTGGCAATACTGATTTCCTCTTCTTCCTCCTCTCATCTGCTCTCGCTTTCACCGTCCATCCCTAGTTCCCTCAATCCACCGTCACTCACCCACTCAGATCTGGAGGCGCCACCAGTGAAGCTCGACGAAGCTCCGACTGCCGTTGGATCTCCCGCACCCTGAGATGAGTTCCCAATGAAGAACGGAGGGGATTCCAACAACCTCCATCGCCAGTAATGATCACCGGCACCCCATCCTCCATCGCCCTTCAAATCCCTGCTCCCATAGCGGTCTGTCTCCCTCCCCGCTTCCTCCTACGTCGATTCCCTCTCCCTCAAGTATGATCCACCGTTTATACGATGAATGATCCACCGTTTATACGATTATATTCCATAAGAACTACTCAAGTATGATCCACCGTTTATACGATGAATGAAATTTGATTAATTAGGGGTTGGGAATGAGTTGAAGGTTCGTGTAATTAGCATGAAAATCAGCAACTGCGTTCTTAATTCATTATGTCAATTCATTTTCATAGTTTCATACGGAGTAGATTATCACTTATTGGCATTAGACTACTTGAATACTCAGTGTGTCATTTTCCTGCGTTCTTGATGAATTGAATACTGAGTATGTCAATTCATTTTAGTGGTCTTGAATCTCTTATTGGAATTAGACTAATTATCACTTTCATACCGAGTAGATTAAAATTCATTTCAATCTCGCTGCTGGTGAGGCTGCTGCAACAACTATTTGTTGACACCCCTTTCTCGCCGGATCCGCTTTCTAATCCCCTGCAGTCTCCCTTCGTTTCTCATCATCTTGTAGGTATTTATTTGAATTGATTTTTAATCTTCTACAATGTTTTTTATTCGAATTGCACTTATGCATCGAATTCGCTTTGCATATTTGGTTCATACTCTGATCTTTTGGATTCTGGATGTTATTTTGCTTGTCATGGGAGATACTAATTCAATGCTTCATTTGGAAAATTGAATAGTCCAATCCTAATTAGAAGCTACCAAGGAAGATGCACAAAAGCTGTTGAATGAAATGCTCAGGTGAACATTTGGCATCACTAGAACAAGAGAGTTCTGCAGCCAGACAAGAAGAAGATTCCGAGGATACCACCTGTTGCATCTGCTATGTGTTGTAGGCAGACGCTGAGCTGATGCCTTGCATCCACAAGTCTTGCTTCGGATGCATCCCTAGGAACCTGGTCAACTGTGAGAGATGCTTCTTCTGCAATGCAACCGCTCAACTGTTGCTTTTGCCGATGGATAACATTTGTGAGAGATGCTTCTTCTGCAATGCAACCGCTCAACTGTTGCTTTTGCTGATGGATCATATTTGTACTACTACATAGATCACATAGCAGATGGATTACATTGTACTGTTGCTTTTGTTGAATCGGTGAACATTTGTACCGCTACATAGATCACATAGCAAATGGATCACATTTGTACTGGTACTTTTGCTCAACTGGTGAACATTTGTACCGGTGCTTTTGATGATGGATCGAAACAACTTATTGAATTTATATGATCACTTCTCCAACTAATTTTAACTTTCCAACCCAAAATTTGAAGGTTCGGTAAAAAAAAATGCTGATGTGTTGTAATTAAATGTAATTTTCAAAATATGATTTTGAATTGTGTGAAATAACTTTAAATTGGAATATTGTTTAGTTTTGTGCACTTTGCATTTTTAATGTGGCTGGAAATATATTAATGTTAGTAGCCGAATAATAATATGAAGTGCACAACTAATATTAAAAAGGGCATAAGTAAAATGTTAAAATGCAAGAATAAAATGATGAAGTGTAGGCATAATAATATGAAGTGCATGAATAAGTTTATGAAGTGCAAAATTAAGATTATAAAGTGCATAAATAAAATTATAAAGTGCAAGAATAAGATTATAAAGTGCATAAATAAAATGATGAAGTGTAAGAATAATAATATGAAGTGCATGAATAAGTTTATGAAGTGCAAAATTAAGATTATAAAGTGGATAAATAAAATTATAAAGTGCAAGAATAAGATTATAAAGTGCATAAATAAAATGATAAAGTGAAATAAAATAAAATAATGAAGTGCATGAATAAGATTATGAAGTGAAAAATTAAGATTATAAAGTGCATAAATAAAATTACAAAGTGCAAGAATAAGATTATAAAGTGCATAAATAAAATGATAAAGTGAAATAAAATAAAATAATGAAGTGTATGAATAAGATTATGAAGTGAAAAATTAAGATTATAAAGTGCATAAATAAAATTAAAAAGTGCAAGAATAAGATTATAAAGTGCATAAATAAATGATAAAGTGAAATAAAATAAAATAATGAAGTGTATGAATAAGATTATGAAGTGCAAAATTAAGATTGTAAAGCGCATAAATAAAATCATAAAGTGTATGAATAATACACAAGATAGACTTTTGAAATCGATGTATTACAACAATTACTAAAAAAGAGTGAAGGAATATGACAAATCTTATCTCAATCAATTGTGCAAAAATAAGATGCAATTGTGCGAATTTTGAAATACAATTGTGCACATTTAGAATAGTGTGCAAAAGTAAGATACAATTGTGCAGATTTAGAATACAATTGTGCAAAAGTAAGATAAAATTGTGCAAAAATAAGATGCAATTGTGCAGATTTAGAATAAAAGTGTGCACAAAACAATTACTAAAAAAAAAGTAAGGTACCCAAAAAACTCTCAATCCCATCACCTTATCTCATTCAATTGTGCAAAAATAAGATACAATTGTGCAGATTTAGAATACAATTGTGCAAAAGTAAAGTACACCAAAAAACTCTCAATCCCATCACCTTTCTCAAACTACTAAATATGCACAAATGTATCTTATTTTTGGTGTACCTTATCTCATTCAATTGTGCAAAAATAAGATACAATTGTGCAAAAGTAATGTACACCAAAAAACTCTCAATCCCATCACCTTTCTCAAACTAAGAATTTATTTCAAAAATTTCAACCACCAGTTCATTCAAAACCGAAACCACTCCATTGCCTGGGCTTTCAAGTAAAAAGTATCACATGCACATCCTTAAGTGCATGAATAAGATTATAAAGTGCACAGTTAAGATTATAAAGTGTAAGAATAAAATGATGAAGTGCATGAATAAGATTATGAAGTTCACAATTAAGATTATAAAGTGCATAAATAAAATGATAAAGTGCATAGACAAAATCATGAAGTGCACAATTAAGATTATGAATTGCATTTTTATCAGAAAATAATACAAACTATTAAAATTAAACAATTTAGCCCATGTAGGAGTCGAACCCACATCCCTGCGCATAAGCGCATTGCTCTTCCATTGAGCTAATAGGCTTTGAAAGCTTATTTAGCACAAAAGGATTAATTAACAACAACAAAAAAAAAAAAGCAGAAAATAGATTCATATATTTGATAGAGACTTGTAGCTTCCTTTGCCCGATTCTTTCAGGACAACATATAGAGGCTTAAATGCAACCTCTCTGTTTTCTGAATATGAGATTATAATAGTTATTTTTGGTTTGATATGCGGTGTACACATAATTAATCTGGTGAGCAAATATTTATAGGATAAAACTATACTTATTGATGTTAATAGTAGAAAAAATAAAGAGGGATTTTGTTGAAATGGACCTTCAAGCATATTTGGTTATGCTAGATAGACCCGTTAATTGTTTTATTAAGTTGGTTAGACCTGGGCCGCGGCCGTCGGCGCTGTGTTCTACTCCATCGTCGTCGCCAAGGCCATTGTCGTGTGCAATCTCGCCCTGATCGCCTCCGGGTGGGAGGGAGTCAGCGGATTCTCGGCGATCCTAAGGGCCTTAGTTTTGATAAAGGGGAAGACGATAACGGCACTGGCCCTAGCCTTTCCGGCAAACCTCGCGATGGCTGCGGCGGAGGTGATTTTCCGGTGCAGGATTTACGAAGTCGAGGGGAAGAGGTCGGTGTGGGGGGTGGCGGCGGAGATGGTGGTGATTGCTTACGTGTACTCTGTTTTGATCGTTGGGGACACCATTGTTGGGTGCTTGTTTTATCAGAGTTGCAAGGAGGGGATTGAAATTGAGGTTGAGGAGGAGGAGTACGCAAGTGATTTGAAGAAATTGAGAGCCCTTGAAGATGGGATTTCATGTTGATTTGATTTTTCAGGCTAATTTTATTGAGGAATTGGTGTTCTTGATGATCGATTGTGGGGGGGATGGACTTTACAGGAGGGGGAATTTGGTGTACAGATAAACGGGAAAGGGTGGTGGGGGAATTATGCCTCCATTGGCATTGAGAATGTTTTTCTTTCACTGTCAAATTTGTCAGGTTTCTTTCTCTTACTTTTTCCCCATTTACAGAACCTCAAAATTTTTTTTTTTTGGTAAATACAGAACCTCAAATATTAGGGTAGGGTGAGTGGATGAATCAGAAGTAGAATTAATATGGAAGTGAAGAGATGGAAATAAAGAAGAGTTATGTTGTTAACAACTATTTTGATGTCACTTTTGAGAAGGTGGAATCTTTAGAAATGTTGTATATAATTTTTGGATTGTTATGACACCTTGTATTGATTTTATTGATTCCGCATTATATTACTTACATTGATGCATTTTTTTTAGTTGATGACATGTTATAATATGTGTTTTTACGTATACAACCATTATTAATGTCGTAGTTTCAAAGACTTTGTATTTTTATATGTGCAATAAGGTGACAATATTTTGATTCCACGTTTTAAGTTCTCATGTCATCAATTATATAAAATTGTCACCATAAATAATTGTGATTAATGAAGCGTAATAACAAATGTCATCCATGAATAAAAATTTAATGAATATGTCACCACAAATGATTGCATCAATGAAGTGTAATCACAAACGTGTCATCAGTGAATGAAAGTATAATCGATGAAAATAAATCGATATACAATTGATTAAATTAAAAACATGTGGCATCAATCGATTTGATTAAAAAAAATGGCATCAAATAATTACATTATAAAAATGACATCAAATACCATTTTGAAAAATTTGTATCACATTAAAGAAAAAAAATGTCATCAAAATACAACTTTGAAAAAATATCATTAAAAATATGGCATCACGGTAAAAAAAAATATCATCAAAAAATTGACATAAAAAAGTGGCATCTGTCGTTAACAGTAAAAAAAATGGCATTAATGATCAACGTGACATTACTGTAAACAAAAAATGTCATCAATGTTTAAAAAAAGTGACATTAAAAAAGTGTCATCCAATCATTTCATTAGAAAAGTGGAATCAAAGTGAAAATAAAATATAGTAAAATTTTGGCATCAAAACGGTAAAATATGGCATCACTAAAAACAAAAAAAAATTGGCATCAAAATGGGTTGGTCAACGTTGACCGGTCAATGGTCAAACGGTTGACCATTGACCAACCCACCCTATTGGGAAGGGGTCTAGGGTAAAACTAATTAAATTGATTTAGGGGCTAAGTGCCTAATTGAATATTCAAAAAAGGCCCTTTACCAAAATCACCCAAAAATAAAGAAGTTGATTTTTTTAGAGATATAGAGAAACAAAGTTTTTATATGCCTTAGAAATTAATAAGAAAGGAAATTTCTTCTAAAAAAACATTTTGATAGATGAGAAACCAAATGAATAGCATCACAATCTGTTATAGACGAGTCAGTACTTAGAGGTGTGGTAAATTTTGTACGTTGCCTTTTAAATTTAAAAAAAAGCATTTAAGTTTTGACTTTCAACAATTCTCTATCCTAAAATGTAGAGATAAACCCTAATCTCCCTAAAGTATGAACATTATGGCTTATATAGAAAGAGGGAGGGATACCTCGTTGAGATTGTGGACAGTGCAGTGCATAGGTCTTATCAGTGCAGTAACAGGTAAGCTGTGCTGTGGTCGAATTATAGCCACATTGTCCACCCGACATGGTTTACAATCTTTATCATCGTCCCACGTAAACAAGTTCATCTCAAACCCTTCATTTAAAGCCTCAACAAGAGTTATGGTACTCCAATCCAGTGCTTGAGCTTTCTCTTCCTATATAGGCAATGAAACAACACTCACACACCCCCATGTATCGGATAGATTCACAGTATGTGTCACAAAGTGCACATCAACATAGCTATTGTTTATACCGCAACAATCCGCAAGCGATCAGCCTAGCCGTTTCCCCAAGTGTGAAGGGCAGCCGTATACGAAATTCCACCAAACGATCACCTGAAATACCAACACGTGCAAACCTTAATAACATTATCCAGAAGAAGTCTGAAGCATGGATGGACTAGTCCTCCCCTTCCATATATGATGTATCAACCTGTGGAGCTGTGTGGTCTCAGGTAGAAATAAGAACTCACAACCCCTAGCTATTGCATGTAGAAGAAAATGGTTTCGGAATTTTCATCTGTATTGCAAAGTCTTAAGCTATTACAACAATGCCTTATTTATATACAAATAACGGAAGTAGTTAGACTAACCAACTGGAACACCAAGTCATTTGCTGCATCAGCAACTAATAGCTTGTTAACCCTGATAAACAGAGGTTAACATCTACTCTAATAAACTCTCTACACCATCCACATTGTGCAAACAGGTTTTGATCTAAAGCTAAACCATACCGGCTTTCATTTGACATCAACCAGACAGCGACACAATTTTTCCCCTTCACTGAGAATCAAATCACAGAATTTTCCAAGGATAAAGAGTTATACTAGTAGAAAAAATAATCAGAGTCTTCTAAGCTCTATAGTCATTACCATCCTGAACCTGCAGTGCAAAAAGTGGCTAAAACTCTTTTACCACCTAAGGAGAATGAGAAACAGCTGTCAAAGAAGGAGCGCAAGAAGAAAGAGCTCGAGGAATTGTAATGCATGAATGCATAGCAGGGGCACCACAGTAGCAACAGAGATGCTAATTGTGAGTTGTATTATCTCAAATCCAAGTAAAAAAAACTCTCAATCAATCTAATTCAACAACGAATCATTATAAATAAATTTGAATTTCACTCATTCAATTACAAGATTCTACAAATTTATTCAATTTAGCAAAACCTAGAAATTGGGGGTTTATTAGAAATTTACCTTGTGGATTCAAGAAGGAGACAAGGAGGAGGAGAGGCTGATCGAACAGTGGCCGTCGGTGTTCTAGTCGGAGGCCGGGCTCTATTTGCCTGGCTCGGAAGGAGGCTGCCACCACCACCGCTGGCTGCTCGACACTCCGGAAGCACTCGCTGCTGCTGCTGCTGGGGAGAGAGGTCGGAGTCTTCTCGTGATCAGAGGTCGGGGCTTTAGGACTTGCCGTCGGCAGCTGGTGAGGTCGGAGGGAGGTCCGCTGCCGGCGTCGGCTGGTGAGGTTGGAGGGACGGCGACATGGAGGACTCGGGTAGGAAGGATCAGCAAGCCAGCAACCGAGGGAAGGTCGGGGTCTTTTGTTTTTTTTTCTCGGTTCAGCGCGGTTCACTTTTTTTTTTTAAGTCAGACCCGCGCCAACTTATTCCTTAATGACTCCATTTTCACTTTAAACAAATTTTTCATCTTAAGCCATTTTTTTACTTTAACCCCACCCTAAAATATTTTATACTCCCTCCGTTCGGCAAAACTTGTCGTTTTAGAGTTTTATTTTTGTTCGGAAAAACTTGTCATTTTAGGTATTTTTGCTTATACTTTACTAAAATGCCCTTGATTTGATTGATTTGTTGTGAGTTGTAGATTTTGATAAAGTAAAAAGTAGAGTATTAAATGAGGGTAAATTAGTAAAAAAGTAGTGTAATTATTAGCTTTATTAAAAGTTGTGTGGAGAGTTAAAATGACAAGTTTTGCCGAACGGAGGGAGTATATAACTTATAGTCTTATACTGTATAAAAAAAATCAACCTCTTCCACCTCTATAACCCATCAAAATAACCACCACCTCCACAACCTAAAAAAATAACCTCAACCCCTCTAAAAATAACCTGCTAACAAACAAGCCCTAAATAATAAAAAAGAAAATACCCATCCACATCCACCCCCATCTCCCCCTCTTCTCATTTCCATTTCACGCAATAAAAGCGTAAGGAAATCTCATTTCCCCTCAGATCCCAACCCTATAGCATCTCAAACTGAAACCTCTTCCGAGATTTCACGTCCTGTGAATTCCTTTTCAATCTCCGTTTCTTCTTGTCTGTAATCGAATCCCTCATTTTCACTTCTAATCGACCTTTTCCTTTTCCGTTGCCCTCTCCGACGCATCTTTTTTCGGAGGCGGGAGAGGAAGCAATCGAGATACGAGGTGATAATGGCCACTAACATAGGGATGATGGACAGTGCTTACTTCGTCGGAAGGAATGAGATTCTGCAATGGATCAATGCCAGGCTTCAGCTTAAGCTCTCCAAGATTGAGGAGGTTTCCTTTGTTTTCTGTTCCTTTTCTCAAATGCATGTTCCTATTTCTCTCGCTTAATTGTTCGTTGAAGGTTTTGATGGATTCTTGTTAGACATCAACGGTTTGTATGTTTGTTCGCCGTTCTTTCATTTGGTTCTTGCATCGGCAAATTTGTCTGGTTGATGATTGTAAGTGCTGAAATTAGGTGAAACCTGATAATGACATTGGAAGATTCATTACTGAAAGTGATCAGCGATAACCATTTCATATATGATACCCTCCTATTGAGGGAGGTGGTCCCTAAAGTGGTTACGTAGGTGTAAAGGTGTTGGATGAAACTTTACTCTTAAGATGTGTAGAGATGCTAATGGCATGACTTGGCTTGGTATGGGAGGAAAGATCAGAATTAGTCATTATTAAATCTGTATTAGATTGCTCAAAATATTCAAATAGTGGTTTCTTTTTAACCACCATAATAGTACAATAAAATAGTTATGTCTCAATCCTTCTAGTGCTTGATTGCTTGTTTGATTGCGGACTATAATCAATAATGTTTATAATGAGGGTTATTTTTTCTCTGTTAGATATGGTTGTATAAAATCATTTTTTGACGAGTTAATGGACCAACTGAAACTGTAAATTTGTTGCGGAAAGACTGTTTGACATGCTAAATGACATTATCTGTGTTGAACATTTAACTATGAGGCTGAAATTAATTAAATCAAGATTAGAGGCTTTTGGATATCCAAGGGTTCCTCTAAGACTGGAGTTTTCTACAGTTGGTGAATGTGTAAGATATAAGATTGGATTGGAAGTTCACTTTCCAGCTCATGTAGTAGGAAGTTAAAAAAATTGTAATTGATTGTGTGCTAATCAACCTGTACAACAGGGGAAAAGAGGTTTATACTTGGTTGCATATAGTACGAAGGTAAAAGAATTAGAATATCTGTCTCCATTTCTTGTTTGTTAATAACAACTTTCTCAGAGTCAATCTTGAGCATAAGTTTCACAACTAGAACTCAGCCTATTGTGCCTGTGGTGGATGACATGCAGGCATATCTTAATCTGATTTTTTCCTTGATGTTTTTCCTGATTTACCTTGATAAAACATTGATTTGTGTCCCTTGTTCCTTGAATATGATGGTGACTAGGCTGCATCTGGTGCTGTGCAATGCCAAATGATGGACATGACCTATTCAGGAGTTGTTCCCATGCACAAGGTTTTGACATCCTTTTGTACCGTTAAATATTAATTTGGGTGCATGCTGTCGTGACTCTTCACTTACTTGCATATTGATTTCACATGTCAATCTTGTACGCTGCAGGTGAATTTTGATGCAAAGACAGAATATGATATGATCCAAAATTACAAGGTTCTCCAAGATGTCTTTAACAAACTGAAAATTGAGAAGGTAATCTAGTCTTTTAGAAGTAATGTAAGAATCTGGCTCTTTTAGGCTGATTTTCATTAAAAATATCCAATTGCTCAGACACAAACTATGAGAAAAAGTTCAGGATTTAAGCAAGACATCATGGTCACTTCAAAATCTTGTAAAACGTATCAGATAAAACACACACGCACACAAGGGTCAGAAAATTTGTCGTGTGGGATACAAAAGCTGTCATGTCCTTTTGAGCCCTAGAAAACATAACATATGCATTTCATTCCTTCTTCCTGATGTTAAGTTGGACAAAGTGAAAGATGTTTGTATAAAAGAATTGAGGTAAATATTAGTAGAAAGCTGTTTGAGTTCTCAGCTTGCCTATTTTTGTTTCGCTTGGGCCAGCAGGTGGGGACTAGGATAGTGGGTGGTCCAGATCAGTTGCAGGGAGGTGGTTTCCTAGGGTTGTTTTGAGGAAGTGCTCTTATGAAATGGAACGAAGTTTTTGAGTATTGAGAGTGTTTGTTGATTAATGGTTAAAGAGTGTATTGTGCAATTACAGTTACAGTATTGTGCCACAACCTGCTATGAGCTTATTCATTCTTTTGTTTAATACTGCTGATAATGTTGGTTGTACGCAACCCGTGTTTGGTGACTGATTTGCTTTACTGCATTTGTTGCCACTTGCCAGCATGTTGAAGTCAACAGACTAATCAAAGGCAGGCCACTTGACAATCTTGAGTTTCTACAGTGGCTCAAACGCCACTGTGATTCTGTGAATGGCGGGATTATGAATGAGTATGTAAAGATTCACATGACTCTGCTCTTTATTTTATCTTCCTGATATATTTACCAAGTGTGCCTTTGTCAGAAACTATAACCCTGTTGAAAGGAGGAGCAAGGGAGGAAAAGACCGACACCCAAAGGGTCAAAAAGCTTCGAAGTCCTTGCAAACAAACAATTCATTCAACTCTGGATCGTCTGATACAGTGGCTCTTAATAAGACTTATGGTCAGCTGATAACCTGCTACCACAAGAATTTCGCTCTTTCACTAAGAACTTCATTTTCATCTTTAATTTGGTCTCACATAGAGGGCTATTTTTTTTCTTCTCTGAATCTCATTATATTGGGTGGTAGGCTTGAGTATGCTATATTGAGTTCTACTCTACTACACACAGGACCTAGACAAGGAAAGACAATATCCGCTGCTTCTGGGCTAGATTCTAGAGAAGAGATGCAAGCTTTAACTAAGGAGGTAATATGTGGTCCTTATTTACTTGATACCCATATATATATATATATAATTAATAATTCTTTATTATTTAATAATTCTCTGTTCACAAGTCACACAAGACAATTTCAAAAAAGAAAAAGAGGAATGGATGCTTGAACAAGGTTTTCTGTGATATAGCACGGAAATTCATTGATCACTTGTTGGCTACAGGTGACAGACTTGAAGCTCTCTGTTGACCTGTTGGAGACAGAAAGAGACTATTACTTTGGAAAATTGCGCGACATTGAGATACTCTGTCAGGATCCTCAAGTGGAGAACCTCCCAGTAAGAATGCCACTGATGCCCTTTTTTTTTCCTTCTTATTTATTGGATTTAATTAATTCTTTATGAATTTTATATGAGTCACTTCAGATAGGAGTATACCGTGATCATATGTAGTACTCCTTATTACAGTAGCTACTGGGTTATAAGAGCATCAGCAATGGTGGGGAGGTGGGTTGCCCAAGTTGCTTTTTGCCTCGAATTGGGCAACCCGACCATTGTGGTCTACCTCCCCATATTTGAGGCGCCCCAACCCTTCCCAAATCCGAACTCAATCATATTACGCCATGTGTCACTCCACAAATCATTTCTTTTTTTTTTAATTTTCCTTAACATATTTTAATTACAATATTAAAAATTTAATTTAATTATTTTAAATTATAAAAATTAATTATCAAATATAATTATATAATTAAATTAATAATTTTTTCAATTATTTCATTTATAAACAATTTGATTTGAATATTTCAAATTATTTAAATTAATTATCAAATATAATTATATAATTAAATTAATATTTGTTAATTTTAGAATTTATTAAAAATTTAGTTAAAATATTTTAAATTATTAAAATTAATAAGAAAAAAGTGAAATTAATATTTTTATTTCTCGGATTTATTAACAAAAAATTAAATTATTTTAAAGTATTAAAATTAATTATTAAATATAATTATTAAATTAAATTAAATAATTTTTAAATTTCTAAATCAATTAAATTATTGTAATATTTAAAAGTGGGGTATGGAAAAGGTGATGAAATGAATTATTGGGCAACCCGACCATTGTAGAGTATGATAAATGAATTGGAGAGGGTTAAGAGTAAAATTAGTGAAAAGTGAGATGGACGAATGAGAAAAAGAGAGAGAAATAATGGGGAACCCGACCATTGCTGATGCTCTAAGGTTGATGATATGGGATATGATGTCATGCTATTACTGTAATGCAGATGGCTGTTGCAGTCAAGAAGATCTTGTACGCAACAGATGAAAGGGAAACAGCACTTGCTGAAGCTCAAGAGATCTTGTCCGAGTCTGTAGTGGCTGAAGATGGTGAAGGCGATGAGCACGTTGAAGAGGAGGAGATATCTGAGGCAAAAGATTTGATTGCAGTGCAGGGTTGAGTGCCTAATCGAACACCCTCTTGCCCTTTTCTGTAGAACTAACTGGGGCTGTATAATAAGCGGAATCCTTGCCCTCTATTAATTCCTGAATCAGCACCGTTGATGAATTTTAAGCCACGATGATATATTGTGGTCTGTCATCACTCACCCCCTCAATGAAGTGCAAATACCTAAGATAGGTTTCGGGTCTCATTGTCTTCTTTTTCAAAGAAACTCTTGATTTCAGCATGAATATCTTTCCTTGGATCTTCAAAGTCGGCTGATCAGTAGGTTACGCTGCAGGGTAGGGTGATCTCAGACATGTCGTTTGTGGGTTAAGTTTAACCCAAAGAGTCGTGGGTGTTTAGCCACTTAGCCCGAGGTGGGAGTCAAATTTTTAAAAATAAAATTTAAAAAAGCGTTGACTATTAAAATAATTTGCAAAATTACAATTTTTTTTTTTCTTTTGGAGGGTTTATTTTGTGTAGTTATTTTGTTGTATTAGGTAACTGTATTTTGTTTCCTTGTTGTATTTTCTTTTGCTATGTTTAGACGGCTTGCCGTCTGCCGACTTTGTCGGCCTCTCGAGGTCCGGGCCTGTCCGGTCTCGAATTATTTCCTAATAAAATAAAATAAAATAAAATTGATATACTACGTAAGAACGCTCTCTTTGGAGCGTTTGGTATCCCGCCGCAGCTATCACCTAGCCTTCATTCTCCACCTTTGGTCCTACCATGGCCTTCGACCCTTCACCATGGCCACCACCTTCACCATGGCCTTCATACAGAACCTTTGGCCCGCCGCCACCTTCCGCACCCTAGCCGCCCCGACTGCTCGCCATCTCCCTTGGTTCACCACCGCCTTGCTCCGACCTCCGTTGCCGCCTTATCTCCGGCCGAACTCCTTAGCATGTTGGGCATGCCGCCTCTGCGAGCTTCCGCCGCATCGTTTCTTCCCCGTCTTCTTCCGCATCGGTCCTTCCTCTTCGTACCCTCAAGCTTAAACAATTGGGGTTGTTGTTTCGCCCGCACTTTCAATCGTTCTCCGGTTCATTATTGCTCCTTTTAGTTTCCTTCTCTCGTTTTTTATCGCCTCTATTTGGGCTTATCCTTGTGGTAGCCCGCTCACGATCTAGTTATCGTCCTTGAGGGTTGAGATGAGTGCGCGGGAGTTTGAATGGGCAATGATGTGGTTTGGGTTTGATTTTGTGGGTTGGTGTACTGGTCTGTTCTTGTTGTGTTGCAGGTTTCTTGTGAGCGGTTGATGATTTGTTATGTTCGATGACGTCGTGGTTGTGCGATCGACACCTGATGGCTCATTTAAGTCCACAATCTGAGGTGTCCGCTAGTTCCCCAGAGTTCTCTGAGTGCGTTGTCTCTTTGGCCGATCGTTTCGTTTCTCTACTGACTTGTGATTTACAACGTAGGATGGCTTGTGCGATCCTTGTATTTTTTTAAGTCATTTGCTTCTGTTTTTTCTTTTCTGTCATTTGCTTCTGTTATTTGCTTCAGTTGTACATGATGGTTAGTCCATCCACCGGCTTGTCCGGTCTCTCGGTTTCTCTAGGCTTGTCTAGAGAACCGAATTTCTTATCTTGCTTCCAAAATAAAAATAAAAATTGATATACTACGTAAATTGCAGAGGAATTAAACAAGCTACAAATAGGGCTATGGCTAGGGGTGGGCGCGGGACGGGACGGGACGGAGGTCGTCCCACGTCCCGTCCCGCGTAATTTTTGCGGGACGGGACCGGGACGGGATTTACCATTTTTGTCTTCGTCCCGCACGGGCCTTGTCCCTCACGGGACGGGACGGGCCTTGTCCCTCGAATAAAAAAGATTATAAAAAGTTAAAAAAAAAATTGTATATTTTGTGATTTTCAAAGGCGTAACGGATATAAATCTATAAAAAAGTATATATTTTACGGGTTTTTCTATATATATATATATACATACACATATACTAATATACATGTGGTATATATACACACTGATGCAATAGCTTTACATTGATGCAGGATTAATTTTTTTTTGGTGGAATGCAATAGCATTTAGCGTGTATATATATACGTATGCAGTAGCATTAGTGTTTTTTTTTTGATGCAGTAGCATTAGTGTATGCATATACAGACTGTGTAGAATTATATATATAGATTATCTATGTATGCAATCTATATAAGACTATAAGTGTATGTATAAGTGTATAACATAATATATTATTATTATTATTATTATTATTATTATTATTATTATTATTATTATTATTATTATTATTATTATTATTATTATTATTATTATTATTATTATTATTATTATTATTATTATTATTATTATTATTATTATTATATATGCGGGACGGGACGGGATTTGCGGGATTGAGACGGGTCGTCCCGCGTCCCGTCCCGCATAATTTTTGCGGGACGGGACCGGGACGGGATTAACTAATTTTTTTTGAAATCCCACCGGGATCGGGACGGGACCGGGACGGGCCCGGGACGGGACCGGGATTTGCGGGATTTGTGCCCACCCCTAGCTATGGCATCGGCCAAGCTGTTCGCTCGACACTTAACGTGTGAGACTACGACTTCCCAGCTCGGTGTATCCAATCATTCCCTGCATTGTGTGACACGGTGACATTCTAGGCCCGTAGCTTGCCTCCAGCTCGTGAGTAATTCGTAAGCCTCCATTGAGTATGTTTCGAGCATTACTTTGGTGAAATTGTGTGTTCTCGCCATTTTTATCCCATGGTAGGATGCCCAAATCGTACAGCGGCCACACACAAAGCTGAAGGCGAGTTTAAACTCCCTTGCTTCCCCTGTGAAATTGAGCTTCACCCATCCTGGTGGTGGAGGGTACCAATTCAAGCGACTCTCCGAGCCTCCAGGTGGGGGATTCAAACTCAGTTGTGGCGAAGTAGATTTGTCGATATAATCTCGAGCATTCTGGGTTGCCTTCGCAACAACTCTTTCCACTTCATCATTTCCTTCGAAGACTAGTTTGTTTTTGCACTTCTAAATAGTCCATAACATGGAGTCGAAGTAGGTTCCTTTCCTATCTTCCTTTCTCGTGCATTCGAAAATCCAGCCCTTGATGTTCGACTCCAAGAAGAAGGCGGACTGATCATAAATCCTCGCCTTCTCCCATTGTTCTCGAATCCTCGGCCAGTCTTCGAGCCTCCAGGTGGGGGATTCAAACTCAGTTGTGGAGAAGTAGATTTGTCGATATAATCTCGAGCATTCTGGGTTGCCTTCGCAACAACTTTTTCCACTTCATCATTTCCTTCGAAGACTAGTTTGTTTTTGCACTTCTAAATAGTCCATAACATGGAGTCGAAGTAGGTTGCTTTCCTATCTTCCTTTCTCGTGCATTCGAAAATCCAGCCCTTGATGTTCGACTCCAAGAAGAAGGCGGACTGATCATAAATCCTCGCCTTCTCCCATTGTTCTCGAATCCTCGGCCAGTCTCGTAGCAAATGTAGGCTCGTTTCAATGTCTGAACATCTCGGACAGGCCCCCAACACCGTGAGATGGCGTCTGGCTCGGTTTGCATTCGAGACGAATCGCCTTTGGCATCGAGCTTTAGGAGTTCTCCATATAGAGAAATGTCCTCGATCTCTGTTGGACTGGAGTTCGCCATTGGTTGAGGCGAATCGCCTTTGACATCGAGCTTTAGGAGAATTCCCTTGAAGGTGTCAGTTCAGTCCTCACACGATCCTGTCGTTGTGATCACTGCCCTCTTTCAAATAGATTGATTGCAATCTTTGAACAATTTCCGGCTCCAAGTAATGAGACAAAACCGACCAATTCCAGGTTGAGTGGCAATGTCCATGAGTGGTGAGTCAAGGAGCCATGGATGCATCCAAAATAAAGTGGAATCTCCATTGCCGACTGCCACTCTCAAGTGCGGGGCTAGAGCTTCAGCCCCATGTACGATGCCTTTCCACATGGATGAAGAACTCGATCTCCTCTCGAACATGTCGACATCAGCACGTCCGTGACAGTATTTACCTCGGATGACCAGACTCCAAAGGGTGTCCGGCTTGTTCAGCAGACGCCAACTAAGCTTTGTTAGGAGAGCTTGGTTGGAGATTCGCATCGATCGCACCCCGAGTCCACCCTCCTGCCTTGTGGATGTAACCTTTTTCCAACTGAGCAGATGAGGCTTCCTTTCTTCACTAGTTGATCCCCAAACAAAGCCTCTAATTTCTTTATCAATAGCATCACAATATCACATATACCCCTCGGAATCATGGTGGATTGCATCGAGTAAACTGGAAGGCTTGTCAAGACTGAATTAGCGAGCGTCACCCTTCCTACAAAGGAGAGCGTCTTCACCTTCCAACCTTGAAGCCTCTTCGTCACCTTTTCTAGTAAAAAGTTGTATCGATCCTTGGTCATTCGCCCTGTTGCCGTTGGTACGCCCAGATAATTGCCAAACTCCCTTGAAACCGGGATCCCCAGGGCGCCACTTATGGCGTCTTTAGCGTTTGCAGGGACATTGCGAGAGAACAACACCGTGCTCTTAGCATATTTCACCTTCTCCCCCGATCGTGAGAAAAAGCTGTCTAGACAACTCTTAATTGCATCTCCCTATTCCATCGAGGCCTTTGCCATCAGAACCAGGTCGTGAGTGAAGAAAAGGTGCGAAAGCCTTACACCACCAACTTCCACCGGCTTCCAATCGCCCCTATGAACTGATGCGGTTATGCTTTGTGAGAGTCTTTCCATGCACATGACGAAGAGGTAAGGCAAGAGAAGATCTCCTTGGCGGATACCCCTAGACGTCGAGATCCCTCCAGCCACTTCCCCATTCCATAACAGCTCCATTCTACCAACCGTTTGACACTTCATGATGACATTATCAAATGTTGAGGGATTCTAGCAAGCTTCAAGGTCTCTTGCAAAAATCCCAACCAATGCAATCGTATGCCTTTTCTAAATCAACCTTGACCATCATCCATCACCGTCTTCTTCGTTCTGCCATTGAGTGAAGCACCTCTTGTACTATGACGACGTTGTCGATAATCTGTCGGCCTGGCACAAAGTTAGTTTGGGTAGGAGCAATCAGATTTTCCAGCATTGGCTTCAACCGGTTAACAATGCATTTAGTGGCGATCTTGAAGACGGCGTTCAGGAGTGCAATAGGGCGGAGCTGTGATGGACGAGTGGGCACTTGCACTTTCGGAATTAACACAATGAGAGCATCGGCTATTTTATCCGGGAATGTGACATTGTTTAGCATATTCAAAACCATCTCTGTCACTTGTTGTCCGACAGTCTCCCAATTCTTTTGATAGAAAATCGAGGGGAAACCGTTCGGCCCTGGAGCTTTGTGCGGTCCCATGCGCTTTAGAACATCCCAAACATCCCCTGGCTCAAAGGGAGAGCTCAGTCGACGATGTAACTGATCAGCTTCAATCGATGGGAATTCAGAGACTGAAGAACGAGGCCTTTCACTCAGCCCCTGACCCTTAGTCGTGTATATGGCTCTGAAGAAATCCAAGACAAGAGTTCTCACCAAGCCATCTTCTTCAACCCAGTCTCCCGTTGTTGTTTGAAGGGCCGAGATTCTGTTGTGTCTCCGTCTAACCATCGTGGAAAGGTGGAAGAATTTCGTATTTCGATCGCCATCTACAAGGAAGCTTGAGCGGGATTTTTGGAACCAAAGGAGCTGTTCGTGGTTAAGAACTTCCGAGAGCTCACTGCACAGACGACTTTCCATGTCAAGATAGTGGCGAGAGACATGAGCTGCAAGGTTCTTCCGAACCCCTTCCAGTCTCGCCCACAGTTCTCGCTTTCGCTTAAATATGTTAACATACACCTCCTTGTTCCACACCTTTAAATCCTTGGTGAAACCCTCCAGCGCTGCACTTGTTGGGGCTTGGCTCATCCAGTGATCCCGCATAAAATCTTTGAAGCTTTCATGTAGCAACCAGGGAGCCAAAAATCTAAAGGGCCGATTAAAATGGCTAGCAGACGTTGTCGGGTTGAGCTCGATCAAAAGAGGTGAGTGATGCGAGTGGGGTGCTGTTAGGTGTCTCACTACTGCGTGTGGAAACCTTAGCCTCCATGATACGGGGTTAGCCGTAGGATGACCCGATCTTCGACAATCAAAAAAGACTCAACAAGAACGGAAGCAAAGACTCAAGAATACCAAGCTTTCACTCGATATCGACAAAACGCAGCAACTCGACAAGACCAAAAACATACTCGAAATCGATGGAAAACAAAGGGACTCGACTCGATCAAACAAGCAATGAAATAAAGACCGATAGAAGGGTGATTCGAACTAAGGTAGAACGAGATAAAGACATCAGGTCTCCTAAGAGGGTAGGAACCAAATATCAACGACTACAAAGCCCGCCTCTACAACCTTAGACAACCAAGCGGGCAACTTGGAGACACAAGGAGGGGACTTGTGATTAACAGGATCACCAAGCTCTCACGAGGTTGATGAATTCAAAGCAAACCAAGCAAGATCAAAACCAATTGCGCAATCGATGAGCAACGCTTCGAATCGATTGACTTACGCTCTATGTGTTTCACACAAAAAGAGAACTTTTCATAAAATTTCAACGTGTGTTCTACAATGGAAGAGGCGGCTATATGTAACCCAGAAAGGCCGGTTCTCCCACAAATAATAATTAAATTAACAACTTAAAGAAATTAATTAATTAACCCTAAAAGTTTCCTAAAATAACTTAAGTATAAAAGTTACTAAATTAGGAAATAAAGTCATGAGAATTTCGGCTCCAACATGTGCCTAGGATGGTTCGAGAATCTTTATCCCAATGCACATGTAGGTCTTCAATGTAGGATCGGGGAGTTGAACCGTGCTCGAGAATAAGGCGTGACTCACAAACATGAGCTGCTGACGCGTCCGTTCATGTAGCACCTTGACGAACTCAACATGCTTACCTGTGTCAAAAGACTCATTCTCTCTCATAGGATATGGAGTAAGATCAAAAGGGGTTAGTGGATTAACACCACACACACGTTGAAATTTTATGAAAAGTTCTCTTTTTGTGTGAAACACATAGAGCGTAAGTCAATCGATTCGAAGCGTTGCTCATCGATTGCACAATTGGTTTTGATCTTGCTTGGTTTGCTTTGAGTTCATCAACCTCGCGAAAGCTTGGTGATCCTGATAATAACAAGTCCCCTCCTTGTGACTCCAAGTTGTCCGCTTGGTTGTGTAAGGTTGTAGAGGCGGGCTTTGTAGTCGTTGATACTTGGTTCCTACCCTCTTAGGAGGCCCGAGGTCTTTATCTCGTTCTACCTTAGTTCGAATCACCCTTCTATCGGTCTTTATTTCATTGCTTGTTTGATCGAGTTGAGTCCCTTTGTTTTCCATCGATTTCGAGTCTGCTTTTGGTCTTGTCGAGTTGCTGCGTTTTGTCAATATCGAGTGAAACCTTGGTATTCTTGAGTCTTTGCTTCCGTTCTGCTTCCATTCTTGTTGAGTCTTGTTTGATTGTCGAAGATCGGGCCATCCTACGGCTAACCCCGTATCACTCCAGTCAGTCGAGCAGAGGGCACGGTCGAGTCTCGCAGTATACCAGGTAGTAGGGTCGTTCCCATGCCAATATGTATAGGGAATTCCCTCATACCCGAGGTCCCGAGGTCTACAAGCTGGAGCAACTCCACAAATTCAACGAATCTCTGAAGCGAGCGGTTTGAGCCCACCGATGAAGACGACCTCTCAGCCGGATGTAGCACTGCATTGAAATCGCCCGCCAATAACCAGGGCTTGTTGTTCACCAAGGCAAACTCCTCTAGGGAATTCCACAGCTCCAATCTCCTTACTCTCTCCGGGGCACCATAGATCGCAGAGAAGATCCACGGCTCCTCCCCAATCCGAGTGACTTCCATAGTTATATGTTGAGCTCGAAGGCTAACCATGCTAATAGTCACCTCCGAGGCTCGCCACAATAGACATGATCCTCACTTCCTACAAAAAAAAAATAGACATGATCCTCACTTTGATAGCTTGGTAACTCGGGTTGAGGTTGACCAAAATTTAAAAATATACTGTATCAAATTATCAATGGGGTCCGGTAGATTACACATATACTTTCACTAAGAAGAAAAATGTTTCTAAAAAAAAAAAAAGGATTATCTGAAACATCTGTGTACATATAGATATATAGATATACAGATATCATGAATACTGATAATCTACACGACAAGACATGAAAATTGAAGGCTTCTCTCAAGTCTCAAGGCCATAGGCTCAACTTCATCTGTGATCAGCAGCATTGTGCCATTTACTTCATGTTACTAAAGGTTTTGAGCAACCAAGCTTGAATCGTCTAACCTTCATTCTTCCGTTCAAAGCGAGGGCCAAGACATCGAACTCCTCCACATACCAGAGCTCGGACACAATAGCCTGATTTCAGTACCATAAAGCAAGATAGCGTGTGAGGATCGCATTTCAATTAGGGTAGGATCTACCATTATAGGCCTCCTAATGGAAAGCAATTTTGATCCATCCTGACATAAGTAAACCACGATACCTCAAATCCACGGATTTTATCATTTAGACGATCAACCAGCTTGTGAAAGAATTGGAGTTCATTTGGATATCTTTCTGATTCCTGCACAGATAATTAGATGTTTAGTACAAATCTAATTGAACCATGGAATTGTTTCGTGTTTTCATATCATATATAAATGAGAACCACTGTTCTATTCTTGTCTCAAAATCTTGACACAAAATAAGTAAAGCCTATTTCCTGTTCAATTTTGGCAAATAATCCAACAACAACAACAACCCAGTAAATCCCGAGATGAAGCAGGGTCCGCCAAAATCCTTAAAAATCGGTTGCCTTATTTTTATGCTGTAATATGCCTATGGTTCTATCATGACAAAAATGCCATTGGCATGGAGTATTACCAATCCAAAGTTGCAGACTTCTACCCTGGCTTACTAACCTCATGAGGAATAGTAGGCGAACCCAGAAGCCTTGCAAATGATGTATGAAGAATTGCAGCATCATACTGCAGCAGCATGGAAAAAGTAAGTATAAGAGCAAGGCCATATGTCCTAGTCTACCTTGTTGGCTAATCAATATTCAAACGATACTTTTGATTCTTACAAGCTGCTTCTCCGGGGCACGTGGAAGAGTAGATCTCAATTTAGCACGCACATTGATGGGATCTGTACCAGACACCACCTAATGAGGAAAATGTAGAGAAATCAACTTGCTGTTTGCAAGACAAAATGTATAAATATAAAGAATTCCCACATGAAGACGTATTTTATTTTAGAAGTTAATCCATCCATTTAAAGGAAGGTCTTCTACTCTTCTAGAATTAGCAGTTTAGCACCATATAAAAAGGAAGCCGCGTGATATTTCAATGCACTATCAGGGTGTATGTGAAACAAAGTGACAAGTGTTGGACACTGAAAAATGTCACAGGGAATGGTTACCTGCCAGCAACCAAGAAGGACACCAGTTGAAGTCAAGACCACCCTATCTAATACAATCTTCAATGGGCAGACTGTCTTAGCAATTTTGCTGACTGCATTTGCTTCAGCTTCAATCTTATGAATTAAGAATACGTTAATATTGAAGATACATCGTGGTTAATCATTTTCAATTTCCGAAATGTGTTTTTTCTAGGGAGGAACTTACTTCAACATCTGTAGCAGGAACTGGTGAGATATGGTGTGAGGCATGGAACAAGCTGAAATGGTACATACTTGAATTCTGAAACCAGATAGCTAAGTGCACCAAACGTAAGCAAGAAAAGCAGTGCATAACACTTACACCTACTAGTTATTATTAAAGAAAACATCGTTTCTTCTAAGTGGTTTTACATGTTTTTTCCCTTGAATGTGTAAAACCACCTTTTCCACAAATCAATGTAACCCAAGAAATCTCTAAATGTGGACTTTGATATAATCTACCAAATTATGTGACAATCTCAAAATTTGCTTTTGAATGCCTCTGCAGAACCAAATGAATATTTTGAATTTGAAATCACAAGCTCATAATCTGATCACAGTTTAGAGCATTCCCATCACCCAAGTTGCAAACTAACTAAACTTGTACATTCATTTATGCAACTAATTCTATACAATCATGCCCAATATACTAGTGTAATGGATTGCCTTTGTAAGTTACAAAGGCAATCCATTACACTAGTACATTGGGCATGTAAAGAGACCAGATTTTACCTCGATCAAAATAAGGAGAGAATACATTCTGTACTGCATCCCTGCAACAAGCAAACCAAGTATCGATCAATAAAGCTTACCTGTTTCTTTGAGTATAAATTACCAAAAAAAAAAAAAAATATGAATCCTTACGAAATCGGGATAGAATAATTTGTACTCAAATACAAAACATTAGCTCGTACAGGAGGATTTGCTGCCTGTAATATAAGGACAAGAATTATTAAATAAATAAGAAATTCTAGATGATCGCTACACTATATACAAAGAGGTTAGGCCATTCACACATCACCTTGAGCTTAGGTGTCACGCAACCATCCTTTTTAGTGAAAATATCCGAAAGAGACAATGACTGAGAAGTTTCACCATGTTTAAGGAATGCTGCACCGTGTTCATCCAAGTCCTTTCCCATTTTATCATATAGTCTCAATCTTTGATCCCCACTTGAAACTGGATGGTCTGTCATTCCACTTCGTACACTTGTATCATTTTCCATTTTAGAAGTGAAATGTAGTGTTAAAAATGAGAGCATCATTCCAAGGAAATGCAAGTAATTAGAAAAAATGATAGCAGAATCTATTCATCAGAAAGTTAATAAATTCGACAGGATAAATTAGACAGGATAATTGTATCCTTCATAAGATTTGATATGACATTGGTAGTGGTAGACACAATAAATTGGACAGGATACATGATTGGCTTTTTTACCTGTATCATAGCCCAAAATAAATCAGGCTTAATACATCCCATCTCCTCAATCACCATCCTTAGATCTTGGTAGTTAGCATTTATCGTGGAGCCAATCTCGCTGACGCAGGAATAAGAATAATTCAAGTGGGAAAATAATGAGTTAGCATTTTCCGAATTCCCAGCTCAATTTTCTTATCCACAAAACATTCCGCTGCTGATGCTCTAACCTGTTAGGCTGTTAGCAGTGACTATGGACCACATGATTTCCTGGCTAGGTAACTTTAGCTTGATTAGATGAGAGAAGCTAGCTTGGACCTTGTCACAAGTCATCAGTAACAATTTACTAGGGATCTTCCAGTTAGTATTAGTCTTAGCTGACTAAAAATGTAATTAATAACTCAGTTCATCGATACAAGGTGATGTTATTGAATGTTTCGGAATCTTCCCTTCTTCCCACTATGTACTGATTCTTCTACTTTCTCCTCCCAATCAATTTGTGTTTTCATTTTGCATTCTGTTTCTGTATTCTTCTAATTGTTAAGACTTGCAATCAATTTGTTTGAGCTTTTTCTATTTCTTGAGTGATTTTCTAGATCAAAGATCTCATTATGGCAATTAGACACAAATTAGCCCCTTTTGACACCCAAATTCAATAGAAGCTCTTTCCATAAATTCAAATAAACATTGTGTGGCCCAATTTATAACTAATAATCAATTTAGATTCTGCAATTACAGAAGACACAAACATTGACAACTAATATTGATCGATAGATCCGCAATACAAAGCGTGAATCACTAAAATCCGAAACAAGAGAAAGAAACACCATAAAGCGTAAATCAAATAAGTAAAAAAAAAATGGATCGTTTTACCTGAATTAGGAGGAGAGTGGCTGACAAAGGAATTGCGCAGCGCCATCTGAAAAGCACAGTAGAAGAGGATAACGGAGAGAGACCAGATGAAAACAGCGGGTTTCAAATTAATCCAACTGCTTCGGATCCTTGCCATTACCACCGTGTAGTGGAATTTGGGGGATCGTAAAGCACTCCCCCGGGCCCTTCGATCAGTAAGCTCTACGTAGCCATTTTCCTCCGTTGGAGAAGAGTACAACCTGGGTCCGCGAGGAATTTAGTGGGTCGGGTCGGCCGTGTGGGCTTTGGGGGACGGGTCAGGGAACAGACAAACCTGGCTCTTCGAGAGGCCGATAAAGTCGGTAAATGACGAACCGTCAAACATATAACGTACAATGAAAAACGGTGCTATACAAAAAGCGGTAATTAAACAACCCCATTCGAAACAAATGAGCCTATCCGAGAAAAGCTGAGGGCAACATAAACTAAACCCGAAACCAAGCGCCACCAAGTGATGACACTGCTGGTCAGTGATAAATCAAGAGTTTCTGTGAGCGATGAAGACGAACCTCCAAGGAAATTTCCGGAATACGGAGTCGTCTCGGTGCACACCGCCTCGACCCTAGTTAGACCTGACTAGATGGCAGAGCCCCCAACTCGGACCCTTTCAGATGAGTTTATTCAAGGTTGAAATATATTTTATTTAATTATTTTAATTTTCACAAAACCCTTTCGGAAATTTTATTTCAATAAATTTGATTATTCAAACCCTTTCGGGATTTTTCAAGTCGTTGTGGGATTTAGCCCCTTTAACATTTCTTCAAGGTAAATATATCAATGTGAAATTCCATCAAGTCAGATAGTTGATCGAGATTGTGACTTGCTTTCAAAAATCAAAACAGGATAACTAAACAAGAGAACCATATTGTTTGTACTTGTAATCGTACTTTGTTTATCTGATTTCTTGCTTATTTTACAACAACTCGGATCCTCCTTTTATATTAGAGGCCCAACCCCATAACCACAAAAATATCCCTGATTTTGGGGGATATTTTACGATAAGGTTAAATATTTACCACACAACAATAAAATATTACAACACTCTCCTTGAATATTCACCTTATATCATGAATCTAAGGGATTTTACACAAGTTTAATCTTATTATAAGCATTGATGGTGCTGTCTCGTTAAAAACCTTGCTAGGGAAAAACCCAGTTGGATAAAAACCCGATCGGAGAAAAAAAGAGTGCAACGCGTATAATTCTCCTCCTGAATTTGACATGTCTAATGAGCTTCTCGAAGCCGAAACATTCCGATCTTGCGCACAAATTGCTAGAACTTCTTGGGAGTTAATGACTTGGTGAACAAGTCGACGAGGTTCTCATCTGATCGGATTTGTTGGACTTCAATTTTCCCTTTCTTCTCAAGTTCATGAGTAGAGAAGAATCTTGGTGATATGAGCTTAGTCCGATCCCCTTTGATGCATCCTTCCTTCACTTGAGTGACACGTGCGGAGTTGTCTCCGTATATCACGCTCGGGCTACCTTTGATGGACTTGATTCCAGATTCCTTCCGTATATATTTTATCACCGATCTTAGCCACACGTATTCTCTTCCCGCTTCATACAATGCTATCAATTTGGCATGGTTTGACGATTTAGGAATTAGAGTTTGCTTTGTGGATTTCCATGATATGGTTGTATTTCCATAAGTGAAGACATATCCATTTTGAGATTTAGTCTTGTGTGGGTTTGATAGATATCTTGCATCTGCATAACGAACAAGAGTGGCATTTGAGAAGTTTTGTTAAAATAAACCAAGATCATGTATACCTCTGAGAAAACAGAACAAATGCTTAATTCCGTTCCAACGTCTCCTTGTTGCAACTGAGTTGTATCTTAAGAACAAGTTTACAGCGAAGACAATACTAGGCCTTCTATTGTTGGCTAGGTACATCAACGCACCAATAACACTTAAGTATGGTGTTTGATGCCGATCAAGATGGCCTTTTGTGGGTCAAACAATGATCTTGATCCAGGCGAGCTCTCAAGAGCGATTCGAGGGCCATTGATGGAAAAGAATGTTGTCCTCAAAAGGAAGAAGAAGGCTCCACCATGGAAGAGGGTCCAAAGGTAACCAAGGTCCACATTTTTCGTTCGTTCAGGATCGTTTGACAGCTTTTCGACGTCTCAGTAAAATGGGTCGTTTGGAGTCCATATTTATCGGATGAGGTCGTGCCATACCTTGTTGGAACGAGGACGAAAAGGCTACAACTTTGCTGTTGAAGGCTTTTCCAGAATCAACCTCAAGAATGGCCGAAATTCATCATCTTTGCAGCTGTCTCTGTTTGGACGAATTTCTACATAATTATTTAAATATTTTCGAATTTATTTAATTAAATTAGATTTAATTATTTTATGAATTTAGGAAAATAATGTGGAAATAATTATATCTCTTCTAGATATAATTCTTGTCCACCAAGTTGTTAATTTTCTATCCTTAGTTAGATTTACTTATCTTAGGAAAGATTTACATATCTATAGATTATTTGATTTATCTTTAGTTACCAAAACTCTATCTTTTGCACAAGATAGAATTGGTATATTGTCTATTTAAACTCATGTTTTACATTCAATAAAAATTAGATTGGAAAGGTTCTTCAATCCCTACCATCCAAAAGCTTTTGCCTTTCGACATTCATATTGTTGTTCAACCAATCATCCGATACCAATCCAAACCCTAAATCCCAAACACAAACCAAACACAAAGGAGAAACCCATCCTGAGAAACCGTCGCTGAACCAGTGTTCCTGTCGCTGAATCTGCCAGAGCCGTCGCCAGCGTCAGGGCCGCTCCCGCGGCTCCCTTGGCCGCGCCCGCGGCTTTTCCAGCAGTGTTACAATTGCGCTCTTTGTGTTGTTGCTTGTGTTCTTGTTTTGCTTCCGCCATTCCCACACCTTTCTTACCTTCAAGACACTTGTTCAACCTCAAGGATATCAAGGATAATTGCAAGATCGGGCCATCAATAGTTTGAGGTTCTTGATTCTGAGCCCACAGGCGAAGGATCGGGGATCCCAAACATATCAGTGTTTGTGGGCCAAGTATTTACCCATTATCTTCTCGAGGACGGAATGAGTCATCATGTATATTTAGAGAGCGAACAACCATGAGTGAATTCAATAGATGAGTTCAAATAGATGAGTTTTATCCATGTTAAATCACCACTAGAAATTTGTTATTTAACATTGGGTAATAGCCGATGTCTTTTAAAAAAAATCGATGTCTATGTGGGTGATGTAAAAAGTCAAAAGTTTTTTACATCGGTCAGAACCCGATGTCTTTTTACATCACCAACATAGACATCGATTTTATTTTTTGAAAGACATCGGCTATTATCCGATGTGTAATGACATATTTGCGATTTTTTATTATTATCGTAGCCTATGCGGGATTTGAACCCGCATCTTTGTGTTTGAACGCAAAGCTCTACCATTTGAGCTAATAGGCTTTAAATTAGATAGAATGTTCTTACATAATAGCAAAAAGAGCATGTGAAACTTAAGAAAGACATTTATTAAACCTAATCTCATATTACAATAAATCATACAAAATTTATAACAAATGGTTCGAGTATAAAGAAAAATACAAAGCCAAACAAAATATAAGGAGAGTAAAAACACGCTTCATTCCACCATTACCTTACAAACTTCTCCCTCTGACTACCCACCCATACAATGAGCTGAGTAACTGCAGCAAGCCCAAGCCGCTTCTCTGGATACTTAGGGAAAAACCTCTGACTTCTCCCTCGGACTAAATTGCAGCAAGCCCATGCTGTTTCTCCGGATTGTTGATGACACACAACAAAATTCATTTCTCCCTGTAATGTCAACAAAAAAATCAAGGTACTATTGAAGGACAAACGTACTCTAGCTAACTAACATCATAATTCATTAATGAGGTACATATATATATAAATTTTCACAAGAAAAAGAAAGTCCTTTATTATTTTGGAGATATTTTTTAAGGCACTATTGCTTGTCCAGAGTACTTTGATCGAGCAACATCTAGATCTAATTGTAATACCCGGGGTCTTAAGAGGCGCCAACCCATGCCACCTAGCCATCTCAGATCCGTTGTCCTCAGTGACGGATCCAGGATTTCTATTAAGGGGGCTGAAAATTACAAAAAACGATAATAAAATTCATCTTACGAGTTCAATATTACAATTAAGTTCAATACTAGAAACAAGTTCAATACTAGAACATGATGAACATCCCTCCTTCGTAAAAACCCAATTTCTATGTTTCGCTCCTTCTATCATCTCTTGAAACATCTTGTTAAAACACAATCATATCAACCTTTTGAGATGGATTAGAAAGTTGGTTGAAGGAGTTGAAGATCTATCACTTTGAATAGATGACTTAGATCGAATAATAAAGTTGTCCATATTATATACTCCTAAAAAACGAATACACAAACCACAATTCCAAATCACAAACTACAAATTCACAAATTTATTTTTCAAAACTACAAACTCTAATAACAATTTCTTGGAATTTATTATCAAAATCACAAAACCTAATTGAAATTTAACCCAAATGGCCAAATTGATTCTCAAATCCATAAATCGCATACCACAAATTCACAAATTTATTTCTCAAAACCACAAATTCCAATCACAAAATCTCGAAATTCATTATCAAAATCACAAACCCTAATTGAAATTTAACCCAAATGCCAAATTGATTCTCAAATCCATAAACAAGTTCAATACTAGAACATGATGAACATCCCTCCTTCGTAAAAACCCAATTTCTATGTTTCGCTCCTTCTATCATCTCTTGAAACATCTTGTTAAAACACAATCATATCAACCTTTTGAGATGGATTAGAAAGTTGGTTGAAGGAGTTGAAGATCTATCACTTTGAATAGATGACTTAGATCGAATAATAAAGTTGTCCATATTATATACTCCTAAAAAACGAATACACAAACCACAATTCCAAATCACAAACTACAAATTCACAAATTTATTTTTCAAAACTACAAACTCTAATAACAATTTCTTGGAATTTATTATCAAAATCACAAAACCTAATTGAAATTTAACCCAAATGGCCAAATTGATTCTCAAATCCATAAATCGCATACCACAAATTCACAAATTTATTTCTCAAAACCACAAATTCCAATCACAAAATCTCGAAATTCATTATCAAAATCACAAACCCTAATTGAAATTTAACCCAAATGCCAAATTGATTCTCAAATCCATAAACTCTAATCTAAATTCATTCTAATCTCAATGAATTGAACATAAAAATAATCAAATTAAAAGGTAAAGAAGCAAAATAACCTTGTAGTGCGTAGAGCTGGACAAGATTAGAAGAAGTGAAGAACTATCTGCGGCGGCTGTGGGGGTTCGCCAGACTGGGAAGGAGCTTGCTGCCGTGGTGGTCGGCTGCTGGCGGTGCGCCGGTGACAGCGGGTCAGCCGGAGGATGAGCCGGTGCCAACGGGTCAGCGGGAGGAGGAGCCTGCGGCGGCGGAGAATCCTCCTATCTTCGTTTCTCGGCTCTGTTTGTCTGTGGACTCGGCTCTGTTTGAAAGAAGGAAAAAAAAAAATTAATGGGCTTTTGAAGCTTAGGGGGGGTGGGAAATAGGATTTGAACCTGGGTCTTTCAGACCTCCTGAGATTACACACTCCGTCCCTCAACCATTGTACCAAAGCGTTCTATTTGTCTCCCACAGACTTTACTTAATTTTATTATTAAAACAGTCTGATATATAAAAAAAATATACCTCTTTGGGCTTCAGCCACCCGAGCCCCCCGTGGATCCGCCTCTGGTTGTCCTCACTTGGAGCTTGAATAGTAAGAGCTCTTGTGACATAGGTAGGTCTTGAATCACTTATAAATCACTCCCAATATCCTTATGATATCCGATGTGGGACGGGGGTGTTACACTAATATGATTGTGGGTGTCTACATGGAAGCCTAGGTAATGGAGGAATCATTTTGTAGTTTCTGGCTTTCTGCTACTTCTATCAAGTCGTTTCTAATTACAGAGAGTCCTTTATTATTTGGAGATATTTTTTGAAGGAAATTTTCTGGAGTCCTTTATTAATTCCATATATTTTGAAAAAACCGTACATGCATCTTAATTATTCTAGCAGAGATGAGACTGAGGGTTCTCTTCTTCAACACTCAAACATGTCTAATCAATAATAGTAAAAGACCATTTATCCAGAAACAATAATAGTAAAAGACCATTTATCCAGAAACAATACTCCGTACTGTAATAGAAGTTGCACATAAAGACTACATTCTTAACATGTACCTATTTCTTGGAATCTTGATATATATACCTTTTTTCTCATTGTATGATATTCATTCGAAGATGATTTTGCTTCAACAAATGCTAAAAAGTACTCCCTCCGTTAATTAAAACTTGACGTTTTACTATTCATGCACCTATTTTTAGGTGTTAAAAACTATATAAAATATTATTTTTTTTAATAATTTTTTTTAATAATTTCATACTTATTACAATTAAGTATGAGTTTATAAAAATAAATGTTAAAAAATGTTAATATTTTATAGTTTTTATCATTCTAAAAAAGCGTGCATGAATAGTAAACGACAAGTTTTAATTAACAGAATAGTAAACGACAAGTTTTAATTAACAGAGGGAGTAGTATTTTACGCAATAGGGACATGTTAAGAACACGTCCAACTACATAAATTAGTATAAGATAATATCCTTGGAAACCTATATACCAATGTACGTCCTAATATTGCTAGAAAGCTGATTGATACTATCACATATATACACACAGGACAAACATAATAAATTTGGATAATAATTTACCTCATTTGCATTGGTAACTGAAGACTGAAGTAGGTATGCCAAGGTGATCACCAAGAGGACCATTTCCTCTATGTGCTCTCTTACTGAGCACCCCTTGAATATATGCAACCAATTCTGGATGAGTACCACAGAGATGGGAAATTTGTAAGATATGATTGCAGTACTGGGGCTTTTCATCTAAACGACTGATAAATTGCTCCAAAGCCTTGGTCCCAAATCCAAACATCTAAAAGCAAAAAAGCATAAAGGATCATAACTCACCCATGATTTCATCTTCTACTGACATGAATATAAGAAAATTTAAACAATTAAACTTACCTTTGAGTCTGCAGGTTTACGCAATGCATCTAAGACACAACGAATGGCAATACCCAGAGGAATAGAGTAACAAGCTGATTCATGATAACAGAACCTAAAATTACAAGAAAAATGACTAAATGTCAATGCCAATTTAAGCCAACAGATTACCAAACAAGTAACATGATATAAATCCTTCAAATAACACCATTAAAAAATAATTGACGCAGTGCAATTGTCGATGACTCCTAGTGACATTAAGGACAACATGAAGGTTCCATTATTCGATGGTACTATCACTCGTGCAAGAGCCAAGAGAATCCAACATACAACTAAAACCCTTCTTGTCCGTTACTAAGGAACTATGGAGTAAGGATTCCGGCCACCCTGGGTCACTTTGCTCAAGACTACACCACCAGCACAAGAGGTGAGCTGCGTCCACACACAGAGCTCATGAAGACTCGTCAACATCCTCCTTGATCAACACACACATATGTCACTCGGCCCAAGCCTATGTCGAGTGAGAAGGAGGAATGTCGAGTGGGCCTTGGCCCATGTCGATCGAGCACCTTGTGATGAGTGGGCTGGTTTTATTAGTTGTTACACTTAGTTTATTTTATGCAACTTAGTAATAATTAGGTGGAAGAATTATATCTCATCTAGATAGAATTCTTGTCCACTAAATTTTAGAAATTCTATCTTACTTAGGTTTTGAATTATCTTTAGGATATTTGATTTATCTTTAGATACCAAACCTCTATCTTTGCAAGATGGAATTGGTTATGCAATTTCTATTAAAACACTTTGTAATTCATTCAAGAACCTTAGATTGGAATATAGAATCGTGGAACCTTTATAGGAACAAAGATTTCCATGATTAGCCAATCCCAAGGCCTTTACTTTCTTTATGCTCTCGTTCATTCGGCTACACCACAACCATCACCATCGTCACCTTCACAACCGAATCGTCGACCAACACCGAACCAACGCTAGAAGGAGAACACCGGACGCTTGGCTTCGCTCGCAGGCAACTTCGCTAGCAGCGGCGCTGTCCCGCGCGCTTGCGAGCGCTCTCGCGCTCGGTCCCTTGCCATCGCACTCGGCGTGCACCCTGAGGAGCCATTCGCTCCTGCGCTCTCGAGAACCATCGCGCATCTGGCGCTCACGTGTACTCGACGTCTTCGGCTTCGCTCCTGCGGATCACCCTCGCTGCCAGCGGACGCAGTTCGGGACTCTCGGACATCGGACACTCGCGTGCTCCTACTCTCGTTTCTCTTCTCTTTCCGTCGCTAATGTTTTCGCTAAATTTTATTTAAAGCGTGAAACCGTCGCAATTACAGATTTTAATCACTTGTTAAAATTCGTTCCAATCAGGAGATATCAAAGGACATTGCAAGATCGGGGCAAATATACGGCGTGGTTCTTGATCGTGAGCCCACGGGCGAAGGATCGGGAATTCTAAACGTATGGCCATACATAAAAGTTTTCTCCTTGATTGAAGAAAAAAGGCAGAAACATGCATTCCATCTTAAACATGAAACCCCGGGAAGTAAATCAGTAATAAAACAATCATAGATATCATAGCAGGGATCGAGGATCTATACTGAAGTCTGTTAGGACTCGGGATCGAGGGTCATGTGCGTATGTGTGCGCCCTTGCGCTAATAGCCTAACACATAAGCCTTTCATTCTCTCAACACGCCCCCGCAAGTGCAACTAGGGTTCGTTTTTCGCCTCTAGTTGAGGATTGGACAACGGGTCTAGCATCTCATTATCTTTTTAGCTAACCCAGGATCGAGAGTCGGTCCATTTGACTTTTCCGCTCTGATACCATATCAAAGTCCGACTCGGACCGATGACTGGGGGTCGTGTGCACGGGTGCACATGTGCTAGTAGCCTAGCACACAAGCCGAGCAGGGTTCCATTCTAAAGCCAATTGACAATAGGAGGAGTAATCCACTAGCTTTATATACTAAGGCTTCTTTGTTCATATTGTCGATGTGGGACTCTTTTGGTCTCTTCACATTCTCAACAGTGTGGAATGCGAGAAATAGGAGAAACGACTAGAGAACTTATAGGGTATGTTGAGTGGTGTATTGCACAACTCCTCTGCTAACCTCAAAACCCTAGATTATATTGCTTGACTGCGCCTTTAGGTCGAATCATTGAACAGAGGCATACTCCCATTATTATTCACAACATCTCTTGATAACACAACCCAAAACGAAAACTCAGGATCGAAATTGTAAACCCTAGATTGAAAAATAATTAACCAAAATGAAAACCCTGGACCTGATTCAAATGCATTCTAATCCAAATGCAATATGTAAAAAAGAAGCACACGTCCAGATTCAAATTGGAAACCAAATAGATTTTACGAAAGATAAAGCATCTACTACTAGTTGGAAGGCAAGAAGTTTGAAAAATTCAGAAAGGCAAAAATAATATCACTAAAAAATTTGTTTATCACCATATATGTGCCACAAAAGTTGTGTTATCAAAGTCATTGACCTTGAACGGTCAATGGTCAAAATAAAAATAGGAAGGAAGAAGTCAAATTAAAAATGAGAAAGAAGGGCAAAAATGTCATAATGGACATTTTGCAAAAGGAAATATGAAAGTGGATATTTTGCAAAATGTCATGTTCAAAATGGACACTTAACGAAAAAATCCTAGGTCAATTACACTTAATTAGTTAATTAGTGGCCATGTCCTTTCATTTTAAAAAAATACGGAGTATTTTATTTCACATACTTATATTTATATGTCTAGAAATGTTTAGAAAAAATATAAAATTATAAACTAATAAAATCCATCTTTTAATTATATATTTTTTCATAATAAATTTTTATAGATATATAAATATAAGGGTATGAAACATAAATATATTTTTTCAAAAATAAAATTATACGTCAAATAATATTGTGGTGCATCACATATGTTGCATGTGATTTGCACCGACTTACTCTATATAAAAAAAAGGGGGCAATTTGTGAAATGTCCATAAAATAGGTACTAATTGGTGAAATGTCCACGTTTTGGGACAAATTGGTGAAATGTCCTAAATATAAACCCCCTCCCTTCTTCCACGCGCCTTTCTCTCTCCTCCGCGCTTTGCCTCTCCGCACGCTCTCTCTCTCGCACTGCTCAACGACGATCTCCTCGCTCAGATCTGGTCTCCCGTCGTGGCTTCTCGTGCACCATCCGATCTGGTCTCTCGAAGCTGCTCAGATCTACTCTCCCGTTGCAGCTCCTCGTTCTCGTCGCGGCTCAGATCTAGTCTATCTCCATAGACTATCTCTTCCGTCTCGATCAGATCTGTCCACTGGCTCGCAGCCCTGGCCTCCTCAGCTTTGGCTCGCCCTCGCCATCCTTCCGTCACCCCTTGTGTCGTCCTAATTTTGGTAATCTTTTCCTTGCTCCCTTCTTATTGATTGAATCCACCTACTTATCTCCGACTTCCTTATCAATCGATCTTCGATCGATTGGTCGATTGATCGAAGATCGAAGATTTATTGATTTCCTTATCAATCGATCGAAGGTAGATTGCTTCCCTCCTGGCTCCCTCCGGCTTCCTTATCAATCGAGCTTTGATCGATTGATAAGGAACTCGAATTTTGCTTACGACTGTTTTACTTATCAATCGATCTTTGCTTCCGACTGTTTTTCTTATCAATCGATTGAAGATCAATTGATAAGGAACTCGATTTTTTTTGCGATGGCTGCAATTGCTGAACGAAATCTGAAATCTTGTCGTTTTTGTTTTATATTTTTGATTGATATGTTGTTTTATATTTTGCACATAACCTGTTTGGTGAAATGCCCCAATAGGCCTAGTGACTGTATTTTTACGAGCCGATGTTTCCTTATCAATCGATCTTCGATCGATTGATAAGGAAATCGATCTTTTCTTTTGCCGACTTTGCTTCTTTGCTTGCAAGATCACTGTCGATCAATTTTTATGAGCCGAGGTTTCGATTTTTACTTCTGCTGAGCAATTCAAGCAGCGTATTTGCACACTTCAAGGAGATGGGGCACACTTCAAGGAGATGGGGCACTGCTGAGCAATTTTGAACGTTGCCTGTGGATTCTTCAAGGAGCCTGATAATTTGTGCCTTCGGCACAAATTTTCTCTCCTTGTATTTGCACACTTCCACCTTGTATTTGCATATTCACTATTCTTGTTTTTGAACCGTTGATGCTGTCATCACTGTTATTTCCTTCTTTGTGCAGAGGCAAGTTAATTCTGTTTGGTCTTTAAAACTGAAATTCATACTTGATAGCTTATTAGTACGTTTGACACCCTTATTTTAGTTCATTCCTTTTCTGCATTTGCCTTGATTTCCAATGGTGTAATTGGATTTCTTCTTTGCTCGAAAGACGGACCGCCTACTGATTTTCGAGAGCAGGAAGACCACCCTGCAATATAAAGATTTCAATAGGAGAGTTCAAGAGAAGGATAAAACATTCAAAATAAGGTTGTCAGCACAATTCTGTCATTGGCACTATATAAAAGTATTAATAGGAAAGATTATATCTTAGACATTTATGTTCCATATTAAACTTTAATTCAATATTATAGAATAATATTTTAGGTTTTATCATGTAATAAGACAAGTTTGTGTATTTTTTTTATATGTCAGCACAATTCTGTCATCGGTACTCATCAAATTTTAGATTTTGTCATTATTATTTACTTAAAAAAACAATACCATGTTGAGAAACAACATGGTATTGCTTCTCAACATGGTATTTCTCAACTAATATCAGTGTCAACACTAATTGTAACTAATATCAATGTCAGCACTAATTGTAACTAATATTAGTGTCAGCACTAATTGTAACTAATATCAGTGTCAGCACTAATTGTAACTAATATCAGTGTCAGCACTAATTGTAACTAATATCAGTGTCAGCACTAATTGTAACTAATATCAGTGTCAGCACTAATTTTCACCACTAGTTGTGCAGAAATAAAGTATTGATGAGCAAAAATAAGAGCATGTTGTGCAATAATTTATTGAGAAAGTATGAAATTATATTGACAGAAAATAAGATCATGTTGAGAACAAATTCACAAGTCTCGATTGTTGTGCATAAATAACCTATAGTTGAGCAAAAATAAGACGATGTTGAGTAAAATTTCACCAATCTCCCATGTTGTGCAATTATTGTCTATTGATGAGCAAAAATAAGATCATGTTGTGCAATAATCTATTAAAAAAGTATAAAATTATAATAACAAAAAGTAAGATCATGTTGAGACACAATTTCACAAGTCTCGAATGTTGTGCAAAAATAAAGTATTGATGAGCAAAAATAAGAGCATGTTGTTCAATAATTTATTGAGAAAGGATGAAATTATATTGAGAGAAAATAAAATCATGTTGAAAACAAATTCACAGCTCTCGATTATTGTGCAAAAATAAGATGATGTTGTGCAATAATTTATTGAGAAAGTATGAAATTATATTGAGAGAAAATAAAATCATGTTGAGAACAATTTCACAAGTCTCGATTGTTGTGCAAAAATAACCTATTGTTGAGCGAAAATAAGATGATGTTGAGCAAAATTTCACCAATCCCCCATGATGTGCAATTTTACTCTATTGATGAGAAAAAATAAGACCGTGTTGTGCAATAATCTATTAAAAAAGTATAAAATTATATTTACAAAAAATAAGATTATGTGGAGACACAACTTCACAAGTCTCGATTATTGTGCAAAAATAAAGAATTGTTGAGCAAAAATAAGCGCATGTTGTGTAAAGACCGGGAAATTTCAGAATATTAAATTATATAAATAGTGATTTATAATCATTCCGATTTCTAAGATTTGGGAAGTTTGGAATTTCCGTCCTTAAGCTATTGGTTTTATTCTAAATATTTCAAAACGAGTTCCGGCGTTATTAAATTGAAAATTTAAAATATGTTATACTCTGCTTTTATATACCAAAAATTTGAAAAATAATGTTTGGATTTTATTTATTTAATTCGGATTTGAAAAATTGAGAAGTATTTTAAACACGTCGGGATAAGGTCGAGTGAGCGGGTTTCAGATTTATATTCCGGGTATTTGACGTTAGAGTTTTGGGACCATATTAAGTTGAATTCTTTTCCTTCCTACCTTCAATGTAAAAGCATAACCTTTTGTCCCCATTTGATTTCATATTTTGCAGTTTGTCCTCTTGCCTGTAATGAACATCTATCAATACGCCAATACCTCTTCTCTTTCTTCCTTTCTTCCACCCATTCTTTATTCAAATCAATTTCCCCTTTCTTTGAAAAATCCATCAAACAAACCCACCTGTTCCGTCGCCTCCCTGCTCGGATCTGCAGCACCGCCAACTCCGACCCTCTCCCCTTCCATTGGAGCCGAAGACTCAAGCTTCCTCCTCACCTCTGTTTCGAAGCCAAGAACCCGAGCACAAAGGCCTCCGTTTTCCTTCCATTCTCCGACGAGCAGAAGCGGCAGCATCTCCATCGTCTTCCTTGACGTCGACGAACCCCGGAGTACGCCAACGCCACCGAGAGCCTCTTCCTCTGCGTTTTCTTCCGATTTGCCTTGGTGAGTTCTTCCCCTTGTTTCCGACTCAAGCGCGCGTAAAGCTCGGCCTTTAACTGTCTTACACTCTCCCCAGGTGCATAAAAACCTCCCTCCCCCGTCGGTGAAGTCCAGCGCAGCCCTATGTACCATCGCCGACGTTGTTCCTCGGAGATCGGTAAACTTCTTCTCCTTCCTTTACTCTTAGCGTCGTTCTCTTCTTTCTGGATTAGGTGTGTTCGGGTTATCTTGTTGGTCGGTTTGGTGGTGGTTGTGGTCGGAAAGCAAGCCACCGGCGAGTCCTATTCCTCTTCTTCTCTCCCGTCCTTTTCCGTTGTCAGTGAGCAGGACTTCTGTTCTGTTGGTTTGGGGAAGGAGATAAGGGATTGGGCTTGGGCCTATTTTGTTTTTGGATCCGGGTCAAGAAAATCGGGTTGGGCTTGAGCTGGGCATGGTTTTCGGGTTGGGCCTTTTCATTTGGGTTATGTGTTGTTGTTTCTTGTTATTTGTTGATTATTTAAAAATATTATTATTATCGTTATAATGGTTAGGTTGCTACTATTATTATTAGTATTATATTATGGTTATTATTATTATTATTATTTGGTGATTATATTTCCTGAAAATTTGTATATATATTATAAAATTATTCTGAAAATAATATTTTTGGGATAAATATTGGGTGATGATAAAATGTGTAAGTTGAGAATTTCGAAATGACTTGTTGATTTTGGATTTAAATAGAGATTTTAAAAATGGATTTAATTTGAGGCGTTATGTTAATTATATGTTGTTGATAAAGCATTATCTAAGAGGGTTTCAAGTTCGCGAAAATATCTCTTAAAGGATTTGTTGTTTTGAAAACCAAAATGCCGGAATTATTCTATAATTGATTTTGAGAGATTGGTTTTAAGGTTTAAATGTTAAATGTCGGAATTTGGCCAAGTATGATTTGAGAAATTATTTTGAATATGAGTTGACCTAATTTGTGATTTAAGAGTTTGGAAAATATGGTTAGTACGATTTTGTCAGTGGGTTTGATTGGAGGTAAATGATTTTGGTCGATGTTGATCAAACCTGAAAGGTTTTGGAAAACGGTTTTACTATCGGTTGGTTTTGAGCATGTTGAGAACTTGGAGTTAATGTGTGTGAATGATGGACCGGTAGCTTATGGAAATGGATTGATGATAGGTGTGTATTGCTTTTGGATTGCTTTGGACTTGCATTTGGACCCTTGCTTGTGTTATCCTGCTGTTCTACATGTTCAGGTAAGTTCCCTAGGGGGCTTACTCAGGTTGGACATTCATGCCTGTTGTTGCATTTTATGTTAGGTGTTGAATATGCATAAAAGCATGCCATGTAGTATCCTGTTTAGGTTGCACTAATTGAATAAGCATCTGCTTACTTATTGCGTTTGAAACAGAACGGTCGTTATCTGTGATAGTCCTAGAGTCTTTGCTAGGGTCATAGGGTAGCCCAGCCTCATCGGGTACCCTGAGTCAATCGAGTCATGAACTTCCTTATATTATGAGATGCCTGCGGGCTTTATTGTGGAGCGGGTTAGGCATGCGTACCTCCCGATTATGATGGAATGCATTCACGAGCTGGCCAGTCTCCGCCCTATCGGAAGGGGGTGGAGGTAGGAGAGGGATATGCCACTTGGCATTGTCTTGGGCCCTTTACAGTATTTTTACACATTATTATGACTAGGAGCATGCTAGTGTGTTTGACTTTCGTATTGCATTAGAGCATCTTTATTAGGTATAGCACATACTATGTGGCCTCAGCGAGGACTGCCGGTCCCGCATGAGTAGCTCGATCTGACTCCTTTCCCCGTTCTTCCTTTAAAGGTATTTTCTGCAGATTTGAGTGCTCGATGTCTATATGACGGGGTTCCCTTTTGGCGAATCGAAGAATCTGGCTAATATCCTAAATTAGTAAAATGGTAATTACCCACTTATGATTTGGTTTTGACCGGCTCTGCCGTGGCACTTGTATATTTACTTTGCTTTCGCTTTACTTCCGTTTGAAATGGATTCCGCAACATAGTCTTAGGACAAGTTAAGGGTACCCAACGGCCCTTCGAGGTTTTTAGGGTTTGAAATCCCTCTTTCTACTAATCTTAAAATGAGTTTGAAACCTCGACCCGTACCTGGATTGCAAGATCCGAACAAAGGGGTTTTATCCCTTGAAACGTAACCCGTAAATCATAATTCTGGGCCGTTACAAAGATGGTATCAGAGCTGAGGTTGTGCAATTCGGGTACGCAAGGGTCGAGTGTATGTTTTGGAAAATCGCCCATGAATTTCAAAGGGTTTGAAAGTGTTTTAAAAGGGCAAAATGAACTTAAGATGCCTAACCGAAATTGGACTAAGTAATGAACTCAACTTGTAATAAAAGAGGAAAACCGACCAAACGGGGACACGAGTGGGTAGTAAAGGCGCTAGACAACCCCTATTGGGTGTAGTTGGGAACGGTAGGCAAAATACTAGCTTGCTCTTTACAGATGGGTCTGGAAGTTTCCAAGGAGATTGTTATGAGTGTTATTAACTGATTTTATGCTGAGTGCTTGCTATGCTAGAGATCTGATTTGGTATGCCTAACAATGAGTTGTGCATTGACTAATCTATGCAAACGGGATAGTGGGAGTACCCTTGTTTCTGTGTGATCAAACTCAGCTTCTGTGAAACAGCCCCTTCCACTATGTTTGTTGACCCTTTGACGCTCCTATTGAGTCTTTCTCCCGGATGTCAGTGTCTTCCATGGGGAAACGGGTTGGTAAACACATTGTGTCGGAATCGTGTATGGGTATGAAGGTTGTCTGAGTGAGTATTGGGAGGTGGTTCTTGATGACATTTGGAGTCAAAAGTAAGGTGTCCTGGGGCTGTCTTTCTTGATTCTTATGATGATCAACCAGTGTCTCCTTACCATAAAGATTCGTACCGGAGTCCAACGGGAATGAGGGGTGAAGAGTCAATTGGGAAAGGTCAATGATTGCCCTTAGGAATCTCTGTCGAGTTGTCTTAATTGCTCTGTTCATGATTGTGTGATTCTATATGTACTACTTCTTGACTTACGGATCGATCCTTAATGTGAACCTGTGCTTATGTGATTTGATGCTCATGATGACCATTGTATAGATTCGAGCTACAATTGTTATATCCATATCATCCCGACATGATCTATTTAGTATATTGCATTATCATACTAAGGCACGAATATATATGTCATATGCTAGAAAGTTGTGTAATTTATGTTCTCCCTGTGAATATGTTAACGATAGTGTGATCGTTAAATTTTGTTATCCTGACGAAGCAAGTTCCCTACTTGATACGTGTTACAACTTGACGTCAACATGCCCTATATGATTGTTATTTTCTTCTGGATTAGGTCCATGATAGTGTGATAAACTCTTCTTCGTATTAATGCATGCAAATGACCTGTTTAGCATGCTAGCTGATGACGCCTTGATGTCTATCATTCCTTTTGTGACAAGAACCTATAGCATGCCCAACTATTTTGTATTCGTCAGATTAACTATTGTTGATTAAATTGCAAGTTAATATTTTGTGTGTTACTTGCGTTGAATGAAGAACATGTGGTATGATTGAATCTTGATGAATGCATGTTTTATCCTAGTATGTGTTGATCTGAGCTCATGTCCCCGTATTCTATTCATGTTGCCCATTACTTCGACTCGTATCATACATCATTAAACTTTTCTCATGCTTCTATATCATTGGAATGTGATTGAATTGATTTTTGTACGTGTCGTCAGGTTGACCATTTAAATGCATGTATGTATCGCATGTTGTGTTGCGCCATTAGTGTCATGTAAGTTCATGGTTGTGACTTGTCCAAATTCATATCTCGCCTACATTATTGCCGATTGCCTTTTGAGCTAGGTTCCTAATAGTGTGGTTATTCCCCTGTTGTCCTCTTAAAATGGTTACTCATTCTAATTAGATGGTTGAATTCGATGATCGTCTTGCTTTCCGTGATGGTTAATTCTAGCATGCTTACATGTTATTGCTCCGTAGTGTTCTCCTATTACCCTATGATATGCTCTCGTGATTGCATGAACATATGACCTTCACACCTCGCATGATCACACACCACATTATATCATGATTTCGCATACGCATGACGTCTAAATGTTGGAATAAATCTATTCGAATTACCTTTGTTGCAGTCGTGTTTGATGTGTGCTAGTAGTATCCTGTAGGGTTTATGCTTTCTAATGTAACTCGCTAAATAATTACATGCTATACTTGTTCTATAATGTGACAGTTATTGTACCGTTTTATGTGCCCTACGACAGTTCATTCCTAGCATGATTATGATCTGTCGCCGTGATGTTCTTTTCGCTACTCTGTGATGATCTTTCTTATTTTCATGGACATTACGATGAACTTCTTTGAATGACTCTTGACTATGCTTGTATCACATCATGTATCGCTAGTATCATGTAGGACCCACGCTTTCTAAATATATCTCGTCATATGATTACGTGCCATGTTTTACATATTATATGATCATTGTGTCAGATGAGATGGTTACTATGTTGCTCTTATATGTTCTCGTATGATGCATACACCAAGCTCGTACATTGTTCATATATGAAATAATTGTGATGCCCATTAAATCCCGCATACCTTACTTGAAATTGCTAGGCATATCTGCTTCCCTGGAATAAAAGGCTATTAGCTTATCTCACATGCATCCGTGTAGAATTCGACTATGTCTTTCATAATGAAAATGTATGACGATCTCCTTGAGATAGGTACATGTTAGTGTGGATTAATGTGACTGATATGCTCCATGATGAATTCATTTTGCTCGTCACAATTGTAACCTAATAGACTTTCATAAGGGCATCGTTGCTATTCTCGGGTCGAAGTCTTTTCTTTAGTCTTGTCGTTTTAGCCTTGGTCCGTGTTTGGTTCCGAAAGGAACATTGGGATGTCCTCTCTTGTCACTCCCCTATCCTTGCTAACTTGGAGTCATGCGCGATACATTGGGTGAGCGACTGCAAGAGAAAAGAAGCTGCATAGCGATAGTGCAGTGCGGCGGAAGCGTGGGCCCATAACCCACGGGCCTCAGGATCAATGGCGTCGGTGGAACGGGCACACATCGAGGAATGCGGTTACTGAGTGCGATATGACTTGCAAGCGAGAGTGTCCTCCGTTCGAATTGTTAAATTCCTCCTGAATTTATTGGTGATGATATTGCCCTAACCCGACGATGAAATTTACGTGTTGATGTGCTGACTTGGTAATGATTGTTGCCTGATTGTCCGTTGTCTATGATGGTATGATTTTATGCCTTACAGTTCTAATGTGTCATGATGTCATGATGTGTTACTACTCTGAGTTGCTAAGTATGATATAAATTAAATTGCCTATAAAGTATGAACTGCAAATGCTGAAAACCTGAATTGTTTATCTTCTGAGGTTATGATGCAACTTGCTATCTTGACTTGATTATGTGCATATATGATGATTTGTAATAATGATTGAGCATGATGGTAAATTGAGACTTGTTGACATAGTTGCAATAATTGATTATGAACCCATGATGCTATGTTTATAAATGCTGGTTGACCTGATGTAGATCTTATGTGTGATGATTCCATGATTGTTTCTCCTTTAAACCTGTGGGTGAGATCATTTGGTAGTGTGGTTGGAGAGTGGTGAAAGAATTTGAGCGATTAGGATGACCGATGGTTTATTAGGCAAATCACGAGAGAGAAATGTTAGCAGGGCAGGATGCTTGTGATGTCTTGAGTAGTATGAGAAGTGTGGGGAATGACTTTTGAGAGTATTGAGGTCATAGTATGAGAGGGTGCTCAGGTGTGAAGTTAGAGATAAGAGTTGGGTCCTTAGAGGTGGATGGTGTGTGGTAGTGTTTGATGGAATGAGGGGTGAGATTGGAGTATCGAAATAAATTGAGATTTCTTTGGGGGAAATTTTGTCCGGATTGACGTTGGCGAGTCTGGAAGAGGATTAGTCTTGGCTTGAGAGTGGAGATGGGCGAGTGGGGATTGTGTTTTATTTTTGATTGGTATGATGTGAGGATTTCCTTGATTATTTTATTCATTTATATCTGCTGACATGATGTTAGATAGCAACCATGATGAACCTGATATGGAATGATATTAAATATTGTTATGCAATACTGAAATCTAGTTGGTAGTGACAAGTGTTACCATGATATATTACTGATTTGCTATCCTATTATGTTGTTTTAGAAGCATGTTAGGACGTGTTGTGATATAATGTATGAAATAATGATGTGTTACTATATGGAAGCATGATGTCTATTATGTGGTAGTAAGCATGATGTTGTAACATATGGTTGACTAGCATGATTATTGATTATGTAAATGATGAATATGACTTGAAGTATGGACATGACTTGTATATATAAGATAATGGTGTCTAATTACTAATGATCGTTATATGCTATTGTGATGAGTTAAGGTGATGTCTATTGAGCTTGTCTACATTTTGATGATCGATATACTGCTTGATTTTTCCTTTGCTAAATCTTAATAGCATGACCTTGTTGTGTTGATGTGTTGACAATGGTTTTGTTCGCTGACCTTATGATGAAAAAAATTTCGCTATGATAAACCTGTTATGCCAATGCTTGATAGAACGTGGTTAGGAAGACTATGTGAGTTATGTGTTCATTAAATGAGACCCCTTGTTGTGACTGACCCTACTATGACTGTTGTGTTGATATGCGACGGTGAGATACCTTTTGTGATTTCTGGTGTGATGTCGAGACGTTTGTTATGATTTTTCTAAGTTGTTAAGATGCACTTTATGACCTTTAGTATGATGTGAAGATGCTTGATGTGACCTTGTGGAATTGTATTGTTTTATGTTGAGACTGGTCGTATGATGTACTGACGGGAGATTGGTTAGTTATGTGGTTATGTATTTCTGATGGCTTGTGAATCGTGCTTGAAGTGAGACTGATAGATTGATTAGATTCTGGAAACTAGGAAGAGAATATGGGATTAGCCCTTAGAGGTGGATGATTCCACCTCTAGTGATCTGAATTGCTTGCTTAAACGTTGGATTTGAAGATTCTGAGTTGTTTTGAATAGGATCAATTTGGATTTTAAAAGAATAAACCCTATCGAGAATTTCAACGATTTGAGACCAATCCTTTCAGAATGTTAAATTATATAAATAGTGATTTATAATCATTCCTGTAACGGCCCGGGATTATGATTCCCGAGTTACATTTCAAGGGATGAAACCCCTCGTTAGGATCTTGCGCCCCGAGTACAGGTTGAAGGTTTGAAATCGAAGATGTGCAGTTTAAAGTGGGATTTCGCACCCAAATCCGGAAGGTCCGTTGGGGACCCCGGGGTAAACCCCTGTACTTGTCCTAAGTCTACAATGCAGGAAATCCGTTATCATGCAAAGGGCGTAAGTTCTGAAAATGATATAATCAGTGCCACGGCAGAGCCGGGTCAAAACAGAGTACAATATTATTAGGGAGAAATCCCAAAAGCATGAATCTGGTGAAGTCGGGTTTCAAACACTCACTCTCCGCCATAAGAATAGACCCCGTCATAACAGCACAAAATCAAGCAGTGTATCGGGTACCTGAAACTATACCACCAAGTCAGGCCAAGAGTCCGCCCGCGGGTCCTCTGACCGCGCTGAGGACATATAATACGCCTATACCTAGAATAAAGGATGCCTTCATGCAGTACTGAAATCTTAACCACACTATCATGCTCCTAATTCATATATGTAGAATATTAAGTAAGGCCTTAACAAAGAATACAAAGTGGTATATCCCTCTTCTACCACCAACCCTCTTCCAGATAGGGTGGAGACTGGCCAGTTCGATACAATAGCATATCAAATCTCATCATCATATCGCATCTCATGCTCATCTCGTATCTCATGCTCATCTCGTATCTCGTGATATATATATAACTCAAGGAGGACAACACCTGATGAAACTGGGCTGCCATATGACCCTAGCAAGGACTCTAGGACTCACAGATAACGGCCGTTCTGTATTCAAACGCATACAGAATAAGAATGCTCATTCGTAAGTGCAATTCCTAAGCATGATACTACATGGCATGCTTTTATGCATATGAAACACCTACATACTATATGACACATCAGGCAGGAGGTACTGGTTACTAAGTAAGCCCCGGAGGTACTAGTTACTGAGTAAGCCCCGGAGGTACTTACCTGGCCAACAGACCGGCAACAGGAGAATCCAGCACATAATAGTCAAAATCCCGAAATGAAAGTGACGGATAGGAGTTGGTGATGGTGAATGAAAGTGACGGGGAAGGATGGTGATTTGAAGGGGTATGGTGAGGTGAGGGAGTAGGTGAGTATTGTGTGTTGAATTGGGTAAACAAATACCCGAAAATAAATCCCGAATACGTGAATTTTAAACCCCGAAATTAGTTCATGAATGTTAATTTACTTGACTCTCGCTTTCTCGATCAATTAGATTTATAAAATCGAAAAGGATATCGCACTCCGATAATTATTTTGAATTTTCGAAGTAAAATGACGGAAATCGTTCGCTAAATTTTATATTCCGGTCGGAATCCACTAAACGAGTTTTAAATCCGATTTAAATTCAATTTTATTTTCCTTTTTCCGAAAAATTAGGATTTGAAAATCCGAGTCTTTACATCATCCACCTTTAAAAACAAGCCTCGTCCCCGAGTCTAAAATCATTTTAAAATAGGGGATGAAGTTTGAAATTGGTGAGTCCAAGGATCATGCCATTGATCCCGTAAGCATCTCATAAGTGCCCCTATGAGATCCTAACAGTACCGTTGTCATGATCATAATACCCCCAATAGACCGTAGCAAGAATGTAATATGGGCCCCTACCACATCCTTACTCCGACTCTTCGGTCATATCATAACTCAAAACATCACAACATCCTCTTTAAAACACCGTTCAAAACTTCCAGTTCGGCATTAGTCAAAACCATTTCTAACCTCTCCATTCATCCTATCATCCACCTCTAAAGGCTAATCCCATATTCCCTTCCTAGGTTCCAAGTCAGAATCAAAGTTCAACAATTCAATTTCTATCATTTCCATCATCAAGCATCATGTATATATACATCAAATAATAATAGCACACGGCTAATAGCATAACATAATCATCTCAAGAATAGCCACATATCATAGCATATCTAGCATCGTATCATATATGGTAGAATTTATCACATCATCTCACGAAAGTTACATACCATATCAATCAAATAAGCACGTTATATCAATCAGATAAGTACATCATACTCATTCTAACTACCAAGCGTTATCGCATTAGAGGCAAACACCTACTTCCGTACAGTAGCATTCCATCGAGTTCAGGGATAACTATGTTAGTACTAACAGTTCCCTATTGACAACGGCAACACATCAGAGAATCAACATCGTTTATAACATAGAATTCGTACAACATTCGACCCCAAATAAAATATACACTAGATCATTACCTCTTGAAAATCTCCCTACACTACCAATCATGACGAGACACGACTACTACTCATCATCCCTTGCACTAAGATCAACTTCACCGAGGTCTACCAACTCAATCCACTACCAGTTCTAGGCACCATTGTATTCCGCTCACATACAACCTTCCTAGCCTCATAACTATTCGCAATCAAACCCAAACCAACTACTAGGTATCCCAAATCATATACCCTCAAGCCATCTAAGGGCCAATCCAATTCGACATCCCGATCTCAATTCTCACCTTCCACTCGACCATCTAAACTATTTCTCGGAGTTCCCAATCACACGGTTTCCTGATCCGACAAGCTTAACAACTCGACCAACTACGTACCAAGACTCCTTATCAAGCGCACTCTCCTCCTTGAGGTCCTCTAACGGTCCCATCTTCGCCTTCTCAGAGAGATCCCAAGTCCCTAACTTAACTTCCCTCACGATCGATCTAGACGCTTCTTAACAATCTCGCTTACTCTTCTTAGGCTCTCAAGACTCTGTCTGACCATCATCTCCTAAACAGACATGTCGAATCACCTTGCTAACTTAATCATACTTCCCACGCCACTAACCACTCTCACTAACCATCCATCTCTAAGAACCCAACTCATGCGGACCATCTCACACCTAACACTCCTGACCAATTCTAACGCAGAACCCAACTAGTGGTACTCCCAACCACGAATCACCATGACCATTTTCCCCAACAAAACTTTATGTCACCCTAACTCGAATTACCCATAACATCGCAACTTGACTAATTCTCCCACGATTTCCAACCGATAGAATTCCCACTGAACTCCTATGACATCCTCTTCCGAATTTCCTAAGCACCGCAACTTCCCCATCCTTCTAAAATATCTTATCCTCTAGCGTCTTCAATAACTTCTTCTTTGCGTAGTTCCCAAATCCATGCTCATAATATCCCTATCTCAACCTTAAGCCCACAGTCTTACTATAAATCTCAACTACCTCCTGGCCTAGGTACCAACCTTTCCCCGAAGATTCGTCTCACATTCTCAAATACCTCAATAGCCAGAATAACCTCCACTCGTAAATTCCGATTCATTCCCTATGCCAAAATCCTCCAACAACGATCTAGAAATCCTTTACTCATAATTTCCCAAAGCATTACCAATCCTATCTAAATAACCTCAAATACTCATCACACGAACAACCCTGATATGAACAACCTAATATCCCCGATCGATAATTTCCCAAGCAACCTCATACTACTTTTCCTAGGAAATTCCTCAACCTCATTCATTACCGAACTCGCCCCCACTCTTAGCAACCATCACTTAGTCCCAAATTCTACGATTCCTCGGACATTCCTTAATCGATCATCCTTGACACCGCACACGTTCCGCTCATAGACTATCTAGACACCTTCCTTAGCACACCAACCCGCCTAATAGCAGTTCCACTACAAGAACTCCTCGACTACTTCTAGCCTATCCAGCCACCTTTAGAACTATCCAAACTACCTATACCCTCACACACTACTTGTCTATACTTCCACCTCTAACTACCTAGAAGCTCATCTATACTCACGGACCACTATCTACTACCTCCTTCGAGTCCTAACTCACTCGGCTCTACCAAAGTTAATGCATCCTTCCTGCACACCCTCTCGCTCATCTCATGACCAAGAACGAAGACTTCAATCCCTCTGCCACTTTTCGACCTAGCTTACTGAAGAATCTCTCGACTCATTTCCAAGAAGAAGAAGCACCACACATATAACATATAACCTACTCACCATGCCAGTAAGTCACTATACCAAGCACAAAGGCACATCGTCATAGAAACAAGTTAGTCATGCAATCATTGCTACCAATTCAGCACATCCGTCATCACGCATTCAATTATGTCAGTTCTAGGCATATCACAAAACATCAATTCCGATTAGTATAGAAGAATCCACAAATTGAATTAAGAATGCTCTTCCTCGTGTCTGCTGGAACGAATCTGTTAACGATTGTCATCTTTGAAGCATATTCGTCCTTGTTGCCATCGGTGACGTTGTTCCTGGGGCCTAAGGAGTCATGGACCCATCACACTTCCGTTGCGTCGCTCCGGTGCCACTTGGTCGTCGGTCCTTTCTTGCATATCAACGCTCATCGAAGGATCGTAAGGGTTAAAAGTTAAGGAGATAGGGGAGAGACAAGGGCGGACAACACAATTCCTTAAGAGTTCAGACATGGACAAGGACTAGGGACGACAAGACCAAGGATAAGATCCCAACCCGAGAGTTACAACGATGCCCTTATAATTATGGCATGCAAACACATAAAAATCAAGAGATATCATCACATTATTTCACACTAGTATGCACCCATATCAAGGAATATCGATTTACGCATTCATAACATGTTCATATAATCATCTTTATATGTGCGCAGAACAAGCTAGCAACTTATCATTTCATTCACCAATCATGCTTGACAGACTAAGAACATGTATGCACAGACTGACATGGGACATATATGGCCCAAGTTATGCAAGATCTAGCAAACATCATAGGATATCATATGCACGACTTATCACTCATTTAGATACACAATTAAGCAAGTCATAATATTACGGAAAGCATGCTAAGATGTACCCTAAAAATCATGCTAAGGGTATGGTCAGTTCATGCAGGGTTGGTATAACAACTATCTCATCATATACATCCATATTCGCATAGTAAGACTAGGACGTCACACAATCATACGAGGGACTATAACTGGGAGGTATATGCCTTACATGGTACTAGAAATACTCATTAAACATGTACACAACCAATGAGGTCCAATTAGGTTAATCTGGCATGCTAAGTCATCCAATTCACGTTTTAAACATGCAACGAGAGTTGAACACACTATCATGGACCTAGTTCATAGGGAGACAATAATCATGGAAATTCAATACATACAACACATACATCAACTCATAAGTGCAACCATGCAATGTACCGGGAAAGTCATGCTGAATTATACCAATATAGCATGTCATTAAATCACAAAGAGGCTATCATTATAACTTGGCAGAATTCTCTAAGGACAATCACCGACTCACCACCCCTTTTCCCCGTGGGACGCTAGTATGACACGCTGGACACAAGGACATTCACACCGTTTCCGAGAGAAGATGGTAGAATTCATGTTTAGACTCTTTTGGCAAGGCGACACGGTTGACCATTACGAGGCTCAAGAGGGATGACTCCATAAGACAAAGCACTCCTAACTCGAAAGAATGTCGATAATCAACCTCAGGTAACCCTCACCTTAAACACAATCCCCGAAGGTAGTTAGTTGACCAACCCAAATTTCCCGAAGAGAAGGTTGATATTAGGTATGAGACTCGATGAACATCTATGGTTGGAATACAGATAGGACTCAAGTCATGAGGAACAGACACTCTCGACCCTTACTAACACATCCAAGTGCTTTGGTGGGACGGACAACAGGATCGGGATTATCAAGGGGGTTGTACTATGGAAGAACTATTCCGACAAGATAGAAAATCTGATTACATAAGAACAAGGTTTCCTCCCGCTATCCCGTTTAAACATACAGTCATTCAATACATGATTCAAGTCAAGGCATACTGATTAGTTCGCTATCCTAAGAACAATAGAGCACTCATCATGGACGCAAACAACAAGATTAATATGATCCTCTTCGAGGAGGATCGCCCTCGAGCCAAATTGCATATATGTACATATATAAACATAAGCATATAGACGATCTATGTCGTCCTTCAAGGGACGACTGACCGGAGGGGCAAAACCTCACGGCCTCCTAACTCAACACTCCAACCTCCGTGGTGTTCCTTGGAGTCTTCTAGGCCCATATGTAAATAAAAGCTAGTATTTTGCCTACAGTTCCCCGAATTCTACATCCATAAGGGATGTCTACCGCTTGGGTCTCTACCCACGAGATTATTTCCCCTTTATTCATTTCAGGTTTTAAGTCCAATTAAATTCATTTTGCCCTTTATAAAATATTTTCCAAAACCATTTGAAAACGTTGGGCGATTTTCAAAACCTCTTTAACCTATTGTACTCGGTTTGCGAAACCTCGGCTCTGATACCACCTTTGTAACGGCCCGGGATTATGATTCCCGAGTTACGTTTCAAGGGATGAAACCCCTCGTTAGGATCTTGCGCCCCGAGTACAGGTTGAAGGTTTGAAATCGAAGATGTGCAGTTTAAAGTGGGATTTCGCACCCAAATCCGGAAGGTCCGTTGGGGACCTCGGGGTAAACCCCTGTACCTGTCCTAAGTCTACAATGCAGGAAATCCGTTATCATGCAAAGGGCATAAGTTCTGAAAATGATACAATCAGTGCCACGGCAGAGCCGGGTCAAAACAGAGTACAATATTATTAGGGAGAAATCCCAAAAGCATGAATCTGGTGAAGTCGGGTTTCAAACACTCACTCTCCGCCATAAGAATAGACCCCGTCATAACAGCACAAAATCAAGCAGTGTATCGGGTACCTGAAACTATACCACCAAGTCAGGCCAAGAGTCTGCCCGCGGGTCCTCTGACCGCGCTGAGGACATATAATACGCCTATACCTAGAATAAAGGATGCCTTCATGCAGTACTGAAATCTTACCCACACTATCATGCTCCTAATTCATATATGTAGAATATTAAGTAAGGCCTTAACAAAGAATACAAAGTGGTATATCCCTCTTCTACCACCAACCCTCTTCCAGATAGGGTGGAGACTGGCCAGTTCGATACAATAGCATATCAAATCTCATCATCATATCGCATCTCATGCTCATCTCGTATCTCATGCTCATCTCGTATCTCGTGATATATATATAACTCAAGGAGGACAACACCTGATGAAACTGGGCTGCCATATGACCCTAGCAAGGACTCTAGGACTCACAGATAACGGCCGTTCTGTATTCAAACGCATACAGAATAAGAATGCTCATTCGTAAGTGCAATTCCTAAGCATGATACTATATGGCATGCTTTTATGCATATGAAACACCTACATACTATATGACACATCAGGCAGGAGGTACTGGTTACTAAGTAAGCCCCGGAGGTACTGGTTACTGAGTAAGCCCCGGAGGTACTTACCTGGCCAACAGACCGGCAACAGGAGAATCCAGCACATAATAGTCAAAATCACAGAGTATCACCTAGTACATAATGGAATATAGACATGAGCACGGGTCGGACCCGCCGGGTCAATGGTCCGACCCGCCGGGTCAAGGGTCCGACCCGCCGGGTCAAGGGTCCGACCCGTCGGGTCAAGGGTCGGGATATCTCTGACCCTAACCCTGACCCTTCAAAGCCACGGGTCGACGGGTTGTGGTGACCCGCCGGGTCAAGGGTCGACTCTTTGACCCGTTGGGTCATGACATGTCATTTTTTTAAAAAGTTTTTTAAGTTTAAAAAAATAAAAATAAAAAGAAAGAAGGGTATGGACCGGTTTTCTAGTTGTGTACGTATCTCTCGGGGAAGAGGAATGAAAGCTCACGTAGTTCTTTATATTCATTTTGATCCCTACTTACCTTATCTCATGTTAAGACTCTTCAATCTCGTTGCTTTGCATCTGAACTGTTGACCATTGTGTCATCGTCGAGTTCTTCATCTGAGTCTGACTCGATTAAGTGGTCATTATTTTGAATTCGCATATCCACCCTCTTCCAATCGTTTAGGCAAACTTGACCTTCCAGAGTCTCGGGCAAGAGTCTTGCTCTCTTCTCGCTTAATATTTAACCACATTGGCTAAAACGTTGCTCCACAGAGTATCACCTAGTACATAATGGAATATACATAAGTCTGCATCCAACTATTAAGCACGCAAGCACACATCAATCAATAGAAAAAGTAACATATTATGAAAGTCATTTCATCGCATCATCCGCTCCTCAAGACCACATCGTTCTCCATAAATCATTCAACCAATTCTGCATGTTCATATACATCATTTCCGCATATACCTCAACGATAAATCCAAAATCATAAGACATAATTTGTGTGATATAAAATCCTACTAGATCATCATAATTATCCAACATTTAATCTCATATAATAATTCATCACAAGTCATGCTATTAGTCATACATATCATACTATTAGTCAAACGATCATATTATCATGCTAGTTAGTCATCGAATAAGTCTTATTCCCAGGTTAGTTTCAGAAACGTTTCAAATCCTAGTTAAATAGTTAAGTATTCCGACCCTAAAGAAATACTCGCCTAATTCCCTTTTTAAATTTATTTAGTAGATTACTTTCCAATCTTGAAATTCTTTTCTAAATTCTTTATAAATCTTGAAGTCCCAATAATATATTTTAAATCTCAAATAATATTACATGATATTTTAAATACCATTTATTTGACACTTTATAAATTATTTCCAAATCCCCTAAAATCCAGACCATTTTTATTTAATAAATCAACCCTTATAAATCTTCCAAAATATAATAATTTATCTTTTAAATCCTCAAATACTATTATAATATATTTTAATTACCGTTAATTAGTTAAATAATAAACGGATAACCCGAACCATACCGAACCGAACCCGTATAATTAATCCCACCCGATTCTAATCAAACAAATGAATTAATATAAAATCAAAGGTGGGGCCCACGATTCATCTTCTTCATTTGCAAAATGAAGCTCCCCGCTCCCGCCGGTCGAGGCCCCAACTCCGCCGGCGACGTCCTGGACTCACGCCCAGCCGTGGCGCACTGGCTCCGGATCCATGGTCCATCCCCGTCCTCAGTTTCGCTCGCAGAGATCTCGCGCGCACCCGCTCTTGCCCGCTCGGACTGCTCCCTTGCTCACGCTCTTGCCTCGCGCTCTCGCTCGACGTTGCTCGCTCATGCCTCTCTCTCGAGCTCGTCGGAGCTCTCGAGCTAACCCAATCATCCCGCACTCAGCCCTCACTCACTCCCGACTAATGTAAACATTGAATAAAGCACGAATTCAAATCGAGGAAGGAAGAAAATGAAAGAAGCTCACTGAGGTGATTTCGCGACTTCGGAGCTGTCGATCGAAGTTCTGGGCTTTGTCGGTGGCTCGCGATGGCTCGTCGGACCGAAAGGCGAAGCGCGCTCGAACAGGGGAAGGGGCTATAGTAGCTCGCAGGTGCTTTGGAAGGTGGCGCCGAGGGCTCATCGGTGGCCAGTTGTGGTAGGGAGAAGCTCCCAGTGGTCGTAGGAGAAACAGAGGAGGCGGAGCTGTTGGCGAGGTCTCATTGGCGGCTGCTGCTCGGAGTGAAAACAGGAGGAATGGTGGATTTGAGCTGCTGGCGGTGGCTTGAAAAGCAGAGGGGTGGTGGTGACGAGGAGTGTGAAGGTGATCAGAAATGGTGATGGTGATGAATATGGTGAAGGATAGGAGTTGGTGATGGTGAATGAAAGTGACGGGGAGGGATGGTGATTTGAAGGGGTATGGTGAGGTGAGGGAGTAGGTGAGTATTGTGTGTTGAATTGGGTAAACAAATACCCGAAAATAAATCCCGAATACGTGAATTTTAAACCCCGAAATTAGTTCATGAATGTTAATTTACTTGACTCTCGCTTTCTCGATCAATTAGATTTATAAAATCGAAAAGGATATCGCACTCCGATAATTATTTTGAATTTTCGAAGTAAAATGACGGAAATCGTTCGCTAAATTTTATATTCCGGTCGGAATCCACTAAACGAGTTTTAAATCCGATTTAAATTCAATTTTATTTTCCTTTTTCCGAAAAATTAGGATTTGAAAATCCGAGTCTTTACAATTCCAATTTCTAAGATTTGGGAGGTTTGGAATTTCCGTCCTTGAGCTATTGGTTTTATTCTAAATATTTCAAAACGAGTTTCGGCGTTATTTAATTGAAAATTTAAAATATGTTATACTCTCCTTTTATATACCAAAAATTTGAAAAATGATGTTTGGATTTTATTTATTTAATTCGGATTTGAAAAATTGAGAAGTATTTTAAACACGTCGGGATAAGGTCGAGTGAGCGGGTTTCAGATTTATATTCCGGGTATTTGACGTTAGAGTTTTGGGACCATATTAAGTTGAATTCTTTTCCTTCCTACCTTCAATGTAAAAGCATAACCTTTTGTCCCCAGTTGATTTCAGATTTTGCAGTTTGTCCTCTTGCCTGTAATGAACATCTATCAACACGCCAATACCTCTTCTCTTTCTTCCTTTCTTCCACCCATTCTTTATTCAAATCAATTTCCCCTTTCTTTGAAAAATCCATCAAACAAACCCACCTGTTCCGTCGCCTCCCTGCTCGGATCTGCATCACCGCCAACTCCGACCCTCTCCCCTTCCATTGGAGCCGAAGACTCAAGCTTCCTCCTCACCTCTGTTTCGAAGCCAAGAACCCGAGCACAAAGGCCTCCGTTTTCCTTCCATTCTCCGGCGAGCAGAAGCGGCAGCATCTCCATCGTCTTCCTTGACGTCGACGAACCCCGGAGTACGCCAACGCCACCGAGAGCCTCTTCCTCTGCGTTTTCTTCCGATTTGCCTTGGTGAGTTCTTCCCCTTGTTTCCGACTCAAGCGCGCGTAAAGCTCGACCTTTAACTGTCTTACACTCTCCCCAGGTGCATAAAAACCTCCCTCCCTCGTCGGTGAAGTCCAGCGCAGCCCTATGTACCATCGCCGACGTTGTTCCTCGGAGATCGGTAAACTTCTTCTCCTTCCTTTACTCTTAGCGTCGTTCTCTTCTTTCTGGAGTAGGTGTGTTCGGGTTATCTTGTTGGTCGGTTTGGTGGTGGTTGTGGTCGGAAAGCAAGCCACCGGCGAGTCCTATTCCTCTTCTTCTCTCCCGTCCTTTTCCGTTGTCAGTGAGCAGGACTTCTGTTCTGTTGGTTTGGGGAAGGAGATAAGGGATTGGGCTTGGGCCTATTTTGTTTTCGGATCCGGGTCAAGATAATCGGGTTGGGCTTGAGCTGGGAATGGTTTTCGGGTTGGGCCTTTTCATTTGGGTTATGTGTTGTTGTTTCTTGTTATTTGTTGATTATTTACAAATATTATTATTATTATCGTTATAATGGTTAGGTTGCTACTATTATTATTAGTATTATATTATGGTTATTATTATTATTATTTGGTGATTATATTTCCTGAAAATTTGTATATATATTATAAAATTATTCTGAAAATAATATTTTTGGGATAAATATTGGGTGATGATTAAATATGTAAGTTGAGAATTTCGAAGTGACTTGTTGATTTTGGATTTAAATAGAGATTTTGAAAATAGATTTAATTTGAGGCGTTATGTTAATTATATGTTGTTGATAAAGCATTATCTAAGAGGGTTTCAAGTTCGCGGAAATATCTCTTAAAGGATTTGTTGTTTTGAAAACCAAAATGCTGGAATTATTCTATAATTGATTTTGAGAGATTGGTTTTAAGGTTTAAATGTTAAATGTCAGAATTTGGCCAAGTATGATTTGAGAAATTATTTTGAATATGAGTTGACCTAATTTGTGATTTAAGAGTTTGGAAAATATGGTTAGTACGATTTTGTCAGTGGGTTTGATTGGAGGTAAATGATTTTGGTCGATGTTGATCAAACCGGAAAGGTTTTGGAAAACGGTTTTACTATCGGTTAGTTTTGAGCATGTTGAGAACTTGGAGTTCATGTGTGTGAATGATGGACCAGTAGCTTATGGAAATGGCTTGATGATAGGTGTGTATTGCTTTTGGATTGCTTTGGACTTGCATTTGGACCCTTGCTTGTGTTATCCTGCTGTTCTGCATCTTCAAGTAAGTTCCCTAGGGGGTTTACTCAGGTTGGACATTCATGCCTGTTGTTGCATTTTATGTTAGGTGTTACATATGCATAAAAGCATGCCATGTAGTATCCTGTTTAGGTTGCGCTAATTGAATGAGCATCTGCTTACTTATTGCGTTTGAAACAGAACGACCGTTATCTATGATAGTCCTTGAGTCTTTGCTAGGGTCATAGGGTAGCCCAGCCTCATCGGGTACCCTGAGTCAATCGAGTCATGAACTTCCTTATATTATGAGATGCCTGCGGGCTTTATTGTGGAGCGGGTTAGGCATGCGTGCCGCCCGATTATGATGGAATGCATTCACGAGCTGGCCAGTCTCCGCCCTATCGGAAGGGGATGGAGGTAGGAGAGGGATATGCCACTTGGCATTGTCTTGGGCCCTTTTACAGTATTTTTACACATTATTATGACTAGGAGCATGCTAGTGTGTTTGACTTTCGTATTGCATTAGAGCATCTTTATTAGGTATAGCACATACTATGTGGCCTCAGCGAGGACTGCCGGTCCCGCATGAGTGGCTCGATCTGACTCCTTTCCCCGTTCTTCCTTTAAAGGTATTTTCTGCAGATTTGAGTGCTCGATGTCTATATGACGGGGTTCCCTTTTGGAGAATCGAAGAATCTGGCTAATATCCTAACTTAGTAAAATGGTAATTACCCACTTATGATTTGGTTTTGACCGGCCATTCGAGGACAAGTTAAGGGTACCCAACGGCCCTTCGAGGTTTTTAGGGATTGAAATCTCTCTTTCTACTAATCTTAAAATGAGTTTGAAACCTCGACCCGTACCTGGATTGCAAGATCCGAACAAGGGGTTTTATCCCTTGAAACGTAACCCGGAAATCATAATTCTTGGTCGTTACATGTTGTGCAATAATCTATTGAGAAAGTATGAAAACATATTGAGAGAAAATAAAATCATGTTGAGAACAATTTTACAAGTCTCGATTGTTGAGCAAAAATAATCTATTATTGAGCAAAAATAAGATCATGTTGAACAAATTTCCACCAATCCCCCCATGTTGTGCAAATCATAATCTATTGATGACAAAAAATAAGACCATGTTGTGCAATAATCTATTGAGCAACTATAAAATAATATTGAGAAAAAATAACATCATGTTGAGCATAATTTCACAAGTCTCAATTGTCGTGCAAATACAATCTATTGTTGAGCAAAAATAAGATCATGTTGAGCAAATTTCCACCAATCCCCCGTGTTGTGCAAATATAAGTTTATGTTTTGCAAATATTAGTTTATAAAATTGCACTTTTTAGTTTTGTATTTGAGTTATAAAATTGCACCTTTTTCAGTTTTGTATGTGCACTTTTTCAAACTAAAATTGCACATTTTAAGTTCTAAAATTGCAAATTTAAATTAAAATTGCACTTGTTTTTTTTTCCGCATGTCAGCACTTTTTGAAAATTTATTTTGGTGTGCAAATATAAGTTTACGTTGAGCAATAATAATACTCCATCTGTTTAAAATTATAAGTCATTTTAGACTTTTGCACACATAGTAAGAAAAGTCTAAAAATACTACTTTTATACCCCTCATTAATTATTTACTACCATTATCAACTAATAACATTTCACAAAACAACTCAAAAAGTTACTTTTCTCTTATCTCAATGCCTCGAAAACCGAAAAGGACTTATATTTCTAAACAAAATTCTAAGCCTAAAAAGACTTATATTTTTAAACGGGGGAGTATTGTGTTGTGCAAATATAAGTTTATGCTGTGCAAATATTAGTTTATAAAATTCTCAGAATTGATATCAGTATTGGATGATTGCGCGCAGACTCACGGATCTCCCCTACTCAGGTGCTGAACTAACCTGGAGAGGGCAAGTCCATTGTTTGGATTAGGTGATGGTGCTGAGTTCTGACACCATTGTCATCTTTCTCTCTCTGTAATTTGAAGTATTTTCTGTTAAACTCTATTTTCTTATTGAAAGAAACTCCACTTATGGCTTCTAACGTCTGTTCTTGTACTCGGAATCATCAAGGAACTTATTAATCCTACTTTAGATTTTCAATTTCATATTTCAGTCTGTTCTTCAGTTTGGGAAGGTATAGAAAATTATGAAAGAGTAGTTCATTTAGGAAGGTACTGATCTCTTACAATAAGAGAGTTGATGGTAATTAAATGTAATAGTTGCAATTTTTTAGGACAATTAGAATGAATATTTTTGTGCAGCAATCGATGCTTTGTTTGGTCTGATAGTAATAATATTGTCAAAGTGAAGCTGAGCAAAAGAGGTGAAGAGTTTGGTACCTTCATTGAATGCACAATCCTGTTACTTTTCCTTCTCCCCATATTCTATGTAGCCATGTTGGATATTAAGAAAGAGAAGTGGTGGGATCTGGGATTATTTGCTTTCCAAATACGAAAGTTAAATTCTCCTCTAGGAGGCAGCAATATCTATCCCTTTTCATCTGTAACTCAAAGGAGTGAATGAACGTAATACGAGAGTTCTCTGTGTTGCATTTTAATCAAATGTTCTTTACTTTCTTCTTTTAACCCCTTTCCCCCTTCTATTAAGTTATTTTAAAAATATGCCGGTCTGTCCACACTATTGTGTGGTATTGTAAGAACAGTAGAAAAATGATTCTGCATAACCTCTTTTATCTTAGAAAGGAGCAAGTTACATTTGAGTTAGGCCACTGCTTTTTCTTCAAGTTACATTTGAGTTAGGCCACTGCTTTTTCTTCATTTGGCCAATTTACTTCGTCTTCTATAAAGTTCCTTATGTGGCTTCTTTTATCGAGAACCATTTACATCTGAATTAGTTAAGTAGTATTTGTTGATTCTTGGTTGCAATTAATTACACACATTCTCATGAGTAACCATAACAATTCACAGGCTTTGTGAATGTGATTAGTTCTACTACTTCTGCTGTTTAGGTGATGATTAGTGGTGACACTGAATTTACTTGTTGTATCATCAAATCAAAGTAATTTTACACATTGAATTTACTTGTTGTATGAATATGAGGTTTGCTATTGTCATCTCTTTGTGACTCTTTGTGACTCTTTTGTGACAAAGAGTCTTTGCTTCAGTTGATGTTTGGACAAAAAAATGCACTTTAAGAGATACCACATAGATAGCCTATGCGGGATTTGAACCCGCATCATTGTGCGTAGGCACATTGCTCTACCATTTTGAGCTAATAGGCTTTAAATCACATCACTTTTGTTGGGCAAGAAAAAAAAGACATCTAACATAGCTTTACATTTGACTAGAGCAAAGGGACATACATCATTTTGTCGTTAATGAAACAAATAGTAGCCAGCAGCTACTATTGTAACACAAGCAGGAGTAAACTGCAGTACTGCACAGTTGCATTGCAACTCTATAAGAATTTCATAATACCCCAAATAAATTCGACTAAGGTACGTCTCCTTTCTTGAATGATCAACTGTGCCATTAAGCCTGGGATGCTAGCAGTATTCTGCAAGAGAAAGAAGAGAAGTGGGTCTATTATGTAAACAAAAGCACAAAGAACAAAATCGGCAAAAATGAATGCTACAACTAAAGAATAAAAAGATGGTCTCCACTTTCAAGGAAATGAAGTCATCTCCTTTTTCATTTGGCACAAGCGCACCAAGATTTTGGGTTAAGGTACAGATTCCTCTTACTTAAATCTTACATGTAGTTGTCGACTTAGCAATAATCATGGAAGGGAAAAGTCGGGAAATAAAAGGTGAGGCCCCATGTTGAAGGGGAGAAACTTTTGGTAGACTAATCAAAACCAACCGTCTGGATATTAGAACTCAAGAGCGAAAACAATTCCATATTGCCTAATGCTTCATGCTGATACAAACAACAAGCACATAATGAACCCACACACCTACTGTCAGCAGTTGGCAGTTCAAGGGATATCAAAATTGAAGGCAAATTCCAAACGAAATAAGAATAAATTGAAGCTAAAATAAGAAGGAACATCAGCCCTAAAACAAATAGATCAACAATAGCAAAATCAGTACAAAACAAGGGCATCCTCCGATGAACAACGCCTAAAATCAGCACAAAAAGAAGGCTTGCATCCCTCCTAAAAGATCCATCACCATCTTCTTGAATTGAATTTGGTTCAGTTAAGCACAAAACAAGATCAATAAAACCTAAAAATCAGATCTAAGTGTTGAACAAAAATGCGCGATAATCGTACAACACATTTTATTTGATTTTTAATATTTGAGTTCGACCCCTTTTGGTTATCCTCTTGATTCGAAATCGCATCGATACCAAGATTTGAGTGGTTTTGGTAATTTGGGCTGCACCCGAAATTTGACGGGTTGCCTACGTATCTCTTGGAAGAGAATCAAGCCTCACGTAGTTCAGAGTGGTTGGGTTTTGTGTGTTTTATCACCTTTAAGATTTTCATGCATCATTGGATCGTATTAGGACCCACCTTCTCGGAAGGGTAGCCCTAACATAAATCACACTATCATATGCATGAGATTTTCTCGTGTATCACCCGAATAAATTGAGCACACCTTCTCGGAAGGGTTTCCCAACTCAACGGCTATCACTTACACGGAAAATCATGTGTATTTAATTTAAATTTACTTTTAACCCCATTTTCATTTTAAAAGTGAATTTAGGGATTAGCGACTGTACCCGGCATATTTTGAGATTTAATATCGGGTTACCTACGTAGCCATTTTTACGGCGTCAAGTCTTTACGTAGTTCTTTTCTTTTGAAACTGTTTGATTTGGCTTAGAAGTTTGACTTAAAGGTCAATTTGGGGACGGTGGAATTTGATTTTGAATATTGGTCGTGACCAAACTCGACGAGCGGAAGCTTTGTATCGAGTTAGAGTGGGCACTTTGATTTTGATGGAAGATTTAACATCTGGGACGACTAGAGTCGACAAATGAATTTGGAAGGATTTATTTGAAGGTTTGGACGTGACTGGACTCGGTGAGAATTTGATTTACACCGAGTTTCCTACGTATCCACTTGTTTAGTGGAATCAAGTCATCGTAGTTCTAAACGAAAAGAAATTCTGTATTTAGGTTTGATCATGGGATCATTTGAGAGTGGTGATTGGACTCGACGAGCATAAGCTTTGTATCGAGTCGGAATGGACAATTTGAATTTGTTTGATTTTAACCTCATATTCACTTAAAGGGAATTTAGAGGTTGACGACTGTACCCGATATATTTTTAGAATTTAATATCGGGTTACCTACGTAGCCGATAGGAGGCTTCGAGTCTTTACGTAGTTCTAAAAAAAGACATATTTGATTTGGTTTGTAACCGGTGACTGAATTCGGCGCATTTAAAAATTTATACCGAATTTCCTACGTAACTCGTAAAAGAGTATCAAGTCTATACGTAGTTCTGAACGGAAACCTAGCTTGATTTGGTTTTAAGAGTTTGATCGTTTGAAGATCGGGATTGAACTCGACGAGCTCGTAGCTTTATGTCAAGCTTCCTACATACCCGTTTGAACGGGATCAAATCTTATGTAGTTCTTTTCGAACCAATTTGTTTGTTTTGTTTTGGCCTCATATTCATTTAAAGAGAATTTAGAGGCGGACGACTGTACCCGATATATTTTTTAGGATTTAATATCGGGTTACCTACGTAGCCGTTTTTACGGCGTCAAGTCTTTACGTAGTTCTACCTAAAACCGATTTTAATTTAGGAAAATACGGTTTAAGCTTTTGACTCCGTTTTTTGTTTAGGAGCCGACTTGAGATTGACCCACTAGAATTAACTGGCAAAGAATTTTATAAGTCAAAATTTGTAGACTCGAATTCTTAACGTATGCCAATTATAATTCTTATATTTTAGTGGGTGAGTTTTGTGATTAAATATATTTGTCTCAAAATATGCTCAAGCTTATTAGAACATATAAATGTACGTATATATGTTGCCTGCTAACTTGCGAAGAACAACTTGAGCCTCAAATCAAAGTAACAGGCCCAACAAATTAAAAGGGAGGCCCCAGCCCAATTTTTTTACTCCATCCCATTCCACCTTAATTTATTTCTTTCATTAACCCTTGACAAAAGTATGCCGGCCTAGGTCTAATTAGACTCTAGAAAGCGGCGACACTCCAGCCAGTTTAGCCAGAGGCAACGCCCGGAGTGTGCAGAAGCGGGGGCGACGGGAGCAAGAAGACGGGAGCGGGACATGAAAGTCGGGAGTGATCACGGGTTCGTCAAGGGCGACCTTGTTCAGAGAAACCGAAGAGGCCTACGATCCTAAACCTTCCCGTATGTTTGAGTTTAGATTAATTGTTCTCCCGTCACTCGATTTCTGTGCTCGATTTGTGGCTGAGTTGATGACAATCCCTCTTGAGACTTTATGTAAAATTCATTCCCTTGATTTCTTGCAGTACCAAATTCGACATTGATTTGGATTTGGTCTGAATCGTTTTAGATTCAAATGCCTTTTGAAATTTTAGGGATAATTCCCACTCTTTGAATTTGCCGATGTTGATTCCATTTTGAGTGGTTCAATTTGTACGGCAGATCCATTTTTTTTCTTTATGGTCTCAATTTCTTTATTCCCACATCTTGTTGCAATGAACTTTTCTCTTTGCTTGTTCAAGTTAGGTTGTTTGTGACCCAACTCAATCAGATCCTCGCTCTGAGAAAATCCTCTAATGAGACTAGCAACTCTTCTGGTTAAAATTCGGCAGCGTTTCGCCTTGATTTAGGGCGATTTGATGATCCCGGAACCCAAACCCTTTCTTAAAGCTCAATGCTTTATAAGAGGGGGTTCCGAGGATCGAGCTTCTGCAGTGATTGAGTTCTTCTAGGCAAATTTATGATTCCGAAACCCAAACCCTTACTAAAGCTCAATGCTTTGCAAGGGGGGGTTTCGAGAGCCATGAAATCTACCTTGTTTGATGCTTCTTTTGCTGTTGCTGAATTTCGTTTGTGTGGTGTGGATATTTGCAGGTTCACCCGGGAGGAAGAACCAAGAACAGGAAGAAGAAACCAGAAATGAGCAACAACTGTTTTTTTTTTTTTTTTTTTGCAGTTAATTAGCCGGTGACAAAAAGGAAGGCCAAAAACCCCCTCTTGCAGTACAAACTTTCTTTTATAGGGGAAATTTAGGGCAGTTATTTGATAACCACTACCATTGTACAGTTTTTTTTTTTACTGTGCATAACTTCTCCCCACTACACCAATGCACCGGCTTCACTTGTGTACAGTTTTTTTTTAACTGTGTAACTTTTGGCCCCTGCAGTTTTATTTTGTTGTAACCGCTATATTTGGATTGGGCTTGTAACGGGTTTCTTGGGCTTATGGAAGAAAACTTGCATATATATATATATATATATATATATATATATATATATATATATAATAACTTTCCAATGCATCCATCTCTTACAATGCATCCATGAGACCAATTTCTAGCCATAAGATTGAATTCTAGTGGATGGATAAGATTGAAAGACCATATTAACATTTATGGATATTAATTAAAATTTATTTTAAAATTTAATTATCAATAATATAATGCCTTAAATTAAAAAATCAAAAGATTTTTCTCTCTCATATATCTTCCACCATTCTTGTTAAACGCTTACGTGACTAAATTGGTATATTCATTCATATGAATATATGAATAAATGAATACAGGATGAATATGAATATACCGGTTATGTGAAAATATGCAGTTAATTCAATAGGAATATACAAGGTAAAAGACATGAATATACGAATATATGAATATGTATATTCATATGAATATGAAAGTTATAATAAATGAATATTTATATGAGTTATTAAGCAAAATTTTATATAATTTTTTTTAAAATGATACATAAACCAAATATTCATTTGAATATTATCCGAATATTCATTTGAACATTATCCGAATATTCATTTGAATAATTGATCATATTATCCGACTATGATCTGAATATTCATTTGAATATTAATTTGAATATTATCCGAATATTCATTTGAATATTATCCGAATATATGAGTTATTAAGCGAAATTCATTTGAATATAATTCGAATATTCATTTGAATATAAACCAAATATTCATTTGAATATTAAAAAGTTGGAAATTGAACAACCGTTTAACTTTTGATTAATTAGGAGAAAAATAAGTGATTTGTAGAGAGAAAATCTTTTTCTTGCTTTCTTTATATATATTTTTATCTCTTTTTAATTCTTAATTGAAGATTATTCAAAAAACACATTTAAATCCAACCATTAATTCGTTATCATCCTACGGTTTAGGAGTGGTCTCACGGATGCATTGTAAGGGGTGAATGCATGTGAAAGCTCCCCTATATATATATATATATATATATATATATATATATATATATATATATATATTTTACATGTCAACTTTCAACCCAAGTTTTCTAGCTCATTCTTGTACATTAATAATGAATATCAATTAAATTAATCACAATATGATACTTGATTAATTTAATATGAGATTATCATTATTCCGAAGTTGTGAAATTTTACCCTCAAACACTAAGCACAGAACAAAATCTGCACACAACTCAAATATGAAAAAACTAGACGGTAAAACAAAGAAAACAGATCTGAGTTATTTCATTCAAATAAACTAGGGCTTCTGAATTCAATGCTTGGCCTGCCAACACTGAGTTAAGCTATGGCTTCTGAATAATTCGATGATTGTGTTTGAGTGTTTGTCTAGATCATGCATTCATACTCACCTAGCACTCAAGCTCAATACCAGACAAGCTAAAAATCGATAAAAACGAAACCAGACAAGCGCAAAATCGATCATCAAGCAAACAACAAATGTTTCAGCATATACAAATAAAAATTCAGCGATCAAGGAAGAAGTATATACCTCGATTTCAGAATCAAGATCTGGAAAATGGAGAGAGGTGGAGCCACCGGTTTCGCGGTTGTCTAGTGGGTGGAACAGGGAGAAGCAACCACCAATTTCATAGATATTCAACCAAAGCAGAAGCAGTCAAGCAAATATCAATGAACAATTTCGAAAACAAAAAAAAAACGCTCTGATTTATACCTAGAAGAGTGAAATTGCAATGGCAGCGAAATTGCGCATCACATCCCTCATCTTCACCGCCTCGCCACAGATGTGACTCCTCAGTCTGCAGCAGCAACATCTCCGGCGAGAGCGCGGTGGTGGATCTGGTGGTCGGGGGGAGGAGAGCGATGGAGACGGCAAGAGAGAGGGGGAGGTTAGAGCGAGAGATCTCATTGAATTCGGGTTATATAGCGGACATTTTGCTAATTTGTCCAAAAAGGTGGACATTTCACAAACTTGTCCAAAAAAGTGTCTGTTTTGCAAATATTTTCAAAAAAAAAAACCATTAACCCCTAATCCTATCCACCAATATTGATTAGACCAAGATGAGTGGTGCTTCGAAATGGATTTTAAGTACCGTTGTTGGGGTTTTAATCTGATGTTTTGAAGGTTTAACAACAAATTACGGATTTAAACTTTCAAAATTTTGGCCTATAAAAATTGGCTAGGCCAATTTTTCTTGCATCGAGTCAAAATTTCATTCTTTTGGCAGGTTTAACATTACCTCAATAAGGTCCATTGGCATCACCTAGTCCAAAAGCCCCCGTCTCTTGAATGTTCCTCATCACCTCCCGAATTCAATAATAATAATAATAATTAGAATTTGAAAAAAATAAGAAAAAGGCTTAAGAGGGGTGGGAGATACTGTGAGAGGGGACAGTAAGAGGACAGGGATGCCGGGACAGCAGATCCGAACTGTAATAAGACAGGTTTATTGTGAAAGGTTTAAAAATTGGTAGTGTCCGGATGTGTCTACCTCTGAATGTATCAACAATTATGAATTGAAACTGGGAATACCAACCATACTAAAGATTTGCGGTTTAGTTTTCTTTGGAAATAAAAATCCAAAAATAATGAAAATAAGGAATTAGAATTGAGGATTTTTGGTATGAATTTGGGAATTGAGGATTCGGTTTCGAATTGGTAGCTCGATGTTTGGAAAAATTTTGGGGTTTTGAATTTGAGATTTTTGGGGTTTTGAATTTGAGATTTTTAGTTTGAATTTGTGAATTTAAGATTGTGAATTGGGGATTTTCATATTTGAATTTGTGGGCATGGGAGAGGAAGGATCTCACCCAATCTCCCATGAGCTGGTAAAATCTAACCCGAAAACGAACTATGTAATTTCTCTGCTTAGTTATGTTAGGAGCGAGCATTTTACTAGAGAAACCGACCCAACTTACTCGAACCCAGACCTGAGCCCGAACTCACTTTAACTCGATATACGAATGAACCTAAGCTTGACCCGACCCATATCTGACTCATCCTGAACAAGACCCCACTCATCTTTTTAATTAATTTAATTGTCTTAAATATTGTGAATTACATATAACGAGACAAAATATAACCAAATAAACGATGTTTAATACTCCATTTGTTAATTAAAACTTATCGTTACTATTTATGCACACTTTTTTAGAATGTTAAAAACTATATAAAATATTAACATTTTTTCATATTATAAATTCATACTTAATTGTATTGCATATGAAATTATTAAAAATATTTATTAAAAAATTTAATATTCTATATAGTTTTTAACACCTAAAAAAACATGCTTAAATAGTAAAACGTCAAGTTTTAATTAACAGAGCGAGTAGTCAATAATTAAGATAAACAAAAAATAATAACCGTTGTATAATAAAACTAAATGTGACATGACTTAACCCAATCCGAAATTCATTTGACACAAACTTACCCAACCTAACCCGAACCTCACCAAACATACAACATAAACGACAATTTAGGGATGGGTAAAAATTACCATGAAAACCAAACCAACATTTACCAACCGAACCAACATAATTGGTAAACAATTATATTGGTTACCAATATAATTGGTTCGGTATAGCGAACCAAGTTCCAAAACTTGGTACGGTAACGGTAACAAGAATGGAAAAGTTGGTATTACCATTACCAACCAATTTCAAATTGGTTGGTACGGGAATACCAACAAATTCTCACCAAATCAATTATATCTGGTTTTATTTTTATTTTTTAAACTTATTTTGTACTCTAATTGTTTTAAATTTTTGACTTTTGTTTTTATTTTTTTAACTTTTTTTTCTTTAGAAAATGTTTTTAATCAAGGGAGGAAAACTAACTTGACCTCGATTAAGACGAAAACATATAGCGTTTTATGTTGATTTCGTCCTCAAATATATTCGGTTCGGACGAAAACCTAAGCATTGAAATAATTTCTACGTTTTAATTAAGTTGTATTGTATTTGCATATTTTTTTCTCAACACTCGAAAGTGGGTAAATTACCATTACCAACACGTACCAACCAACTTAATTGGTAACCAATTAAGGGTGTGTTTGGGAACGGGATGGATTTTAGTGGATTTGAGAATTTTAGGGCGTGTTTGGCAACGGGGTGGGAGTAGGTGGATGGGGATGGACTTTGGGGGGTGGAAGGGATGGGGATGGAATCTCGGGGTGGAAGAGGTGGAGTTTTTAATCCAGTTTAATCCCGTTCGTGTTTGGTTTTGGTTAAAAGTTTATGAGATGGATGACACTGACAAAGACAAATTTGTCCCCACTATTTGACATGAAAAGACAATATTACCCCTAAAAAATACCCCTCAACTTCAACCCCGTCTTCACATTTTCTGAAAAAATTCAAAAAAAAAAAGAGCCACTAATGCGCACCAGAGCCCGAAGAGGAAGTAATCGAAGGCGATGACTACTTCGACCTCTTGCCGGATCCAATCGTCGGCGTCATCCTCAACGGCGTCCACGACGCCAAATCCCTCTGCCGCTGCCTCCTAGTCTCCAAGCGCTTCGCCTCCATTGTCCCTCAGGTCCATTCCGTCTCCGTTGTGGCCAGGCCGAGGCTCTCTCTCCTGTACCCGGCCGCGCCGAAGAGATGTTATTCCGGAAGCTTTCTCAAATCGCTCTTCCGGAAGCTTATCTTCCCGTCCGGTTCGAATAAGAAGGCCAATTCCAGGCCCAATTTCATCGGTCCTGCCGATCTCATCCAGTGGATCTGCAATTCCATCAGGAATTTTGCCGAGATTCACCACCTGCGAGTCCAGCTCCCTGACAATGGCGGAATCGTAGGGTTTCCCGACACCTGCGGGATCCTGAAATGGACCGCTGAGTTCGGGAGGAGTGAAGACGAGAGGATTATGGAGAGAGAGGAAGGGGAAGGGCAATCTGGGGATGGAAACCCTTCCCATCCCGTCCACCTCCCTTCCATGAGGTGCATCCGTCACCCCGTCTCACCCCTCCCATCCCCTGATTGGCATCCCTCTCCACCCGCGGCATCCCCTTGCCAAACATGCGAGCGCTATTCCCGAGAACCCAACCCCCATCCCGCCCATCCCCTTGCATCCCCTGCCAAACACGCCCTTAATGGATGTGGGGATGGATTTTTGGGATGGAAGAGATGGAAACTCAAGACCCAATTTTTCGGGTTTTGTGTTTGGTTGTATTTTGATTTTTTGGTGGATGGAGTGAGGGGAAAAGACCGAATTACCTCCACTTACGCACAGGAAAAAACAAAATTGCCCCCATCTTTATACCCCTCGTTGAACAGAGCGTGTGGGCGAAAGTTCATCTCCCTCCTCTAGTTGCTCCAGCCGACTTCGCCGCTGCTCCAATTCGCGTTGTTGCCTGCTCCGGCCGACTTCATCTCCTCACCACCGACCTCCATCACCGACTCCCCTCCTTCGCTACTCTCTCTTCCTCGTCGTCCTTCTCCACAATCCAAATAAAAACTACGAATCGATTTGATTCGATCTCTATGTAAGTCGGCAAATCAACTTGATCGAATTATAATACAAATTACAAAGTCATGGCTATGCTTTTCCATGGTGATTTCCGGTCATCCGAGGCTGATTCAGGCGTAAATGTCACAGAAACCATCCGGATTTGATTCGATCGTATCGACGTGCTTTAGCGCGCACATCTATGGCGGAAGAACTCGCAAGGCTCGTCGGAACTGGCGAAAGAACTCCCAGAGGTTGCGCTCGGATTGGAGAAGTTCTATTCCATCCTCCGTACTGGATGCCCCCATCCGCCAAACCTCCTCCATGAAGGATCCAATTCCCATCCCGCGCCATCCCTCAACACCCCCCCCCCCCCCCGAAACCCAACCCTCACACCCAATAAACACAGTCGGCCAAACATGCTAATGGGAAACCCGAGACAGTTTTCCCATCCCCCAAGCCCCATACATCCTACACCCAAACACACCCTAAGTTGGTACAACCCCTTCGGTGGTTAGTAATGGTAGGGATTTTACGATTACCAATTCAAATTAGTCAGTACATTGTAAACGGATAAATGAATTGGTAACGTACCAATTCCACCCCTAAACGACATAACCGAACACAAATTGGTATATCCAAACCTACACCCGATTGCCCCATCTACTCCCACTTAGTGAGAGAGAACAAGATTAAAAACGCAGACAAAAAACGAAAATGCAATGCTACTTGCCCACCTGAAGAACTATGATCACCAAGGCATTCAATACGGGGCAATGGAAAACAGATTTAATCGAAAACAGCTCACTGGAAAAAGAAACAATCACCTTAGCACTAGTATCGTGCACAAACATAAACACCATTGTCAAAGTCATGCTTGTATCTTCCAAAGAAATAAACAAAACTTGAATCTAAGAAAGCTGAGAACGGATAAGGCCATGCAAGTTAAAGCCATTATAGGCATCTAGGTCCTTGCAGCCTGCTTTTCTTTGGCCTTCTGAATCTTCAAAACCTTCTTCACAATCTTCTGCTCCTCTATCAAGAAGGCCCTCACAATTCTGTATAATGAATTAAAAAAAATAACATACTCAATTTTTGGTTCAGGAATGAACTAGAATTAATTTTAGTACAGCATACCTTTCACGGACAGCACTGCCAGAAAGAACACCACCATAAGCACGGTTGACTGTGCGCCTGTTCCTGGACAATCTAGACCTCTTGTACTCAGTAGGCCTCAAGTGTGGAATCTGTTGTACCAATGTAAATTATAATAAGATAATGCAGTTGATAATTGACGAACTGAAATTTAAGGGTGAACACACTTGGCAAATTAAGGAAAATAAGAAGTAATCTTAGTACTAAAAACTATGACATTGAATTTCATTAATATTCACTGAATAACAGATGTTATATATAGATGCATCCCGTTGTAAAGATGAATATTAACCAATGTCGAATGTTGAATCTTGAACAAATTCTCAAACTTCTCCCAATAAAATCCGAATGCATTGCAAATAATGTAAACCAAAAACCGAACATATCAAAGAATTGATTAAGTACAACCAACCATAAAATAGCAAGATGTGTAATTAACTCAAAACTAGCTAAAAAAATACAATACAATATCATAGCCAAAACGAAGACATTGTCAAAGAAACTAGAACATACTCCTTGAATTCTCTTTCCAGTAACGGGGCATTTAGGTCCACTGGCCCTCTTTTTCGTGGTCTGGTACACAAGCTTTCCACCTACATCAATCCAAAATCAGTACAAACCATATTACATCCTTGGGATCTGTGGGAACAAATGAAGAAGATATGTAAACAAATCGACATGATTGAGATGGACTTGAAATTTATTTTAACAGTCGGGTGAGCTAATCAACCAAATCTTATGCGAGAAATAAGCTAATCAAAAGAATAAAGCACAAAGAAAAACTCCGTAAATAAGCAGTATCTTTTGATCTACAAGGCCATAAACTTATCAAAATTCATCAGATGAAGTTGAAACTAAGAGCAACAAAAAATAGATCAACCAAACCACAGAGATGAGAGAAAGAGTTGAAAAGGGACGAGTACCAGGGGTTTTCACAATCCTGTGCTGGTTGGACTTCGTAGCATAGCTATGGCGTGTGCGGTATACAAGACGTTGCACCATTTTCGCACGGCCTAAGGAGCTCCTCTCTCAGCGTCTCGCACACGGTGAAATGGAAGAGGATCGGAGTTGATGAAGAGGCGATGAGAATAAAAACCCTAAGGAGTTCCAGAAACCCTAATAAATTGCCCTTCTTTAATGGGCTTTCTTTGCAGCCTTTATTCTTGGGCTCAAAAAGCCCATTGCAATTGGGAACTGAAACGTGTTAATGGCTTGTGAACCCCCCAAAAAAAATGAATAGAAAATTGATGTGAATTTTTTTTTTTTTTATAAGGAAATAATTCGAGGTCGGACAGGCCCGGACCTCGAGAGGCCGACAAAGTCGGCAGACGGCAAGCCGTCTAAACATACAACAACGAAATAGAAAATATAACATAAAATACAACAATTTAGGCTCGGGTGGATTAAAATTGATGTGAATTAGTACGAGGCACACAATTTAGGGTGTGTTTGGATTCCACAATGCATTAATTATAATGCATTTTTTTACATCGGTTTATGTGCATGTTTGGTTGCATAATTAATAAAGTCGCAAAAATCGAGGTAACATATGTGATGTAACCAAACACGCACATAAACCGAGGTAAAAATAATGCATTATATTTAATGTATTTTGGAATCCAAACACACCCTTAGGCCCGGGTGGATTAAAATTTATCAATTTAAATTCAATAATATAGAATTATTATTTGTAATTTTAACTACATATTATACTCCGTAGGTTATAAATTAGAGGATAAAAATAATTTTAAAAAATAAAAAATAAAAAGATGAATAATAAATAAAAATTGATTCAAAAAGGGTGTTACTATTTGCACCCACATACTTTACTATATACACCACAGACTTGTGACTCAAGAGAATGTAAAGACTGAATATATTTGATATTTTTTTATGATTAAACATATTAATATTTTATTAAATTTGTAAAAGTGAGAGAAAACTCGTCCTCGAGCATATAAGTTTCGATTTTAAAATCTTTCCGGCATCGTTTTAGAATTTGGACTTTGACGGAATTTAATTCCGCTTTAGAGCTCCGAGTCTTTATAAATTATTTTAATTCCGAAATGATTTAAAATTCGATTCGAATTTTCTAGAGCCGGGATTAGCGAGTTTCGAGTTTTGATTTGCGGGATTTAAATTTTGTCATCGTGGGGCCCACTCCTCTCTCTATTTTCTTTTTCTTTTTCCTCTCCCCCTCTCTCTCATGCAAAATTCCGTTGAGGATCCCTTGCCTTGCCTTGTAGTGTACAACTACAATTGTTTGTTGTTTTGTGCCCCTTTCACACCATAAAATCCCCCTTTGCCTTACTCTCTCTTGCACCAGCATTTCCACCCACAAACCCAAAGGAAAGCTTTCCTCCTTTATCCCATTTGACTCTATGTAAAAACTAAAGGGAACATTCCCCTCTCTCTCCCGTTTCATTACCTGCAGATCCCAAGAAACCTAGAAACATCACACCACTAAACCTCTCCCTTGTTCTTGAGTTGTCGCCAACCATTAGAGCACCATCCCTCCTCCACTAGTCATTCGTTTCCCGGCCACCATATCCTCCACCACCAGAAGCCCTTCCGTCCCCTTGTCCGTCACCGTCGTCATTAAACCGAGAAGCAGCGCCGCCCTGCTATGCCCAGGCTCGGTTGGTGGGCGGTGCAACCGGTGTGTTTGCATAGGGCCCGAACATTTTGGGGGCCCAATATAATTTGTGTTGATATATGTAGAAAAAGGTTCCAAACAAATGCCAAAGAAGGGTGGTAGCGTAGTGGTAGTGCTAGTCTGTTAGGCCTAGAGCCCTAGACGTTGTGCAAAGATAATTAGTTCAATTCCCAGCATCCTCACTTTCATTTTTATTCTTCCAAGTTTCCAAGGGCTTTTTCCTTTTTTTTTTTAGGGGGCACCTTTTCCGTTTCCTGTTTTTTAGGGCCTCTCTCTTTCCTATTTTTCACCTCAATTTGTTTTTTTCAATATCCTTTCCATTTTTTTTTAATTTTGGAGAAATCACAAAATGTTGAATTATCACCTTATTTTTATATGTCAAATTTCATTTATCCTAAGGACAGTTTTGATCTATAAGTTAATAAAGTCTTTAAAATTTTTAAGTGTAAAATGTGTTACGAGTGATAGGGTGTTCATAATCGGGTATCCAACACGAACCGGTTAACCGTGTCGGATACCCGAAATCGTTTATGGGCAAAACACCGATCCGAACACGACACGTCTAGAACCGGGTATCCGACACGGATACACTAATCGGATCCGTGTCGGATATCAGGTTATCCGACACAAACCGTTTGAAATTTTAATTGTAAATTTTTTTTTCCTGCTGTCATGATTCACAGATCTACACATAAGAAAGCCATCACAGATTCACATATCTACAAAGATGACATCTTCATTTACATTTACAAACAAAAAAAAGGAAACCCTAACCCTAGATATTCCAATCTATCAATAGATCTACAAAATAGAAATCTATAGTATAAACCGATGTCGAAAACAAATCAAAACTTGAATCAATACCATAGAGATTGATGAATGAATAGTCGTTGCCTCGCCGGACCACTAAAGAACAGTTGTGATGCCAGATCTGGAGATTTCAAGAGGGAGAAACCGAAGTCGCAATTAATCGCCTCTCGCCAGGCTCTACAAGCCGATTTGGAGTCCCGTTAAAGAGGGAGAAATTGAACTGTTGTCGTAGCCAGACTCTTCACTTTAGGGAGAAAGTCGACGACTCGGACTCGGCGACTCATCTTCCTCTTGCTGAGAGAGAGAGAGAGAGAGAGAGAGAGAGAGAGAGAGAGAGAGAGAGAGAGAGAGAGAGAGAGAGAGAGAGAGAGAGAGAGAGAGAGAGAGAGGCTCTTCACTTCATGGAGAAATTCGATGACTCAGATACGGCGACTCGCCTTGCTCTTGCCAATAGATAGAGAGAGAGGGAAGGTTGTTCACTTCAGGGAGAAAGCGGACTCGAGAGAAAGAGAGGAGGCGGAAACTCGCCTTGCTCCTGGGAGAAAGCGGACTCGAGAGAAAGAGAGGAGGCGGCAACTCGCCTTGCTCCAACTGAGAGAGAAAGAGAGGAGGCGGCAACTGAAGAGAGGAGGCGGTTGTTTGAGTGTTTGTGGTTGATTTTTAGGGTTTGGATAGAAAAGAGAGTATATATATAAATAAAGGAAACTTAAAAAATGAAAAAAGCAAAAGAGGAATATGGGATTCGATCCTTTACCTCTCAGTTTATTAATGTTAATTACTTCCGTCCAAAACCAGCTAAGCCACTCTAATTTATTGATTAAAAAAGGATTATATAATACTTCTACTATATTGCTTTACTTATATGATTAAAAAAAAATTAAACGGTTCGTGTCGGGTAGCCGACAAGGTGATTTGCCCGACCCGAACACGAACCGTTTAGAGCCATGTTTTTTCGGTTCGTGTCATTATTGTGGCTTGTTTTTTCGGTTTCGTGTTTTTTCGTGTCGTGTTTCGTGTCGTGTTTTCGGTTTCGGGTTTTTCTGCACACCCCTAACGGGTGAAAGAAAATTTCAAAACAATATATAATTATTTATCATTTTAAAAAAATATTCTCATTTTTAAACAATGTTTTACAAAATCCTTGATTTTTGTTGTCTTCTTCATCCTTTGAATCTCATAGTTTTTATAATAAAAATATGCATATAGTAATACAAAAAAATTCTAAGCAGTTCATTTTTCACCCTATCGTATATAATAGTTTATAAATATAAATATGAATTTGTGATCATATAAAAATGTGGAAAAATGATAGGGCCTAATTTTAATCTTGCACCGGGCCTCCGAAATCGTCGGGACAACCCTGGCTCTGTCGCAAGGAGAAGGAAGAGAAACCGAGCCCGACTACCACGAACGAGCTGCCAACAAATCCTCAGAAGCCGAGCTAAACCCAGAAGCGTCAACGGCATCCAAGAGCTGCTAAAGAGGCCGCCAGCGCCGTATGTGGACCTCATTTCCCCTTATTTTCCGTTCAAGGTTCGATCTCGCTTTTCATACTGTTTTCGATCCAAATATCCTCCAATCACGTTCTTACTCAACCTTCTCCCTTTCGAGGCTCAAGCAGCGCTTCTTTCCCGTCGAGTACGGCCGGAGCCGCCCTCGAAGCACCCCCCCGACATCGGATAATCGCGCTGTGAGTAACCTCTCTATTTCTCTCTCTCCTTCACTCGCGTTTGGATTTCTTTGTTTGAGCTGTGGTCGGGATCAGGGTTCGGTCTGATTGGGTGAGATTAGGGTCGGAGAGGAGTCGCTGACGGGTCAGATTTCTATCCTTCATTCTCTTTCGTTTTTCATTAGAGGTGTGCAGATCCGGGTACCCGAGACGACACGGTTAACCTTGTCGGATACCCGAAACCGTTAAAAGGTGAAAACCCCGATCTGAACACGACACGCTTAATTTCGGGTATCCTACACGAAAACACAAAACGGTTCCGTGTCGGATACAGGATTACCCGACACGAACCATTTGGTCAAATTCTCAAATAGATCATGCAATTGGGGGATTTGGGTTTCTGTTCAATAATATATCTATATAAAATTACAAATCACAAGCCTTGAAATCCTTGGATTGATTTGTTGTAGCAGCCATAAAACATCACACAATCATTAAATCCTAAAGAAAATGGAGAGAAGAGAAATGAAATTTAAAGAAGGGAAGACGGTAGCCAATTGTCGCCGCCTCGTCAGACCATCAAAGATGAAGAACAACCTGTCACCGTTAGCGAGGGAAGTCAAAGATGGAGATCGAACAACCCATTGGAGAAGATGTAGATCTGGCGGATTAGTTACCGCTCGCCGTCTTGTCGGACTTTTGGAGATGGATTGGAGAAAAATTCGTCGTCATTGCAGTCGTAGGAGGAGCCGAAGATAGAGATTGGAGAATAACCCCTATTGGAGAAGTCGAAAATAGGGATCTGATGGATCTGGAGATGGAAATTGCTTTGAGTTTGAGGGAGAGAGAGGAGAGAGGAAGAGGCGACGTGTATGTGTGAAAATGAAACTAGGGTCGTTCATTTAGGGTTATGTAAGGCAAAGAGGAAAAAATTAAATAAAAAAATGAAAAGCAGGGAAAATACTTCAAAAACACCTTTTTGAAGGGATGGGGGATTCGATCCAAGGGCTTGTTAAAAGCATTCCCGGTTCAAAACCAATTGGGCCAATGCAGCATTGTGTCTTATGAAAGATTGAAAAATACTTATTATATATTACATATATATATATTTAAATTAAAAAAAAAAATTAAATGGTTCGTGTCGGGTATCCGATAAGGGGATTTGCCCGAACCGAACACGAACCATTTAATGTCGTGTTTTAGCGGTTCGTGTCATTTTCGTGTCTTGTCTTTTTGGTTTCGTGTTTTTTCCTCTCGTGTTTTCGTGTTTTCGTGTCGTATCAGTCGTTTCGGGTTTTTCTGCACACCCCTATTTTCCGTTGTCGTTGTTGCCCTGATCTGAGATTTGAGGTTGAAGATGAGTTCCAGTGGGTCGGTTCCTTGTTTTCTTTTCCTGAACCGGCCGGGTTGGGCCTAATTTTCGGTTCACTTAAATTCCTTTCGGTTTGGTTTGGAGGTGGGCTTGGATCCGGATTTTGGGCTTCTGGGTATTGGGTTGGGTTGTTTTGTTGTTAATGTTAATTGTTACTTGTTTCATAAAGATAAAAATGTTATGTGTGTTATTTTATTATAGTATTACTATTATATTATCCTGTTGTTGGAAATATTATATTCTGAAATTATTATATATATATTTAAGTTGTTTTAGAAATAGTATTATTTGGAAAATGTTGTTATATGATGTTAAAATGCGACTTGGGATTTTGAATTGATTTATTGGCTTTGCTTTATAAACATGAATAGTAAAGAGTATTTAAGTTTGGTATTGTATTTTTTAGTTAAAGTATTGCTTGGTAAATTATTTTAAAAGATATTTTCAAGTTTCGGAATTATCTCTTTAGGGATTTGTTGTTGAAAACCAAAATGCCGGAATATTTTGGTAAAACAAGATTTTGGGTGACTTGGAAGATTTGATACTTCTTCTTGATTTGGACAAGTATGATTCGAGAAATTGTTTGTTAGGTTTATAGGTAATGTTGTTTTAATGGGTTGAAGGTAAATTCGATTCTTGTAGATCCTTGCGGATAATCAAGACAAGTTGAGTAGACCCAAAAAGGGTAATCTCATGGGTAGACCTCGAAAGGTAATCCGAAGGGAGTAGGCCAAAAAGGCAATCTTCTACCGAATTCTTTTAGGAGACAAAACTAAATGTTTAAGCCCTTTAGAAAAGATATATAAAATGGCTTGGATAATGGAAAACGAGTTACTCAAATAAATCGAGTTTTCCTTCAACGTTTATTGCCCCTATATGCCAAAGGGTTGCACTACAATAACGTTGTGGGATAAAACGTTTCCTATACAATAAAAGGGTGGCATCCCATTTCATTATTGCATATATACATACCTTGTTTGTGTTTTAAGTATTTTTTATTCCGATTGAGAGAGATATCGGAAAACTCATGCCTTTCCAAGTGGATGGCAAATGCCTTTTATAGGCAAAATGGGGTGGTAGTTTTTGGGTGGTTGTGGGTAGTTATTGGTAGTTATTGGTGGTTATGAGTAGTTATGATGGTTGTGCGGTTACCCCCCAATAACTACCCTCAACTGCTGGCCCAATAAAGGCCCAATAAGAACCAACCCAATTAAGGACAAGCTAGCATGACAGAGCTAGTATGGTGAAGCTAGGTCACTCATAAAATATAAAATGTGCATGACATTTATATGAAGCTGGGTGTAGCTACCATGCAGCTAAAATGACTAAGCTAAAGTTTCAATGAAGCTAAAACCTTAATCAAGCTCAAAATTAGAGCTAGATCATTTTTGGAGTTTCGAAGCTCGGGTAGCTCTCAAATTTTGCACCAAGGCTTTAGAGCTTAATATCTTCCTTTACAAATCATGAGACGGTGATTTAACTCACTATAAGTGAACAAAACTTGATCATAACCATATTAGATCGAATACCGAGCATATCCCTATTGCTCACTTTTATGGAAAACATCCGAACAAGCTCAAGACCGACTTTGTCAAGGTTGATATCATTGCATGGGTCTTTCCTCATGATTTCCTTTCCCCTTAAAATCTTAGAATTACTTAGGGCCGATCACATGGGCCATGCCTCCCGCACACCCTAAGCCCGAGTGATGCTCTTATTAATTCTCACACTTAACATTTATGATTTCAGACAAATGGATTGATGACTTTTCACAAATCACCAACATTCCTCCCCCATTTGAGCAATGTCATAAATTCTTGAACAATTTACAAACTTTTTGTATAGACATAAATATCCATTGGATTTGAATTTATATCTTGTAAAAATTACAATCATGTACTAAAGAATCGTGGTGTTCTAAGACTTGAACCACATCAACTTGTCTAAGCACACGTAATAAAAATTACAACATGAGTTACATAATGTATATACACTAAACTTTGACGTTTTGAGGCTTTACGTCCCTTGTCCTTCACATATGCTTCGAGACGAGTCATTCTTGAACTCTCTTTGAAGAAGCCTTGCACTTCCACATATGCTTAGTTGAATTTCTAATTTGCACCTACAAAATGCATTTCCAAAATTCATTAAGAAACTATGTTTCAACTTTTATTTTCATGTAGACTAGAGCAGATTACCTTGATGGGTTGTTGATTGCTCTAAAACTTTACGTCCTTGGCCTACCACATTGAATTCTACCCTACACCTTTCGGTAAAGGGGAATTGGGCGTCCAATTCATAGGTTCATTTAGGATTTTAACCCCATCCATCGAGATTCTTTGTACACCAACTCTTTTGCCAAACTCTTGGTTAAGTGATCAGCAAGATTTTTTTGTGTTCGCACAAAGATAACCGATATGACTCCATGTGTGATTAGTTCTCGAATGGAACTATGTCTTACAACTAGATATCGTGACTTCCCGTTCTATACTTGGCTATAGGCCTTTGCCAAAGTACTTTGGCTATCAAAAAAGATAGCAATAGGGGATATTGGTTTTGGCCACAAGGGTATCTCATGTATGAGATTCCTAATCCATTCTGCTTCCTTGTCGGCCGCGGGAAATGCAACAAACTCCGACTCCATCGTCGAGGTTGTTATGCACGATTGCTTCTTAGATGCCCAAGAAATCGCACCCCCGGCTAATAAAAATACCCAACCACTCGTTGAAGAGTGATCTTCTATATTGGTGATCCAACTTGCATTTGTGTATCCTTCCAAAGTGGAGGGAGAACCCACATATGCAATTTCATAGGTCATTGTCCCTTTCAAGTACCTAAGTACTCTTCTAAGGGCTTTCCAATGACTTGAGCTCGGTTGACTTGTATATCGACTTAACTTACCCACGACAAATGCTATGTTGGGGCGAGTACTCGTCATGGCATACATTAGACATCCTATCACTTAAGAATACTCAAGTTGTGAGATTGGTTCTCCTAAGCTAGGGCGAAGTTTCTCACTTGGATCCATAGGTGTACTAACCGGGGTGGATTTATCACATTGGAAACGTTTTACCACCTTTTCGATGTAATGGGATTGTGTTAGGGTTAAACCCTTTACTTCCCGCTTGATCTTAATTCCCAAGATCACATCAGCTTCTCCTAGATCCTTCATGGAGAACTTAGTAGACAAGAACTCCTTAGTTTTGTCCATTTCTATTTGGTTTGTGCCAAATATAAGCATGTCATCTACATATAGACATATTATAACTCCTTGACCGAAATTATTAAACTTACTATATACACACTTATCAGCTTGATTGATTTTGAAGCCATCACCCAAAATCACTTCATCAAACTTTTGATGCCATTGTTTTGGCGCTTGTTTAAGTCCATAGAGGGACTTGATCAATCGACACACTTTGTGTTCTTACCTTTTACTATGAAGCCTTCGGGTTGCTTCATGTAAACCTCTTCATCCAAAATGTTTTTACGTCCATTTGATGGATGACAAGACCATGAATGCTTGCTAAGGCAATTAAACGTCTTATAGTGGTGATTCTAGCCACAGGAGCATAGATGTCGAAATAATCGACTCCTTCTCTTTGTTTAAAACCTTGGATTACCAATCGGGCTCTAAATTTGTCAATGGACCCATCGGCCTTCATCTTCCTTTTGAATATCCATTTACGACCTAGAGGTTTGCACCCAATTGGAAGGTCTGACAACTCCCAAGTGTTGTTGCCAACAATAGAGTCCATCTCATCTTGGATTGCTTCTTTCCAAAATGCGACATCTTGAGAACTCATTGCCTCGGTTAAGGTCTTAGGATCCTCCTCCATATGTAGATATGAGATGACTAGACCTTCTTTATTCCTAGAACCCTCCATCAAGAAGACTTGAAATATTGGTTCATGATACGTATGTCCTACTAAGAGTGCGGAGTACACTCGTTGTCGCTTGGGTGTGTGGGACGTCGAAGTAGGAGCTTCGGCCTCATCGTCGGTCGCATTCGTCGAGTGCATGTTCTCACCTTTGCTACCGTCGCCAGTGTCTTCCCCAGGTACGCCCATGGCCATGCACTTTAGTGCCCTTCGCCCTGTAGCTGGGGAGTCTTTGTCGAGCGGTGGCTTTGGATCAACGACATCGATGCTTGGTGCTTGCAGCAAGCTAGCGCGCGTCATAGACCTAGTGACCCTAGGTCCAAGTGCAGGCGTCGGCTCCTCGGTTTCCATTGGATTCGATGATGGGTCGACATCCTCTTGGTCTATCTCCCTAGGCCTAGGGCTCGACGTGAACCTAGTCTCATCGAATATGGCATCATGTGATTCTATCACGGTGTTAACCGAGATAGCGTGATTTGGTTCTATGACGAAGAACTTATAGGCCTTAGAGTTATGTGCATATCCAATGAATATGCACTAAATACCTCCAACTCCTAAGGTTTTACGCTTAGGGTCCGTTAGTCTAACAAACGCACAACAACCGCATATACGAAGATAATGGAGATTTGGTTTTCTTTTAAACCAAAGCTCGTATGGTGATTGGCGATTTCTCTTGCTCGGCACCCTATTTAAGATATATTTGGCTATTAGCATCGCCTCACCCCAAAACGAGTTTTTTAACCCGAAGTATGACAACATGGCATTAACCATGTCCTTAAGAACATGATTATTTTGCTCCACCACCCCATTTTGTTGTGGGGTATATGGAGCCGTCGTCTCATGAATTATGCCACAAGACTCGAAATACTCCACATCCATGTATTCATCACCACGATAGGTTTATTTCCCGTTTGCAATTCAACTTCGGTCTTGTATGCTTAGAAACCTATCTAGTGCATCACTCTTTGAGTGAACTAAATAGACATAGCAAAACCTTGTTACATCATCGATGAACGTTATGTAGTAACATTTTTTACCCAAAGATGGCGTTGCATGTAGGTCCCCTAGGTCCGAATGGACTAGGTATAGGACCCCTTCTTCTCTTTTAATTTCCTTAAAAGGAAGCCTTGTTATTTTTGTTAACAAGCAAGTTTTACACTTTTCATTTGTTGGTTCAAAGGCGGGAATTATATTTTCCTTAGCCATATCTAACATACGCTTCATATGTACATGTCCTAACCTTGCATGCCAAAGATCATATAAAGAATCATTAGACACGACCATGTAATCAAATAATACTTTATTATTATTGATAACATTGAGTAGGAACATATTTTTTTTTTATAATGGTCGAAGCCTACAAATATTCCTGCCCTACTTATCACTAATCGATCGGCTTCGAAAACCAATCGATAACCTAACTTGTTAAGCACACCACCACTTAAAACATTTTTGCGGATTGCGGGTGCATACAATACATTATGTAATACAAGTTCCTTCCCACTAGTAAAGTTGAGATGTACGTCCCCTTTACCTAGGATCGGGGTTGTTGACTCGTTTCCCATGTAAAGCACTAAACCGTCATCTACATCTTTCATGTGCTTGAACCATTTCCTTTCCATGCACACGTACGAGGGTGGTGGCACTCGAGTCGAGCCCCCAAAGGAAATTTTCATCCTTCATAACAAGACATTGATCAATGTTAGATACAAAGAATAATGACTCATTTGTAACTAAAGACACAGAAGTGCCCTTACCTTGCCCGGGGCTTGTGCCCGAGCCCGACGCCGGTGTCATGACACCTTTGTCCTTTGACCCCTTGGACCTGTAGTCCCTTTTCATGTGGCTTGCCTTTCCACACTTCCAACAAGTTTCCTTGGACTTAGCCTTCTTGTTAGAACCTTGCTTACTGCCATTTCCTGATTTGGGACGCTTGGAGCCCTTAGCGCCCATGGTGCGTTTGCCGTTGCCCGCCTCCATTCTGTTTATTGAGTGGGCTGATTTGTCTTCGCCTTTCTTTCCCTTGTCATTCGCCTTGAATTCCTCCTCTATACGTAGATGGGAACCCAATTGGACAAGGTCCATGTCCTCTTTCGAATGCTTCAAAAGATGTTTCACCTTCTTCCACGAGTGAGGTAACTTATCGATTATGGATGAAACGGCGAAGTTCTCATCCAAGGTGATCCCATGTTGGGTTAGTTGACCCAATACTTGGAGCAATTCGTGATATTGCTCCATTACCGGTCTATTTTCAACCATCTTGTAGTTGTTTAAGTTAGACACGAGAAACTTCTTTGAAGATGCATCTTCCGTCAAGTACTTGGCTTCGAGTGCTTCACACAAAATCCGAGATGTCTCATGATTTTGATACACATCAAATAGGGAGTTGGCCATGCCACATTGAGGATGTGCCAACGACAAATCTAGTCGTCGTTCTCCTAGTTCCCAACACGCCTATGTTGAAGCATTATAACCTCCCTTTCGGCGATTTGAGCCTCGGTCTCTCCGTCGATTTTTTCCGGAATCGCAAGTGGCCCTTCGAGATATGGCGTTGAGAGCACGTACGCCACCTTAAATGAAGTAAGCATGAAATGCATCTTCTTTTGCCATCGACAAAATTCTTACCCTTCAAACTTCTCGAGTTTCGCGAATTTGGATGATATCTCCGCCATCGGTAATTCCTTCGTTCTTGCCATCTCAACCTTGTTCCAAAACAACAAAACCAAACAATAAATAAACGTTGAAGATTGTTAGGTTTATAGGTAATGTTGTTTTAAGGGGATGAAGGTAAATTTGATTCTTGTAGATCCTTGCGGATAATCAAGACAAGTTGAGTAGACCCAAAAAGGGTAATCTCATGGGTAGACCTCGAAAGGTAATCCCGAGGGAGTAGGCCAAAAAGGCAATCTCCACCGAATTCTTTTAGGCGAAAAAACTAAGTGTTTAAGCCCTTTAGAAAAGATATATAAAATGGCTTGGATAATGGCAAACGAGTCACTCAAATAAATCGAGTTTTCCTTCAACGTTTATTGCCCCTATATGCCAAAGGGTTGCACTACAATAACGTTGTGGGATAAAACGTTTCCTATACAATAAAAGGGTAGCATCCCATTTCATTATTGCATATATATATATATATATATATATATATATATATATATATATATATATATATATATATATATATATATATATATATATACATACCTTGTTTGTGTTTTAAGTATTTGTTATTCCAATTGAGAGAGATATCGGAAAACTCATGCCTTTCCAAGTGGATGGCAAATGTCTTTTATAGGCAAAATGGGGTGGTAGTTTTTGGGTGGTTATGGGTAGTTATGGTGGTTGGGTGGTTACCCCCAATAACTACCCTCATCCACTGGCCCAATAAAGGCCCAATAAAAGCCCAATAAGAACCAGCCTAATTAAGGACAAGCTAGCATGACGGAGCTAGCATGGTGGAGCAAGGTCACTCATAAAATATAAAATGTGCATGACATTTATACGAAACTGGGTGTAGCTACCATGCAACTAAAATGACTAAGCTAAAGCTTCAATGAAAAGCTAAAACCCTAATCAAGCTCAAAATTAGAGCTAGGTCATTTTTGGAGTTTTGAAGCTCGGGTAGCTCTCAAATTTTGCACCAAGGCTTTAGAGCTTAATATCTTCCTTTACAAATCACGAGACGGTGATTTAACTCACTATAAGTGAACAATCTTGATCATAACCATATTAGATCGAATACCGAGCATATCCCTATTGCTCACTTTTATGGAAAGCATCCGAACAAGCTTAAGACCGACTTTGTCAAGGTTGATATCATTGCATGGGTCTTTCCTCATGATTTCCTTTCCCCTTAAAATCTTAGAATTACTTAGGGCCGATCACACGGGCCATGCCTCCCGCACACCATAAGCCCGAGTGATGCTCTTATTAATTCTCACACTTAACATTTATGATTTCAGACAAATGGATTGATGACTTTTCACAAATCACCAACATTGTTTTGAATATGAGTTAACTTAATTTGAGATTTAAGAGTTGGAAAACTTTGGGAAAATGGTTTACTCGATTTAACTCGGTGAATTTATTGTGGAATCCTGCTTGAGAATTATGTGAATTTTAAATAAAATATAAAATGTTTTATGATGATGCAAGATGAGATGATGGTGATATGTTGAGATGATATGAACATGAAATGATTTATGATGAGATAAGATGGAATAATCTGAAATGAAATATGTGAAGTTATGTATGATAGTTAGGGGCGCCTTGTGTGACTTAGATAGACTTGTGCATATTTGTATGTTTGTTAGGTGATTTGTGATCTGTTGGACATTGTTTATTATTGGTGTTGATTTCTTGGATTCTACGCGCCTCCGGGTAAGTATCATACGGGAGCTTACTCAGCAACTCGGACCTCCTGCCTGATGTGTCATATAATATGTAGGTGTTGCATATGCATAAGAGCATGCCATGTAGTATCATAATAGGATTGCACTTGGGAATGAGCATTCGATTACTTGGTGTGTTTGAGAATAAAACAGCCATTATTTGTGAGTCCTAAAGTCTTTGTTAGGGTCATAGGACAGCCCTGCACCATCGGGTGTCCTGAGTCGTTGTGTCATTATATGAGATGATATGATAGCACAGCACCATCGCGCATGAGCATGATGATATAAAATGATGATGATATGATGATATGTGCACACATATGATGAAATGGGTACAATATTGGCCAGGTCCGCTCATGAAAAAGGGGGTGGAGTAGGAGTGGGATATTTCACTTGACATTCTTTGGGCGCCTTTACTGTCTTTCTGCATTATCTTATATCTTGATAAAAGCATGCCTTGTGTGTTTAAATTCTGTACTCCATTAGACCATCCTTTATTCTAAGTATAGGCATATTACGTGGCCTCAGCGCGGTCTTTAGGCCCGCATGCATCTCTGAGCCCGACTTCATGGATAGTGTTAGGTACTTGCTCCTTGCTTGCTCCATGCTTCTATGACCGGGAATCCTCCTGGGTGAAAGCGAAGAACCGACCTAACCCGCCAATTTGCCTAAGTGTTATTTAATTATGTTTTATGGTTTTGGTTTTGACCCGGCTCCGCCGTGGCAAGTTGTACTTTACTTTCGTTTTCCGTTCCGTTTTCCTTAAACGAATTTCCGTGACTTAGTCCTTAGAACAGGTTAAGGGTGCCCAACGAGCCTCCGATTGCTTTGGGGTTCGAAATCCCCACTTTACAAATTCTGATATTTTGGGGTTTGAAACCTTAACCCGTGCCTGAATTGAAAGATCCAAACAAAGGTATCCGACCTTCGAAACGTAACCCGGGTATTTATATCCGGGCCGTTACAAAGTTGGTATCAGAGCCAGGTTGTGCAATTCGGGTACGCAAGGGTCGAGTGTATGTTTTGAAAACCGCCCACGAATTTCAAAGGATTTTGAACGTGTTTGAAAGGGGCAAAATGAATTTAATATGCCTAACCCAATTAGACTAAGATATGAACTTGGCTTAAGAAATAAAGAGGAATTCAAGCTTCTTCATATGATGCCTCCAGATGACATCCCACGCTTCCCACCACCGGAGGAACCACCAGATCTACCTATACCTCCGAACAAAGATGAGCCAGGCTAAGACTAAAAGGGAAGTAGGTCAAGCTAAAGACTTAAAATTTAGCGCTTACGGGAGGCAACCCGCTATTTTTTATTTCTTAGATTTTAGATAATGTTGGTTTCTGTTTTTAAACATTATTTTGGATTTGCTATTGTGGATTTTGTCTTTCTAACAAAATCTTGCAGGTACAAAAGAGTTGCAGAAGTACTCGACGTCGACTACCCCTATCGAGCAAAATGGATTGTGATCGACAAGGATCACCCTGGAGGCTTTCACTGTACTAAATGTCGAGTAAACTAGTCGACATCGACTACTCTCCTCGAAATCAGCCACTTCTGCAGCAACATTTGCACTCGATTCCGATGTCCTGCACATCTGTCTAGTAAGTCTCTTTCTTTACCCTTGTTTTTATACAGTGAGGACACTGTAATGTTTAAGTATGGGGTGGGGGAATGACTTATTTTGTGCATATTTGATTTTATTTATCAATATGAGTGCATATTTTTAAGAATTGCTTACACATGGCTACATTGGATTTCATACTTATATATGCCTATGTTTTCCAAAGTTTGAAAAATGACCCCCATTGAAAATTTTGATAAGTGTGATGGAAGCTTAAATTGAACTCGACGATGCAAAATTGGATTCATTAGAGATATAGCATTAAATTGCCTAGTAAGGGGAAGTCACAATGAAGTGCATATTTTCATAAAAACTATGAAAGGAGGTAAAATTTAAAATTGCTTTTGACATGTTGCATGATAAGAGGATGGAGGACTTTATATTTTCCATATATGCTCATATTGTTATATCCTAGCCTTTACCTATGCTTATGCATCACAAAAGCCATATTGAGCCTTATTTCATATTATGCTACACATGATCTAAATATTGCCCATTCTTTACCTTATTTCATATCCGGGGATTATGTTGAGAATGAAAGATACATTATGGAGATTGTTATATGGTGTTTGTGTTGTTGTTGTTATCATATTTGGAGTTTGGCAGGAAAAGTTTGAAAAATTATGGAAAATTTAATGAGTGAAAGAAAATCCGGTCACCTCAGGAGATAAAGGTAGATCGACCCTGGTTGATGAGATAATAGTTCGGCGAGATGGGACACACATGTGAGGAGTCCGAAGCACTAAGTATTCGGGGTCATTCATGACGCCCATGTTTGCGACTCGCGAGAAGGCAGTGCTGAGGTTAGAGAGGTAAAAGCATATAAGTGGAAAAAAAAAAGCAAAGAGTGATTTATGAGAGGATGAGTGATGTGGAAATTATGAAAGAAGAAAGTACATCAAAGCAAGAAAGCAAGTTTGAAGAAATTATCCCCACATTTAGCACAACATTGCCCAAATATAGCCCACCACTTTACCTTTTACCTTTTCTTCACCATGATCTTAAATTAAAGTCCTCTTGATTATTAATGCTTTGTCACATATGGATTGTTTTTGCATAAACCTCCTTTTGTGATTATATGTTGCTTTTATTGCATATGCATGGATTTGTGACACTAGTACCTTTTCGAGGATGGTAATTGATTGCGGGAACATATGGTAATGAATCTAATATGTTGAGAGTTTTGTTTTCTTCCCATGTATGAAAATTAAAAGTATTGCTTGAGGACAAGCAACCTTAAGTATGAGGTGTTTGATGTGGGCCTATTTTGTCATGTTTTACATTAACTTTTATATCGATTTATGCATGCATTTCATGCATTTGGGATAGAATAATACAGAATATGTGTAGTTTATGTTTATTTGCCAATTATGTAGGTTTACACAAGTTTTTTTTTATATTTCGCAGAAATCGAACGCACTTTGGAGCTTAAAGGAAAGTCATGAAGAAGCTAAGGATGGTGCATCTGGAGAAAACGTCATTTTTCACCATTCATCATTCTTAATCAAGCTTTGATGTCTTCATGAGAGTTGTAGCCCTCGAAAAGAGCTTTCCAACGCATTCTCATATGCGTCAATCCGACGAAAAAGGACTCGGGAAAGTGCGTTTCAAGAACGGAGCAGAATGCTGAAAGCCGACAGAAGCTGCTCGACGTCGACCAATTTACTCGACGTCGACCAACTTTTACTCGACATTTGCTCCAGAGGACGAGATCGAGCACGAGCTGAGCATAGGACCACTCGAGACAACGAATCCTACTCGACGTCGAGGAGTTTGGTCAACGTCGAGGACAATCCAGAAGCATGCTGAGTCCGAGATCGAGTTGGATACGAGAAGATAGAATTGCTTGCAAGAGAAGTTATGTGGAATTCTATCCATCCACATCAAGTTCTGTCAAGAGAAGGTAGACCTATCCACTTTAGATATAGTTTCCTTTATGGATTTATTTCTTTTATTTCCAAATTTAATCATTAAGCTTTAGATAGATAAATTTAGATATAGATAGATAGTTCCTTCCTAGAATAACTTGGATTGGAGCCTATAAATAAAGCTCTAGGGGGCTGATTTTCATTCATTCAAGCAAAGTCGTCTTCGGGCGCAAGGAGGAGAGAGAGAGAGAGAGGAGGAGGAACGTTTGGAATGTTTTGTAAGTTTTAGATTTAGTTTAATGTTAAAGTTATTTTCTTTCATCATGTTTGCTTTCTAATTTCCTTCTTCTAGGGTCGGGGTGAGCCCAACGATAGTCATGCACACTTGAAGTAAAATTTTGATATTTATTATGTTTTGATCATCCACTGCCTTTTATATGTTTATTGCATACTCGAAAAAATAGAGATTCATGTTAACAACTTGAATTATAAACATAAAATTGGTAGATACAATTAGGGTTACTTGAAAGGGTTATCTAATTGTTGGAAAAGGCGAAAGCTTACTCCTTTGATGTGATTACATAACTATTCTATCTTATCTTTTATGTGTTTGATTATTGTTGCGGTAATCCCTTACCTTGGAAGTTTGCACCTTTATTACTTTATTTCTTTATTTACATTCTGCACAGATTTTACCCGACACCAACCACCATTCCCTATCCATCCCTCAACATCGACCCATTCTTAGCCGACGTCGACAGCAACCCTCATCACCTTTTTCTCGCTATTCTCGAACCCCTAAACCAACTAAACCTAGAACCACTGACTTCTCTCCTGAGGACGAACCTGACTCTACTATCCTATAGCGGGGTCTTGACTATAAATTTATTTGGCCGAGAAACCCTCTCGTCATAATGGTGGCTCTATCTGAATTGCATGACATAATATGATTTTGTAATCTTCAGAATGTACCTTGTGAAAGACCATTAGTGAACAACTGCTCATGTTATTACATCTATGATTAGTTACATTGTTTAGATCTCGTGTGGTGACTTACTTTCTGTCATGATTATATGTTGTCATAGCATGTCTACTTAACCTATTGTATTGATCGTGCTAATGATCGATTGGAAACATGAACCACGTGATATGAATCTATATGATTGTTGCTTTCGTATAAATTAGGTCCATGATAGTGTGGTCAACTCTTCTTGCATGAATGCCCCGTAAGATGATCTCCTTAGCATGCTAGCTGATGACGCCTCGATGCTTATCATTCCTTTTGTGAAAAGAATCTATAGCATGCCCATCTATTTTGTATTCATCAAATTAACTATTGTTGATTGTTATGTGATTACTACTGTTGTGTGTTACTTGCGCTAAATTGAGAATGTGTGGTGTAAATGAGTCTTGATAAATACATGTTTTATCCCAGTATGCATTAATTTGAATGCGTGTCCCCGTATTCTAGCTATACTGCCCCATTACTAGATTCGTATTATGCGTCGCTACATTTTCTTCCATGCCCCTATGTCATTGGAATATTATTGATTGATTTCTTGCGTATCGTTGTGTTAATCAACTAAATGTACGTATGTATCGTATGTATGTTGAGCCATTAGTATCATGTAGGACCCTTGGTTGTGACTTGTACGAATTATTGTTGATTATCTCTTGAGCTAGGTCCCTGATAATGTGGTTCTTCCCTCTTTCTGTTCTCTTAACATGTTTCACTCGTCCTGATTAGATTGATATTGAATTCAAAGATCGATTGCTTTCCGTGATGGTTAATTCTAGCATGCTTACATGCTCTCACTCGATGGTGTTCCTCTATTACTCTATGATATCTTCACGTGCTTGCATGAACGTATGCCTTGACACCTCGCATGATCACCCACCACGCTACATCATGATTTCGCATACGCATGACACCTGAAAGTTAGAATGAATCTATTCGAATTACCTTGATTGTATTCATGCACTAGGCCAAAAACACTATTTTATCCCATTTCATTTATCACGGTTCCGTTGCCTTCTGTCTTAAAAAGTCATCTCGATCTTTTATATCTCGAATTTGTAACTTGTCCGGGATATATTATAAAGGAAAGGCAACATTTGATAAAACATAATACATCCCGGTTGAAAAAATGGTACATAAAAAGGGGGTATTTTAATAGATTTTAGGTAACTATTTATTCCGAATTGGTTACAGATTTTTTTTTAATTTTTAATAATAGGGTTTAAATAAAAAACCTAAAATTAGCCACTACCGGCGTGTGATGTCTCCTCCTTCCACCGTTCCCTCCATTCAACCCTACAACCACCATCCTCTCGCTGCAACTCTGCAAGCACCATCACCGGCTCTTTCATCCCCTCAGGCATCGTAGCCCCCACATCACCGACGATTATTCAGCCGAAGTTATTGGATCCATCGTTGACCAAGGGGCGATTGCCGAAGCCGTTGAACCATCGTATCTGCCTGCCTGGGTGCTTGCCCTAGTTCATCCCCATCTCTGCTAATTGTCATAGCTGCTCGAATCCTCTACTAAAGGTACGAAAATCTTCAATACTAAACCTATTTTGTTGAAAAATTGCAACTTTGATTGAAAATTGTGATGTTCATTTCGAAATTGCGACTATGAAATTTCACCTGCCGGTTCATCCTCAAACAGCTAACATGGAGTCCTCAATAATTGCAATTGTTAATTGAAATTTCCCTATTTTTATTGAAATTATTGATTATTGATGTGGAAAACTTGCTTGTTAGTCATACTTGTTTGAAATTTGGTAGAAGAAGAATGCATATTTTGATTTTATTCATATATTTGAGTGGCTGGGATATGATTTTGATGTGGAAAAGGTCTTTGATAATTAGAATCTAATACCCTACAATGCAACATTCTGTCTTGTGTAAAGGAATGCTTATGAATGAGTCACCACATAGTCCCCAGAGGGGTCATAAATATGAGCTTTCCACCGGTCTAGCTGAAACTGTAAAACCAGGAGTAGATGCTTACCTAATCATTTTTTTCCCAAGAAAACTATTGTGACAGATAAAAATAAAATAAGATTTTGAATGGGGATTGACACAATCTTGTAAGGCATTCAAATTGCAATAGAAAACATATTAAATTCAGTTCATGTGTCATTCCCCGAATAAAACAAACCGAAATTCAGTTCAATCTAAAGCACTGTTGAAAATTAGCATATCTTATGAATTTAATCTAAATCATTGTTGATTTTTAGAGTACCTTTATTCAGTTGATCATTGTATTCGGAATCCTTGATTCAATTGATTTATGCAACATTTTCTATTTTGTAATTCATTGTCGACTCACAGTTGAAAATTAACACCCTCTTTGGAAGATGGGATTTGGTGGGATTTTTAGGCAGGAAAGTGAGGGGAAAATAAAATTGGTGTTTGGATGGACAATCAAGAGGAATGGAAGGGATTACAAAGTTAAGAAACTCCTCAATTTGGTGGGATTTCACACATCTTCAAAACGGTGGAATTTGATGGGAAAGTAAAATTCCTCCCCTTCCACCCCCTTCCTTTCTCTTTCCCAATTTCCTACCCATTCCTTCCCCTAAAAAACCCAGGTGCCAAACACAGTGTAAGTGATTCAATCGATATCTAAACCTTATGATTTTAGTTTTGTTTCTGCAAGTGTCCGTGCTATGATTCAGTTTTCTAATCTATTTCTAATTTCTTATTACTTCATTCAGTGTATTTATATCCTTCCCGAATTTGTTTAATAACTTGATTCAATTGCCTTTTCTACTTGATTCAATTCATTTGATTTCTAATTCACTACTCTATGATTTTGTCTTTTTTTTTTTGCCACTAACCCACCATTTTTATTCCATGACCTTTTTTATTTGATTTCTATTTTCTAATTATTGGATTCAGTTGATTTCTAACATTCTTGAATTTGATTTGTTCAAATTACATAATTGTATACCTAATTAATTAAATAATTTACATGTGTTTTAGTATTTTGATTTGTAGAAGTCCTTAGGCTTTATAATGTCCATTCCGATTATACTTGACCTATGCACTAATAGAATAGGTCGGAAATTAGCCTATGGCATGATCGACTCCAACGTAACCCCTCCAAAAAAATCTTATACAGTTATACAAGTACTCCCTCCGTTCGGCAAAACTTGACGTTTTACTATTCACGCACGTTTTTTTAGGAGATAAAAACTATATAAAATATCTAGTTTTTTTAATAATTTTTTTAGCAATTTCGTAGTTATTATTAATAAGTACAAACTTGTTAAATTTTTTTTTAAAAATGAATATTTTATATAGGTTTTATCATTCTAAAAAAGCGTGCGTGAATAGTAAACGACAAGTTTTGCCAAACGGATGGAGTAGCTATTTCTCGGCCCCTTGAATATGTAGATTCTAGTTCCACAACTATAGCATGTGCTCAAAATGATTATCACACAATTTGTCAAATCTGTCATAAATAAATTTCCTTACTATCAAGGCTTCTTGCATATCTTCTTTTTCTTTTCCTGCCCATAGCTAATGACCAGCCCTTCTCAGCTTCCGGTTTAATGTACTTTGCGATTTCATTCTTTTCCTTTTCTGTCTCAGTAAGAGAACTTAGCATCAGCTTCTCCGCCTTCTTATCATCAATAATCTGCTCAGCACAAGCTCTATCCAAACTCCCGGTTGAAACGTAAGTTCTCCTGCTGAATCAAGTATAGAATAACTTATGGTTAATTTGTATGGAGTCAAGTATATAAGAATTGAATGATTTTGAGTTATAGAACAACTTATGGTTAATTTTTTTCAACCAGAAGCTGAGAAGATAATTTAAAAAAATATTTTTGATTTATTAAACCGGGAGTTCGGATAGAGCTCGTCACTAAATATTAAACAAAGAGCTGAGATAACTCTTCAATATCAGATTTCATTACTTTCATTACTTTTTAAATTCTGATTTCGGTCACTACTTTCACAACTCTTCAATATCAGATTTCTGTCATTATAAACAACGGAGATATCTTTTATTTTCTTCCTGTCATAATTGTCCTTACTCCCTGGTTTAGGCCTCCTATCCTCTTGCCTTCAAGTCGATAACAACACTGCTATGTCTGAGCTTGATCCGCGGCCTAAACCAACATCATGGTAGACACAGAGGGATTACCAACCTCATCGAGCACATCTCTCTCATGAACTCCCCCTGATCTGTTGTCAACCTTTTTAACCCATACTTGCTTCACTCCCTGATTATCAAAAGCCTGAGCAAGTCCGTTGATTCTATTGTCTCTGCATCTATTATCCCTTTGTCCAACCATATATGATGCATTTCATCTGCAATTTCCTTGCTATATTCAAGCAGTCGCTGCTGCAGTTTCAGTTGGTGACAAGGCTCCCTTAGATGTCATCAGTTGTTTCGAGACGTAAGTGAATTTATAGTAATATAACTACTTGTGACATGGCATCTTATATCTTTTAGTTATAATTATGTTATTATTTTGGTTAGATAGGAGCTTAAAGGTGTTTTGGGCTGATAGGCTATGAAAGAAACCTCGCATGCAAACACGATGGGTGAAAGTACATGTAATATTTCTATCTATCTCTATTACTTTCTTATATGAAGTTATTTGATGTGTTTTTTACTAATATATTTTTCATGTCATGATTAAGTGTCCTCGAAGTTCAGGCAAAGTTGATTCTGGTTACTACATGCTCAGATTCATGCGAAAGGTCATTGAAAAACGATATACAAACTCGATTCTAGAACAAGTTTATTTCTAGCCTTGTACATATATATGAATTCATTTGATTGTTTGTATATCATAGGAGTTTAGATCGATATAATTTATCTTCTATTTTGTAGTACTATAGAAGACAACACAATACTTATAGCAAAGAAGAAATCGATGAGATCGTAGTGGAGTGGTTGGATTATTTCAGTCAAATCAATGATGACTAGGTAAATTTTGATAATTTGCGGTTACTGAAATCTATAATAATTAGATTTTAGCTACTTGAGTGACATATATATTTGGTACAACATAACATAATCAATCTTATTTCACTTGCTCGGGTAGTTAATGAAGTCCATGTTGAAAGGTTGAAACTATTTGAACGAGCTAGTACTAGGTACATTTGGACATTTCTAGATGGCTGGATATATTCTTTAATTTATCATTCAATATTTTAGGGTATTATGTTTACTGAACATATATTCTAGTTTTATTTCCGTTATTGAAACTTGATATCTCAAATCAATATGATTTGATTAGGTATTTTGTTATTTGATTGAATTGATCAATTTGTAGTATTGTATGGTTGATTGGTTCTGCGAAATAGTAATGAGGTTAATTATTTCTTTGTTTTTATATCTTTTACGTTGATTGTGCAAATGAATTGTGAAATGTGCGAATTGAATGAATGCACATGGAAAACAATTGTGAGATTATTAAAATATTGTGTATATATATAAAAAAATACTTTTTTTTTATCTCGGTTGATAGTATCCGTGATAATAAGTGTTCCCGCCAGAGCCAAAATTTGAAATTATATCACGGTTATATAATTTTATATCACGGGTATCATCTGGAATATAAAGTCTTCTTGTATGGGCGCCACATTATTTATCCCGGTTCATAGGGATTTTATCACGGTTATTAATTGGGATTTAAAATGTGTGTACAATATTCCGCGTGTTTCTTAGTACGGTTTTTGGGGTATTTTATCACGGTTATGAACCGTGATGTATACCCTCTTTTTATCCCGTTTCTGTCACCCTTTTTTTTTATCCCGCAACAAAATAAGACGGTTAAAAACCAGGATATATGCCCAAACGGAACCGGGATAAAACAGTGTTTTTGGCCTAGTGATGTTTGATATGTGCTATTAGTATCCTATGGGGCTTATGATTTCCAATATGACTCACTAAATGATTACATATCGTACTTGTTCTATAATGTGATAGTTATTGTACCATTTTATGTGCACTATGACAGTTCGTTCCTAGCATGATTATAATCTATCGCCCGTGATGTTCTCCTTGTTACTTTGTGGTGATCCCTCTTGCTTTCATGGACCTTATGATGAACTCCTCTAAATGACTTTTGACTATGCCCATGCCTTATTATGTATCGCTGGCATTGTGCAGGATCTATGCTTTTTGAATGTATCTCGTCGTATGATTATACGTCGTTCTCAACCTATTATATGATCATAGTTGTTAGATGTGATAATTACTATGTAGCTCTTATGTATTCTCGTATGATGCTTAGTCTGAGTGCTATGATGTACCTCGTCATGCTATATGTGACCTCATTTGTTGATATGTATACCATGCTCGTGCATTGTTCATATATATGATACTTGTCATTCTCGTTAAATCCTGCATGACCTTGAACCCCACATGATCATTACTGGTTCTGCATAACTTGTTTAAATTGTTAGGCATGTCTGCTTTCATGGAGTAATAGACTATAGGTACATGTTAGTGTGGATTAATGTGATTGAGATGCTCCATGATGAATTCATGTTTGCTTGTCACGATTGTAACCTCATAGGCTTCCACAAGGGCATCGTTGTTATTCTCGCGTCGGAGTCTTGTCTCTAGTCTTGTCACCTTTAGCATTGATTTATGTTTGTCTCCGAAAGGAACTTGGGTTGTCCTCTCTTATCACTCTCCTATCTCCACTAACTTAGACTTCTACATGATACATTGGACGACCAACCACATGGAAGAGGGAATGGGAAGTTGGATAGCGATAGAGAAGTGCGGCGGAAAGCGTGGGCCCATAACCCACGGGCCTCAGGATCAACGATTTCGGCAGGGCAAGCACGTTTCGAGGATGGCGGTTACTGAGTACAATATGACTTGCAAGAGAGAGTGCCCTCCATTCGAATTGCCAATCCTTTCTGAATTTGTTGATGAAGATATTACACTAACCTGACGACACTGTTCTAAAAATCGCGCCAAGGCGCCGACTGGGCACCGCCTAGGCTCTACGCGGCAAGGCACCTAGGAATTTTTACGCCTAGGCGGTCTCTAGGTGGATTTTCGCCTAAGCGCCGCCTAATCCCGCCTAGGTGTCGTATAGTCCCCGCCTAGTCCCGCCTAGGTGGGTGATTATTTAGATTTAGTTTCTAGGAGAGTGATTAGTTAGCTTATAGTTTTTTTTTTATCCCCCAAGTCGGGATGCATTTACTTTTGATTCAAGCCTATGGTTTCAGATTTTAGGAGGATTAAAGTTATCAGCCGGATGAGCGCTTTTACATTTATTAACTTTAGTGTTAGATAAGCGCACCAAATTTGGGTTTATGAGTGATATTATAGATATTACTACATTATATAAATTACTGCATGTTCTATCTATTGAAATATAGGGAAATAATCAAGTTTAGTCTAAGTCCGCCTAGACGCCCGCCTAACCACCTAGGCGCTAGGCGGCCACCCACCGCCTAGAGGCCGCCTATCGCCTTTTAGAACACTGCCTGACGATGAGATTTACGTGTTGATGTGCTGACTTGGTAATGACTGTTGCCTGATTGTCTGTTATCTATGATGATATGATTTGATGCCTTATAGTTCTAATGTGCCATGATGTCTTGATGCGATGATACTCTGAATTACTAAGCATGATCTAAATTCCTTTGCCGGCCTATAAAAGCATGAACTGCAAATGCCGATAACCTGTATTGTTATTTGATAAGGTTATGATGAAACTTGCTAGCTTGACTTGATTATGTTCATATATGATGTTTTGCAATAATTATTGAGCATGACGGTAAATTGAGACTTATTGATTATGTTCATATATGATGAACTAATGGTGCTACTGATATAAATGCTAGTTGATATGACGTAGTCCTTACGTGTAATAATGTCCATGATTTCTTCTTCTTTGAGTTTGTGGGTGAGATTCTCCTGAAGAATGGTCGGAGGGTGGTGAACGAATATGAGTGGTTAGGATGATCGATGGTATTATCAGGTAAGTCACAAGAGAAGAATGTTGGCTTAGGTAAGACCGAGTGAGTTTTTAGGATTTATAAGAGGCGATGCTTGGTGATTTCCGATGAGCTTCTAGGTGAATCCTATGTAGGGGTATGGTTAGAAATAGGCTGGCTAGGTGATGATCGAGGAATTTTACTGGAGAATGTATGGTTAGCAGGGTATGATGCTGATGATGTCTTGGGTAGTGCCGGAAGCGTAAGGAATGACCTTTGTGGATATTTAGGACATAGTATGAGAGGGTACTTGGTTATGAAGTTAGAGATGGGAGTTGGATTCTTAGAGGTGGATTGTGTGTGAGAGTGCTTGGTGGAATGAGGGGCGAGATTGGAGTATCGAAATGGCTTCACTACTAGAAAAATACAATTAGACATCTGTTCACAACAGATGTCTTTCAAAAAAAAATCCGATCTCTTTGTGCGTGTAGTAAAAGATCAATTTTTTCACATCGGTTTTAAGCTGATGTGTTTTCTTGGTTAAAACATCTGTTTTATTTTGAATATAGATATAAATCAGCCCTTCAAATTGATTTTTGACATGTTCACTTGTTGTTAAAACCTCATTATTTTTCATTTATAACCTTTTGAAGATGTCCACACCAAGCCTAAATTTTACATTTACATCACTATTATTAAAATATTCAATGTATTAAAACAAAATAGACATCTTTTTTATTATATTGATTTTGTGTATATTGATTTAATATATATAATTTGTGATTTTTTTTATTGTTTTAAAACAATCTACCGCATTAAATATTTACATAATTGATGTATTAATATGATATTAACATCATTTCAGACTTTTGTAAAGATGTTGTTGTTAGCCATATATATCGATTTATATTAACATTGTGATGTAAAAATATATGTTACACATTGATTTAAATTATTTAGACGGTGTCTATAATGATACTAGCATCTATGCTTATGTAATAAATCGATTTCATAGCTATTAAGGCACAACCCTTTTTATTTATTATCCGATCCGATGCTTTTTCGTTATACACGTACAACCCCTTTTGCTCGATGTAAAATAAGATTTTCCAAATGATGAATACTTTTATTAACTTATAAACATACAATATACCTACAATTCACAACCTACAAAGGCCGCCAACTTATATAAGAAAGTTAGGCATCAATATTACTCTGATCATGATTTGAAACTCAGGTTCAACAACTACTCAACATAAGCAATAACTAAGGCATCAATATTTGAAACTCAGGTTAGCTGCTGTTGCAGCAAACTCTGGCATGTTACATATGACCGTGTAGAAGTAGCCCTCCAGATTAGGTACTCCAAGAATGCTCGTGAGAGTATCATCCATACTGAGCCTGCAATGCAGCAGCAAGTTGGCAATTAATCAACTCTGCTAATGCAAGAGCAAGTTGGCAATTATCATCATCATCATTTTTCCTAGTGACCTGCTTGCTGAGTTGCTGGTCCATAATCCTTTTAAAAACAAATGATACATAGTGTGAGAATGAGAAGTGAACATGATGACAAAACTGAAGGTATAGTACGAGAGGTACAATATCCAAAGGAAAGTATCTTCCAGGACACTTTTGAATGTTTTGCTGCTGCACCCATTCCTCCCATTGATTTCCAGTATTTTCTACGAACCTTTTGAATTCTTTAATTGCACCCTGTCAAATTCTTCAGTTGCACCCTATCAAGCTTCCAACACAAGCAGAAAATAACAATGCTGAATGTAAAGCTCTGCCGCTGCCTGCTCTGGAATGTCAACCCACCAGACAACTTTTCCACTTCAACTTTAGGGAACAACTCCATTAAACAATTTGAATGATGTCATGCCAGGCCAATCCCCTGGCTCCTTGACCCAATTTTGGCATATATACTCATCTGAGAGCAGAATAAATAATGAATAATAGACTCTACGTTGAATAGTTAGCAATAAGAGCTGTGAATTATTCATAAGAATATGGAAAAGAAATACCAGATGGGAGACATATGTCAGGTATTCACCGGCAAAAAACAAAGAATTATTGCAACGAAAAACCTAGAGAAGTCAAAGACTCAGCCCTTCACGTCAACCATATCATAGTCATTCACTTAACCTGGTAAAGCAACAAATCAATTCTATATTACTTTTAAACCAAAGGAGAAGGATCAACTCCTGCCCAAATGTTAGCACTCATCTTTAATAGACTACAAAAACTATCACTTGTCATCCACTCATCTTTGAGAAAGCAAAAACCCTAGAAAATGAAACAGGATATTCATACATTACAGAACTAAAATGATCATTTAATAGCAGCTCTAAATAGCCCCCGAATTCAGCATCGCAAGCAACTACAAATCAGCTCCATAACACCACAAAAATGTATTCCCAACAGTGCATACAAGCTTATACAGCCCAAGAATGTAGCACCAAAAATACAGTATCAACAGATGGAATTAATGACATCTAAACCAGTCTCAAACGCATAAGCACTGATTAGATTTTAATGCAATCAAATCAGCCCCTAAAACTGAGGAAAAACTACAGCAAAAAGATCTAAACAACAAGATGAGCGCAAAATGAACCCAAGTCCGCCCATGCCACCAACTAAAGCAAGAAGCAAGGCCAAAACTCAAAAGAACATGTATAGGTCTGGTTTTAAGAATGGAATCATCAATCCACCAATTTAGCTCATGTGAGTATGGTTCATTGTATTTTTTTTAGCAAATGCTTTTCAAAGATAGTTTGTCTTAGACATAATTTTATAGCTTATCTTCTTGTCAAGATATCAAATTCCAAACACTTCAATACATACTTTTTTTTTAAAAATATAAGTTCTTTTTAACTCATACTATGGAACTGATAGGTCAACAAAATCCTACCTGCTTGCCCAAGTATAAATGGTATACACGATTTGCCGCTCCTCCAAACCTTCAGGCTAGTCATGCGGGCTAGAAGAGAACCTCTAGCAAGGACATTAGTGGCCAATGCTGTTGGATTCCTTGAGAAATAAAACCAATAATCCCCGCCACTAGAACAAAACCTCCTGTACATATCAAAATTTTGCTTTAATTAGAGGATTCTTAAGAATTAGAAAGTTACATATGACAATATCCTTGATGCAAAGATGCACGGGATCCACAAACACAAGCTTACTCACTGAAAGGAATCCCGAAACAGAAGTCATGTATCATTGCCGCCGGTTTCTTCTCAGTGAGAATTGGTTCTACTAATCCATTAACGCCAACCTTTTCATCCACAGGTTCTTCTGTAACAGGATATGTCTCTCTTGTCTCGTTTGTGCTTGATCTTATTAAATAAGCTATATAACGTAAGTTCAGCTTATTCCCCATTGTATAGGTGCCAGGATCAGGTCTTTCAAGGCCTGCAACAACTGCGAACTACACAGGATTTTCAACAAGTTATAACTGTTTTGTGTGCCAAGAGCATAATAAGTTCTATAAAAAATAATCCACTTCCTTTGCAAGTGATTGCACTAGTTCCAAAATACAAAGTATAAATATATTATCATCCTTTGATGGGAAAATTAGATCTCCACTGGAAGGAGGGTAATGTTACTCCTGATAGAGTTTATAATTAATATGATGCAATTGCAAAGTAACACCTAATTCTAGGGAACATGTGGCGAGGGTATATAATGGTAATTACCTAATACCTTACCCTGAGACAATTGACAATGACCTATGACTGGATTCAACTATATGAGATCGCAATTCACAAAATAGAGTTTATAATTAACATGATCATTGTCTAAAACAACGAAATTTCGATTTTTTTCATTAACGATTTCTACATATTAGTTTATCGTATACGCACACAAGTCTCAATCGAGTAAATTCCACCACGGAATCAAGCAACTGAAAACTGAAAGTCAAAGGACTAAAACGCGGAATACAAAATGAAAAAGGGTGATCGACAATTCGAGCACTCAGTCATCTCTAAGCCACAATGAGGAATTGTTATTGTCAAAACTAATATCACTATATCAATGGGAAATTCAATATGTAATATAAGTAAAAATCTAGGCAGCAACACAAAGCAACAATATCAGTATATCATTGAGAAATTGATTAACAAAAGGTCAAAAGCTATTAACAAAGAACGAGCAGAGAGGGCGACAAGAACGAAGAGTTGGAAGAGAATATGATAGGACTAATAAAAATAGACCTTTAAAAACTTTGCTTTGCAAGATTGAGGTCTGATTTTGCAAATTGAAGGTTTTGTAGTCCCTCCAACTAACACTGTAGACGCCAAAGATTGATAATTTAAAGGAAGCTTTGTTCTCCCAAGGATATCTGTAGAAACAAAGGCACCAAAAAAAAAACGTTTGTCAAAGAACGGAAGTAGCTACCGAAACCGTGAAGATTAAACAAAATTCCAAGGAAATCGATGGTCCGGCAAAAAAAAAAAAGAGCTCCAGTATACAAATTGTTTCGATTTGCCAACAAATCGACCGCTAAATAGCTAAAAACCTCAAAATCTAGGGCTAAAAATGGGGAAAACCAAAAGGCTAGGGTTTTTCATTCATGGCAGTAACAGAAATTAAAAGCGACATTGCAGGCTAGGGTTTATGAGAGAGAAGAAGAAGAGCTTACCAATGGCGCCAGCGCCACTAAGAGCGACATTGCAGGCTATCTCTCGCCATCTTTTCCCTTCCCCCTCCATTGTCAAAAAACAAAAACAAAATCCAAATTAAAATTGATGGAAGATGGTGAGAAAATGAAGAATGAATGGTTGGAGTGAGAACGGGAAGAAAGAATGGTTGGATGCTCCGTAAGGAGCGTGCCCTGAGAAAAAATATGGTGAGGTTTAGGGTTTCGGATAGGGATTGTGCTAGAGAGAGAGACAGAGAGCAGTCACAAAGATGAATGTGTCGGCCGATGCTTGAGAATTCTCAGATCCGATGAGAGAGAATGGTAAGGTTTGAGGTTTCGGGCTACCATCGGAAGAAAGAGGTCGAGATCTCGGATATGGGGGAGAGGACGAGGAGAAGTTAAGGATGAAAGTAGAGATCCAGAAAGAGGAGAGTTGGCGGCGGCGGTTGTGGCGGTGGTGGTGGCGGTTTACAGAGAACATCGGGAGAAAGAGGCCGAGATCTCAGATCTGGAGGGAGAGGAGGATGAGAAGTTGAGGATGAAAGTAGGGATGGAGAAAGAGGAGATTTGGTGGCGGCGTAGTGGCGGTGGTAGCGGCGGCGTTGGCAAAAGTGTACAGAGAACATCTCCAGTTCATACATTGGGAGAAAGGAGGTCGAGATCTCAAATCTGGTGGTGAGACTGAGACTAAAGAAGAGTGAAGGTAGAGACATACATACATAGGATGGATGTCTGGGCGGAGTGTTGAAATTTTATTTTTCAAAGTAGGGGTGGGTGTTCAAATTTTTTTAAGTGTTTCAATTCCGCGCTTTCCAACTTAAAAATTCAAAATAGTGCGTTTTAGTTTTTTTTAGAATGAATAATTTTACATCTGTTAAATTTTTTAACCGATGTCTAATATTTTTTTAACGTCGCAAATTTAAAAACTGATTTAACAAACTAATTTAACATCTGATGTTTTTTTGACAGACTTAAATTACATGATGTCTAATTACAGTATTCTAGTAGTGCCTGAGACTTCTTTTAGAGGATGTTATCTGAGTTGATGTTGGTGAGTCTATATGAGGATTAATCATGGCTTAAGAGTGGAGACGGGCGAGTGGGGATTGTGTTTTACTTTGTCTTGTGATGATGTGAGGATTTTCTTGCTTATGTGATTTATTAATATGTACTAGCATGCTGTTATATAGCAATCATGATGAACCTGATATGGAATGATATTTCATGTTGATATGCAATATGACAGTCTAGTGGTAGTGACAAGTATTATCATGATATATCGATGCATTGCTATCATGTTATGTTGTTTTAAAAGCATGTTAGGATGTGTTGTGATATGATATATGAATTATGAGATAATGACGTGATGCTATGTGAGAGCATGATGTTATATATTATATGGTTGGTAAGCATGATTAGGGAGATATTAAATGATGAATATGATTTGGAGCATGAATATGACTTGTATATATATGAAATGATGGCGCGTGACTGCTAAATAATCGTTATATGGTATTGTGATGAGTTAAGATGATGTTTTGTGAATAATCGTTATATATGAAATGATGGCTAACCTTGCAAGTACCAATGTTTGACGTGATAAATCTGTTACGACAATGCTGGATAGAATTTGGATAGGACGACTATGTGAATTTATGCGTAAAATGAAATCCCTTGCTGTGACTAATCCTACTATGATTGCGGTGTTGGTATGCTATGGTGAGATACCTTTTATGACTTCTGGTGTGATGTCGAGACGTTTGTTATGATTTTGGTATGTTGTTGAGATGCATATTATGACCTTTAGTATGATATGGAGATGTCGATGTGACATTGTGGCACTGTGTTGGTATATGTTGAGACTTATCGTATGATGTACTGGTTGGAGATTGGTTGGTTTATGCGGTTATGCATTTCTTATGGCTTATGAATCTTGCTTGAATTGAGACTGATAGATTGATTTGATTTTGGAAACTAGGAAGAGAATATCGGATTAGCCCTTAGAGGTGGATGATTCCACCTCTCGTGATCTGAAATTGCTCGACTAAACCTCTGATTGAAAATTTTGAACAGTTTTGAAAAGAAATAACTTGGAGTTAAAAGAATAAACGCTATCGAGAATTTCAAATGATTTTGGGGTCAATCTTTCCATTTACAAAATCTTTTGAACCTTACAGAACCGGATTTACATTATGGCGCCTCACAAAGTGGATACAAGCATTTATAGGTGCAGTTATAGATTGCTTGCTAAGACCTAGTCGGGACGCTATGATGCTTTTGAGTTATGATATGACCAAGAAATCGGGGTAAGGATGTGATAGGGCCCTTATGAGGTGCTTACGGGATGGGGCTGAGATTTGATTCATTCCAGCACACAAGCAATTGTGTTTACATAGTTAGGCAATTTAGAGAGCTTAGAGAGAGAGGTCGAGTAGAGTTTGGAGGCAAAAGCATTGTGGCTTTGTTCGGTTTGTACTTTCTCTATTTTAGTTCAATGCAAGTTATTTTCTTTAATTAGTTGATGCTTGTTACCATGATGAGAAACGAGTAGTCGTGTTACTTCTAGGGTCGGGGTGAGCCTGACGATAGCCATGTGAGTTTATGCATCACGTATGATCTTTATTGCGATTTCATCTTCTATCCTTATTCGCATGATTCATTTACGAAAGTAGTAGGTGATCCTTATTTGTATTATTGAAGTGAAAGTGATCTTAATATGAATTTGGATTAATTATGTGAAAAGGGTAGTAACAATTAGGGTTTATGAGAAAGCATCTATATTCTTAATTGTTAATGACGAAAATTATTTGATGAAAAGACATAATCCTTTATACTTTGGCATAATTCTTGCATGGTTATTGTTGTGGCATTGAAACCCCGATCTTGGAAGTTTTTAGTTAATTGATTTACAAAACCCAAAATCTGTGTTATTTCTGCTCATACATATTCTTATCCATCCTTATATTCTTCGGACGTTCTTTTCCGACACCTTTTATTTTATTTATGCAATTTACGTTTTTCTATACTCACAGTCGACATCGACCAAGTCTGGTCGATATCGAGTGCCACTGAGGTCGATATCGAGTGCTTCCCACTCAAAATCGATCATGTTGTTTCTGTTGTGCAGGTCTAAAGGTGAAAATTAGGGTGATTTTGGAACTGAAAAGGCGAGCGCTGACACGCTTAACTCGTGGATACGATCCTGATTCCCTACCACTACATCGGGAGAGATTCTTGTATTTTATTTGCTTGGATAAGGAGTTGGTTTAGTTTATATCCACCCCTTATACTTATAATTTTAGAAGCAATGTCTTCCTAAAAAAATTGAGCCACGTGTCCTTCCCTGAACAAAGTTAAGAATCACAGTTTCACCTATCTCCCACGTTCTCCATTCAACCGCTCTCAAATTCCCAAATTCTCAACTCTCCCTCTTCACCTCAACTTCTCCCCTCTCTTGCTCTGTGTATGTGAAAGAAAAACGACAACCATGGAGCACATATGCAGGTGCTATTCAATGCTTGGGGGTGTGAAGCCCAATCAGAGCAGATGAAGGCACCGTCATCGTCGATCGCCACCGCGTCATCTTTCTCTTCGTCGAGCGTCAAAGTGAAGTAGTTTTATACGGTGGTGGTGGTGGCGATTGTTGGGCAATCCTGCAAAGATCGAGAGGGTTAAGAGGAGGAGGAAGAGGCGGAGAGGAGGCAAAGGCGGTGGCGGCGGCTAGGGCATGTCACATCTCTTTCTCTCTATTTCATTCAATCCTCCCCTCTAATGGCGGACCAAAGCCGATGGTGGTAACTGACCATTGCCCTCGCTTCAAGGTTGTGGTCGACGTCAATGGAATTTCCTTCACTTCCCCTCCTAACTGTAACACCAGTAAAGAGGCCCAGAACCATGCTGCCAAGCTTGCCTTTGAATACTTCACTGGTGCTGATTTCTCTCCTTCATCTCATCTGTTTTAATTTTGGAATTTCATTTCAATCTTGCCGATTTCTTTGTGATTTGGGAAAATGGGTTGGTGGCTAACCTAATTTACAGGCATTTGTGCTGATTTTGTTCATTATTAGGGTTTTCACAGGATTAGGCCCAACTGGATGATTTACCATAGATGAACCCTTATTAACATGAAATTGTTTGTAATTTGCTGCAAAGATACAATTTATGGATATGTTGCTTCAATTTAAACTACCCAATCAATTTAGGTTTTGATTTTGAGGAATAATCTTTAGAAATTAGGGTAATAGCGGAAGGCCAAGAGAGGGCTACGAGATGGAGAAGATGCTGAAGAATAAGAGAAATTGGGGAAAGAACGGGAGAACGAGTATGATGAAGTTATAGAGAGCTCATGTTCAAGGAGGACGGTCAGGAGTATGCTCAGGTCATTCGTGTGCTCGAAAATGGACATTGCGAGATGCGCAAGATGCAAAAGATGCACAAGAAGGTTTATATATAATTGTTGTTAGCGAAATCATCATCTTCAATCTTCAAGATTATCAGGTATTCAATGCTTTTCTTTTTATATTGAGAGATATGATACTGAGATTCATTCGTTTATAATGCCACATTTGATTTTGGTTTTTGTTTTATTCAGTTTCATCATTTTTTAAATCTATTTTGATATTACAATGGAATGGGGTGGATAATTTATTGGATTGGAATGTGTAGTTGGAGATTTAAGTTGAGTGAACCATTTGATTTCGAGTGAACGGGTTCAGATTGCAAGCAAGGGCAAGAGCGGGATATTTCCATCGGGGATAATTTATGCGAATGGATGGTTTTTTTGTGCTTCATAGTTAAGTAAGGGATGGATATGCAATGTGAGTAGCAGATTAAATTGGAGACGGAGGGAAAGTGAGATGATTTGAAAGAGAGGAGATTGAGGGGTACGTTGCACGTCAACGGTACACAACGGTATGGAGAGGTGTAGTGACGATGCGAAGAGCAAGTTTTTTCCCTCATAAGTGCCATGTTGGTTTTGATTTTGTTTAATGGTGCTTTGATTTTATGGAAAGGGAAGTTTTTCTCAGTAAAGCTTGTACCGGTGCAGGAATTTAATTCAAAGCTCTTTGATTTTAGGATTGCAAAGGCCTATTGAAGATTTAACACATGTTTCACAATCTGAACAGATGAGGAGGATGAATTTTTTTATTCAAATGAAAGCTGTAATTGAAGCACAATAGGATAACAAGGATGAAGTTGAGAAGCCATGCATGAATGAGGACGACAATGGTGTTCATCTTCCTCCTTATTTGAGTTATAATAAGGTTTATTTCTACGTCGATTTTAGCTTCCTCTTACTAAATTTTGTTGGTTCAGTTCAATTGATCTAATTAAGGGTTTTTATTCATGTTTAATTTCATTAAGTTGATCAATTCTAGGGCCTTGGACATTTGTTTCTAGGGAGGAACAATCAAGTATCAAGGGGGATTTCAAAATTTTCATTTTTATCAAAGCTTTCATGTTTTAGATTTCAACATGCATTTTTATTATTCATGTTTTTTGACATTTATTTCAAGGCGATGCTTTGAGAGAAAATATTTGTAATGTGTGGCTCATGTGCATTGTGCTCGTGATCATGATAATTCTTTCTATGGTATTTATATAGCTTCGTATTGAGTTGGTGTTCATGCTTTGAGAGAAGATGTTTAATCCCTAATTTTATTTCAAAATTTTGATCATCGATAGCCTAATTATTTATATGATATTTATAGCTTTTAATTGAGTTGGTGTTGTTTTCCTCTTTTATAAAGAATAGTTTGAACTGCTCAACTGAAGACTACAAGTTATTTCTCATGTTAATGTGTTTACAACATTAATTATTAAGTTAGGTTTTCAACTATATAAATCTATAACTTGTAAACAATTATGATTAATGATTAATATATCTCATGTTATATGTGTGACTATTTTTAAAAAATCATTTTAATGGTCATATAATGTGTAAATTATTTTCTTTCAACTTTCAAGGATGTAGAGCTTAAAAGGCTTATTTAAGGATAAATGTAGACCTCTCACATGAGTTCAATAGTTGCAAATATAGATGTATTAATTGAAGCTTTACATGAGTTCAATAGTTGCAAATATAGATGTTTACAGGAAATTGGGAACCATGTTAATTACTTGCTAGATGTGAAGGGGTGGCAATAACTTGGTAGATGGTTTGGAACTTTGAACTACTCATCAGTCAAGGCAATGGGCATGCCAAGGTAAAGCAAGTTGTTGACTTTACCTACACCCTTCCTCCCTCCCTGTCTCTTTATCTAATGTATCAATTATGTCTATAATTTCTGAAATAGTTTTTCATGTCATTTGCTCTAATTCACCCTGTCAACACCAACTGAACTTATAATTTATTTTTTCATATTTCTTGCATTTTTATTGGTTATCATTTAAATTCCAGTTTCCATATTAATATTCTTGGCAAATTTTTTATTTATCATGATGCACTTCGATAGAAATACAACAAAACGAGCTTATATTGAAACCTAAGGGTCTAGCTCTCCATCATAGAGGATGAATTAATAGTAATCCATGGAGCTTCTGCTGCCTCACTCACTACCTACATGCTTTCTGACATCAACCGATGGATAAGGCCATGGTACATGGTAATGGTATACACGAGTGACACCATAAGTTGTGAATTACGTACACTTTTTGCCTCCTAGGCATAGTTTATTATAATCTATTTATTAACTAATATTTATTTGAGTAGAGGACCAAAGGTCCATTGATTTAACCCACTAATAGAAGAATCTTTTTCTCATGTCAACTTAAGGAAAAAAAAGACAGAAGATGTGTTTGAGAAACTCTAAATGGAGCTAAGAGAACTCATGGGTGATAGGTATAATCTTTTCATGGGGGAGGAACCTACCTTTGGAGGATCAAATACTTTTGAATGGCAACGAGTTAGTTTAGATAATCTACGAAAAGAAGTTTTAGAACCAGGGCCAACCCTTCTGTGGCAATATATGATCAGCATCTTGCTATTCCTACTCACTATTGGTTTGTCGGTGGAATTAAGAATTGTATATCAGGTATACATTTATATAATAAATATATGGCTTTATTTTTTCTCATCTTTATATATGGCTTTAACTTCGGTGAATGAGTGAATATGATTTCCAACCATTAGGCCGTCTCTTCCAATTTCAAAAGTTGAGAAGCCAGTGTAGGGGGAGGGTACTGCACTAGAGAAGCAGGTGAGGAGGGGGTGTAGCCAAGGAGAACCCAAATAGGCTAACAAAAATGCATTCGAGAAGCCGGGGTTCACCGATGGCAAAGAGAAGACAGGGTTCGTATCCCTCATGATTCAAGTTTTAATAAAGCTATTTCTACATTTATTTTGGTTTTCTTATACATATTTCGTTGTTTTAGTTCAATTAATAAAATCCAGATATATTTTTTTAACCAAACTTACTTTGTTCAGTTTAAAGGGTGTTTCTATCTAGCACTCCTTCCTTTGATTATAGTTTATTGATATTTCGGAGACGGATTTGCAATTTTGATTAGGTTGTGCTTAATTATGCCGAGTTGGACTTATTTCTGTTTTAGTTTGTTTCTTAACAAGTGATTATTTTGCATGTTTTGTTGTTTTAATTACTTCATATAATCTTTTGGTGGATAGTTATGTGGTTTGAAGTTTTATGGTTTCAACATCATTCTACTTTTCATGAATATGTCAATTTTTATTAATGTTTCATGACCATACCATGAAAATAATCATGGTCGTAATTAGATCAAACCACACTTAAAAAGGGTTGCGGATAATTTCACTGGAATGTCATGCAATACATTACGATCATGAAGAAAGTGAAATAAAAATATGGTCATATGAAGGGGATATATTGTCGTTAGACTCTAATGAAAATAAACATGATCTCATAAAAATTCATAACACACAACATTGATATTATTCAGTCTATTTCATAGGCTAGCTATGAAAAAATATATGATGATGAAATTAAGGGCGGACCATGAAATACAAAAAGATTTGGGGGGGGGGGGGGGGGAATTGCCTTTTTTGTAAGAGGTTTAAGCCAAATCCTTTGTACGAGAGTTTTACCATCAATTAACATCATCAAGCACGATACTTAAATCTTATAAATCTTTCAATCCTCTAACCAATTTCTTCATTCACAACTCATTCGAAGATTGCTCATCTTTAGTCTTCCATCAATTTGTTAAAGTACTTACCTTTTTCTTCCGACGTGATTAGTTTATCTTTACTATTCATTAACTTCATTCAAGATTTTAATACTTTAGCTCCGTAGAAAATATTTCAAATAGTGGCAAGGTAAGGAGAATGAGCAAAACGGTATGTTATTGGAAAATTGATATGTGGTGCGTATTTGGATTAGATGGGGAATGGACGGATTGCTCTGGAGTGATTGTTTACACATGGAACGAAAGGAGCAATAGACCAAAAACCGGAAGTGCTAACTGGAAGAAGAGGTGGAGTTGCTACTCTGGATATTGTGCATGTGTAATGTGTTTAGTATGCATAAGTCTAACTCTGGGCACCTTTTGTACTATAAGACAGACCTGGAAATCAATTGATATATACACTCCAAGGCTAAATTTCTTACATCAATCTGCAATTATAAATTAGTAATCTATAATGTGTGATTCGGTATTCTATAATCTGTAATCTGGAATCTGTAATGTGTGATTCGGTATTCTATAATCTGGAATCTGGAATCTGCTTTAATCTATAATGTGTAATCTATAATATGTATAAAATCTATAAAACTGAATTTGTAAATATGTCAAATTATAAATCTGTAATCTATAAAATTGAATTGTATTAAGCTGAAATCTATTAAACTGAATTTTTATTAAGTTGAAATATGTAAAGCTGGATTTTAAAATCTGTATGAAATTTGTGAATCTGTAAATCTTAAAACTATAATATGTAATATGCAAAACATAATCTATAGTGAGTTGAAATATGTGAAACTGAATTTTTATTAACCTGTATTAATATTTTTAAACTTGTGTTGTATTTTGGTCTAGAGTAGTGATTCGCCTCCAGATTGCTTGTGAACTGGTGATGACTCAATCTCAGCGTGTCATCTGGCGTTTAGTATGTGAAATGGATAAGCCTTGCATCTTCACTGCCTCCACTTGTGAATTGGTGAGGACTCAAACTTAATTCATATTTTTCTTCTAATTTCACCAATTGAAACATTGATTTTCTTCTCTAAAATAGTGGACGGTTTGAGTCGAAAGTGATATGCATCAGTGTTGCCTATTGATCATTAAAATCGATTCAAAAAATTGTGTTTATGAATATTCAGTAATATAAATATTAAGTATAAAAGAAGTGAAATAGGGTTCTATGATCATGAACCATGTATTTGTCTGTCATTTTTATCTATTTATCGAGAATTATGTTTTCATAACTATTACTATGTATTATGCAAAAGTGTTTTTGTTATATCCAACTTTTATGAGTTTTGCAACATTAAATTATGCTGGTCTTTTTGTTATTGATTAAATAGAACTAGAGTCTCCAAAGTAAATCTTACAGATTTAAGTAATAATGAACTTAATCAAATGGATCACTGAACTCCCCTCTTCTTCTTTTTATTTTATTTTATTTTTTGTCTACGGTGAAATAATTGGCTTAGAAAATGCTATTCAACTTAACAGTCCTTAAGGGAAGTCATTGTGTCACTGCAATTGCAGATTCACAGGAGGGTTGTGTAAATTATGATAATGAAAGCATTTTAAATGAAGAAAATGAAACACAAATCGAGTTTGAGACTTTGAGGTATTGGGGAGTTTGAGACTTTGATGTATTGGGTTGATGTTCATGAGTACTGTGTAGTTTGTTGTATTCGCTCTTTTGCTCATGGAATATCATTTAGATTGGGCCATTATTGTACCCACTTGAACAGTTTGGCTTTTGTTGCAATGACTCTCTCTGTCATTTAAGTGAAGACATGATGTCCTTAAAAAGCTCACACAATTTAGGGTAATGAACAAATTCATAAAAGTGGCTCGCACAATTCAAGGGTTGTTGGGTTCGAAGGGTGATGCGCGCTGATTTTAGGCTCCTGTTTTTTCTGTTTTCTTCTGACTGTTTTGAAAAAAATGTGGTGACGTTTGGGAGCTTTTCAGTTACTCTTGTGTTGTTGCTGTTATTTTTTTGAAGGATTGTTGGTCTTTTGTTTAGTGCGAAATTTGGGTTTGATTATTATTGCATGTATTGATTTTGATTGTTATTCTTTTGTTTTTTCGCAGATTCTAGGAGCTTGCTACTACCCCAAACTTGTGTGTAGCTACTGCTATGTTCCCCAGCAAGATCTTGGACACTACTTTTGTATTACATATATGGTTCCTTTATAAGAAGCTTGTAATACACATGGGGTTCTCTTCTATTGTGAACGCTGGAATTTCGAACACTTTAAAAGCTTAATATCTTGAATGATTGAGACTAGGTCCTCCTTCGTATAAGATTGAGGTGTGTTGTTGGAAAACAACTTTGTTGAGGTTAGGATAGCTGAAATCATTATGGTGAACATGAATACATACACACTAGGAGTAAAGAGGAATAATGCCCATATATCGAGCTATAGATAAATAAGAAAGATATATGTTTATGGTGAATCTTTTTTTGAACAATTCACAATCTTTCTCGAAAGGCACACTTAAATATAGGATATTAAATATCCGAAAGGTGCACTTAAATATAGGATATTAAATATCATTTTTAATGATTTAATTAGATTTATAGGGTTTATACATTTAAACCTAGGTTATCTTTTTTCTCTAATTGGTTTATAACTTAGAACAATTTGAGAGATATATTATGGTATGTAACACATAAAATGTCATAGAGGATCGATCTGCACTAAGTTTATTATGATCGACAAGAAGTATAAGACTTCTTTTCCTTACTTTTAAGTAGGGAGGATATTATAAGAAGTGTGAACACAACTAATCTACTATTCTTTGTGAAATTTGAATTATCATCATATCGATAGAAGATTTTTTCATGACAATCGAAAACTTCAAATAAGTGCATGTTGAGGAGAATCAGATTTCATACCAGGCTAGATACTTGCCAGATTATGACTATACAAGATTTCTCCTCTTTTTTTTAATGCTTTAGCTATACAATGTTTATACATTTAAACTTAAGGTATCTTCATTAAATTGGTTTATAATTTAAACCAATTTAAGAGATGTAATATGATGTGTAATAGATAAAGTATCATAGAATATCCGAACTCAGTTTAGTTATGCCAAAAACTATAAAGTTTCTTTTCATTGCCTTAACGTAGGAGAAATGTGGAAATGACCAATTTACTATACTTTAATTTGAAGTATCGATCGTCTCAAGAAAAGACTTTACCATGATACCCAAATATTTTGAAGAACGACAAGGCAAGAACCATAAGCAAAATGGTAAATTTGCAAAAAAAAAATTGATGAGTCAAGTATTTTATTTAAAACGTCAAATTTGACCAAAAATATTTTGAAAATGAAGTATCGATCGTCTCGATAAAAAAACTTTACCATAACAACCAAAGATTTTGAATAACATCATGGTGAGGGGCATGAGCAACAATTCAAATAAAATATACTCATGGTATGAGGGGAACTAAAGCGGAAAATTTCATAAAAAAGACTCATCCGTACAGAGTACGTACTAGTTTCATATTTATTTCATAACTAGTTTCCTTCCTAACAAAGCCCCAAATCGATTTAGATTCGAATATGAGTTTTCGAATTAGGGCTTTTAATAGATCTTGTTCTTCAATAGGGGCGCCTGAAAAAGGACTTGCCGGTGTCAGTGTGGTATCGATGCGGCCGGAGTCGGGTTGGGACAGCCGAAGTCGGTTTGAGACAATTTAAGCCGGGTTAGATCAAGTGGAGCCCAAGATGGGGCTCCCTCTCTCTCTCTTTCTCTAAATTTCTAGAGAGAGGAAGAAAGAGTGTTTCCACCCACATATTGAAAAAAAAGGGAAAATCACTCGAAACAGGGGAGGACAGAAAAATCAACGCTTCCAATTGCAGTTGGTGTTCGTCATGACTTTGATCATTTCAATTTCACGATATAAACCCTAGCAGGCAAATTCTCTCCCTTCTCTCTATCCAGCAACTCTATCTCCGATTGCTTCACCTATGGCTTTTGCAGCAAACACTCAGTGGTGCAGAACTTCCACTATATCACCTTTATTCGTCTCTTCCAAGGCAAATCGACTCCCTCCCTCCCAAGCTAGAGTTTCTTTCAAACCCCTAAAAATTAGGGCTTCCTCTTCCGTTGGTTACTCCAATGTGATTGTTCTTGATAAGCAATCCGCACCGGTCAAAGTATGCTCCAAGTTTATCTTAGTTTTTTGCCCCCAACTTTGAATTCTGTTGATTTTACGGCCGTAGCTATGTACTTTTTTCGGTTTGAATTCTAGAATTTTGAAATGTAGAAATTGTACTTCAGATTTGCGTCTGGTAAAACAGTTCAGTGTGTGATCGAGTTGTTACAGTTCTGAGTTCGTCTGTGAGATGTGTGTGTGCCTGTTGGATAATTTTTATGTGTATGGCATTTCAGAGTAGCAGTTGGCAATGGAGATTCAAAGAACACAGTGTAAATATATACTATGAAGAACACAAGAGAGAGGGCAGTCAGCCCGAAAAGAATATCCTCATGATTCCCACTATTTCAGATGTTAGCACTGTGGAGGAATGGAGAGCAGTGGCGAAGGATCTGATCGAACGTGATGGCAGCTTGAATTGGAGTGCCACCATTATCGACTGGCCTGGTTTGGGGTATTCGGGTAAGCCGAAGCTTGAATACAACGCAGATGTGATGGAGAAGTTCCTGGTTGATGTGGTGAGGTCATCTGATAGTCCTGTATCTACCTCAGGTGACTAAATTGCTCACAGTTCCTTTCTGCTCTTTTATCAAATAGCTGATGCATTCTGCATATTAACTGCTGATTTTGTTTGTATTAGTGAGTCCCTTTTATGATCTTATTATGAAGTGATAGACGAGATTAAGAGAAAGAGTATGCTTTTATGGATTGAAGATGTGATCTGCATAGATGAACTATTATTAGTCCTTGTACTACCCCTGCAAGACTACCGAACTTGGAGTTAGGATTTGAAGTTCTAGACTTCTTGTATCATTCATGTGGTGAAAACTTACTTTTATGGGGAAGAAAGCATTTTCTGCTGCATATGGCGTTTCTTCACTCTAACTTCTGCTATGTTGACAAGTGTTCACATGTAGCGAGTAATCCCCCAACCAGTTTACATCTGTTGCATTGTTTCAGAACATTATTATTCACCTCCTCTGACCTCTCTCTGGAATCTCATCAAAGTTATGAAGCCTCATTTTTCAAAATCACCCCCAAACATGCTTATGTTTTATGATTGTTATCCACGGGAGGTGAACTTCCCACTAAAGACAAGTTATTCTACATTGAGTTCGATCTTGTTTTAACTTGTTGAGGAAATTAGCATGAAACTCAAGAACACCTTTTCTTCTTTAGCAACTTCAGCAATGCAGTCTGGACCCAGATTCATTAGTGGATGCAACAGCCCAAGCAAATGAGTGCTGTCAAAGTCTCAAGCGGCTCAGAATGAATGCAAAAGCTTTTCTTGGAGGTGCAAAGCCAAAAAGATTGCCTTAGCTCCATATACTCCATTTGGATTGCCAGGAATCTTGAGTTTTTTAGAACTCTTGTCTTAGTCTTGATAATGTTATTCATAAAATCTCTTTGGCTTAATCCCTCCCAATTTTTCTGGTACCTCTACTTTCGTGTATAGTGCTTGTTGTACATTTTGGTTTTTATTCTTTTGATGCCTCTTTGGCTTGCTATGTGCATAGATTTGACTGTGCAATTGGCACTTTTGTTTCTTGAAGAAACTTTGATCAGGGAATGTCTCATTTAATCGTACGAGTTAAAATATATTTGTTCGTGGTAAATGCTTGCACAGTCTTGGGACATTTAACTGGAAGGTTGCAGTGTCATTTTTTTTTGTTTTACTACAATCCATTTATCCAAATTTACTATATGGAGCCTTTCTTTGGCAGAGAGCATTAATGAGGTTATATTGATTATATTGATCTTACCATCAAAAATTTCTCCTCATGTGAGGGTTGTACATACAGTGAGCACATTTCCACTTAATTGGTGCTGATGTCTATAACTAGGAGTCTAGCATACCCTTCTGAAGCCCTCTCCTTCGTCGAAAAATCTGGAACAAAGGAAATAATTAGACAACATGCTTTGTGGTTTCTTTATCTTGCCATCCGTGTTGTTTTTTTAATCTTGTAAATCTTGCTTGCTAATGATTCATTTGTATGAAGCGTTCGTCTGATGGTTTTGTGTTAAATCAGAAAAAGATTTGGTCATCGTCGGAGGGGGTCATGCTGCAACGATTCTTGTTAGAGCTGCCAAGAAGGGTCTGCTGAAGCCATCAGCAATTGCAGCTGTCGCACCTACCTGGGCAGGTCCTCTACCCATTGTTTTTGGACGAGATTCCAACATGGAATCAAGGTAATGGTTAAATTCTTGTTTTATTTTAATTTTAGACAGCATAAAAAAAATTGTTGTCATTGGTGGGAGATTAGCCATCACCTGAAAATATGAGGAGGAAAGCAATTATGCAAATTTACAATGCTGCTTCAAAACCTTTGTCTCGCTCAGTGTGCATGAAATGTTGGGTCAAAGCCTCCATAATCTCTATTGTAGGTTTGCTATCATTTTTGGCATTGAGAAGAGGAGACATACAAGGACAATCTTATATCGAAGAGAAAATTAATAACAAGATCCTGAGTTAAGTTATGAGTATAGAGACTCCCATAGACTCATCTACGTAACCATCCTGCACCCTACTGTATTTCATAAATGCTCCTCTTCTCTTTCATTTTGATTTATAGGATTCTGGTTGTTGGTGCTTGTGCAATACATCGTTTTATATTGTGTAATTCTAATCTGTTCTTACAATATCAAATTAGGGTGTGTTTGGATTCCATTGCATTTTAATTATGATGTATTTATTTTACCTCGTTTTATGTGAGTGTTTGGTTGTACAAATAAAAATCTCATCAAAACCAAGTTAAAATAGTAATTTAACCAAATGATCACATAAATCGAGATAAAATAATTGCATTATACTCCGTAATTAATACATCATGGAATCCAAACACACCATTAATTTAAACACCTTAAAATTTTTGTTGAACAAACACCACCTTATCTATTTGCATTTATCAATTGACTTGATTTCCATGATCATTTAGATCATCTTCTTCATTTATATATCAAGCTTCCCTGAAATGTGCACTTATATATATATATATATATATATATATATATATATATATATATATATATATATATATATATATATATATATATATATATATATATATATATATATATATTATAGGGAGTGGTTCCAGAGTGCACACCCCTTAGGGTGTACCTTGTGCACAAATCTGGACCATTAATGGGAAGGAAATGGATGGTTAAGATTAAAGAAGTTTTATTTGTTTTTAAAAAAAGAAGTGTGGGGTCCACTCTTGAAAAAGAATCTCCTCACAAAACCATGCGCGTACTACTAACACCCCACCCCATCTTTGCTTTTTATTTTTTGTTTCCTTTTTTCTTTAAATAAATAAAATATTTGTGGAAAAAAATGTTTTTTTTAGGAATAATTGAATAAATGCTTTTTAAAACTCGCTTGGATAATTCCGTTTTACAAAATTGACAATTTCACCGAATAATATTTCACATACTACTGAATAATGTTCTGTTATCTTTTTTCATGTAGTTCATATAAAAAATTACCACTTTCATTAAATAATTAGGTTGTTCAAATAATTTGTCAATTCCCCTAAATAATATTTCATATTCTACCGAATAATATTATATTTTTTTCATCTAATTGAAGTCAAAATTTATCCATTCTACCGAATAATTTGTCTCATTCTGTCGAATAATGTTAGAATCTTCAAATCCCTAAATAATACTTATAATTTATAATGACAATATTTCATATTTAACCGAATAATGTCGCACATATCACCGAATAATGTTTTGTTTTATGTTGTATGCCAAACCAAAGACTCGATATTCTGGCGAAAAATTAATTAGATTTCACCGAATAATTTATCAACGTATTACCACTGGTAACCAAAATTCGACACATTCGTCTAAATAATTGACGAAAAATCAACCAAATTATGCCCAAACCGAAACCACCGAAATCTCCCTTGCCAATCGCGCAATCCAAATCGCCAGATCCAAATCGCCTCCATAGACGCCGCCAGATCCAAATCGCGAGATCCAAATCGCCTCCACAGACGCCGCCAGATCCGCCCCACATTCCAGTCACCGCCCTCCCGAATCGCCGGCGCTGATAGCCTTCCGGGAGCTAGGGCTGATAGCCCAAAAATCACCGCCGCTGATAGCCCAAAATCGTCGTCGACCTTTTCATCTGGATTCGATTCCGTCGGCGTCGTCGACCTGCTTTCTCCAGCCTTCGCCGCCTTCGATTGCCCATGAATCGCCTCTCCTGTTACCACCATTCGCCGGTCGCTTCACGAATCGCCAGTCGTTCACCTTGGATCCACACGAAGGAGATCTGGGCGGTGCGTGCGGTGGAGCGTTGTTGACGGGAGAGCAGACGCCGAATAAGGGTTTCTAATCTGGGCGGTACGTGCGTGCGGTGGAGCGTTGTCGAAGAAGGCGAGCGGGAGCGAGCAGAAGAGGCGAGATGATTAGGGTTTCTGATAGATGGGCTCGCCGATGGGGGGAGGACTCGGAGGAGTGAAGTAGATTGGGCGGTGCTTGACAGAGAGGGGAGAGGCGGCGATGGCGAGGAGGTATGAGGAACGATTAATGGGAGAAGGAGAGGGCAGAGGCGGCGGTGAGATCACGCGCCCCCACCCATGCTTCACAGTGAGTTGGGCAGTATTAGTAAGTTAGTGCGCGGGCCCCACCAATTTTATATTAAAAAAAAAAGAAAACAAACCTTTTAATCTCAACCATCCGATCCATCCACATCTACGGCCAGGAATCGTGCACAAGGTACACCCTAAGGGGTGTGCACAAGTTACCCAATCCCATATATTATATATATATATATATATATATATATATATATATATATATATGCTTTGCTTCAATGTGTCTGCACTTTTATATATATGACAGATCAGGTACTGTCAATGAAAAAGAGAAGCAGATTTGTGTTGTGGTTCTTTTGAGTTTTATCTCTTTGCAATGCATGTATATCAATGAACTGAAAGAAATTTTTTCATGTTTAGTTTATATCACGTTTTCGGTGTTTCAAATCATTAGATCATTAACTTTTTTCCATTCCACATCTTATACATTATCAGGTACGGTTTACTCAGGGGCACCCTTAGGGCTCCGGCAGTAGGATGGATGATGTACAATGTCCTAGTCAGCAACGAGAAGGCCATTGAGTCACAGTACAAGTCCCATGTTTATGCAGATTCTAACAATGTGACCCCTGAAATCATCCAGAGCAGATATGCCTTGACCAAAACGAAAGGTGCTCGTTACGTTCCTGCTGCCTTCCTGACAGGTCTCCTGGACCCTGTGGAATCCCGGGAGGAGTTTCTGGAAGCTTTTGCTGCTATGGAGGGCAGAGAAATACCCGTGATGGTCATGTCCGCTTCAGGTGCTCCAAGGAGATCAAAGGCAGAGATGGAAGCGCTGAGAGGAGCCAAGGGTGTCACTAAGTTTATCGAGGTCCCAGGTGCCCTTTTGCCGCAGGAAGAGTACCCTGCAGCTGTTACAGATGAGCTCTTTACCTTCCTTCAAGAAATCGGGTTTTGAAGGCGCCATAGCAACACAAAATAGAAGCTTTCCAAAACCATTTTAGATTGTTCTCGTGTGTATGAATCTTTGAGTTAGACATCATGATAGATCGACCTTCTGGTTCTACGGATTCATGCTGCAAGACTTTCTAGTATTGTGACATTTTTTGCTTGTAGGCTTATACAGGGTTCAGGTAAAATCCACCCTTCCACTTACATCTTGGGGTCAAATATTGGAGGATGGAGCACTGGTATAATATATATATCTTCTTGTAATTATTTTTGTTGTTCCTTGTAATGTTGTGCTGTAAAATAGTTCTGTTCCTGCTGTCAAGGCTTATTTCTGATACTCCCTGTTTTTGTATTTTTAACTATCGACACAAGTATTTGTGTTGACTGGGTTATTGTTGTGAAGCCCATGGGCTATAGCATCTGAGTTGTGTAGCCCAATGTCAACTAAACACATCCTTAAAAAAGGAGCAATTATAAACTTCTGTTTGGTTAAAATAAGGGCTCTACTTTTTTGAGCAAGGGGAATTTGTTTTTAGAACAGGACAGAAATACCCTTAGATATAAAGTAAATTACACACATACCCTACCCAACCACACCCTATCTCACGCCTTCTCTCTTCAAACACAAACCCAGAACCCCATTCCACCACCCGCAACCTCACGCCTTGGCCACCACTGCCCCACTGTCCACCACCCACAACCTCTTCACCGCCGTAGGGTGCGACACAACCGCCTTCCTCTAGAAGCCAGTCGAGGTGCATCACGGTCTCCGTCAATGAAGCATAAATAAATACTGCTTCATTGTTCAATTCCAAAATTTGATCTTTCAATTCCAACACTAAAAGGAAATATCAATGAAAGCAATACAAATGAATCATATAATCTTTATGAACGATAGTTCAAAGTAAAGCGATCCAATAACAGTTAATATGTAATAACCCTTAAGAAGGATTTGGGACAAAAAAAAAATGCAATTGCAGTAGTCAATAAGGTAAACGTGGTGATCAAATACAAAATCAAGATCGTGCAGAGATTAGAGATGGAATTAAGACATGTAAAGAGTAATTTCCATCAATGTGCGGGGAATTTCGAACCCGTTCTACTTGCGGTAAATACAAATCACCTTCACAAAACTAATCAGTTAAGCTCAGAACAGTCAAATTGAATTTCAAGTTGCAAAATTTCATCGGAAAGGAGAGACAGAGAGAGAAAGTACCGAAGGAATTAGGAGGGGTGAGGAGAGATATCAGCTGCGGCGGCAAGGGTTTCGGTGACGGCTGATGCTGGGGCTCCGGCGATGCCGAAATCGCCACTGCTTGCGGTGAATTGATATAAAAAATTGTCGGATAGGATTTCGAATCGGAATCAGAGTCGTCGTCACCATAGGAGGCCATCAAAGCGTTTTTGCAGCGGAGCGGGTAGCTCCTCTTCACTTCTCAGATCATTCCTTTATTCAGTATGCAAAATCCGACACACCAGCTTCCACAATGGTCACAACGACCATTGTAACATCGATCGCAACGACCATTGTAACATCGGTCGCAATGACCAGTGCGGGTTGTGGTCGCAATGACCATGTTGAACTTTAAAAATAAAAAAAAGGTCGTAACGACCATTTGACATATGATCATTGCGACCATGTAGCCCTGCGCTAAACGGTAAATTGTCCTGCACTAAACAAAAATCGTGTAAAATAATTTATAATACATCTATATCTATATCTATCTATATAATTACTTAATTCAGAATACCTTACGCTTACGTGGCAGCCTCCCCACGTTTCACTTCTTTTCACCCAATCCCGTTTTTTCTTTTAATTTTCATTATTTTTTTATCTTTTTACTAACCATTGGGTTTAATTCAAAATATCTATCTATATCTATATAATATCTTAATTTAGAATACTTTTGATGATGTGTCAACACCTCCATAATTTAAAATTTTTAAACTAATCACAATTTTCTCTAATTGTTTTTTTTCTTCATCTCTTTCAAACATTTACATTTTTCCCTTTTATTTTTTTTACCCATTTACTAACCATTGGGTTTTAATCAAAATATTGGATTAAATCTAATGTCTACTATTAATCTATATTTAAATCTTTATATATTACAATACTAATAATCTATATCAATATAATATCTTAATTTAAAAACCTTTTTATGGAGCCTAACTTTATGGTTAACATTTTTACCATTTTTTTTAAAGAATTTTCAGTCTACCTTCATTATTTTATTTATTAAAAATCGCGCCATGGCGCGAGGATGATACTAGTTTAAATTATTATACATTTAAAATAAAGAGGGAATTGTAGTAAATAACCCTTTACCCACCCAACTTTGCATGTCTAACCCACTATCCACAACATTTGCAAAGGTTAACCCCCCATCCCCACACACACACAAAATTGCAAAGGTTCCGGTAAAAAAAGGTGGAAATTAACCGGGACAGAGGAGAGAGAAAGTAAAGGTGGAGAGAGAGAGGAAGCGGGGTGGAGAGAGAGAGGCAACGGGGAAGTTAATGTGGAGAGAGAGAGGAAGAGTGAGATAGGAAGATAAAAGCGGGAAGTTTAATTTCAAAACTGTAAACTCCAACTGCCTCTCACGGGCTTACAAAAGAGGAAGAGAGAGAGGGAAACAGTTGCTCATGCAAGCCTGAGGAAAACAAGAAGAGAAGGAAGAAGAAGAGGAAGAAGACGACAAAGCAAGGGAGGAGAAGAAGAAGCGACGACAGAGCAAGAGAGGAGAAGAAGAAGCCGGCCCGACATTAAAGAGGCCGAATTTAAAGCAAGTAAACCCTAACTATGCCGATTAATTACGTTTTGATTGGATTCGTAGGGGGCCGAGGAACCGTTTGGAAGGACCTAAACTGTTTTTGATTGTGTGAAAATGTGATGAAGGGGTCAAATGGGTTGACAGTTCGCAATATCGCCCAGTCATGTAGGAAGTAACCGGCGTCAAGTTAAAAACAAAGGGTGAAAAGTTTGAGAACTGGGATGTGCGCGACTGGGAGAGAAGGGAATTTTTGGGAATGGGGAAATTTGGCAACGTTTATGTCGAATCTAACATATCAGGAGCTGGTGAGTGTATATACGTTTAGTTTAGGGGGAAATTGGCCGAAATGGGGCGAATTAGGGTTAAGGGAAATGTTAGAAAGGGCGAACGTTTATGTTGACTCGTGTGCAATTGAAGATGTACAGATTGAATAGGTGGGCTGTCATGTTTGAACATTTATGTGTCATGTGTAACTGTATTTGTGTCATGTTAAAAGTAAACTTTTGTGTTGGGTTGGGTGTGTGGAAGTGAAACTGTAGGGATGATTAAGAAACCATTGGGTGCATTCAATATTAAGATGAATAGGTTTGACATTCGATATGCGTAGGTTCTGAATTAGTAACTGTCATGTACATATTGATTGCTGGAATGTTTGCGGCCTTTGTGGGACTGATATGAAGGGAACTGTGGGTTGGGGGACACAAATTGATTTATAGAATACTGATTGTCGGTTTCCCAACATGCAGGATATCTGGTGAATATAAAAAATGTCGCATCGTAGTGTAAAGAAGATTGTCGACCGTAGAGCTCAAACCTCCGGCGTGGTAAGATGGCTTTCGTTCGAATAATGTAAGTTGTGATTGTCGTGGTGAAGTGTGGCTGACATGTTGAAGTCTGTCCATGTTGTGTACGCCGTCGAGGAAGACAAACACTTCAAAGCAAAAATTAACCAATACTCCCAGTTGCCGCTCCTAGTAAACATTGACAATCGGTTGAGCGAGTCCCATTTGAAGCGCCTGATGGACAGCTCGGTGGGGGGCGTTGCAAGACTGGGCACAAGGGTCCAGTTCTCCGGGCAACTTGTGAAATACCCCAAATTATCTTTCGGTATTTCGTTTTAAGTAAATATAATTTTCGTAATAAAAGTTATTTTATTTTTGAACTTAGAAAATTTAAAGTGGATATATATAAGTTTTATAACTAGTTAAAGTTCAATACGACATTTAATTTATACCGATTAAATAGACGCAACAAATGTCTATAAATATCATATATATATATATATATATATATATATATATATATATATATATATATATATATATATATATATATATATATATATATATATATATATATATATATATATATATATATATATATATATATATATATATATATAAAGATATTTTTTCCCTATATTTATTTTTCTACACACCGTCACGGAGATTAGGTAATAACACTAATCTAGCTGTTGCGTGCAACAGATCGAGCATTTAACAAAATTCTTCAGGCGGATTTGGTTCCGGGCAAATCTGGTTGTTGGCGTACAAATCCTTTCGGAGATTGATCTCGATCCTCTTTTCCGTAATAACTAATAGGGAAAACTAATTAAAATACCATCACCTTTGGGGGTATGGTAAAAATATATCCTTAACTTTCAAATGTAATAAAAATATCCCGACCTTTGAGGGTAGTGGTAATGTATCACCAAATGTTTTTTCATGAGTTAAAAATGCTAACAATGTAGCCTACATGGATTTTTTTATAAGGGTTTTCTTAAACAGTGTCCTTAGGAAAAAATAAAGAGATGGATCGAGTTCATACCCAACGCCTTTTCCTCCCTCATATCTTCTTCCATGGCCGCCTCTTGAATTGTCATCCAGGTAGCTCATGGTTCCTCTTCAATGTCAGTCTTCCACCCTCGTGGTCGACTATCTAGAGTTGTCTCTTTCACATCTTCTTCCCCTTTGATTCGTTCACGAATTTGGTTGAGTAAGTTTTATTTTTTCCCCTCTTCGTTGTTGTCCTCGTCGTCGTCGGTTTGCTATTAGGAATAGTCGTGTTGTGTTAATTTGAGGCAATTTTGACCGGATTAGTTGCTTGGTTGAATCAATTTTGTTTTTTGGGTTTAATTTGTTATCATTTTATTTTATTTTTCCTAAGGAAACCGTTCAAGAAAACCCAATTTTCGTGCTAATTTGTAAAAAAGGCTTCCACGTATGCTGTCTTGTCAAAAAAAAAATCCACGTTGGCTATCTTGTTAGCATTTTTGACCCATGAGAAAACACAGGATAATATATTACCACCACCCTCAAAGGTCGGGATATTTTTATTACATTTGAAAGTTGAGAATATATTTTTACCATACCCAGTGGGGTATTTTAATTAGTTTTCCCTAACTAATTACCCCATGTAAATATCTCATTTAGGCATCATGTTCCTCACCCCCGACCTGAAGACCGTCATCCGAGTAGCCACAACCGACGCAGACGACCACCACTACACCGTGATCAAGTCCCAGGAGAGGTATCACGCGGCCCGGTCGACCGAAGCTGTTTGAACAAAGCCCAGCAGCCGCCTCAAGCTTCGAATTGAGGCCATTGTGTCGACTGGTTTTTGCAGCAACTTTCGGCCCTCCGTTCTTTCTTGTTTCTCCGCGGAATTTCAAATTCTGTATACCAAATCGTAGATCGATAAGTCTACTTTCCATTGCCTCAAATTTCATTCAATTCCGTTCTGGGATTAGGAAATTACAGATGCTGAAGTACAACAACATTTGAAACTATAGCAACTGTCGACAAGTTCTTGCGGGGTGCCCCTAGGAGGCTGTGATGGGTCGTCTCTATCTGTTGATAGCACGTTTCAAAGACAAATCCGTGTACTAAAAATTTTATTCACAAGTCATGTCCAAATTCTAAATGATTCAAGATTTTTAGAAGCATCAAGGCGGATGCAAGTGCCCAGGAAAATCAGCGAAAACTGCGATGACTTGCAGGACCTCGTTCTCCGTCGTCTTTTGCTCAAATCCCTTGTTCTTTATATCGAAATGAAGCTCGGTAAGTCTAGTTTCCTAAACATTCAGTTTTTCCTAATTCCGATTTCATACGAAGGAGTTATGAAAGGATGTTCAAAGGGCTGTCAGGATTCTAAACTAATCTATTCATGTGCATTGGTTCACATTTCCGCAGCCATAGCTCAACGCCTTTGACCCCGAATCAATTCCACAGAAACCTTTCACATCAATGAGCAGTGGTAAGTTTGAAAGACCCATTTTCGGTGTCCCTAATTGACGTCGAATTGTTGTCGAACTTACCTAACCAAGCATGTGTTTGCGTGTCCTGTTTTGTTCGAATCGCAAGCACCGTTCAAGCACCTAGTTCAACATCGTTGTTTACCTTCCGACAAAACCAACATAATCACGCTCAAGTACAGATTGCACTCGTCAGTATGATAGGTCATACGCATCAATCGAAGCTCTGTGCAAGGAGAACGAGCCATCGGAAGATCGCCCAAAACCACTGTTGAAGCTGCGAGAAGGGGGCTGTCGGGCTGAGGCCTATTTGTGGGTATTTACACAAAACCTCCCACACTTTCAGTTTTTGTAAAATATGCCCCTATTATAGTTTCTAAAATTTCAGAAATTACCCCACGGTTTTAGAAGTTGTTCTAACCCGGGTAATCTCTTTAATCCGCAGCGTTATCGTCAAATTCTTACCCATCCATAATGTCCAATGAGTCAAGATTCCAAAGAAGATAGCATTGATTCATTTGTAGACTTCGTTAAACCTGTCACCAAGTGCTTTGAAGTCCATAGTTGGTACCGAAATCCAACAACACGAATCAAGCAAGTGACATTCCGAGGTTTTCTGCTTAATTGGTGCCTTCGTGTCCTGTTTGTTTTCCTGCGCGCCTTTGATTGCTTGCCAGGTTAAACAAAATAAATCACAATTCACATGCTTGTGTGATTTATATACCGTCAGTTTGAATTTGGCAAGTATAATTGGGTGACCTTAAGATAAGATACTAATATAGTTACCCACTGGTTATTTAAAGCATGATTTATTCTTATTCTTTCATGCTAATTGGGTTAGGAATGGAGCATGTATTTTTCTTTGATGTTTCCATCCTTTTATTTTTATTGCTTTTATTTCATTTGGCACCCATGTTACCTCTACATAACATGGGTTACTTTCGTGTGTTGTGTGATCACCTAGGATATCTTAAATAAAATAGTAACAATGCGAGGATTGTCTGTTACGATTGGAACTCAATTGAATCAAGATCAATCAAGTAAAATGTATCGGTCAATGTAAAGCAAAGTGAATGTAACGTGTAAAGTGTAAAGTAATGAAAGTAATGGAAATAGGTCGGGGCTGTGAGAACCCGGTCTATAAAGGGTTGCATGAAACTAACACATTTCTGTAGAGAAATGTTACACTACCTCTGGTAGTAGGCTGCTATCTGCTAGTGGGAGCGGGGCCGGTATCATATTATAACAAAGAGTGTGTGATGTAAATCATTCAACTTATAATAAAGGTGGTAAACGTGTAAAGCATATAAACTTGTGTTTAAACTACTCAACGCGAGGAAGTGAGTGAAGTGTGTGTTACATCAATTTGTTTTAAGCTAATCAACGCGAGGAAGTGAGCGAAGTGTGTGATATATATACATCTTGTTAACATAGTGAGAACAAAGCTTTATAGTGATCATAATTAATTCAAGCTATATTATATTCCATCTGCAATCGGAGTATGGTTCGTAAGAGTGCTTGTCACTCACATCTTTTGTTACTCAATCCTTCTGGATTATCCGTGTCACATGAGTCGTGTCTTAAAATGTTAAGCCTACATAAAATATTCTCAATAATCACATTTGGGTTTACATTCATACCTTATCATGGTCACTGGGTTTACATTCATTTGGGTTCACATTTGGGCTTACATTCATACCTTATCTTGTCCTTTTAGGTTTCCTATGAATGCCCTTGTCCTGACCTAATATAGTTACTAGTCCAACCAGTCCTAGAAACCCTTATCAATCGAACAGTCCCTAAAGAAGGATTTAACCCAACTGATAGTTTTAAGTTCAGAGATTAACCAAGGTATTTGCAGTCCCTAAAGAGGGATTTAACAACACATTCAACTTCCTACTCATTCAATTAGTTCAACCAGCCCTAAAGGAACAAGTTTGCCATTTGGGTTAAGTTTCACAACTAGGAATCTACAAAACCCTAGCAATTGAATTAATTCTACCAAGTTGATCAGACAAGACAGAATAAAACAATCAAACATTCAAGTACAAAGAAGTCAAAATATTCAATATAGGAAATAAGGCACAAGAGTTAGAAACTCACAACCAATCCAAATAAAGCTTCAAATCGTAGACGAAACGGAAGAGTTTAGATCTCCATAAAAATAAGACAAAACATAATTAGGGTTAAAGAATTGAAAGCGCTAGTCGGCCGGTCACTATGTTCGTTCGGCCATTGAAAGCGCTAGTCGGCCTGTCACTATGTTCGTTCGGCCTCTCTCGTATCTTCGTATGAATGTATGTATATATATCGAAACCTCATCATATAATATTAATATATCTAATCTAAACTAATTAAATAAAATAAAGCAGTATGAAGCCAAATAGCCAATCACGTGTCACGTGGGCTCCTTCCATTCTCCAAGTACAGACAGTCCTGTCCAAAGAAGTTCGGCCTTGCACATTCGATCCGAGCCGGCCAGTTCCTCCTTTTAATTTGTAAAATAATCCCACAATTTATGATCAACCTCCAAATTCATACGATCTACCTTAAAGATACCTGAAATATATAGAAACACTAGTGTAGACTCCGAAAACAAAATAATATAAATTAAGCTATAAAATATGTAAAAATGATCTAAATTAATATGCAAATCTATACTAAAAACATGACTAAAATAAACCATATCACAAGCCCACCATCCGCCAAACAATACCGTGATACACACAGACAATGTTTCCCCTGTTCCATTAGTTAGAGAAGGAGACATTCAGTTTTACAGAGAGATGAAAATATTTTAGGGAGAAACGTATCGCATAACCTAAATAGAAGAGAGACTTACTCATTTTCTACAAGAAGTCGATGTATGTCTAGTTAACCCCAATAGGTGTCAAGCATTTGAATGAGTTTATAGTCTCTCCCTCCTCTCTCCTCTCTCCTCTCCTTCTTATTCTCTTTTGGCTCAAATGTCGGGGTGGGAAATTTAATCTCTCTCTCTCTCTCTCTCTCTATATATATCTATCTATCTATCTATCTATCTATCTATCTATCTATCTATCTATATATATTATCCACTATACCTCTCTCTCCCCTATCTTATCCATTGTCCCTCTCTCTCTTCTGCAAGATCCCCCCCTTTTGTCTCTCTCTTTCTCTGAATTTTTTGTTGGGTCAAATTGTTTTTATTACTTTGAACTTCATATGGTTTTAAATTGTATTTAGTTGTTTGAATTTTTGTTTGTATATTTTCCTACGGTTTTGCATTTTATGAGTATGAAGTGTGAGTGGGAAACCTAGTAGAAAACTGTTGGATGCCCAGTGGGGAATCATTGACGAGGGAGTTGATTTTTATGGGTGTCATGTATTGTTTAACGACAAGCATTAACTCCCCTTCATTGTTGTCATGTCATAAGTGACACGTGTCATGTATATACCAGAACACTGCCATGTTAATTGTAGACAACAAAAAACACTGCAATTTAATGTCTTCGCCTACCGCTGTTTTTTCTTCTCAACGTTCACATGCTGAACAGTGTTGATATTTCCCATACACCCCACTTATATATGATAGCGATTCACCATCCATACTCCCCGCAAATTGGTGAAGTTAAATCCCCATTGCCATTTAACAACCTCTCCAACAACCCTTCAACGAAATGACATCCTCGTCACACCACCGTGCCTCCTCGATCATCTGGCCTCCCGCCCCGACCTGTCCCCATCGTTATATCATCCGATGAATCGGACGATGGAGGTTTGTCGATCATTTCATTCGTGTAGATTTCAATTATGCTACTTTTATCATTATACTACCTTATTTTTGTTAATTTATGTAGGACCAATGTCGCCGCCGCCATATCGACGAAATCAAAGAGTAGAGATCGTTGGCAGTGAGGCTGGGATACTCGGGTTGTTCTACGAGGTGACCCTTGTATGCAAATTGGACCATAGCCACTGGGAGGTCGAATATGTGACCCTCCTATGCAACAACAGAAGAGAGCCGCTGAGGGAGATCATCCTGGTTCAACGAATTCGTCCCCGACCGCATCGTATTTTGTACGAGGCGTACATGCCCGAAGACCGTGTCGACTACTGCGACAACGATGGGTATTGGTCCGACAGGGTCGTTCGTGTGTCCGGTTATGGGAATGACCGAACATTCACGGTCAACTTCCCACTGAGCGACGAGACGACTGATCATCGTGCCCGCCATATGCGCCCACATTTTGACTGGGATGGATACAGATTCACCACGCAGCCGCAATTTCGCTTCTTGTTACTGTAAATTTCGATTTCAATGTCTTCTATGTTGCTACTCTTTGCTACTGTCTTTTAAATGTTTGCTCCTGTGTTGTATTTGTTTAATGCAAGTGAATCTGTCTATGAGATATCGTGTCCAGTTGATTTCAATATGTGTCATGCTGTTTTCATTACGTGTCTAATTACAACTGAGCGCTTACACGTCGGCCTACAATTTCACCTCCACCCACTTTATTCTTCTTCGATGGTTTTTCTCTTAAACTTAACATTTAATTATAAGTATGTTTATGCCCCCTCACAGTCACTCTTGACTGTCCCTCTTCTCCATTCGATTCCAATATGGGTAATGCGTAGTAGTGTCGACCGAAGAGAACGAAACCATGGCATCCAAATATGGGTAAATATTATGATTGGGCACACATTAAAAAAGATGTCATTATAGTGAATCTGCTTCTCCCAGAAATATTCTCCATTCGATTCCATTAGGTTGCATGTTGTTATGCTCTGTTTTTCATAGTTAAAATCTTGTCTAGTTAAATACAATCTGTGACATGTGTATCTAATACAATGTTCTAAAAGGCGCTAGGCGGCCGCTAGGCGGTGGGTGGCCGCCTAGCGCCTAGGCGGTTAGGCGGGTGCCTAGGCGGCGCCTAGGCGGACTTAGAACAAACTTGATTATTTCCTTATATTTTGATGAATAACACTTGTCAATAATTCATATAATGTAATAATAATCCATAATATCACTCATAAACCCAAATTTTTAGTAGTTAACTAACACTAAAGTAAATAAACGCAAAAATACATGTCTGACTAACAACTCTAAACCTCCTAAAATCCAAAACTATAAGTTCGACTGAAAAGCAAATGCATCTCGACATGGGGGATAAAAAAATCCTAAGTCAACTAATCATATGCTTAGAAACGCAAATTGAATAATCGTTGGACTAGGCGGTGCCTAGGCGGGCCCAGGCGGGACTAGTCGGGCCCAGGCGGCGCCTAGGCGGGACCAGGCGGTGCCTAGGCGGGACTAGGCGGTTCCTGGATGAATTTCCGCCTAGAGGTCCGCCTAGGCTTAAAAATTCCTAGGTCCCATCCCGCCTAGCGCCTAGGCGGCGACCAGGCGGCGCCTAGGCGCGATTTTTAGAACACTGATCTAATATGGATGTCCAGTTACAACTTACTGCTTACACGTGATCCTTCAAATAAACCCTCGGACCCTTTCTTCTTCAATTGGTTTTCTCTGAAACTTATAATTTAATTGAAAGTATATTTTTCTCCCCCTCACTGACACTCTCACTGATCTCTCTCTCCTCTCTGTCTACACTTTTCTATTTCATCTCTCTCTCTCTGACTGCAACAACTACTTTTTCCCTCCTCCCTCACTGTTCTTCGCTTTTCAGGAGTAGAGTTGTCTCCTTCCCTCTATCTCTCACTGTACATGCAACTGAGATGGAGTCCAGCTCTACCTCACTGGCTGACCTGCTACAGGATGCACCTGTCAAGCGGATATCCGCATTTCAACATTTTTTTTTCGGATTGGGTTGTGCATGCAAACAATTCGGATAATAGGGTTATTTTTACAAATTGTCCTAAAATAAAATGCCTTTATCAGTTGCATTATACCAAGTAAAAGGATACCCATGTGCGAAATTACAAACATTAAAGTTCAAGAAGGAAGCGAATGATGCCAGGTGTTCCTCGGATCTGAGATTGAAACAAGCATGTGATGATTTTTTTGTACCATGAAGCAACCCACAAGAAGAAAAAGAGAAAGCTTGAGAAATCAGTGAACGGAGAATCATATCTACTTTATGGATGTCTTCCATGACGTATTTCCCACTTTCCAATATATTATCATCAACACATATTTTCAAAATTTGACCATTGACTTTACTTGAAAATTGTCATCATGATACTATTTCAACAACAAAATGTCAACATGATATCTTATCCTCCAAAAATTGCCATCACCACACTATTTAGCACCAAGATATTGTCAACAACCCATATATCTTCAAAATTTGATTGTTGGCTCTTTACAAAAACTGTCGTTATGATACTAGTTCGATAAAAAAAATGTCACCACGATATCGTAACCTCAAAAAAAGGCACTACCAAACTATTTATCACCAAGGTATTGTTACCAATCCGTATTCCTAAAAGTTGACAATTAATTAACTCTATGAAAACTGTCACTACAATACTATGTGTGACATCATATCTAACACTTGATAGTGTCATCACCATTGCCATCAAACTAAAACTCTAGGATAAGGGAGGCATAAACCCTATCACCGCGAGACTATTAACACCACAATTATGACCACATATATTGTCATAAAATAGTGTCACTACTCAAATATTGTCACAAAATGAAAATGATAGTGAACTCATTTTCACCAACTATATAACACTGTCATCAGATATTATCACCAATTATAGAACAATGTCACCAAAAATTGTCATTAAAATAAGGGAAAACTAATTAAAATACCCCCACCTTTGGGGTATGGTAAAAATATATCCTCAACTTTCAAATGTAATAAAAATATCCCGACCTTTGAGGGTGGTGGTAATAAAATTACCATGTGTTTTCTCACAGGTCAAAAATGCTGACAAGACAGCCTATGTTGATTTTTTTGACAAGAAAACATGTGTGGAAGCCTTTTTTTTTTTTTTTTTTTTACAAATTAGCACTAAAATTGGGTTTTCTTGATCGGTTTCCTTAGGAAAAAAATATAACGATAACAAATTAAACCTGAAAAACGAAATTGATTTAACCAAACAACTAATTTGGTCAAAATTAATTGCCTCAAATTAACACAACACGACTATTCCTAACACCAACAAAACTAAACCAACAACAACAACAACAACAACGAAGAGGGGAACAAAACTTACCCACCCAAATCCGTGAACGAATCAAAGGGGAAGAAGATGTGAGAGAGACAACTCAAGATAGTCGACCACGAGGGAGGAAGACTGACATTAAAGAGGAACCATGAGCTACCTGGAAGACAATTCAAGAGGCAACCACGGTCCACAGAAGAAGATATGAGGGAGGAAAATATGAACCCGATCCAACTCTTTATTTTTTTTCCTAATGACATTGTTCAAGAAAACCCATGTTATAAAAAACGCTTAGGCTGTCTTGTCAGCATTTTTGACTCATGAAAAAACTTGTGGTAATATATTACCACTACCTGCAGAGGTCGGGATATTTTTATTACATTTGAAAGTTGAGGATATATTTTTACCATACCCCCAAAGGTGGAGATATTTTAATTAGTTTTCCCTTAAAATAATCACAATGATGGCCACCAAAAATTGTCATCAAAGTGATCCTAGTATCTCTCACCAAATATTGTTATCAAAATATTTTCACCAACTATTATTATCAAATAGTGGCACCAACCTATTTTTACCAACTACAGAGCATTGTCACCAAACTAAAATGTGTATAGTACTAATGTTATCACCTTTAACACATAATATTAACTCATTTTTGTCACCAATCTGAAACCCTAGAACAAGGAGAACATGAACCGTAGAGAGGCTAAAGATAAGCAAACAAAAATTTAATGTACATAATTCCACACCCATAAAATGATTTTTTACGAGACCAGTGTCACCACCTTTATCAGTGGTGACACTGTTGGTGACAACTTTGTTTTTATAATTTTTTTTATGAGGTCACTGTCACCACCCTTATAAATGGTGACAATGTTACCAAGCTAATACTACTAATCGCTAAAACCCTAACTATCATAATTGGTAAAGCCACATTAAATTTCAGGAGCTTTCATTTTTAAATTGAAAGATTACCGAAACAATTCACAAGTGTTAATGATGAACATCAATTTCATAGAGTATTTGGAAGAAGACAAAAGTGAGATAGGAAATCATCATATATAGCACAAGGATGTTCCGGTCATAATTTCGTATGATAAGTAAGTCGATCATTTCTGTCATACAATCCTAAATAACAGTTAAAAACGATGTCTATTATTTATGCGGTATCATAATCAATAAATTCGAATATTCAATACGGCGTTGACCAACATCAATGCGGTTACCGTTTCGCTTATTGAATACGATAACTGTTTCTTTTATTAAATATCATAACAGTTTCTTTTATTTAATACTCGACTAGTATAAATAAGAGAAGATAGATTCAGATTGAGGACGGACAATGACTGACTTGAGCGTCGGAGGGTCCTCCGGGGGAGACAAGCCCCGCTCTGACCTCGTTTGTTCTTATTTCGCAGGCTACGGTTCGGATGGAGTCGATGGTTAAGATCGATATCTTTCAACTACTATGATGCAGATTTTATGAATCACACAAGGCAAGTCGCTTTTCATCTTTGCTATATATGATCGGTAGCGAATTTGGAAGGAGTCAAGGTGAGTCGCTCATCGGAATAGAATATTGCACTTCAAATGTGAGTTTTTTTAATGGCGATATCAAGTCGAGCTTCTCCTCAATTACAAAATCATGCAAAGTCGAGAGTGAGATGTACAGAAGGAGAGCAAGAGAACTTCTCATGCAGATATGGCAAATAAGGAAAGGTAGAGATCGATTAAATGAAAACAAGGTTAGTTTGTGAATTTTGAAAATATTGTGAACATTTAGTTAATTACTAAAAAAAATATATGTACATTGACTTAATTAGTAACTAGTAAAGTCGCCGCGCCATGTCGCGTAATTTTTTTTTTAAAAATAAATATAAAATTTTGTAAGTATAGAAAATTACTACAATATTACAAAATTAAACAAACTATTTCCAAATGTTAAAATAAAATAGAAAAAATATTTGATAAAGTAAGTAAAAATAATAATAATATTTCTGAAAAATGTGTAAAAATTACATGAGTTTAAGATTTGAGTAGAATAGATTAATTGGGTGAAAATCGATCTCAAAATAAAAGTGCTTATAACACCTAATAAAAAATTCTTATGGTTTATTAATTAGATATAGCTAGATTAATTGAAGAACTTGTACAAATGTCATTAGTTGGATTTTTTTCCTAGGTTAAGTTGATTGGGAGGAAATCATAAAATTAAAATGATTATCACATCTAAGCAATAATATTTCTCATTATATATATAGACTGGGAGGAAATCATTAAAAAAATGTTTAAATTTTTTTATCATTTAAGGTTTTATGTAGTTTATATAAGGTTGGTTGGGTGAAAATCCAAAATTTAAGTTTATTATAAGAACAACAATAGTTTTCATTATATTTAGATTGGCTGCTCCAAAAAATCATATATTTGGAACTATATATTATTATTTTTATAAAAAAATGCTTTTGAATTCATCCAATTGTTTTAAAAACTAAATAGAAATGATATTGTGTGATTAATGTAGAATGAAAACAATGTATAGTTAATATTATCTTTATTTTTTTAAAAAAAGTTTTGAATTAATCCCATTGGTTAGATAAAAAGGAATTGCCTAAAATAGAAAAATCATATATTAGGAACTATAATTGTTTATTTATAAAAAAATGCTTTTGAATTCATCATATTGTTAAAAAAATAAATGGAAATAATAATGTGTAATTAATATGGAATAAAATAAAATGTAAAGTTAATATTAACATTATTTTTTTTAAATTTTTTTTTTTGAATTAATCCAATTGCTAAATAAAAAGGAATTGCCTTAAACAACTTCGCGCGAGGATGCGACATGTGGCCAAAAGGCTTTGATTTTAAGTAATATATAGATATAGATAGATAGATTCAAAATGGACATCTCACCAAATTCATCCTTGTAAAAATAGATCATTAATAAATACCTACATGATAATGGAATAAGGAGGAAAAGGGGATTTTGGAAATCTAATTTTAACAAATTTGACTTTTAAAAATGCTTCTAGAATAACCGGGTAGAAAATGGGTGATCATTTTCACACTGTCAACGTGTAGTGAAACATATAAGAATGGGGATAGGTAGATTCATCCACACACACGTCTTTAATGATCATCATACGTATATACTAGTAGTTTAAAGAGGATGAGGTGCTGAATTTTGCCACCTCTTTGTTGGACCTAATTAATACATACGGAGTATGATCAACTTGTGATACTTATTCAATGCATTTTGTCCTATTTCCGGAAATAGAGTAGCAATGGTAAAGATTGCGCAAATTGTCAACAACAACCAGCCATTTGTTTAATAATCCCCCCCCCCCTTTTTTTTTGATTAGGTAAAAATTTGGATGGGTAACCCGGTCCGATAGCATCCAACAGAGCAAACCGGATAGAGAACCTATCCGAAGGCATCCTGTCGGATGAGGTCGAGAAGACCTGAATGATGGTATAAGTCTGGCCCCTTGGTCGAGTAGCAACGGTGTGCAACCTTATCCGCTACCCTATTACCAATGCGGGGAATATAGGATGTACTCACGTTCGGTACTCCATTGAGAAGAGCTTGTATATCGGACATAATCAATTCTATTTCCCATGGACACGCAACCTTTTTGGTTAGGTAATCCGTGATGGTTTTAGAATCCCCTTCTATTATTAAATCCGCAATCTGTAATGCCTTAGCCTTTTCTATTCCTAGTCGGAGTGCTCGGGCTTCCGCCCTGAGAGGGGACTGTCCGCCAATAGTCTCACCTCCCAGGGACAAAGGGTTTCCTTGCCAGTCTCTAATGATGTAACCAATAGAGCTAGTTGAACTTGATATAAATGATCCGTCAAAGTTTAGTTTGTGCTTGCCCAAAGGGGGTTTCCTCCATCGGTAAGTATTTTTGACTTTTTTGGCTATGCCTTTTTCTTTTTTTTTTTTCTGTTTTGGTAACTCTTCTGTATCATATCGGTTCCATTTATTCGCTCGTTTCCAATTTTCTATATTATCTCCGATCATCTTCTTAATTCCTTCGACAGAGGGTGTGTTGACATTTCTGAATATTGCTTGGTTTCTGATAAACCAGATAGTCCACCATCTGATCGCTATATATTGTTTCATGTCCATCTGAAGGGAGGAGCTTAAGATTTGCAGAATCTGATTCATATCTCTATTTTCCACTATGAGAGAATCAACACGTGAAGATAGATCTATGGGAAATTGTTGTTCGAAATTGTTGATTGGGCATTCAATGAACAGATGAATATCATCTTCCTCACTCTGGTTGCAGAAAGTGCATGTGTTTGGCACCGCAACCCCTTTTTGAGATAAGCGGCAGGCCGTGGCAAGTCCTTTATGTTTGATCTTCCATAAAACGTTTTTGACCTTTGGTGCAGCGTCAATTTTCCAAATCCATGAAATCTCGTCTGTTGCTCTGTGGGCTGTGGATGTTATTAAGTTGTAAGCACTTGTAGTGGTGAACCAGCCCTTCTTGGCTGGCCACCAATACAATCTGTCTCTAAAAGGGTTGATCGGTAGGGGGATTTTCATAATTTCTTCTGCTAATGGGAGAGGTAGAACAGAACGTAGTTTCTCCGTCCACCATTGTTTTCCTATGATGAAATCACTAACTGAATCATTTAGATTTATATTGCGCTGAGTATCAATTCTATCGATAAGTGGAGTCGTCGTTACCCAATTATCTGTCCAAAACTTGATTGATTTCCCATCCCCCACCAACCAGATGAGACCAGATTTAAACTTTGGAATCAGTGGGCTTAGTTTAGACCATTGCCAAGAGGCACTACCTTTCCTAGTATAGGAAATGATGTGGCATTCTTTTAAGTATTTGTACTGTATAATTTTGACCCAATTATTATCTGGTTCTGCTAGGATTTTCCATAGGAGTTTTAGTTGGAGTGCTTCATTCATTTCTCTGTTTTTTCGTATTCCTAATCCTCCTGCCGCTTTTGATTTACATATTTTCTCCCAGCTAATGAGTGGGCTGTCTTGTGCATCTTTGTTCCAGAAGAAAGTTCTATTGACTTGATCTAATTGTTTATGAACCGCCACTGGAAGCATGAAACTCTGCATTGCATATAGAGGTTTCGACGACAGGTTAGAAGCTATAAGTGTGGCTCTACCCTGTTGTGATAGAGCAGTAGCACGCCATTTACTCAGCTGGTCTTTAGACTCACAAATCATTTCTCCGAAAGTTTCCTTGGTAACCCTTCCATTTATGATCGGGCAACCCAAGTACTTTTCCAGATTCCGTTCTAGGGGTATATTAAGAATGCCTTCTAGGTCTCTTGCTCTTGATCTAATGATTCCAGGTGTAGTTTGAAATGAAGATTTATGATAGTTAACTTTTTGGCCTGAAAATTTGCAATATTCTTCAATTATTTCCTTAACTTTTGTAAATGATGTAGTACTTCCTTTGGAGAAAATTATTATGTCGTCTGCAAATGCTAAAAAAGGAATGCACGGTCCTGAGTGGCCAAATCTAAACCCAACACTATTGTGGTTAGATTCTGCTTCCTCCGTTAGTTTTCGAGCTAGGACCTCTGCACCAATAAGAAAGAGAAAGGGGGATAGGGGGTCCCTTTGTCTCAGACCCCTAGTTGGCTTGAAAAGCTCGGTTGGTCCATTGTTTACTAGTACTGAGAATGAAACTGTAGTCACACACTCCATAATGATCTCAACAAATTTTTGGTGGAAACCAAATCTCTAGAGTACTGCTTTCGTGAATTGCCAGTCAACTCTGTCATATGCTTTCTCCATATCTAGTTTTATTGCGGTCCATCCCTTGGAGCCCTTCCTCACGCGAAAGAAATGAAATATTTCATGTGCTATTAGGATGTTATCTTGTATTGCTCTGTCGGACACGAAAGCACCTTGAAGAGGATGGATAAGCTTTCCCATTATTCTTTTCAACCGATCCGTAATAATTTTAGACATATTCTTGTATAGCGTGGAACATAGGCTGATCAGTCGATAATTTGTGGTCATAGATGGATTGTTATTCTTTGGTATTAGGGAGATAAAGGTGTGGTTGATTTGTTTTAACAAGTTGCCTGAGTGGAAGAAAGCTTTTATAGCCCTAGTAATGTCAGCGCCCACAATTCCCCAATGTGTGGTCCACGAGTTTTGTTACTTCCTAGAGAAAAGACCGCATTTTTTACTTCACTATTCGTAGGTTGTTGAATAAGTAGCATGTTCTCCTCTTCTGTTATACTTGGGTTAATAGCCGAGAGATACTCTTCTAGTTGGGTGTTCGTGTAAGACTGGTCCTTAGTGAATCGTTTTTCAAAGTCATTCTGTATTTCTTTTTTAATATTTTCATCGCCTATGATTTGGGTTCCTTCCGCGGATGTAATCGCTCTAATAATTTTTCGATTTCTTCTTTCTGTGGCTACTCTATGGAAATAGGAGGAATTAGTATCTGATAATTTTAGATGCTTTGATTTAGCTCTTTGGCTCAAGTAGGTTTTATGGAAGAGGAGTAGATTTTCTCTCTTTGTTAGGAGATTCTGTTCTTTTGTATACTTGTACTGATCTTGGGCTGTACTCTAGTTTGATTGTAGTTCTACTAACGCCTCCTCAACCTCTTGAAGTTGGTGGAAGATATTTCCAAAAGTTTTGTTGTTCCATGCTTTGTCTTTTTGTTTCAGGATTTTTGATTTATGGATGATTCAGAACATTACTGAGCCTGCGCATGAAGCTCTCCACGCTTGTTTCACTATATGTCGAAAGTCTTTTCTCTGTAGCCATATGTTTTAGAATTTAAATGGAGGTGGTTTGAAATTAGTGTCTTTGGAGAAAGTAATTGTGATGGGGCAGTGATCAGACTTTGAAAATGCCCCATTGTTTGTCACTAGTTCTGGGAACATATCGAGAATTTCATGATGAACTAATACCCTATCTAGTTTTTCCCAAATGTTATCTGGGCCTCCTTGTTTCTTTCTCCATGTAAATGGGTTACCAATGGAGGGGATCTCGACCAAAGAGCACATATCTTTAAATTCCAGCAAACGCTGGAATCGACCGGGAGAGGTTTCTGCTCCACCATACTTATCCGATGTTTGACTTATTTCATTTAAATCTCCCATCACTATGCAGGGGATATTACTTTGGGTAATTAGGTTGTATAGAGTTCTCCAAAACTCCTCTTTTCCTGCGGGATTGGGAGGGGCGTATACAAAGAACATAATACATGAAAAGTTTTCCTTTATGTTTTCATATTTGATTCCTATTATTCTCGGCAACTGACAAATAACTGAGATAACCACGTCCACAAAGGAATTTTCATTCCATAGCAACATGATGCCCCCGGAGCGACCAGAGGTCAGGGACCAACACATATTTGTAAATCCTGCGTTTTTCCATAGAGAATCTTTAGGTTCTGTTTTCGTCTTAGTTTCTACTAGAATAAGCATTTGTATATGGTCTAAGGTGCGCCACCCCTTGATGTTAGACCAGAGAGTGTGTTTACCAATTCCCCTACAATTCCAATATCTTATAAACATGACTTTCTCTTTATTGTATGGTCGAGCTTGAGGTGATCTCTCCCATACCCATTCGTTACTCTTTTAATGTTTGTTCTTGTCATTTTAGTATGTGACTTTTGTGTATTTTCCTTTCGAATTTTTCCGATGGTGTTGTATTTTAACACTATTTCTTGCTCCTGGGCATTAATCCAAGGAGGGAATGTATAATACCAAACGAAATGTTTTACAGTGCTATTGCTACCTTCGCATATTATTTTCCTAGGGATAAGATTCTCATTTAGGAGGATGTAATTAGTCCCTTGGTAGTGTCCTTCATATAACATCACAAGAGCATAACCAATATAGTTGGATGTCTTGCCTTAATTTTTTTTTTTTTTTGATTAGGTAAAAATTCGAGGTCAGACATATCTGAACCTCGAAGGCCGACAGGTCGGCAGACGGATAACCGTCGAAATAAACATAAAATACATAGACGGTGCAAATACAGGCAAAAACACTCTACAAAGCGAAACAAAACAAAACTAAACCAAACGAGATGAGAACGTAGACTACAGATGAAGCCAAGCACTACCCTGAAGAAGCACCGCAGGCCAGTAGTACATCAGGAGTCTCCTGTGGGCAGTGAAGACGAACCTCCAAGGAAACAGTCTTCCCGAGAAAAGGAGACGCCTCGATACACACTACCACGACCCCAGCCTGTCCCGATTTCAACTGTCAGAACCCATCAATCGGAGAAGAAAGCTCAGTCACGCCAAAAGCAGAGTCTCACATCGCCTGAAAAGAAAGCACCAATAACCCTATCGGGATTTTAGTCAACCCTATCGGGATTTAATACACGCTCTTTCGAGCAGGATTTGACGCCCTTGCAGGATTTTAGGCTTAATTTATATATATATATATATATATATATATATATATATATAACCAATATATATATAAATTAATTTTTTATTTAATTCTTTGCCAAACTTGGCGTGCAAGGAGCGAAGATAACCTTGCACGCCAAGCCACTCCTAAACCAGCACCCTGACGACAGCTGACCGTCAGGAGGAGGCCATGAACGGAAAGGACCTAGGCGGCGACCGAAAGGACCAAGGCAGCGGCGACGCGACCCGCACATACCGCAGAGCACCGAAACCCAAGAACCCAAACGAAGCCGCAAGGACAACAGATTTTCCATCCAATCTCATAGCCGGACTCGACAAAAAGAACCGACTACGAGGGATTTTTGAAACCCCAAGGGGGGATTTTGGGTGCTGCAAATGCAGATTTGAGGTGCTACAAATGCAGATTTGAGATCCCAGATGCCCGATTGAGAATGGACAGAAGCTAGGGTTTCAAAAGAGGGAGTCGAACGAGGAAGAAGACACCCTCGGTTGATCTCGACGGAGCTCGGAAGCAACCTGCCATGGTCGACTAAACAACCTGCAGAACAAAGTAGAAGATCTACAAGTAGCTAATTTGGGTTGAAGATAGGTAACGAAAATTTGGGGGCGCGTGGAATTACCCAAGCGCGTTCTTTTGGCCTCAAAAGAGGAGTTTTGCAACCAAAAGCATTGATTGTCCGTCTTGCCTTAATAACCCCCTTTCGGATTGTGACAACTAATTAATACGTCATCATTCACATTTCTCTTTTTTTTTTTAGAACATTCTCTTCTTCTTTTTGACATACTCGTATATATTCTTAATTAATGGAAATTTCGTGAGGCATCCTGTGGTTAGGCGTATTCCGCAATGTGTACAATAGTTTAAAATATTTTACATGATACAACTCAATTTATATGTAATTTTGCGGTGCACCTCTCCTTTGTTAATGTTAACAGTTGCTGTTTATTTTGTAAAAAAAATGACTTACTGTAAACTCAAATTGCAACAAAAAGAAGTGGAGGGTGACATAGAGAAGATGTGGAAGGCGAAGGAGAAGTTTGACCGGTGGGGCGATGAAGAGGAGAAGGTCGACCATTGTTGGTGCCGATTAGAGCTGGAGTCTGCCATTTGGCGGTCCAATGACAAGTTGGGTAGGTGACAATATGTGCTCTGAAATTTTTTCCTTTTATGGAAAGTTACTAGTATGATCGATCTCCGCGTCATGGCGCTGTTTTTTATAAATAAAATTTTAGTAGGATGTTAAATTAATATTGTAAAATAATAGTTAAAGTTCTTATAATTAAATGTTTTGAATTAAACCAATTGGTTGAGAAAACAATTAAAATAATATATTGATATAGATTACTCATATTAATTTTATAGAAAGAATTTGGTGAGATGTCCATCTAGGATTGTTAATTAAGTAAATGTCCACATTCATTTAACAATTAATTAAATGTACATAATTTTGTTATAATACCAAGACTACCCCTATGTTTATTAACAAATTTTCCTAAACACAAACCCCTTTCATCATCTTTTTCCTGTTTGTTCGTTGCCTCTGCGATCTTGCGTCTCCAACCTTTGTTCATCTCTCTCACCACCGCTATCTCCAACCTCAGGTGTCCGTCGTCGCTCAACCACCGTTTCTGCACCCGAGGTATGCTCGTCTCTCTCGCCACTTCCCATCCCTATAAATCTCCCCGTCCCTCTCGCTCAATCATTGTTGGCTGGACTAAGCTTAGTTTGTCTTTGTCTCGCCTCTCCCTATCCCTCTCAATCTCTCTTACCTCTTCTCCATTCCTCGTGTTCTCTCAATCTCTACTCATTGCAATCTAACTATTATGATGACTATCTCAATTGTTCCCCTTTATTTTGAAAATTAATGTAGACTAACAACTGTGGATTTATAAATTATTTTCATTATCATGGTGACTAATGTATGATTTCTACTACTCATTGAATGGTGTTTATATTTTTTTTTTACAGTTTAATTACATTTTTCTATGATCAATGCATGATGTAGTCCCTAGTTGCACCTAAATCGTACTCTATATTAATTTTCATTGGCTTAGGGTTAGCCCCTTTAGGGACTATACTCTCTTATTTCTAGTTTTTAGTTTTGTGAAAAAAGTGTCTTAATATTAGGTGACAATGTGATAACATTAGTACTATACACATATTTTAGTTTGATGATAGTGTTTTGTAGTTGGTAATAATTGGTTTTGGTGGCACTGTTTTGTCGTTGGTGACAATTAAGTTCTAACAAGAGGTGGTTGATAATAGGTTGGTGACGATGATTTGTAGTTGGTGACAATACGTTAGAGAAAATAATATGAAAATAGTTTTATGCAGTTGGTGACAACAGAGTGGTGACAATGTTTGTAGTTGGTGACAAAAGGTTGATGAAAATAGGTTGGTGACACTGTTTTGTCGTTGATGACAATAGATTTGAAAACAATGTTATGTGGTTGGTGACAACAAAGTGGTGACAATATTTGTAGTTGGTGACAAGAGGTTGATGAAAATGGGTTGGTGACACTATTTTGTCGTTCGTGATAATAGATTTGAAAAAAGGTTGATGACAATAGGGCAATGACAATGTTTTGTAGTTGGTGACAATACGCTGGATAAAATCATATGATGAAAGTGATCTATATTTGGTGACAATAGGGCTGTGATAATGTTTTGTAGTTGATGACAAAAAGCTGATGACAATATTTTATAGTAGGTGACAAAAAGTCGATGACAATGTTTTATAGTAAAAATTGGTGGTGACAATATTTTATAGTAGGTGACAAAAAGTTGGTGACATTGTTCTGTAGTTGATGACAATGTTCTGTAATTGATGACAATAGGTTGGTGACAGTGTTCACTAGTACCAGAAAAAAATTCCGTTAAATGTCTCTAGAAAAAAATAAAATGTCACCAAAAAAAATCAATTGTCACCAAAATAATTATCATAAATAATTGTCACCAGAAAAATATCCACAACTGTCACAAAAAAACTGTCACCAAATGTAGGCGTTGGCCGAAATGGTCAAGGTTGACTAGTCAATGTTAAAATTAAAAATGGTCAAAGGTGGAAGGAGGAAGGGTTAGGGTAGGAAAGGAGGGGTATTTTTGGAAAAAATGGACATTTACTTAATTATTGAAAAAATGGACATTTACTTAATTTCACATCTAAAATGGATATTCACCAAATTTAACCAATTTTATATTTCCCCTATTATTAATTTTATTTTTTAATTAATCCTATTGTTTTTTTTAATAAAAAACTACTAAAATTATAATTGAGGCTAAGATTATGGATTAATTGAATTTTGTAAAAAATTAATTGAATAACATACTTTTAAGGAGAGAGTGACACCTCATAAAAAATGCTTCTCTTTTAATTGTTAGGTATAGATTTTTTTTTAAAAAAAACTAATAAAATTATAATTTAGGCTAAGATTATGGATTAATTGAATTTTGTACAAAATTGATTGAATAAATTACTTTTAAGGAGAGAGTAACACCTCATAAAAAATGTTTCTCTTTTAATAGTTATATACAAATATAGATGGTTTACTTTTGAGGAGAGAGTAACACCTCATAAAGAATTGGTTGTTAGCTTTTCTATTTAAACATTGTACTTTTCATTGAATTACACAGATTGAATAGAATTGAGGAACCCCTTTATGGATTAAAGGGTTCTTCGATTTCAATCCCAAAAGCTTCTTGCTCTTGTGTTCTATGTTCATCGGCACCACAACCATCACCAACACTTTCGTTCACAACAATAACTGAAACCAAACACAACCTAAACCCTAGCAAGATTCGTCGCAAAAAGGGAAGAAGAAGGCCGACGCTTTGGTCCTCGGCACTGGTTCCCTGGGCTTCGGCAACTGGTGCCCAGGAGCGCCCTCTCTCCCATATTCGCTCGCGTCTGGCTTCGCTCGCTCCCAGTGAGCACCATCGAACACCCGTGTGTTCTCGCTAGGCATCCTCGGCACCCTCGTGGTCGCTCTCGCTCCCTGCGAGCGCGCCTGATGTCCTCGATCTCACCCTCGTCTTCAACTGCACCCGCGCACGTCTCAGCGCCCTGAGGAGCCAAGGTCCTATGCTCACGTCCTCGCACCCAACGAACACGGCTCCGGGCTCGCGAGCTCTCGCTTCCTCGTTTTCCCTTGCTTTCCCTTTTCGTCGCTATTTACTTAGTTTAAATTGTCTAAGTTATTTCCGTCGCTTAAATTAGTTTCTAAATTAGTTTAGTTAATCTATTAATCAGGAGATATTGGAAGATCATTGCAAGATCGGGCAAATATACGGCGTGATTCTTGATCTTGAGCCCACAGGCGAAGGATCGGGTATCCCAAACGTATCAAGTGGTATCAGATTCTCAGGTTTATGCAAGTTCTTTACTCTCTTGATTCTTTAATTGAGTGATTTATTTTCGTGCCTTATTTTCACCATTCCCGATGCATAAAATTTAAATCTTTATTATTCACCCTAAAAATTGGCACTTTATTTTAGTTATTTTGTTGTTGGATCTTTAATTTGGAAGATATTGAGTTCTTGATTGCAAGTTTTGATTTTTATTCCTTTTTGCTACATATCATGCCTATGATTGTGATTCTTGGATTAAATCATTATATGAACTTGCCCCACTAAAGAACCCTACTTTTTCCAGATGTCTAGCCAATTTCCCTTATTTTCTTATCTTTGCTTACTTTTAGATCATCGTAGATTAGTTTCGTTGTGTTAATTTTTTGTCGTTTTCTAGACCCTGCATTACAACGACGTTTTAGTCAAAAAAAAAAGAAAAAAAACTGAGAGCAAATTCAAAAAAAGAAAAGAAAAAGAATAGCATACCTTTTTTTGAGTTAGTAACTCTTACATTTTGTTATTTCTTTTTGTTACTTTTTAGATGATCTGATTGGTTTTAAGCATTACAAAAGAACCCCCTTTGTGTGATTTTATGCTGTGCCGACACAAGAGCCTTGGTCGCACCCTTTTTTTTTTTTTTTTTTTTTTTTTTCTGAACTGTGTTACAACCGTCATATAATAGTTGACAGAGTATGTGCACTTGCTTACGCTTGTGATTGCATCATGTCTATTGCTACATATTCCCATATTTTCGAGCATCACATTGTAAATTTTATTCTCACACATTAGCGGCTTGTTTATACTTGCTATCCGACTTGTGGATGATTTCTTTTACAATTTGGTCTTTACTTGCTGTCTTCAATATTGCAAAATTCTGTGTCCAGGGAAGATTACTGAATATTGTGCCTTGTTTTTCTCGCCTCTTTGATTTCTAAAACTGAATCACTCTTAGGAGTAAAAGGGCTTGCATTACTTGGTTTCTGGTCTTTGCTTCGTTTACTTGTTGCTCTCCTAATATTGTAGGAACATGTCTAGCGAACACGACCCCAATTCTTCCCCTACCCCACCTGCTGGCATTTCTGCATCCGATATGCAGTATATCATCAACTCTGCCGCCCAAGCTGCTACAATGGCTCTACGACAAGAGATGGAGAAGTCCAACAAAGCCCGCGACAATCGCTTAGCCATCGAACGAGCTGAGGACCGGGCTCAGTTCACCGCCCTGATCAACCAGGCAATTGCTCGGCAACTCGAGGGATTGAAACAGAATGATGCTTATGGATCTACACCTCCCTCAGGTGGTAAGCCGCCTCCTTCAAGTAATACACCCCCTACGGGTAATACCCTTCCCTCAGGTAATACCCTACCCTCAGGTAATCCACCCTCGTCTGGTCAGTTACACTTTAAATTGCGATATGCTACGCCTAACCCTTTTCCAGGAGAGAATGATAATGATCCGTTATCTGGCTTTAACGGTAATGATGTCCATCGAGACCATAATCCCCCTCGGCATCAGCAACATGGACGGAAGCAGCAACACCAACCACCTCACCAGACTCACACCAATCCCCTGCTCATCAGATCCAACTGGGACGACAGTCGCAACAATACTGATCTGAACGACATGCCGCACTTAGAGGATGCTTACCAAGAGGTAGATCCTAACTTTTATGATTTACCTAATCTTAATTTTGGTCGTCTTAGATTTGATAATGCACAGGCTACCCAAAGGCGCGATGTTAAAATAAAATTAGAAACTTTTAATGGTACTAATAATTCTGAAGCTTATCTTGTTTGGGAAGATTGTACTAATTATGTTTTGGAACATCTGCGCTATGAGGAAACAGAGAAGTTGGAAGTTTTTATATTTCATTTAACAGGCATGGCTCGCACTTGGTGGTTTCGCACTCGTGAAATCCGCTGTCGTCAAGGTAAGCAACCTGTTGAAACTTGGCCCCAACTTCGCTATCTCTTGAAAAAGAGACACGTGCCTGAGGAATACACAGAAACTATGAGGATGCGCCTAACTTCTTGCCGCCAAGGATCTCGCTCACCCATGGAATACAGAGACGAGCTTGAACGACTCGCTCATCAGGCTAATGTTTATCTTACTGAACGTGCTTTATGTACTCAATTTCTTGTTGGTCTTAATATCTCTATTAAGAATCCATTAGCTATTCATTCTATTAGGGATATTCATTCTATTAGGGATATTAACACTTTATGTCATAAGGCACATGTTCTGTATGAGCAACAATAGCAGCAACAACAGAGGACCAGATTCGATTAAGCCTCCCAAGGTCACAGGTTTGTTCCCTTTGCTTCTTCTAGTCAATCCAGACCTTCTACTAACCCTTCTATGCAGTAAAAGGGAGTTTCCAACTCACCTAAATAGGGTTATCAAGTTGAAACTAGAAGAGTTGTTGCACCATCTAAGGAACACACCAAAGACATCCGCTGCTTCACTTGTGGTGGTTCTGGGCATGTCTCTCGCGAATGCCCTCATAAAAGGAAGATCCTTCTCAATGATTTGGGAGACCATTACTATGAGGAGGAGACAGTCGAGGATCATGTAATTTCAAGTGAAGTGGAGGAGGACCAGCCGATTGAGCCTAACGACGAAATAGACACCAACGGCTTCCAAGATACTCTTTGTCTTGTCAATCGCCGGGTCCTACACATTCAGGAGTCTCCCATGGCTGATCAAAGGGAGAACATCTTCCACACCAAGTGTGTGGTTCGCGAGGCTACCTTGAGCATCATCGTCGATGGTTGGAGTTGCTGCAACCTCATCAATGAAAAGGCAGTGGATTTCTTACACTTGACTATTACTCCTAGGGCTACTCACTATGGTTTAAATGGGATAACTGATGATGGATATGATATTATGGTGACTAAACAATGCTTAGTTTCATTTTCTATTGGATCATATCATGATAAAGTTTTATGTGATGTTGCTAGAATGGATTGTAGTCATATTTTGCTAGGTCGTCATTGGTTATATGATCGTTCTGTTATTCATGATGGTCGTGCGAATACATATTCCTTCACTTTTGATGGGAGGAGAGTTACTCTCCTACCCCTTTCGCCCAACGGAAGGAGAAGACACATGAGGGCTCGACTAAGTGCACCGCCCCCGCGGCCCAGTCACCTGCGCCCGCTGACGAGAGGGTTTCTCGACCAAATAAATTTATAGTCAAGACCCCGCTATAGGATAGTGGAGTCAGGTTCGTCCTCAGGAGAGAAGTCAGCGGTTCTAGGTTTAGTGTGTTTTGGGGTTCAGGGATAGCGGAAAAAGGCGAGGAGGTTGTTGTCGACGTCGACTAAGACTTGGTCGATGTCGAGGGAATGGTAGGAGAAGAGGTGGTCGGTGTCGGGTAAATTTGCAGGATAAAAATAATGAAATAAAATAAATAAAGATGCAAACTTCCAAGGTTAGGGATCACCACAAAAATAAACATATGTGCAAATCATAAATCACATAAAGATGCATGCTTTATATCAAAGAATCGACTTTCGTAAATTCCAACAATTTAGGTGATAGAGGCTCTCGCATAAAAACCTAATTTGATTCTACCTTTTCTTAATTAGGATTAGTAGACTCTCGCAAATAAACCCTAATTACTATCCAATTCATAATAAGATCACTTTCGCTTCAATATCATGAATAAGGAATTTCCTCAACTCTTGCAAAGGATTAAGCACACAGGTAGATGATGATAAAGACATATAAATTCATGGATTTATAAATCAAACACACATATCTATGTTGGGATCACCCCAACCCTAGAAGAAGGAAATTAGAAACAAACCATAATAAAAGAAATTAACTTTAACATAAAATAAACTAAAAACTTACAACCGTTCGTCTCCTTCCTTCTTCTTCTCTCTCGCCTCCTCTCCTCTCTCTCTCTCTCTCTCTCTCTCTCTCTCTCTCTCTCTCTCTCTCTCTCCCTCTCCCTTCTCTCGCCTCCTACCTCTCTCATCTCTCCTTGCACCCTAAGACGACTTGACTTGAATGAATGAAAATCAGCCCCCAAGGGCTTTATTTATAGGCTTCATTCCCTAGCTATTCTAGGAAAGAAACTATATCTATATCTAATTTTATCTATCTAATAACATTAACATAAAACATGGAACTAAATAAGTAAATCAACTAAGACTATATCTAATGTGGATAAAATATCTTCTCCCTTAACTTGATAGATCTTGATAGATGTGGATAGAATTTGGTCTCGAAAATATCTCCATCGGATTCGGGATAGAACCTTAACACGAAGTCGGATAACTCGGAATCCGCCGCCTGGGTGAACTCGATATCGAGTAGGATTGCTCGATATCGACTAGCAATTTCTCGTCTTCTGCTCAGCAACTCGATTCCGGCCTCCAGAACGCATGTCGACTTGGGTTTTACTCGATATCGAGTAGATTTTCTTGATATCGAGTAACATGTTCGGCTTCCCAGTGGTCAGCTTCGTCGATCTCGGCTCTGGACATGGAAATCGACTTGGGTGCTTACTCGATATCGACCAAATCTTGTCGATATCGACTAACCTGCTCCATCTCCCCAGCTTCACTTGTCGATTTCTGGGTTCTCTACTCGATCTGGGCTTTGGTCGATATCGAGTAAAGGTCCTCGATATCGAGTAGATCTCTCAGCCTTCTGCTTTGTTCTTGAAACGCACTTTCCTGAGTACTCGTTCGTCGGATTGATGCATATGACCATGCGTTGGAAAGCTCTTTCCGAGGGCTACAACTCTTATGAAGACATCAAAGCTTGATTAAGAACGAAGAACGGTGAAAATGGCCTTTTCTCCAGCTGCACTATTCTTAGCTTCTCCATGAGTTTCCTTAAAGCTCCAAAGTGCGTCCGATTTCTGCGAAATATAACCAAAACTTGTGTAGACCTCCATATATTGCAAATAAGTGTAAACTACACATATTCTATATTGTTCTAACCTAATATGCAAGAAATGCATGCAGAAATCGATATAAAAGTACATGTAAAGCATGGCGAATTAGGCTCACAACACCTGCGGCCTACACACCCACACCCACGGCTACCTCTGCGCCTAACCCATCTCCTTCTGCTTCGACACAACCCTCTCATACTTTGCTTAAGGGATCTGTGGAGCGATGTTCATTGGTGTCTTAACCTCAAAAAGAGACCGTCACCTAGAATGCTTATCGACCTCACATCCTATTGGTAATGAAAGACGTATTACTTAATGTTGTGGATTTGAGTTATATTCCTGCACCTATTGCTGCTCTTTTGCAGGATTATCTAGATGTCCTTCCAGCTGATCTACCACAAAGATTGCCGCCTATTCGAGGGATTGAGCATCAGATTGATTTCGTCCCTGGCGCAGCCTTGCCTAATCGCGCCCCTATAGAGCTAGTCCTGAGGAGACAAAGGAGCAACGCTAAGTCACACACCTGATGGATAAGAGCTTTGTGCGAGAAAGCCTCTCCCCCTGTGCCGTGCCTGTCATTTTGGTTCCTAAGAAGGATGGCTCTTGGCGCATGTGTGTTGATTTTCGGGGAATCAACCAAATAACGGTTAAGTATCGTCACCCTATTCCTTGTTTAGATCATATGCTTGATGGATTACATGGTGCATGCATATTCTCTAAAATTGATCTTAGAAGTGGCTATCATCAAATTAGGATGAAACAGGGAGATGAATGGAAAACGACTTTTAAGACTAAGTATGGTTTATATGAATGGTTAGTAATGCATTTTGGTTTAACAAATGCTCCTTCTACATTTATGAGGCTTATGAACCATGTCCTTAGGAAAAAATTTCGTTGTATATTTTGAGGTTATCTTGATATATAGTAAGAACCTGCATGATCACCTTAGTCATTTAAATTTGGTATTTGATTGTCTTATAAAAGAGAAATTATAAGGCAATTTAAAGAAATGTTCTTTTGCATTCGAGTCTACCATTTTCCTTGGTTTTGTAGTGTCTGCATCTGGACTGAAGGTAGATGAGGAGAAGGTTCGAATTATATAAGAGTGGTCCCAGTTGCAGACTCCTACACATGTCCGCTCTTTCTTGGGCCTTGCTGGCTTCTATCGATGCTTCGTCAAGGACTTCAACACTATTGCCGCCCCCTACATGAGCTCACCAAGAAGGATGTGACATTTTGCTGGACAGACGCACATCAGAGAGCATTCGACGCTCTCAAGGATCGTCTCACCCATGCCCCAGTGCTGCAACTACCTGAATTCGCACAACCGTTCGAGCTCGAGTGTGATGCTTCTGACATTGGCATTGGTGGGGTTCTGCTACAGAATAGGCGCCCTATTGCCTATTTCAGTGAGAAGTTGGGCATCGCTGAGCTCAACTATTCTACCTACGAGAAGGAGCTCTTCGCGCTTATCAGATGCTTACAGACATGGTAGCACTACCTTTGACCTAAGGAGCTTGTGATTCATTCAGATCATGAAGCTCTAAAGTACCTCAAAGGTCAATCAATGCTCAGCAGGCGACTTGCTCGATGGGTGGAGTTTTTGGAGGCCTTTTCCAATGTGGTTCACCACAAAAAGGGAAAGGATAATGTGGTAGGTGACGTGCTATCACGCAGGTATGTCCTCCTAAACCATATGGATGCACATGTTTTGGGTTTTGCTTTGATAAAGGAACTGTATGCTTCTGATGGTTTCTTTAAAACTATATATGCTCAATGTGTGTCCAAAGGTGAAGTTGCTTCATATTTTCTTGATAATGGTTACTTGTTTAAGATGGGCAAGCTTTGTATCCCATCTTCTTCTATTCGACGACTGTTAACTCAAGAAATTAATGAGTCTAGAGGGCATGGTGGTTTCGAAAAAACATTAGCTGGACTTATGGAACATTACTTTTGGCCTACAATGTCTAATTATGTGCTTAGATTTGTCAAAAGTTGTGTCACATGTGCTAAGGCAAAATCAAAAGCTAATGCAAATGGTCTATATAAACTTTTACCTATTTCAAATGCACATTGGGAAGATGTATCTATGGATTTCATTGTTGGCTTGCCTATAACTTTTAAGTGTCATGATTCTATTTTTGTTGTTGTAGACAGATTCTCAAAAATGGCTCATTTCATACCATGTCACCAAACTGATGATGCTGTTTTTGGAAAACTTTATGGTCTAAGTTGGGAACAAAACTCTTATTTTCTACTGTTTGTCACCCCCAAACTGATGGCCAAACTGAGGTTACAAATAGAACTCTTAGGGCTCTCCTTAGAGTCATGCTATGAACTAACCTCCAGAGGTGGGAAGAATGCCTACCATTTGTTGAGTTTGCTTATAACAGGTCTAGGCACTCAACAACCAAGCAGACCCCCTTCGAAGTGGTGCATGGTCGAAATCCACTAACCAAAGTGGATATGATGTCGCGCCCACTAAAGAAAAAGGAGAGCATGGATGCAGCTAAGCAAGTGGACTTCATCAAGCGCTTGCATGAGTGTACCAAGACGCAGCTGGAAAGGAAAACTGCGCAATACAAGGCAGCAAATACAAAAAATATTGCAAGGATGTGTAGTTCAACGTTGGTGATCTTGTGTGTCTGCATCTCAGGAAGGAAAGGTTTCCGCAATGAAGAATCGAGTACTTAAAGAAAATAACAGTAATAGACAAATACCCTAGAAGGGGGTTGAATAGAGTATGAATACTTTTCGCACAGTCTTAAGAACAAGAAATGGCGATGGAATACTCTTAGTATAACAGGGATTAACTTATACTATAAAGCTCCAATATTCCTAACTCTCGAAAGCAATAAATCGATTACAATTAGAGAGAAGGAAAGAAAACAAATCAGCAATGGCGATGGAAACTTTGAGAGCTGTTGATTCGCAGAGAAGGCTTGGTGAAGGTGTTTCCATGAGTCGCTTCTTCCTTCTCTTCTTATAGTCGATTTGATCCCCGAATATCGACCAGTTTAAACAACTTTTTGAACTTAAAAAACGCTGGGAATATTCCAAGATTCTGCTACCGAGACGGGGGTAATGGACTTCACCAAGGTTCAGAATGGCCAAAGGCCCGAGGCTTTGAGGTTGGTGATGCAAGGGAGGTCAAGAGACTCAAGAAAAGTGGGATCAACAGAGTCACACATCCAAAGCTTACGAGAACTGAAAGTATCACGCCACTTATCTACTGTTACGAAGTTCCGGAACCAAGAGGATGGGAGAGTGGGCATTGGTGCTTGCGTCTCGGTCCTGGAAGGTTGATAGCATGCATTTAGGTAGGCATAATAGGTTGCATTTAACTTAGTTAAGATGCATTTCATGGATAGATTAAGTACAATTTGCATATTTGCTCTCTATGTTAGTGGAGTCGGAATCTACACACTTTTATTGATTATTTCAGGTAACCGTGGATCCGATGATGATACAGGAGTTGTTAATTCCTTATATGAGAATGTCTAGTTGATCGGAGAAGCTTACATGAAGATCTCAAGAGGTCTTGAGAAGAAGAAGCGAACCTAAACAAAGAACAAGTCTGCAGAAGTTGTCGCCAGACATGCTGAACCTGTTTTACACTTTCTGGAGGTCTCGGTTGTCCGATTGACTATTATGACCATGCGTTGGAAAGCTCTTTAAGAGAACTACAACTTTCGTGTTGACAAGAAGAGCAAATTCGGGATCGATTTTCCGTAAAAAGCCCCTGGCTGCGGCCGCAGCACCCTTGCGGCGCCCGCGACGAATCAATTTGCAGCGGGTTGGAAGAAACAGCATACCGCGGCCACAGCATATGCTGCGCCCGCAGCATTGGTCATGCATATTGTTGCATTTTATGTTAGGTGTTGCATATGCATAAAAGCATGCAATATAGTATCATGCTAGTATTGCATTGAACTGAGCATGTGGTTACTATGTGTGTTTGAAACAGAACGGCCGTTATCTGTGATAGTCCTAGAGTTTTTTCTAGGGTCATAGGGTAGCCCAGCCTCATCGGGTACCCTGAGTCAATCGAGTCAATGTTACTATAGCCCAGCACCATCGGGCAAACTTGGTTACTTTATGGTTATTCCGTGGTCCTTGCACCACCACGAGGAAAAAGGGAACCGAGCTGGCCAGTCTCTGCACTAACGGGAAGGGGTGCAGAGGTATGAGAGGGATATGCCACTTGACATTGCCTTGGGCCCTTTAAAGTTTTTCTGCATATTATAACTGTTAAAGCATGCTTATGTGATTTCATTACTATACTGCATTAGAGCATCTTTATTAAGTATAACACATACTATGTGGCCTCAGGGAGGACTTTCGGTCCCGCATTCGTGGCTCGATCTGACTCCTTTCCCCGTTCTTCTTTTAAAGGTATTTTCTGCAGATTTTGAGTGCTCGATGTCTATATGACGGGGTTCCCTTTTGACGATTATTGGACTAAAAGACCGACTTCCATACTTATAAACTTGGATAATTTGGGTACTCGTATTTACCATGTTTTTGGTTTTGACCCGACTTCACCATGGCAAGCTGTAACTTCTTTTCTTTTTACAATTACTCTTAAATGAATTTCCGCGACTTAGTCTGTAGGACAGGCTGAGGGTTCCCAACAACCCTCCGATTTCTTTGGGGTTCGGAATCCCCGCTTTAAAAGGATAGTCTTTTGAGGTTTGAAACCTTGACCCGTACCTGGATTGCAAGATTCGAACAAGGGGTTTCATCCCTTGGAACGTAACCCGGAAATCATAATTCTGAGCCATTACACCAGGGTTGCCGATTGAGGTTATGGGAGCCATTGAAGGGAATGATGATTGTTCTTGGGAAGGAGAAAGGGAGAGTAGAGAAGGAGAGAGGGAGAGGGTTGGAGCATAATTAATAAAGGGGAGAGAGAGAGAGGGAGGTGAATCGGTTTTCAAGATCTTCCAAAGGGGGGGAAATCATTTCCGGTTCAATTAGTCTAGGGAAGAGAGATTTACCTTTGGAAAACTTATTCCATTAAAATGAATAAAATAAATTCATTTAACCAAAAACAAATCTGTTTTGGGGAAAAAACCGGAATTTAAATTTGTTAAAAGATAAATACAAATCTTAACAACCCTTTTGAAAACCAACAAATCTTTTTGAAAACCGAAAAAAAATCTCTCTGGCCAATATCAATAAAATAAAAGCCAGAATATATGATCCCATTTTTCTTTATACAATTTGAACGGCCAAGGTCTTGAAATTAATTTTCGAGGCCTTGAGAGTCAATTCGTTTATGCTCCCCCTACATTATTGCATCCTTGTTTAACATATCAAGCTCCAATTTGATAAAGTTAAATCTATCCTCAGGCAATTGTTTAGTAAAAATATCAGCAAGTTGTAAATCAGTGGAGAATGATATAGATACGTCACCTTTTTCGATATGGTCTCGAATAAAATGATGTCTCCCATCAATGTGTTTTGTTCGAGAATGCTGCACATGATTTTTAGTGATAGATATGGCACTTGTATTATCACATTTAATATGGATACCTTTCAAGTCGAAACCAAGATCTCGTAATTGTTGAGCTATCCATAAGACTTGAGAGCAACATGCTCCAACAGCTATGTATTCGGCCTCAACAGTTGAGAGAGCAACAAAATTTTGTTTCTTTGAGTGCCAACTAATTAGGGAAGATCCTAATAGTTGATAGCATCCAGAGGTACTTTTTCTATCAACCTTATAACCTGCAAAATTTGCATCTGAATAACCGATAAGATGAAAATTTCCTCGCTTTGGATACCAAAGACCAAGGTCTTGAGTTCCATTTAAGTAGCAAAAGATCCTTTTAACCGCGATGAGATGCGATTCCTTTGGGTCAGCCTGAAATCTTGCACACATACACTAAACATGATATCGGGCCTACTTTCCGTGAGATAGAGAAGTGAACCAATCATACCTCGATATTCCTTTTGGTTCACACTCTTACCATTTTTGTCTTGATCCAAGGACAATGTCAAGCTCATGGGAGTCTTGGCGACCTTAGATTGATCTATCTTGTATTATTTGAGTAGATCCCTCGTGTACTTACCTTGATTCAGGAAGATTGCTTTCTTTTTTTGATGAACTTGTAATCCAAGAAAGAATGTCAATTCTCCCATAAGGCTCAACTCAAATTCTTTACACATAATATTAGAAAATTCCTTCCAAAGAGAATCATTAGTAGCACCGAATAAGATGTCATCAGCATATATTTGCACGACTAATAAATCATTACCTCGAGTTTTGATAAAAAGGGTTTTATCGATCAAACCACGTTTACAGCCGTTTTCATGAAGATATTTCGATAATCTCTCATACCTTGCCCTAGGAGCTTGTTTGGGACCATAAAGTGCTTTATCTAACCTCAAAACATGATTTGGAAATTCTTCATTTTCAAAACCAAGAGGTTCTGCAACTTACACTTCCTCTTCTAAAATGCCATTTAGAAAAGCACATTTCACGTTCATTTGAAAAAGTTTAATACCCATGTATGATGCGAATGCAAGTAAGATACGAATAGATTCTAACCTTGCTACGGGAGAAAATGTCTCCTTGTAGTCAATACCTTCTTCTTGATTGTACTACTGAGCCACGAGTCTAGCTTTATTACGAGTAATCTTTCCATCTTCATCCAACTTGTTTCGAAAGACCCATCTAGTACCGATGATAGAATGATGTTTGGGCCTTGGGGTGAGTGTCCTCACTTCGTTCCTTTCAAATTCATTGAGCTCGATTTGCATTGTCACAATCCAATCTGGATCTTGAAGTGCTTCGGCGGGCTTTTTCGGTTCTACAAGAGACATAAACGCATAAAAAGCACACAAATTTCTTAATTTGGAACGAGTTTGAATACCGGATTTCGGATCTGATATGATGTTATCGATTGGATGAGATGAAGCTTGCTTAAACTTTCTTCTCTTAGGCTCTTGTGATGTTGAGGTTTCTCCAAGGCTTTGAGACTCAGGTTCAACATTCGGTTCTGGTTCTGCATTTCCCAAGTCAAGGTCTTGAAACCTCTGTTCAAGATCCTGAACCTGTATGTCAAGATCTTGGGCTTGCTCGGAGGTATCCAGTATTGGTTCCTGCATGTTCCGATGTTGTGATTTCTCCTTTTCTTCTTCAATGTCTGACCCTTGTTCCTCATGCTGGTTTAAATTCAAATATGCAAATCTATCACTTAACACACCATTATTGCTTTCATCAAATATAACGTGAATGCTTTCTTCCACAATCCTTGTGCGTTTATTAAAGATTCTATATGCTTTGCTATTTAATGAATAACCAAGAAAGATACCTTCATCACTATGAGCATCAAATTTCCCTAGATTATCGTTGCAATTGTTGTGAACAAAACACTTGCATCCAAACGGTTTGAAATAGAAAACAGTAGGCTTTCTTCCATAGAAGAGTTCATAAGGAGTTTTCTTTAAAATCGGACGAATTAAGCACCTGTTTAAAATATAATTTGCCGTATTTACTGCCTCAGCCCAAAGTGATTTTGCTAAATCATTTTCCAAAAGCATAGTCCTAGACATGTCCTCCAAGGTGCGGTTCTTTTGTTCGACAACCCCGTTTTGTTGAGGAGTTCTAGGTGCTGAAAAATTGTGTGAAATACCGTATTTTGAACAAAATAAATCAAATTTATGTTGGTAAAATTCACGCCCGTGGTCACTACGGATAGCAACAATAGGCATGCTTTTTAAAGTTTGTAACTCCTTACAAAGTTTTGAAAATTCAAATAAAGCCTCTGATTTTTCTCGTAGAAAAGAAACCCAAGTAAATCGTGAGAAATCATCAACAATGACAAGAATATATTGTTTACCTTTAGGAAATTTGACACGTATAGGACCACATAAATCCATATGTAATAATTCAATAGGGCGAGATGTTACTATTTCCTTTTTAGGCTTGAAAGACCCTCGAGTTTGCTTACCTCATGAGCACGCATTGCATAACTCATCTACCTTAAAGTTTAGATCGGGAAGACCACGAACCAAGTCCCTTAATTGTAGTTTGTTCAATGTGTGCATACTTACATGCCCAAGTCTTCTATGCCAAAGCCTTGGATCTTCTGTCAAGGCCTTGAGACACTTCAAACTTGTTCCTGCAACTTGGTTAGTGCTCAAAGAATATACGTTGTTATTGCGAGAAGCCGTTAGGACTAAATCTCCAGATTTTTTTTACTAAACATTTTTCGTAATAAAAAATAACAATATTACCTTTATCACATAATTGAGAAATACTAAGTAAATTATACTTTAATCCTTCTACAAGGCAAACATCATCAATATAGTTGGAAGAATCCTTACCAATCTTACCTATCCCAATTATGTTGCATTTTCCCTTATCACCAAGAGTAATTGTACCAGTGGATTGCTTCTTTAGATCCAAAAATAATGAACTTTTTCCACTCATGTGCCGTGAACAACCACTATCAAGTATCCATTTATACTCCTTAGTCTTGGTGATATCCTGCAAAACAACCAAATTCAACTTTTCCGGCTAGACCAAATTACAAATTTAGATTCATAATCGGGATGGACTATGTTTGGTGGTCTTGTCCCTTTAGGAACCCAGATTTGCTTTACATGTTCTCTTCGACATAATGGAAAAGTATTTCGAATAATGTAACGATCATTTCTACGATATGGACAAGTAGTCTCAACATGACCCTTCATACAACAAAAATGACATGTAGGTGTGCGCCAATTTCCTTTAGCTTTCACAAAAGTGGTAGGGGCTTTATTTGGAAATTTTTTGTTGTATCCAATACCAAATTTGTTTAGAGATGATTGATGCTCACCTAACATTCTATCGAGATTGGCCTTGGAGTGAGTGAAGCGCATGAGAGAGGTCTGCTGGTCTCTAAACTTATCAGTCAGCGTGATCTTCTCTTTCTCTAGATCCTTAGTGCAAATAGTTAGGGAGGAGAGATCTTGCTTCAAGACAGAGTTTTCTGTCTCCAAGGCCTTGACTTTACTATCAAGGACTAACTGAGAAGTTTTGAGATTTTTCATTTCCAGTGACATTTCACCCAGGCTTCTTTCCTGTTCCAAAAGCTTCCCTTTCAACATGTTAGTTTCATTTATAAAATGTTCTTCATATAAAATCATATTTTGAAGATGTTTCTTTTGAGATTAGATTCCTTACGATAGTTCCAAGATGTTTCTTTGGAGTTTCCTCATGTCAGCCATTAGACAGAGATTTGCTTGCTCGGTCTCGGATTCAAAATCGCTTGAAGAATCAAAATCGCTCCATGCCGCCATCATAACCTTCTTCTTTCGGTTGTCCTTTCCAAATTTGTTCATTTTCTTTTATGGACAATTGTCGTGAGCCTAATCTGCCATGTTTTACATCTACTTTTATATTGATTTCTGCATGCATTTCATGCATATTGGGTTAGAATAATATAGAATCTGTGTAGTTTACACTTATTTGCAATATATGGAGGTCTACACAAGTTTTGGTTATATTTCGCAGAAATCGGACGCACTTTGGAGCTTAAAGGAAACTCATGGAGAAGCTAAGAATGGTGCAGCTGGAGAAAATGCCATTTTTCACCATTCTTCGTTCTGAATCAAGCTTTGATGTCTTCATAAGAGTTGTAGCCCTCGGAAAGAGCTTTCCAACGCATGGTCATATGCATCAATCCGACGAACGAGGACTCAGGAAAGTGCGTTTCAAGAACTCAGCAGAAAGCTGAGAGACTTAGTCGATATCGAGTTGTTTTACTCGATATCGAGTATCCCAGATCGAGTAAAGACCCAGAAATCGACAAGAGAAGGTGGGAGCTGGAGCAGGTTAGTCGATATCGAGGAAATACTTGGTCAATTTTTATGTCCAGAACCGAGATCGACGAAGCTGAGCACTGGGGAGCCGAGCAAAAGTTAGTCGATATCGAGTAAATTTACTCGATATCGAAGACAACCCAAATCGACATGTGTTCTGTTGGCTGACATGGAGCTGTTGAGCACAAGACGAAGAAAATGCTAGTCGATATTGAGGACTCCTACTCGATATCGAGGACGTCTCAGTGGCGAATTCCGAGCTATCCGAATATCTTGTTAAGTTTCTATCCTGAAGCCAATGGTGATATTTTCGAAACCAAATTCTATCCACATCTATCAAGAGCTATCAAGTTCAAGGAAGATTTATCCACATTAGATATTTTCCTTATTTAATTATTAGATTTATTTCCTTTATTTATCAAGTTTTTATGTTAAGTAAGTAGATAGATATAGATATAGATATAGATATAGTTTCTTTCCTAGATTAGCTTGGAATGAAGCCTATAAATAAAGCCCTAGGGGGCTGATTTTCATTCATTCAAGTCAAGACGTCTTAGGGCGCAAGGAGAGAGGGAGAGAGGAGAGAAGAGAGAGAGAGAGAGAGAGAGAGAGAGAGAGAGAGAGAGAGAGAGAGAGGGAGAGAGAGAGAGAGAGAGGGAGAGAGAAGAGAGAGAGAGGAGGAGGAGGAGGAGGAGGAGGAAGGAGACGAACGGTTGTAAGTTTTAGTTTATTTTATGTTAAAGTTATTTTATTTTATTATGGGTTGTTTCAAATTTCCTTCTTCTAGGGTTGGGGTGATCCCAACATAGATATGTGTGTTTGATTTATAAATCCATGAATTGTATGTCTTTATTATCATCTACCTAAGTGCTTAATCCTTTGTGAGAGTTGAGGAAATTCCTTATTCATGATATTGAAGCGAAAGTGATCTTATTATGAATTGGATAGTAATTAGGATTTATTTGCGAGAGCCGACTAATCCGAATTAAGAAAAGGTAGAAACAAATTAGGTTTTTATGCAAGAGCCTCTATCACCTAAATTGTTGGAATTTGGGAAAGTCGATTCCATGATATAAAACATGCATCTTTATGTGATTTATGATCTACACATATGTTTATTGTTGTGGTAATCCCTAACCTTGGAAGTTTGCATCTTTATTTATTTTATTTTATTATTTTTATTCAGCACATATTCTACTCGATATCAACCCACCATTCTCTCTACATCCCTCGACATCGACCCCTCTATTCTTTGTGGACAGTCACCCTCATCACCTTTTCCTGCTATACCTGAACCTCAAAACACACTAAACCTAGAACCGCTGACTTCTCTCCTGAGGACGAACCCGACTTCACTATCCTATAGCAGGGTCTTGACTACAAATTTATTTGGTCGAGAGATATCAATCGCGCCGTTGCCGGGGAGATATCAATCGCGCCTAGTTTAATTGTGTTTAAGGTTCAGAAAAGCTCATCCTTTTTTCTTACCTTATCACATACCCTACCACCACCTACCTCACCGGTACCAACTGGGTGCCAAGCTTTTGCCACTAATTTGTGTTCTTGATTGTGATTTTAAAGCTTAGATACAAAGATGGGAGACTTTGTCGAAGGGAATCCTGCATGGGAAGAATGGTATCAAGATTTGAGACGGAGGAATAGGATCGCAGTGGAGGAGGCACGATTAAGGGAAATAGCCCGGCTGGAGGACTTAGTCCGAAGACTTGAGGCTTCCTATCGTTCTGAAGGATTAGAGCCTCCTTCTTATGAGGAAATTGAAGCTATGGAAAGTGATGAGGAAGAAGAAGATTGGAACGAACAATGGGTACTCCCACGGTACATGAGAGCAACAACGCCAATCGATGTCGACTACCCCATAGTCGATGTCGACCACATTACAGAAACCCAGGTATGTCCTTCCCCGATCTCGATTCCACCTTTGCAATCTATCTTTGAAAAACCATTTGAAGGACCCCAAGAAGAAGAAGCATTAGAAGAGAAGAAGTTGGACATTATTGCCCAGGGCATTCCAAGATCGCTTTTACCTTACAACGTGAAGGCTATCCCCGATGATTTTGAGCAACCGATGTTCATATTCAAGTATGAGGTCCTAGCAAAGTGGCATGAAGCTCCGCATGATGAGGTAGAAATATCCCTTCACACTCCACTGTTTTGCTGCGGTGGAGATGCGCAAACAAATCAACCTATGAAGCGGAAGAGGTATGATGATGAGCTATGTATATTTTCTTTATATCTTCCCTTATACATGCTAGCTCGAGCCAGGGAAGATGAATGGGTGGAGCCATGGAGCGTCCACTCGGGGAGGTTTAAGCTTTTTCACATGATGCCCCCGGATGATATCCCACGCTTCCCACCACCTGAGGAACCACCAGATCCACCTATACCTCCGGACAAAGATGAGCCAAGCTGATGCTTAAGGGAGAAGTCGGCCTAGCGACTATAAAATCTAGAGCTTGTAAATAGACATTTATTTTGGGAATTTTGGGACATTGTTGCTTTTGTTTGTTTTTGGTTTTTTAACTTTTAGTTTTTCTATTGTGGGTATTTCTCTTCTACATTTTTCAGGTCCATGGGGATAGAAGCAAGCTAAAATTGGACTAAGCCCAGAGCATAGCACTCAATTTTGAAGCCCTGCACATCTGTCTAGTGGGTTTTTTTCTTTACCCTTATTTTTTATACAGTGAGGACACTGTAATATTTAAGTATGGGATGGGGGAAGGGCTTACTTCATGCATATTTGGTTTTATTTAAACATTATGTGTGCATTTTTAAGGTTTATTTGTTGAATTGCTTATACTTGGCTATTTTGGAATTCATTATTGATTTATATGCATGTTTTCCAAAGTTTAAAGAAAAATCACCCCCATTGAAATTTTTTGAATAATGTCATGGAAGCTTATATTGAACTCGACGATGCGAAATTGGATTCATTAGAGATATAACATGAAATTGCATAGTAAAGAGAAGTCACAATGAAGTGCATATTTTCTTGAAAACCATGAAAGGAGGTAAAATTTGATATTGCTTTTGACATGTTGCATGATAAGAGGATGGAGGAATTTATATTTTCATATAATGCTCATATGTTTAAAATCCTAGCCTTACCTATGCTTATGCATCACAAAAGCCATAATATGCCTTATTTCAATTATTGCTCCACATGATCTAAATATTCACTAGTAGAAAAAACACATTTTAACCCGCTATTTTATAGACCGGATGAGAAGATACCGGGTTCTAACATGCCTAAAAATTAAAGATATGTATTTTTATTTTTATTTTTAAGCTGAAAAAATTATACAACCCGGATTGAAATTACACGCCCGGGCTATTAGATGTCTTGAGTTCAACACAATCAATGCCAAATATGCCGAACATAAAATATTCGGGCTATTATATAGTTAAATAACCCGGGCGCCCAAAGATTCAATTATCTCCGGGTTATTGCACAAAAAAAAAAAGAGTTAGGGTACCTAGCACCGCAGCGAATTTCAGTCCAAAGATTCAATTATCTCCGGAAACCAGCGCCAGCGCCTCCAAATCTCCAAAACTCATACAAAAAACCCTAAATTTCATCCTCTCAATTTCTACTTCGATTGCAGAGGTTAGGGTAACGAGTAAAGCTACCTCGTTTCTAGGCAGGGGGAGAATTGAGGAAAGAGCGAGATAGATATGAGGAGAGAGTAGGCCTGTTGCTCGAAGATCTCGATACCCATGGGGCCGAAGGGACAGTCGGGAAGAGGATTGCGACTAAATCAGAAGTTATTCGTCGTTTTGTTTTGCACTTAGGGTGATTTTTGCAGGTATGTGTTGGATTTTGTTGTTGGATTTGAATTTAGGGCTAGGGATCCGAATATCAAATTTCGAATTGGTGTGTTGTTTGATGAAATGCACTTGAAGTGTTCGATGAGATGCCAATACCAAAATTTAGAGCGAGATATGAAATTTTGGTTTACTTACACGTCTAAATAATGCACTTAAAGTGTTTGACGAAATGCCAACACTAAATTTCTGCTTATTTGATAGATTTGTTTGGAGAAAATTTTGATATTCTATTTGTTATTTAAGATATACGGGTAGATTGCTATTGCTGCAATTTTGTTAAGTTCTGAGTGTCTCAAAGTTCTCTTCAGCAAATAATGGACTTATTCGTGGACTATCCTTATTTTTAAGGGGTGCTAAAAATCTATGGCCAAATAAATAGTCAGTTGACCTGTACAGTTTTTGTAAATTGTTTTGGTAAACATGTTTAACCAAAAATCCTTTGTTCTAATTCTCTCTTTGAAACAACATTCAATTCAATTGCATAACATTAGGTTTGATCTTGATCTTGTTGCTTTCCAAGATAAACTGTGTTGTTCTTAGAAGATTTAAACTACTAAAGGATATCAAAGCTCCTCGAACAAGGATAGTTCTAACTGATAAAGACCAAAATAGCTTTTCCAGATTTAGTCTTCACAAAAAAAAAAATACTATTTGAGAGTGGTGTAGGAGCATTTTTTCATAGGAACTGGACATGAAAGTCTTTAAAATTTAGGGTAATCCACAATCAAATTGAATAAATATGTAGTTAATTTATCTTTCTTATTTATAATAAATCGTTGATGTTCCATCCTTGTCCCTACCTCCAACAGATCTCTCCACTACTATTGCACAATAGATACATATGTTGAAAAGCTTGAGTATGTATTTGCTTTTGTTCCACTTCTTTTTCATACTATATTTGATTACATCAATCTTACCTTTGTTTGCCTTATGCAACCTTATATTGTGTGCTAAGCTCAATTCACTGCAAGCAAGAGGCTTGTGGTGGGAAGCGGATATCTATTAAAGATCTTGTCATTAAGGTATTAGACTTTCCAATACATTTTTTTTAAAATAATTTCTAGAATGAAATCAATCACAATAGAAACAACTACATTTTTTTTTAAATCTATACCGGTAATGGGAAGGAAAATGTGGGAGAACAAATAAACTTAGCACTATGAAGAACTAGGGAAAAAAATATATATCACAAGTGTGAAGAGTAGGAATCAATAGTTGCCTTTTTCATCTAGCTGATCATACTCATATATTCTTTCCTTAGGATGCAGCTTTTGCTCTGCAAAAAGTTCCTTCATGTAATAGCTCTTGGACAGACAACTACATATGCAGTGAGTATTAAGAACAGTATGATCTTTCCTTTTATCCCAAAAGGTCAGAATAACTGCATACAATATATTTTAGCTCCCTGAAAATGATTTTCTTTTACTTGCACTAACCAGGTTCTATAACGTGAGCATTAATGTTGCTGTCCAAACCAAGAATGGATTATATGTTCCCGTTGTGAGGGTGAGTATGCCTCTTTACCGCTTCTTTTGAACCAATGATTAGATCAGATTTTAAAAGATGCACCTTATTTGATTTTCTGTTATTCATTTGCATTAGATTTTCAGTATCGCTAGACTTCTCAATTTTCACGGGTTTAGACATTTGACTATTCTTGTTCTGAAGATAGTTTCAAGATCATATTCACAACTCATATAATTTCTGTTTGGTTTGGAACATTCTCTGACAAAATCTAGTTTGCTTTGGATTGTAAACATGCATATTGAAATATTTTTGTTTAGATTTGGACTACAATGGAGACTTTGAACTGAATAGTTCAATTTATTCCTCTATTAGAAACTGGATCACAGTCTTGCTAGATATTTTGTTCTTATAGTTTCATTCTCTATTTTATCCTAGGATGCTGACAAGAAGGGTCTTTATGCAATTAATGAAGAGGTTAAATACTTGGAAGACAAAGCCAAAGAGAACAGCTTAAAGCCAGAAGATTATGAGGTTAATCTTGCACCTTTCAATAGTTAGTTACTGCATTCTTTTATAGTATGTAGGTGTTACATATTTTCTTCATTGCCACCACAGGGAAGAACATTTACCGTGTCAAATTCGGGAGGACTGCTTATTGAGTAAAGGTTATTTCACTTTAAATTTGGATGTTTCTTCTCAATCAAGGGGCTGATATGCATTCTGGCAATGACATCCAGATCAAATGTAGAGACTTGTCTAGATTTGAGTTTAAGCACTGCTTATTGAGTTTCGTTTAACTACTACTTACCAACTTTCATTCAGCTACTTGTTACTCATATTTGCCTTTAATTATAGGTTTTGCTTTATGAGTTAGATTGATATGTATGTGTAAATTTAGGGCAATTGATGTATTTGGAAATTTGCAATTCATGGCCCTAATGGTTCTGTTGAGACTTTCCTGGCCCTATCAGACTTCTGTATTTACTATACAAATTTTAATTTTATTTTATAAAAAAAACATTGTAGGCTGGATATCTAAATATCAGCCTAAATATCAATTTTTTTTTTCAAATGACAGGGACCTATTAGCCCGGATCTCTTTATGTACGGGCTAATTTCTTGTGTTATTTTTTAAAATTTAAGAGGACATAATAGCCCGGATCTACTATATCCGGGCTATATTACCTGTCAAATAGCCCGGGCTTGCATTTTGAGATCCGGGCTATATACCTATTATCACACCAACTTGATGCCCGAACCACATTTGGCTTATATCCGGGTTATATTCATAAAAACGCCCGGGCTAAAAGATGATTTTTCTACTAGTGATTGCACATTCTTTACCTTATTTCCTATCCGGGGATTATGTTGAGAATGATGTTACATTATGGAGATTATTACATGGTTGTTGTGTTGTTATTATTTTTGGAGTTTGGAAGAAAATTGTTTGAAATATATGGAAAATTTAATGAGTGAAAGAAAATCCGGTCACCTCAGGAGATAAAGGTAGATCGACCCTGCCTGCGTGGAGATAATAGTTCCACAGGATGGGACACAATGTGAGGAGTCCGAAGCACTAAGTATCCGGGGCCATTCATGACACCCATGTTTGCGACTCGCGAGAAGGCAGTGATGAGGTTAGAGAGGTAAAAACATTATTATTGAAAAAAAAAAAGCATTATGAAAGGTGATGATTCTTATGAAAAAAGAATGTGGTATGAAAATTGGAAAGTACTCCATTTCACCGGATCATTAGCACCATGTTGTGAGCTGAATCTGCCATGTTTTACAGTAACTTTTATATCGTTTTCTGCATACATTTCATGCATTTGGGCTAGTATAATACAGAATCTATGTAGTTTATGTTTATTTGCCAAATTATGGAATCTATACCAGTTTCTGTTTAATTTCGCAGAATTCGAGGCAAATTACAGCAGTTCTGAGAAAGGTCGGAAAAGCTCGGAAATTAACTACAGAAGTCCAATGCCAAGAAGCAGCGGAACCAGTCGAATCAAGCTAGGAGCCCAGAGTTACCCGATCTAGAGTACTGTTAGTCGATCTCGACGAATGTGTCCGAGCACAAGCCTTGTCGACTAAGCACTGATCGAGAAAATGAGTCAGAGACAACCCGACTCCGGAAGCCAACTCGATCTCGAGTACATCTTGTCGAGATCGACAAAACTTCGACGCCATGTCCGGAGTCGACGAGTTGTGCCAAGTCGAGAAGCCGAAGACAGAGAAGCCGACCAACACCTTTACTCGATCTCGAGGAAGTTTGTCGAGATCGAGGACTCAGAGAGCCAAAGTCCGAGCCATGACGAGCACCAAATCCTCGACAACACCAGGCCAGCCATCGTCGATGCACACCCAACTCGATCTCGAGTTGTTTACTCGATCTCGAGGAGCCAGGAGCCAAGATCCGAGCTTGATCGAGCAGCTGCTACCCGAGACGTCGAGCCAGCAAAGTCGACGACCAATTCTACTCGATCTCGAGGTGTCTTGGTCGAGATCTAGGAACGCCGTGTCCGAAGCCGCGTTACGCGGTTTGCTTTCCTACGCGCTTTGGGAGTCCATGGAGCCGAAGAAGTCCGAGATGGCCGAGATCTATCCTACATCTATCAACAACTATCCATGGAAGATAAATCTATCAACAAGAAGACATTTGACCTATTTTAGATTTATTTCCCCTTTACAGATTTAATTCTTTAATTGCATTTATTTATCTTTTAAGCTTTTTAGATATAGATAGATATATTCTATCCTTGAATAGCAAGGAATAGAAGGCTATAAATAAAGCCTTAGAGGCTGAGCATTAGAAATCTTATTCCAATTCAATTCCATTCAAGTAAGTAGGAGTAGAGAGAGAGAGTTTGTGGCAAGCAAGGTGGAAAGGCGAAAGCGGATTTGTCTTGTTGGTTGTAAGCTTTCTTTATTTAATTCAATGCAAGTTAGTTTCTTTTGTTATTTAATGTCTTTCTTGATAATGAAGAGCGAGTAGTCCACCCACTTCTGGGGTTGGGGTGAACCCGACGGTGGCCATGTGAGGTGATGCGGTAAAGGTACAATCTTTTCTATGCAATTCGTCTTCTATCCCTATGAGCATGATTCTTTTGCGAGAGTTGAAGGTGATCCTTGTTTGTGTTATTGAAGCGAAAGTGATCTTAATGCAACTCGGGTTAATTATGTGAAAAGGGTTAGTAACAATTAGGGTTTATGTGAAAGCCTTTATAGGCCTATTTGTTAGTAACGAAAGTTATTTTGATGAAAAGCATGATCTTTTAGGCCTTTATGTGTTACTTTGCATGGTTATCGTTGTGGTGTTGATACCCTGGCTTTGGAAGTTCTTTCATATATTGAATCTATTTCTATCGAAATCTGAAAATCTGTGTTCGAAGTTGCGATTTATACTTTCTGTGTTTTGGTCGATCTAGAGGAGGAGTTAATCGAGATCGAGTAGGCCTTTGTCGATCTCGAGTTGGGTCTTGTCTAGATCGAGTTAAGTTTCTGCTTCTATCGTCGATTTTGAAGTTTCTTTTTTTGTTGTCCTTTGTCGATCTCGAGTTGCTGTTGTCGAGATCGAGTAAGTTGTTGTCTTTGCTTTATTTCTTTTCTTCGTTTGTTATTTCTGTCTTTCTTTCTTTGTTTATTTGTTTCTGTCTTTCTTTCTTTCTCGAGTTGCTTTTCTGTGAGATTTACAGCTGCTTAGGATCCGCTGACACGCTTCCTCGTGGATTCGATCCTGACTTTCTCTTACTACATTGGAGGGAGTCTTGTAATTATTTCATTATATTTCATACTTGATTTCATACAAAATCCATTATGGAGGATTACAGCTGATGAATAAGAATGGAGTCCTATTTGAAGCCCAAGCTACCTGGGCCCTGCAGATGCCACCTTGACCATAAATGGAAAGTCGGCCTAGCGACTATAAAATCTAGAGCTTGTAAATAGACATTTATTTTTTTGGGACTTTTTGGACATTGTTTTGTTTGTTTTTGGTTTTGAACACTTTTAGTTTTTATATTATGGATATATGTCTTCTGCACTTTTCAGGTCCATGGATAAGCTATATTCAGACTCTGACCAGGCGGTTCCTTTTATTCAAAATTGAGAGGCCCTGCACACCTTTCTAGTGAGTCTCTTTCTTTACCCTTATTTTTATACAGTGAGGACACTGTAATGTTTAAGTATGGGGTGAGGGAAGGGCTTAGTTTGTGCATATTTGATCATATTTGACATTATGTGTGCATATTTAAAGTTATTTCTTGAATTGCTTATACATGGCTATTTTGGAATTCATTATTGATTTATGTGCTTATATGCACGTTTTCCAAAATTTGAGAAAAATGACCCCCATTGAAAATTTTGAAATAATGTCATGGAAGCTTATATCGAACTCAACGATGCAAAATTGGATTCATTAGAGATATAACATGAAATTGCCTAGTAAAGGGAAGTCACAATGAAGTGCTTTATTTTATTGAAAACCATGAAAGGAGGTAAAAATTTGAAGTTGCTTTTGACATATTGCATGATAAAAGGATGGAGGACTTTATATTTCCATATAATGCTCATATTGTTATATTCCTAGCCTTACCTATGCTTATGCATCACAAAAGCCATATTATGCCTTATTTTCATATTGCTCTACATGTTCTAAATATTGTCATTCTTTACCTTAAGTCCATCGGGGGATTATGTTGAGAATGATGTTACATTATGGAGTTATTATATGGTTGTTATTATTATTATTGGAGTTTGGCAGGAAATTGTTTGAAATATATGGAAAATTTAATGAGTGAGAAAAAATCCGGTCACCTCAAGAGGTAAAGGTAGATCGACCCTGCTTACTGAGATAATAGTTCAGTTAGATGGGACACATAGGTGAGGAGTCCAAAGCACTAAGTATCCGGGGCCATTCATGACACCCATGTTTGCGATCCGCGAGAAGGTAGTGCTGAGGTTAGAGAGGTAAAAACATTATTATTGATAAAAGCATTATGAAAGGTGATGATTCTTAAGAAGAAGGATTGTGGTTGAAAAAAGTTTGAAAATACTCCATTTCCCCGGATCATTAAGCACCACATTGCCAGAAATTTCCCACCTTTAGCCTTTTACCAATATACTCCCTATTGAGCTTAAATTAAAGTCCTCTTGATTATTAATGTTTTGTCACATGAATTGTTTTTGCATAACCCTCCTTTTTGTGAGTAGATGTTGCTTTTGTATAATTGCACATGCATGGATCTGTGACACTAGTACCTTTTCGAGGATGTTAATTGATTGCAGGGACTTATGAAAATGAATCTGATATGTTGAGAGTTTTGATTTCTTCCCCTGAATGACAAATAAAAGTATTGCTTGAGGACAAGCAAGCTTAAGTATGGGGAGTTTGTTGTGAGCTGAATCTGCCATGTTTTACAGTAACTTTTATATCGTTTTCTGCATATATTTCAAGCATTTGGGATAGTATAGTATAGAATCTATGTATTTTATGTTTATTTTCCAAATTATGAAATCTACACTAGTTTCTGTTTAATTTCGCAGAATTCGAGCCAAATTACAACAGTTTTGAGAAAGGTCGGAAAAGCTCGGAAATCAACTACAGAAGTCCAAGGCCAAGAAGTAGCGGAACCAGTCGAATCAAGCTAGGAGCCCAGAGTTACTCGATCTAGAGTACTGTTACTCGATCTCGACGAATGTGTCCGAGCACAGGACTTGTCGACGAAGCACTGATCGAGAAACTGAGTCAGAGACAACCCGACTTCGGAAGCCAACTCGATCTCGAGTACATCTTGTCGAGATCGACAAAACTTCGACGCCATGTCCGGAGTCGACGAGCTGTGCCAAGTCGAGAAGCCGAAGACAGAGAAGCCGAGCAACACCTTTACTCGATCTCGAGGAAGTTTGTTGAGATCGAGGACTCAGAGAGCCAAAGTCTGAGCCATGACGAGCACCAACTCCTCGACAACAGCAGGCCAGCCATCCTCGATGCACACCCAACTAGATCTCGAGGAGCCAGGAGCCAAGATCCGAGCTTGATCGAGCAGCTGCTACCCGAGACGTCGAGCCAGCAAAGTCGACGACCAATTCTACTCAATCTCGAGGAGTCTTGGTCGAGATCGAGGAACGCCGTGTCCAAAGCCGCGTTACGCGGTTTGCTTTCCTACGCGCTTTGGGAGTCCTTGGAGCCGATGGAGTCCGAGATGGCCGAGATCTATCCTACATCTATCAACAACTATCCATGAAAGAGAAATCTGTCAACAAGAAGACATCTTACCTATTTTAGATTTATTTCACCTTTATAGATTTAATTCTTTAATTGCATTTATTTATCTTTTATGTTTTTTAGATATAGATAGATATATTCTATCCTTGAATAGCAAGGAATAGAAGGCTATAAATAAAGCCTTAGGGGCTTAGCATTAGGCATCTTATTCCAATTCAATTCCATTCAAGTAAGTAGGAGTAGAGAGAGAGAGTTTGTGGCAAGCAAGGTGGAAAGGCGAAAGCGGATTTGTCTTGTTGGTTGTAAGCTTTCTTTATTTAATTCAATGCAAGTTAGTTTCTTTTGTTATTTAATGTCTTTCTTGATAATGAAGAGCGAGTAGTCCACCCACTTCTGGGGCTGTGGTGAGCCCGATGGTGGCCATGTGAGGTGATGCGGTAAAGGTACAACCTTTTCTATGCTATTCGTCTTCTATCTCTATGAGCATGATTCTTTTGCGAGAGTTGAAGGTGATCCTTGTTTGTGTTATTGAAGCGAAAGTGATCTTAATGAAACTTGGGTTAATTATCTGAAAAGGGTTAGTAACAATTACGGTTTATGCGAAAGCCTCTATATGCCTATTTGTTAGTAACGAAAGTTATTTTGATGAAAAACATGATCTTTTATGCCTTTATGTGTTACTTTGCATGGTTATCGTTGTGGTGTTGATACCCTGGCTTTGGAAGTTCTTTCATAGATTGAATCTATTTCTGTCGAAATCTAAAAATCTATGTTCGAAGTTGCGATTTATACTTTCTGTGTTTTGGTCGATCTAGAGGAGGAGTTAGTCGAGATCGAGTAGGCCTTTGTCGATCTCGAGTTGGGTCTTGTCTAGATCGAGTTGAGTTTCTGCTTCTGTCGTTGATTTTGAAGTTTCTGTTTTTGTTGTCCTTTGTCGATCTCGAGTTGATGTTGTCGAGTTCAAGTAAGTTGCTGTCTTTGCTTTATTTCTTGTCTTCGTTTATTATTTCTGTCTTTCTTTCTTTGTTTCTTTGTTTTTATCTTTTCTGCTTGCTTTTCTGTGAGATTTAAAGCTGCTTAGGATCCGATGACACGCTTCCTCGTGGATTCGATTCTGACTTTTTCTTACTACATTGGAGGGAGTCTTATAATTATTTGTGTGGGCCTAAATCTGGTTTGAATTATTTCATTATATTTCATACTTTATTTCCTCCTAACAACACACCACATGGCCAAAAATTGCCCAGCTTTAGCCTTTTACCAATCTACTCCTTATTTGAGCTTAAATTAAAGTCCTCTTGATTATTAATGTTTTGTCACATGAATTGTTTTTATAACCCTCCTTTTGTGAGTAGATGTTGCTTTTTAATTGCACATGCATGAATTTGTGACATTAGTACCTTTTCGAGGATTGTAATTAATTGCAAGGACATATGAGAATGAATCTAAGATGTTGAGAGTTTTGATTTCTTCCCCTGAATGACAATTAAAAGTATTGCTTGAGGACAAGCAAGCTTAAGTATGAGGTGTTAGTTGTGAGGCTAATCTACCATGTTTTACATCTACTTTTATATCGATTTATGCATGCATTTCATGCATATTGAGTTAGAATAATACAGAATCTGTGTAGTTTACACTTATTTGCAATATATGGATGTCTACACAAGTTTTGGTTATATTTCGCAGAAATCGGACGCACTTTGGAGCTTAAAGGAAACTCATGGAGAAGCTAAGAATGGTGCAGCTGGAGAAAAGGACATTTTTCACCATTCTTCGTTCTGAATCAAGCTTTGATGTCTTCATAAGAGTTGTGGCCCTCGGAAAGGGCTTTCCAATGCATGGTCATATGCGTCAATCCGACGAACGAGGACTCAGGAAAGTGTGTTTCAAGAACAGAGAAGAAAGCTGAGAGACTTAGTCGTTATCGAGTTGTTTTACTCGATATCGAGTAACCCAGATCGAGTAAAGACCCCAAAAATCGACAAGAGAAGTTGGGAGCTGGAGCAGGTTAGTTGATATCGACAAGAATTAGTCGATATCGAGGAAATACTTGGTCGATTTCCATGTCCAGAACCGAGATCGATGAAGCTGAGCACTGGGGAGCCGAGCAGAAGTTAGTCGATATCGAGTAACTTTACTCGATATCGAAGACAACCCAAGTCGGCATGTGTTCTGTTTGCCGATATGGAGCTGCTGGGCACAAGACGAAGAAAATGTTAGTCGATATCGAGGACTCCTACTCGATATCGAGGACGTCTCAGTGGCGAATTCCGAGCTATCCGATTTTCTTGTTAAGTTTCTATCCCGAAGCCAGTGGTGATATTTTCGAGACCAAATTTTATCCACGTCTATCAAGAGCTATCAAGTTCAAGGAAGATTTATCCACATTAGATATTTTCCTTATTTAATTATTAGATTTATTTCCTTTATTTATCAAGGTTTTATCTTAAGTATGTAGATAGATAGATTTAGATATAGGTAGAGTTTCTTTCCTAGATTAGCTTGGAATGAAGCTTATAAATAAAGCCCTAGGGGGCTGATTTTCATTCATTCAAGTCAAGTCGTCTTAGGGCGCAAGGAGAGAGAGAGAGGAGAGAGAGAGAGAGGGAGAGAGAAGAGAGAGAGAGAGAGAGAGAGAGAGGAGGAGGAGGAGGAGGAGGAGGAGGCTGAAGGAGACGAACGGTTGTAAGTTTTAGTTTATTTTATGTTAAAGTTAATTTCTTTTATTATAGTTTGTTTCTAATTTCCTTCTTCTAGGGTTAGGGTGATCCCAACATAGATATGTGTATTTGATTTATAAATCCATGAATTGTATGTCTTTATTATCATCTACCTAAGTGCTTAATCTTTTGCGGGAGTTGAGGAAATTCCTTATTTATGATATTGAAGCGAAAGTGATCTTATTATGAATTGGATAGTAATTAGGGTTTATTTGCGAGAGCCGACTAATCTTAATTAAGAAAAGGTAGAAACAAATTAGGTTTTTATGCAAGAGCCTCTATCACCTAAATTGTTGGAATTTGGGAAAGTCGATTCCATGATATAAAGCATGCATCTTTATTCGATTTATGATCTACACATATGTTTATTGTTGTGGTAATCCATAACCTTGGAAGTTTGCATCTTTATTTGTTTTATTTTATTATTTTTATTCATCACATATTCTACTCGATATCAACCCACCATTCTCTCTCCATCCCTCGACATCGACCCCTCTATTCTTTGTCGACAGCCACCCATATCACCTTTTCCTACTATCCCTGAACCCCAAAACACACTGAACCTAGAACCATTGACTTCTCTCCTGAGGACGAACCTGACTCCACTATCCTATAGAGGGGTCTTGACTACAAATTTATTTGGTTGAGAAACCCTCTCGTCAACAATCCTTGACTAGATGTTCTGTATCTCCATATTCAAAACAAGCCATTGATGTAGTTTTCTTATTGGAATGATATGGCTTACCTTTCTGTTTTGATGTGCCGCGGTACTCTCGGTTTGCAAATTGCTTTTTCATCTTGAGTATCCTTGCTAATCCTCTTGTGATAAGTACCGCAGTACTCGCGGTACTCTCGTCATCATCCGAGGTAGCTTCTTCCTTTTTTGCTTTTAGGGCCAAGTTCTTTATAGTAGAGGCTACTTTTCAATCTTCTTCACCAAGAACCATCTTGTGAGTAATCAACTTACCGAGGAGATCGTCCAATGGCAAAGTTGACAGATTTTGAGCTTCCTCTATTGTAGTTACTTTTGGTCCCCATTTGGCCTTTGGCAAGCTCCTCAGAATTTTCCTCACCTTTTCTTCATTTGTGAATGTTGTGCCGAGAGAATCCAAGTTGTTGACGATCTGAGTGAATCTGGTGAACATCTCTTTTACTGTTTCCGTGGACAACATCTTGAATGGCTCATATTGCCGCAAGAAGATGTTGATTTTGGTTTCCTTAACTTGGCTAGTGCCTTCGTAGGTTACCACCATTTTGTCCCAGATCTCTTTAGCACTCCTGCAAGATGAAACACGATTAAACTCATCACTATTAAAACCGCAATAAAGTACATGCATGACTCGATAGTTTTTTGCCACGATTTCCAGATCAGTCTGGTTATATTCTTCTTCCGTTTTCACCACTTGTTCTCCTGCTGTAGTGCCAGGCTTCATTGGGATGGTTGGTCCTCTTACTATGCGTTCCCAGAGCTCCATGTCTTCATCGATGACGAACATTTTCATCAACGACCTCCAATGCACAAAGTTGTCACTACATAAGAGAGGAGGGCGATTAAACAACTTTCCTTGAGCGAATCTACCTTCTTCTACAATACTCATGATCGATCTCACAGATTGTTAAATCAAATAAGTGAGTTAGGCTCTGATACCAATTGAAGAATCGAGTACTTAAAGTAAATAACAGTAATAGACAAATACTCTAGAAGGGGGGTTGAATAGAGTATGAACGTTTTTCGCAAAGTCTTAAGAACTAGCAATGTCAAGAGTTTGATATCGAATCTCAAGGCCTTGAACTCGATCTCAAAGTCTTGAACTGAACTTTTCGTGTCTTGAATAGTCTGCAGCAATTAAAATGTTAAATACTAATAGAGAAATAAATAACACTTGACTTGCTAACGAGGTTCAACTCTTAACCAGCCTACGTCCCCGCCTAGGGTTGTCCAACGCGTATGATTCAACAACTTTTATTCCTCTTTCCTTATGAGTCCTAGATACAACCTAGAAGAATTTCCTCTCTTCTATAACCCGAAGCCTACCTCGCTTCTATCTATTCAACCCAAGATACAAAGAAATAAAAGTCCCCTTTGTCACACCGAAGTGTGATATGTTTCAGTATAACATGGATTAACTTATACTATAAAGCTCCAATATCCCTAACTCTCGAAAGCAATAAATCAATTACAATTATAGAGAAGGAATGAAAACAAATCAGCAATGGCGATGGAAACTTTGAGAGCTCTTGATTCGCAAAGAAGGCTTGGTGAAGGTGTGTCCATGAGTCGCTTCTTCCTTCTCTTCTTATAGCCAAGAGCTCCTTGTTGTTTTGCTGATTTGATCCCCAAATATCGATCAGTTTAAACAAATTTTTGAACTTCAAAAACGCTGGGGTATTCCAAGTGACGAAACCCGATTTTCATAATCCCGTGTTGGCGGGTTCCGGGATCATGTGGAGCGCGGGCGAGCTCTGACGATCGGGCTTACCTGAGACGCGAGGCGAGATTACTGTCAGCGTACCCAAACTTGTGCCGATCCGAGCTCAAGCCATCCGCGGACCACTGTCCTCCCAGGGCTTCATCAAACGTCGGCTCCCGCTGGGCGAGACGAATCCCGCTTGGGAAGGCTCTTCGATCCATCAAAAACCGACCCCTTCCTTTGAGGCTATCAAGCCTTATTTATAATGCAAGACTCATGTTCCATGCCCGACACGTGGCAAAACCGATGACAAGTGTCGAACGGCTCGGGACATATGTCCACAACGTGGCACTTCATGTGTATATCCATACTTGGTGGATTTAGGTTGGGGTTGGTGGGGAAATCCACCTTTTAAAAGATGCGGGTTTATTTATATAGCGGTAACCCAATTATGCATATGATATTATTTATTTTTTGGTGCTTTGTCACTTTATTTTTTGGTGCTTCGTCACAACTCCTTTAATCTTAGTTAAGATGAGTCTTAGCTAGGGTTCGATTCAAACGAGGTAACATATGAATTTTTACTTCGTCTACCTTTGGAAGAGTACTCAATATATCAAACTTTTGGTGGTAAGTTTTAACTAAGTTTGTTTGGTCTGGGCTGTACCCAACTTATCAGTGGGTTGCCAACGTATCTCTTGAGAAGAGAATCAAGCCTTTCATAGTTCAATCAGGAAGCCCTCCGCGGATGAAAGCTCCGGTGTTGAGGGACTTAGTTTATACTTATTCAAGAGTTATCTCTGCGAGCTTACAAAGCTACCAGCAGAGGCCCGACCCTGGAGCTTAATGACGAAACCCGATTTTCAGAATCCCGTGTTGGCGGGTTCTGGGATCAAGTGGAGCGCGGACGAGCTCAGACGATTGGGCTTACCTGAGACGCGCGACGAGATTACTCTCAGTGTACCCAAACCTGTGTCGATCCGAGATCAAGCCATCAGCGGACCACCGTCCTCCAGGGCTCCATCAAACGTCGGCTCCCGCTGGGCGAGACGAATCCCGCTTGGGAAGGCTCTTCGAGCCATCAAAAACCGACCCCTTCCTTTGAGGCTATCAAGCCTTATTTATAATGCAAGACACAAGTGCCATGCCCGAAACGTGGCAAAACCGATGACAAATGTCGAACGGCTCGGGACATGTGTCCACAACGTGGCACTTCATGTGTATATCCATACTTGGTGGATTTAGGTGGGGGTTGGTGGGAAAATCCACCTTTTAATAGATGCGGGTTTATTTATATAGCGGGAACCCAATTATGCATATGATATTATTTATTTTTTGGTTCTTCGTCACTTTATTTTTTGGTGCTTCGTCATCCATCCCAAGTGCCGATTCCAAACTCTCGGACATCCTCGCATGTAATCGGGTGGACTCGCCACCCATAGTTTTAGAAGGTGTTTTACTTTGTTCTTGACATGTGAGGCAGCAAGTGAGTGGACTCGTCCGCGCCTGCTTTGTTCATTCAAACACGTGAGATCTGCGATTGGTCGCAGTCGAGGACAAGCAAACTCCTGAGCTCACCTGATTGTGCAACTCGAAGTGCAACTACAAACGTGCAAGTCTTTACGGAATTAGCCACCAAACTTAGCTCTAGATAAGAAGTATTTTTTAAGCATTAAAAGCCTTCCGAATATATAATAGCTGCGTTGAAAGTGTTAATGTTAGTGTAGGATGCTTTTAATTGATCGCGATGCGAGGGTAGACTCGGTCCCACTACTTTGCTTTTCTGATCACGGCTGGATGGTGGTGCACGGCTAGAACTTGTGAAACAATCAAAAGCTCCAGCGCGACTCGACCTTACCGCCACAATAGTCGTGCGCGAGACGGATTGGCATAATTCTCCAATCCGTGTCCGGTCTCCCGGTGGACCTGAACCCAATCTTTTTTGCTCTGTTCATTCGCGGATGGTATTTTAACTTAACAAGTCTCCTTTTGAGTTAACGGCAACACATGCATCCTCTGGCACAGGACGCGATTGAAGAATGACGCGCAGAGTCCACGCGGTTGAAGATTCGGAACTGACTCGACCAACGAGGTAGAGTAGATGCAACCCCTGGCGCTATTCAACTCTAATTCAATCGACACTCGCATATCGATTTTAGTAGATCTATGTCTGCAGATATACCCACCCGCGGATGGCACAACTGGGTGATGTTTTGATTACGGACCCCTGCAATCCCTCGTTCTTGCGTGGATGACAGATTATATTTATTCTTTGAAATGAGGGGACGAGGACGACTCCTTAAAGTGATGTACATGAAGCTCCTGATAGCAATTAAACAGGAGTAAGATCACGTGTTACGGGACTTAATAAAAAATATCATCTATGAGAATGTAGCTTCGATGAGAGGCCCGGCGCGGAGCAAGATCACGCGTTATGGGACTTAATAAAAATATCATCTCTGAGAATGTAGCTTCGATCAAAGGCCCGACGCGGAGCAAGATCACGCGTTATGGGACTATAATAAAAAATATCATCTCTGAGAATGTAGCTTCGATCAGAGGCCCGACGCGGAGCCAAGCTCAAGCGTCCCTGAGACTTATAAAAAATCTAATCTCCGAGAATATAGCTTCGATCGGAGGCCCGACGCGGAGCCAAGCTCCAGCGTCCTCGGACATAATAAAAACCCCGATCCGAGAGGCAAGCTCTACGACTGGATGCTCGATCGGGTAGAAATCGCAAAGTCAAATTTATACGTGATTTGAGTTAAAGAACACCATTGCCGGCTGATATGGTGCGATGAAGAATTCCTCTCAAGTTGATGCTTTAATTTTGAAGATAGATTGACCCGATCGATGATGCAGAAATGACGCGTTCGGAAACGCGCTGTCGACGTAAGCGGAAATGCAGAGTAAACGTGATCTCAGGCGTTGTTCTACTCCATCTTTAATCAATGTTTGTTGCTTGACAAATCAACCAGTCCGCAGATGGTGCAGTATGACGATCTCTAGATTATGCACCCATTGCTTATAAAGACATCATTTTTGTGCGGACAATTAATTACATCTTGAAGTATGGAAAGGTAGAGGGGGATTCCATGTGACAAACACGAAGCTTCCAATCTATACTAGCTATGCAAAAACATCCCAACCACCAAATCTCAATACTCATTACTCAAGTGTGCTTATATATATATAATCAAAATTTAATTTCGGAATCGTAGTCGCTGCTACTTGCCTTAACATATGATATCAATGTTCTTCTTCGTTTTAAACATGCAAGTGTTCAAATGTTGGTGTTATCATCCCATCCTAATACTTTCGTAGGGGATACCATATGTCTGAGCTGAATTAAGCAAGCAAGTAGCTCCTTCATCGATCTTTCAATATATACGGGCTTATGACGCCAACTACACCCTTTCATATCAAAAAGCCTATAATTATTTATACAAGGGGTCTAAAAGAGCTTGTAGAAAGAATAACTTTTAAAGGTACAAGTCTACCCAATTGCATGCATTCAAGATTCAACACTTAAAATGAGATCTATAGATCGATCTGTGCATCTCTCAAATGAATCCGCGTACTAGTTTTCTTCTGCTATCCAATCATCTAAAATAATTTTTCAAAAATGAATTCAATCGGAGCTAAATCAGTAGGTACTCCGTTTTAATTTTAAATTACCTCTTAGCGTGAGAGTGTCCCCATGGACGGCGCCAATGACGAAACCCGATTTTCAAAATCCCGTATTGGCGGGTTCCGTGATCAAGTGGAGCGCAGGCGAGCTCAGACGATCGGACTTACCTGAGACGCACGACGAGATTACTGTCAGCGTACCCAAACCTTTGCCGATCCGAGCTCAAGCGATCCATGGACCACCGTCCTCCCAGGGCTCCATCAAACGTCGGCTCCCGCTGGGCGAGACGAATCCCGCTTGGGAAGGCTCTCCGAGCCATAAAAAACCGACCCCTTCCTTTGAGGCTATCAAGCCTTATTTATAATGCAAGGCCCATGTGCCATGCCCGACACGTGGCAAAACCGATGACAAGTGTCGAACGGCTCGGGACATGTGTCCACAACGTGGCACTTCATGTGTATATCCATACTTGGTGGATTTAGGTGGGGGTTGGTGGGAAAATCCACCTTTTGATAGATGCAGGTTTATTTATATAGTGGGAACCCAATTATGCATATGATATTATTTATTTTTTGGTGCTTCGTCACTTTATTTTTTGGTGCTTCGTCACCAAGATTCTGCTTCCGAGATATGTGTTCTTGTTGCTAAGATTTTCTTGCCGAGATCTTGTTTCTAGGATTGCCGAGATGTTTGTTCCTGGGATTTTCTGTTGCCGAGATCTCCCATTTAAATTCAAACATATCCTGCAATATTAATTCTTGACCAACACAAGATCTTTATCTAATATAACCTCAACCGAAATTCTATACCTAAAGATATTTGTGTAAGTAAAAGATATAAGATAGATTTAAAACATTTTAACTTAAACTCAATCTTTAACTTAAGTCAGAAAATAAATAATCTGCAAAACAATATATCCAATTTATATAAGCTACAATACCTTATACTTTTGTCTTTTATCATTCCTGCAATGATTAGTATTATAGCAAATGTATTTCATCAAGGAGAAGAAAGGGAGCTATCACGCAACAACGGAAATCTAAGCTAGACCCCAGGGGAGATGGACCATTTTGAGTGGTTCAAAAGATGGTATGTAATGCACGCAAGCTGGATCTCCCTACCGACAAGTACAGTGTTCATTCTACCTTCAACGTTGCTGACCTCTCTTTGTTCGTGCCTAACGATGACTTTGACGACGATTTGAGGACAAATCGAAATCAAGTGGAGGAGAATGGTGTACTGCAATTGTCGATGACTCCTGGTGACATTGAGAATAACATGAAGGTTCCATTCGATGGTCCTATCACTCGTGCAAGGGCCAAGAGAATTCAAGATGCAACCAAAGCCCTTCTTGTCCGTTACCAAGGAACGATGGAGCAAGGGTTCAGGCCACCCTGGATTACTTTGCTCAGGACTACACCCCCGGCATAAGAGGTGAGCCTGCGTCCACAAACGGAGCTTATGAAGACTCGTCTACACTCACCTTGAACAAGACATACTCGGCCACACATGGGATCACTCGGCCCATACCCATGTCAAGTGCAAGAGCCCATGTCTAGTACACTTGAAGCCCATGTCGAGTACTGATACGTTTGGAATCCCCGATCCTTCGCTTGTGGGCTCAAGATCAAGAACACCAAACTGTTGATGGCCCGATCTTGCAATTATCCTTGCTAATCTCGATGTTTACAATTAATTACAATAAGGACTTGAAACTATTGTGAAAGAAAGGAAAACAAACAAATAAAAACACAACGACGGCTAACACTTAGCCAAAATCCAGTAGACAATAAGGCAGAGCAATGAACAGCGACGGCTAACACTTAGCCAAAATCCAGTAGACAAACACAACAGTAGCAGCGACGGAAACAGTGGTGGCGATGGATGCTGCGCCCGCAACATATTTTGTAGCGGCCGCCGCCAGCGACTGGCGCGAGCGAACAGGGACGGAGCCTCCCTCTCTGCGACGGTTCTGGGTTGCTGAATTGCGACGGTTTCTGCGGCCTTGGTTGTTTAGTGTTTGACGTGTGATTTGGTGAGGGTTGTGTTGGGATCTTTGTTTGGATGAAAGTAAGAACAATCACTTCAATGCAAAGGCTTTGGATTGGAGGAATTGTAGAAACCTTAAAATTCTATTAAGGTTCCACAATATAATTTTCCAATCTAGTTTTTATTAAATGTAAAACATGAGTTTAAATAGACAATAGACCAATTCTATGTTGTGCAAAAGATAGAGTTTTGGTAACTAAAGATAAATCAAATAATCTAAAGATATGTAAATCTTTCCTAAGATAAGTAAATCTAACTAAGGATAGAAAATTGACAACTTGGTGGACAAGAATTATATCTAGAAAATATATAATTATTTCCACATTATTTTCTTAAAATCATAAAATAATTAAATCTAATTTAATTAAATAAATTCGAAAATAATTAAATAATTATCTAGAAATTCGCCTAAACAGTGACAGCTGTACAGATGATGAATTTCGGCCATTCCCGAGGTCGATTCTGGAGAAACCTTCACCAACAAAGTTGTAGATTTTTTCGTCCTCGTTCCAACAAGGTATGATACGACCTCATCCGATAAATATGGACTCCGAACGACCCATTTTACTGAGACGTCGATATGCTGTCAACCCAAACGAACTCAAACTTTAACATTAGATCACCTTGCTCCTTTTGAGGAAGACCTTCATTGCCATCAATGGCCCTCGAATCGTTCTTGAGAGCTCGCCTGAATCAAGATCATTGTTTGACCCACAAAAGGCCATCTTGATCTGCATCAAGTACTCTAGTGCTTGGGCCGGTTTTAAGTTAATTTAATTAATTTGTTTGTTATTTTATGTAACTAGATTTAATAAAGTGGAAGAATGATATCTCCTCTAGATTAATTATTGTCCATTGAATTACTTAGATTGAATAGAATTGAGGAACCCCTTTATGGATTAAAGGGTTCTTCGATTTCAATCCCAAAAGCTTCTTGCTCTTGTGTTTTATGTTCATCGGCACCACAACCATCACCAACACTTTCGTTCACAACCATAACCGAATCCAAACACAACCTAAACCCTAGCAAGATTCATCGCAACAAGGGAAGAAGAAAGCCAGAGCTTTGGTCCTCGGCACCGGTTCCCTGGGCTTCGGCGCCTGGCGCCCAGGAGCGCCCTCGCTCCCGCTCTCGCTCGCGTCTGGCTTCGCTCGCTCCTAGCGAGCACCATCGGACACCCGTGTGTTCTCGCTAGGCATCCTTGGCACCCTCGTGCTCGCTCTCGCTCTCGCTCCCTGCGAGTGCGCCTGGTGTCCTCAATCTCGCCCTCGTCTTCGACTGCACCCACGCACGTCTCATCGCCCTGAGGAGCCAAGCTCCTGCGCTCATGTCCTCACACCCAGCAAACACGGCTCTGAGCTCGCGAGCTCTCGCTTCCTCGTTGTAAAGACTCGAATTTTAAAATTCTAATTTTTGGAAAAGAAAATTAAAAATGAATTTAAAATGGATTTAATTTGCATAATTCCTGGAAAACTCGTCCTAAATTTAACAAATCGAACTTAAAATTTCTAAAATGATTTTGACCCAATTTTTAACTTTAAAGACCGACTTCGTCTTTCACCTCGGCATAAAAAAATTCCTTCGGATAACGATATCCTATTCGGATTTCAGGATTTATCTCCGAGTATTTTGAGTTCTTGCTTTTGGAACCACACACCCCTTGTCTCTCTCCTCTCTCTTATCCGAAAATTCAGAGTCAGCTTGCCTCAATTTACAATTTCTTCTTCAACAATCACACCTGCTCCCTCCCTCTCCCACTCTAATTTGCTAAGCAACAGGAAAGATAACAACAAAAAGCAATTAATCTCCCCCCTCCTCCCTTTATCAATTCAAACACTCAATCCATCCCACATTCTGAGCAGAGATTCACTACAACCAACAATCCCTATGCAACTTTGACCAAAGGCAACATGTTTCATCACCTGCTCTCTGGACACCCGAAGACAACCTTATCTTCACAAATCAGAAGTGCAATCCCATTCTCCTCATTTCACAACTCCATTTCAAAACCAAAACACCCCAACTCTCTTCCTCCATCTCTATTGCCGTGAGCAACCAAGCTCCATCACCAACAGCAACCGTCACTGTACCCCCCTCACTCCACCACGGTTTTCCATCACCAGATCCACCCTCTGCCTTTGCCAGCAACCACCACTAGCAGCCGCCGGCTAGAAGCCCCCGGAGATTCCCCGAGCACAGCCTCCTCCCCATCATGTTTTCCATTTCGTCGCAGTAAAGACTCGACTCCTCTCGACCTCTCTTCTTCACCTCTTATCAACCTAAAGGTCCCTCCTTTAATCCCTCGCTCCTCTCACAGGCACATCCGATCGAAGAACCGGCCTCGACGCAACCGGACGCGCCTCCCCAAGCTCTATTTCCGGCGAGACGAAACCACCCCTCGTGAGCCTTCTTCCTTCCTCCTTCTTCTTTCCCTTCCTTCTGTGTGTGCATCTGTGTTGTCGGTGTCGTGATCGGGGTTGAAGTCGGAGTCGGGATTGACGCCGACGAACTCCTCTCTTTCCATGGGTTTCGAACAGCCTGGGAAGATAGAAGAGGAAACAGACGCGGGCCCCGCCTTGCCATCTCATTTTCCACCTAGGCATGGGGCCCTTCTTCTTTTCTAATTCCGGCTTCAAATGAAAGGAGAAAGGGCTTGGTGTTGGGCCTAGATTTTGGGCCTAATTTTGGTGTTAAAAAGAGAAATGATTTTGGGCATTTTTACTAAATAAAAACCGGTTTTTGAGTTCTAGAAAAGGGAGGGTCGGTTTTGGTATTTAGTAAAATAGAAGGGTCGGTTTTGTGTTTTATAAATATAAGGGCTGACTTTTATAAAGTAAAAATATTTGGGATTTTTAAAGGATTGGAAAATATTTTATGAAAATGGTTAAATGTAAATAGTATTTGAAATATTATATAATATCATTGGGATTTAAAATATAAGATATTATTTTGAGATTAAAATATGAAATGTGATTTTGAGATTAAAGATATGGTGATTTAAAAATATGATATTATGAGACTTGGATTTTAGAAAAAGGAATTTGACGAACATTTTCCAAGGTCGAAATTTATAACTATTTGACTCGGACTTCTAATCGATTTTCGGAACTAACTTGGAAATTATGTGATCGGTGACTAACTAGCATGATGATATGATTGATTGACTGATAGCATGTTTTGTGTGGACTAATGGCGTGATTGATTGACTAATAGCATGATGAGATGTTAAGTTATATATCGTTTGTCTTATCGCTTATGAGCTATGATCAAAATGATGAACTTTGACATAAATGGCCATGCGGATTTATCGTTGCGGGATTATTATTGCAAAAATATGAATGTGGCTGAATGGAATGATGAGAATGATATGTTCTCGTGGAATGTGGCAATATGATGAATAGTTGAACTTGATGGAATGATGATTGCGATATGGTTGCTATTCCCGTTGAATGACGTGCTTGAGTCTTGGATAATTAGACATAGACTTATACATATATGTTCTGATGTGTATCTAGGTGATAGTTTGTGATTATGAATGTTGTATGCTGGACCTTCTATTATGATGTTCAACATAGCCAGGTGAGTTCCTATATGAGCTCACTCAGTTCGAAAAGAGATCTCCCTGTTTGTAGCCATGTGCATACTAGGTGCTTGCATTCATAATAAAGCATGCCATGTAGTATCCTGCTAGGATTGCACTCATGATTGAGCATTCGTTTACTCATTGCTTTTGTAAACAGAACGGCCGTTATCTGTGATGTAACTAGAGTCATTGCTAGGGTTATAGGACGACCTAGTCCTATCGGGTCTCATCCTGAGTCAATCGAGTCATGAAACTTTCTTATATTATGAGATGCCTACGGGCTTTATTGTGGAGCGGGTTGGGAATTCACAAGTTGGCCAGTCTCCGCCTTATCGGAAGGGGGTGGAGGTAGGAGAGGGATATACCACTTGGTATTCGGTGCTAAGGCCTTATTATATTTATGCACTTGATCTTAGAAGAATGTTAGTGTGTTAATATTCCGCCTTGCATCTAGAAGCATCTTTATTAGGACTAGCATGTGTATGTGTATGCTTGTTTCAGATTATATTGCGTAGGGCTTCGATCTGACACCGCCTTGCATACATATTTTTTTAGATTTGTTTTGTAGCATGATTGTTCCTTACTTCCGTGACGTGGGAACTCTCTTAGGCAATCGCAAAGAAAAGGTCAAACCTCACTAACATCGCCTATTAGATTTTGATAAATACGCTTATTGATTTGGTTTTGACCCGGCTCTGCCGTGGCACTCTCTTGTATTACATCTTGATTCCGCTATTTGTATGACTATTGGTTTTTTCACGCTTAGACTTACGACATGTACAGGGGACTGCCCCGTGGATTCCAACGATCCCTTCGAATTTTGGGTATGAAATCCCACTTGAAAACGTTAGAGTAGAATTTCAAACCTTCAACCTGTACTCGGGGCGCAAGATCCTAACAAGGGGTTTCATCCCTCGAAACGTAACCCGGGAATCATAATCCCGGGCCGTTACACTCGTTTTCCCTTGCTTTCCCTTTTCGTTGCTATTTACTTAGTTTAAATTGTTTAAGTTATATCCGTCGCTTATATTAGTTTTTTAATTAGTTTAGTTAATTTGTTAATCAGGAGATATTGGAAGAGCATTGCAAGATCGGCATGGTTCTTGATCGTGAACCCACATGCGAAGAACGGGTATTCCAAACGTATTAGGGTAATACTCCGATAATACCCCATGCTTAAAATTTAGCAAGTTACCAAGTCAAACTCATCTCAATAATTTAATTAATTCTTTAAAGCTCCATATATGAGATCAGACTCACACAATCAACCAAACGAACTGATGAATCCAACTGATTTCCATGTGAACACAAATCCAAAATTTAAGTAACTTTTTTTTATCAATAATCAAACATAACTTGAAAAAACACGAGAACACTATTATCAAAATAAACACAAGCTTCAATGGAATCATAATTCATCAATTTCAACCAATCAACTGCATTAATCACAAGTAACCACGATCATGAGATGCGATAGGTAATAATAAAGAACAAAGAAACACATGAACTCATCCAAGTCACAAATCCCTAATTTCTCCAAATCAATACTAGTACAAATTGGTCATCTTACTAGCCAAAACTGTCAAGAGTTTTTAAAAACCCCTGAAATATGATTTTCCGAAGGGTGTTTTTATAAAAACTCCCGATAAAAGCTTGTTTATTTTTTTTTTAACAAAAATTGACCACATTCTCTATGGATTTAAATAATAACTCCCGATAAACACCACTCTTTATCGAGAGGGTTTTAGTAAAAGACCCGAAACATGCTAATAATGCACATTTCTAATGGGCATTATAGGGTAGTTTAGATGCATTTGCATTGTAGAATATGCATGTTTAGTGTCAACTTAGATTAAACTCTTTTCGTGGAAAAGTTCGGAATCTACGCTATTTCGGTTGAATTGTGCAGAATCGTAGATCCGACATGGTTGAAAGCAAAGAAAAGGTGAACAACATGTCCAAGTGAAGTCAAGAAAGCAAGCTAAGGAAAGAAAGAAAAGAGTCCAGAAAGAATGAGGAATGAAAGAAGAGAAAACAAGCTTCAGGGCATCTGTCGCTGCCAGCGAATGGGATCTCGCTGCCAGCGAGTGGAGTCAGTGGGAGCAAGTCTAGGAGCCAGCACGTCTCGCTACCAGCAAATGAAATCTCACTTCCAGCGAGTGGAGTCAACGGGAGGATGTCTTGGAGCCAGCATGTCTCGCTGCCAGCGAATGGAAACTCGCTGCCAGCGAGTCGAGTCAACCCAGAGTCAACGAGCAAGCAACATGAGTCGCTGCCAGCGAATGGTGACTCGCTGCCAGCGAATGGAGTCGCTTCAGCGGACGACCGGATTCGCTGCAGCGGATGTAAGCTTTCGCGGCAGCGAATGGAGACTCTCGCGGCAGCGGAAGGGTGGACTCGCGAAATCGAAAACGATGGAATCGAAGAAGCTTGAAAATATTCTAAGGCATGGACATTCGCTGCCAGCGAGTGTGGTAGCGAAAATCCAACAGTAGCTAGATTATGGCCATTCGCTGCCAGCGGAAATTCTCGCTGCCAGCGAAATCTGACGTTGAACTATCCATGGAAAGTCTATCTTCTATCTAGCTTGTTTAGGAAGTTTCTATCTTATTTTTATATCTTTTACCTTGTTTATGGAAGACTTTAGGCCTATAAATAGGATGTTGTAGGGTTAGTTTTATGAGGGATTCAACTAGAGAAATCACCATTGAAGATAAGAAAGTTTAGGTAAGCCATGTTTGGCTAATTTTGTAGTTTCCGCCTACACTTTCGAGACTTGGTTGGTGGTTTGTGAGTTTTTAATTTAAGTTATTTTTCCTCTATAATTCTTTCAACTTCTTTGTGTGATGTTGATTATGTTATTGATGTTATCTTGATTCGCGACCTTGATAATATTGATTTCATGCTAGGATTTAATACTTTCGTATTTGTGTTATTTCCGTAGTAGCACACATAAGATTGTGAATTCCGTGTTTGAAGCATGATTATGTAGGGAGTTGACATATATCTTAAACATTGATTTAGTGATTTACCGTGTTTAATTGGTGCTATTTATATGCTTAAGTTCTTGGGACGTTGTGCTATCTCTTTGTTAAATCTTGACCGTTTTAAGGTTGAATAGAAGTGTAAGGGATTAATTGGACTCGTTGGACTTTTAATCTATTTAAACCAAGACGAGAGGAATTCGTAGGAAACGATAATAACTTGAAAAGGATTCGATGATCAATAAAACCAACCAAAGTCGAGAACTTGTAGGTGGAAACGCTTTCCTTCTATCCTTTATTAGCTTTTTTCAATATTATTTTCTTTTATTTTCATTCATAAAAAAATCCTTTTTTTTTGATATTGATAAATACACAATATTTAGAAATACTTGATTCTCTAGGGTTCGACCCCTTACTTGTATACTATACTAGTTTGTTTGTTTGAGATTTATTTTTGGCAAGGTAAATCAACGACTTTCCCTCCGTCAAAATTGGCGTCAAAAGGGCGTTGGCAATGTCTGAGTGAATCTTGAACACATGGACGAATAAACCGTCGAGTCTATGATGATAAACAAGGACGCTTCTCGGGAGGCAACCCGAGGTAAGTTTTCCTAAATTTGTTATTTCAATTCCTAGTTAGTTAATTAGTTTTGTTTTTTAATAAATTAGAAATTTCCTAATTATTTTATATGGTAGATAGATGCTTTCGGATATTTTGAGCTAACATTACAGGGAAAAGTGAACAAGATCGAAGAATAGAGATTCTGGGCTCAATTCGCTTCCAGCGAATCATGATTCGCTGCCAACGAGTCCAGCCACCCATACAACATAGGAGCTGATTTCATTCGCTGACAGCGAATCCAGTGACTCATGCACAGTCTTCGTCCATTGTCGTCACCGTTGATTGACAGAGGATTTTCAGTCGCCTTAAATCCTATCAAATAAATCCAACTAGCCTAACTAATGTAGTTTGGCAAGTACGGGTCGATCCCATAGAGAGTCTATGATTTGTATGCAAGTCAAGTGTGTCAACAAGAACAAGAAACAAAGAGTGGGGGATTTTTGGATGGTTTGAACTAACTAATTGAGAAATAAAAGTAAACAAAAGTAACAAACTAAACAGCTTGAGGAAATGAATATGAGAAAAATAGCTCAGGTCAATCAATCTCAGCAATCAGGTTTGTTCATTGATCATCGAAATCAAATAGATAACTTCCTCTTGAATACTTTGTTGTGGAAAGACTTTGTCTTTTGAATCCAATTCCTTAACGAATCTAGTTAACAGGACAACCAGACCCTGAAAACCCTAATTATCAAACAATCTTGAAACTATCAAGATTCAATTCAATAACCGATTAAGCTTAAAGGAAATCAACAAAGGCAATCGACACGCACAACCAGTTATTGCATCAATTGCAAATCAATTCTCTATACAAATCCCTAAATCAACCAGTTTCAGAGATTTATACTTTGCTACTCGAGAATATAGATAATTCAACCAGAAATTACCTATATCTAGCTATAGATTATCATGAAAAGGCATCAGTTGATCAGGCTAATGGAAATTCACGAAAACCCTAAACAATCTAAGCAAAGAATCGATAATATTCAAAGAGGAGTATTAAGATAGAGAAATCTCACAATGAAATTGCAAACCCGAAGCTTCGATTAATCTCCCCGAGCAAAGATGTTTAGTGCTTCATGGTTGAGAAAAATCCCCAAAAAGGGATCCCTCAATTGCTACGTACTAATATTGTCCGATTCAAAAAACAAAACAAAAACTAGACTAGTTGTTTTACAAAACCAAACGTTTCAAGTCTCCTCCAATTAATTTCATAATCAAAATATAACATTCTCATAATTGAAGTATAGTAACAGCTATCCCGGCCCACATCTTGCAAATGCAACATATTTTGGGCTCAACATATAACTCGGCCGAGTTTAGCTCTTGCTCCACCCGAGTTCCTTTCAGCAGCCAATTTGATGTCCAGATTTCGCTATTTTCAAGGCTGAATTTGGAAAAGTCGTAAACATGAAAGTTGTTGGTCTTCGAATCCTCTTTCCAACAAGTATACGTATGCCCCGATCTGACAAATACAGCCTCCGTACGACTTGTTTTAGTGCAGTGTCGCCAGCTTGGACAACTCCAATCCTTTACATGTTTAGCTCCTCTACTCGGCTCTCGTGTTCTTCTATTCTCGTCCAATCTTCCAACATTGGCTCGCGCTTAGCTTCACCTCTTTACGATCACCTGAAATCATGCACAAAACTCGTAGATTCCGACTCTAATTGAAACATAATAAAAACATGAAAACTACTCTAACTCATGCATTTTACCCTACCTAAACTAATCTAAATGCTTATATTAACACTACATAAATGTGCATGATCATTGATCTTATTCATTCTTCGTCATCTTCATTCATCGGTGCTCGTGGTTCGTCCGTCGTCGTTGGTGTTGTTCTTCATCGTTCTTCTTCCAAGCTTCATCATCTTCGCCATCGAAATTTTCCCATAATGTGGAAGACTTTAGGCCTATAAATAGGATGTTTTCGGGTTAGTTTTCTGAGGGATTCAACTAGAGAAATCACCATTGAAGAGAAGAAAGTTTAGGTAAGCCATGTTTGGCTAATTTTGTAGTTTCCGCCTACACTTTCGAGACTTGGTTGGTGGTTTGTGAGTTTTTAATTTAAGTTATTTTTCCTCTATAATTCTTTCAACTTCTTTGTGTGATATTGATTATGTTATTGATGTTATCTTGATTCGCGACCTTGATTATATTGATTTCATGCTAGGATTTAATACTTTCGTATTTGTGTTATTTCCGTAGTAGCACACATAAGATTGTGGATTCCGTGTTTGAAGCATGATTATGTAGGGAGTTGACATATATCTTAAACATTGATTTAGTGATTTACCATGTTTAATTGGTGTTATTTATATGCTTAAGTTCTTGGGACGTTGTGCTATCTCTTTGTTAAATCTTGACCGTGTTAAGGTTGCATAGAGGTGTAAGGGATTAATTGGACTCGTAGGACTTTTAATCTATTTAAACCAAGACAGGAGGAATTCGTAGGAAACGATAATAACTTGAAAAGGATTCGATGATCAATAAAACCAACCAAAGTCGAGAACTTGTAGGTGGAAACGCTTTCCTTCTATCCTTTATTTGCTTTTGTCAATATTATTTTCTTTTATTTTCATTCATAAAAAAATCCTTTCTTTTGATACTGATAAATACACAATATTTAGAAATACTTGATTCTCTAGGGTTCGACCCCTTACTTGCGTACTATACTAGTTTGTTTGTTTGGGATTTATTTTTGGCGAGGTAAATCAACGACTTTCCCTCCGTCACATGCTTAGATAAGAAACATAAAATCCGAAAGATAACCTAGCCCCTAGTATCTACATCGAATACATCTGGAGATGAAACCAGTCACCGCCCCTTGGATCGATCGGTGCTCGAAGAAGATCACCATCGTCGATAGTCTCCCAATTGAACAAGTAATTGCAGCGGAGGATCGAGAATTCTGCAGATTCTCTCATCTCCATTTGTTCCTTCGCATGTTCCTCATCGTACTCTTTTCCCTTTGTTCGTTTGCCCACTGTTGAATCTCACGCCCTCTGCAAAGGAGGGACATGCCAACCATTCAGAAGATGCTTCTATCTTCACCCTCTTCGCTCAATTAGGCCTCTCAAGTTTGTCATCCTCTTCGATAATCAGTTGGCGATTTTCTCTTCTTCAACTAGCTGGGGCTCTCTACTTATGTCTTCGATCTCATGCTCATTAGCTAGTTCTCTATTTAATCAGTGCCTGTCTCTAGTCAATCAGTTGGCAATATTATCTTCTGGCGCTAATTAGGCTTTGAGTTTTGTATCTATTCGGGCCCATGTATAAGCATGTTCAAGTGGACCAACGGAACAGGGCTCTCCAATTTTTAGGGCCTAATACCATACGGAACCATGGTATTTACTTGTAAACAAAAATTCTTTCTCAAGGTAATAAATGAATTGGCAGCGGCTCAGCGGTCTCAGCACTTGATTTAAATTACTCAAATTCTAATTTTGTCTCGGGTTCGATTCCCTCATTCCCATATGTCTCCAGGCTTTGCATGGGCTCGAATGGCCCGTAAATGGGCTTGTAGTGTGTGGTTTGGGCCCATGCTCAACCCGATTCAATATATATTCGGAGTAAATGAATACCGGAGTACATCATTGAAATATCATTACGTTTGTTTAGATAAATAGGGAAAGGAAAGGTAAGGTATTAAATTTTACACATAAAATGTATATGATCACCAATTTTTGTGAGCTTGGAGGAGAGGATGGAGGGGAATATTAGTCCATCCTAGAGGTATTAGTTACCCCCCTCAAAATTAAGGAATAGAAGGGTAACACATTTGTATGGAAAATGGGAGAAGGAGGGGAATGATTAGAATAGGGATCAATGAATCTTAACTTAAATATGAACTATATTCATGAGGGTAATCATTACTTTTCCCTACCAAAAAACAAACGGGGGCTTAGAGTATTGTGTGCAGTGTAAATGTAAGAGTGCGGTGGGAACTTACCTTTTTTTATCTAGCACCTACTTTTCTTTTTCTATCCTTAATTGCTGTGGATTTTTGTAGGGTAAAATCTGAAGTATTTTAAATTCATTTCACTTGATAAAATTAATTAAATTTAAAAAATGTAAAAACAAAACAAAGAAAAATATATGTATATATTTTTAAGAACCACTCAATCCTCATTACTTAAAAGTGTTTAAAAATAAATAATGACTATCTTATTCTTAAATATTTTGATAATTTTAATCTAAAATTTGATAAATATGGAAAGTATATAATTATTAAACATGTGCATAACTAGTATTTTAATTTAATAGATATAATTATAGATTTATAAAATTAAAAGTATATAATTATTTATCAATACAATCAATTATAATTTCGTACAGGGCCCTACAAATGATCGGCACGACCCTGTATCTATTGCTCCATCTTAAAATTTTGATGGTTTTTGCTTCTGTTTGCTTCATCAGGTAAGTGCTTGAATGAAACTGACATTCAATTAACTTGCTATTTGTCAAACCTTTCAGTTTGTGTTCATGAATTTACCTAGATATGAGATAAGGCGTGTGCATACAGATCTGCATATTGAATGTGCCCAATTTTGAACTCCTTAAAACCCTAAATCTCGAGTCCATGAGGTAAGTGCTTGAATGAAACTAACATTCAATTATTTACTCGAGTTTTTGTTGAACAATGATCGGTATTCGATACTATAATTTTCAGTTTGATCTTTTTGGCTTATCCGTTATTCAATTGTTACACAATGATCGATTAGAGACTTTTCGGTTTCCATTTGAAGATACTTGTGCGATGAACCATATTTGGAAGAACAGTAGAACACCCAAGTCTCTTGAATTTCATTGTAATTGCAGATACTTGTGAACGAAAGGAAGAAAGTACCTAAACTTGGGATCATCTATTGTCTATTTTTTGCTTATTGCCTAGTTTTTGCCTCTATATGAACTTCAAATCCATGCTTCTATCAAATATATATTTCAATATATGAAACTTGGTATTCTTCCTACTGTCTAATTTTTTACATTCATTGAATATATCTTTCCGGAACTTCTCAACTTGGAATCCATTTTTTATTTGTCTTTAATACCATGAATGTTTTCGTCCATGCAAATTTTAGAATTCATTTGCCATCTCATTGGATATTGTAGCTTTGTTTTTTCTAGTTTTTGCTTACATTAATTTGGCCGTGTATTTATGAAATATGTTATGATTATAAATTATCGTGTTAGAATTAGAGAGATATACGAATTACCTCGAATAGCGGAAGCGGAATCAAGATCGTCTTGCCTTTGAATTTGATCACCGGGTAGAGATCCATAGCCCTAAATCTCGTTAGAGATTCGGGAGCAAGGGAGAACCTACGATTCACAGCCTACACACCATGGGAGAGCGTTGGAGAGGAAGGAGACTCTCTCCACGAAGGAGAGTTCTCTGTGGGTTTCTCTACGTGAGAAGAACGTCTGACGAACAGACTCGCTCACTAGGGTTAGAGATTACGGCTATTTATCTCTTTTGTTTATTAGATAAATAAATATATAACAAATATATATTATTTATCCTAATATTAGTTAATTCTTAACAAATAAGAATTACTTACCTAATTATGTAAATTAGGCTTTTATATCTTTTGGGCGTATATATAAAATAATGTCCGAATTATAAATTAATTCTAACATCTCCCACTCGCAGAAAAGATTAAGTTCCTCCAAAAATCATTCTCATACTCGTCGTGTATAGGCCGTGTGACCCGGGAATACTACCTGCATAAAAATCACGTTAGGGACTAGGTCACAACGTTAGTTGAAAAGTATTGCTGCATCCCTAGGGTTATCTTTCATCGGACTGGTTGATACACAAAACTAGATCCCTCTCAGTTTTGTTCAACTGTAATGGCGATTCACAACAGTACGTAATTGTTGGATCCAGCAAATCCCATTTTCGTCAACGATTACTCATAATACCTTCCTTTCGCATTGGCATTACTTTCATGTAAATGATGACCACTTTCCCAGAAATGCCCCACTTAGACCGCATCACTCATGGACATCGGGACACAACCAAAGTAGCGCATCACCACCACAATCAGTAACCCAAGTCGTTAGTCACTAAGGGTTGCCTTGTTTACATACATCTGAGCTCACATAGTAATAGAGATGGGATCAATCTATCACTACATAGGGTCGATTAGTACGCACTAGTATGACAGTGTACTACAGGGAGTGCTTCTCTAAATCATTGTCCACTCAACCTGTAAAGCTGTTCATCTTGTAGTCACGTAGACTTGAGAACCATTCTACCCTACAACGCCTTGCTTTTTTGAACCAATGGGTGTAGGAGCATAGTTACAAGTCATATGAATGAGTAACTATAAATCACCCATTCAGTCTTTCCCAACTGGAGAGACTTCATCTTGACATCCAAAGATAGTCAAGGCGGTTATCATCTCATTCTACTCCCATAAGAATTGAGAAACCTTACACCTAAAGTGACGAAAACTTACAGGAACGTCTGTTCGTGTGAGAGAACAAACTATGGTTCAGTGACATGTAACATATTTCACGTTTCCATCACTAGTTTTCACCATATCAATGGCATAGCATATGAGTTAAGACCAAAGTCTCCCACTTGCAAAAAACTCGAATCAGAGAGGTGGCTCGCATAACCATCAAGAGTCAAAACATATTATGACAACGTTGTTCTTGAACAACGTCACTCTGACTAGACAGGATTTGATCTGAATATCATTTGATCTCCAACATCATTTGGAAATCCTGGTATTGACAAAAATGGCCAGTCACAACCCATAGTTATGACATCCGCTCACCATATTTTCCCACAACCAAATTTTGTGTTTTCAGGAGAATCCTTTTTCATAATCTCCTCGGAAGCTATTGATGATGTAAGAACCTCAGCTTCCGTGGTGGAAGGATAAGCAAGACAGTTTCTTGCTAGACATCAACGTCTCTTCTCCTTGGAGATAAGACCTACAGACTGATGTTGATACATACATCAGTGTCTCCTCCCTTACATCACTAAGATCCATATCTATGTTCCAACATGGACATAGACATAATCCACCATAACACAATACACAGTCTACAGGAGTGCTTTTGCAATAATTTACTGTGTTCAGTGCATAAGACTCGAATCAGTTTGTAAACAAACACATGTTCGCTTGTCTCATCTCAGCATACAACAGAATGCGAGATTGCACTCAGTTTCTCAAGTGTTCCTCACTTAATCCACTTCCTATGTAAGTCCATTTACACATTTCCATATATGAGAATGATATGCTTAAGATTATACGAAATAACCTCATAGACAACTACCCAATTTCTATGTAACAGATTCACTTGACAATTGTATCAAAGTTGTCATGCTAGAATCACAACATAGTTGTCTATCAGTGTGTCATCTGGAACATCGGAAAGTTAAATTTTCCAATATGACACACTTACAATGATTCATATTTTGAAAAAAAAGTACAAAACACCTTATCATTGTCATCTAGATGCATGTTTCAATGCTTACATAGATATGAGTACAGGACTATTGTCTTTCTCAAAACCCTAGCAAAAACTTATCTAGAAAACGAATTTCCAGAAGTCCTCCCTATGGGAAAACTTTGCTATCTAGGTCAACTCGTAAACGGATACAAGCTTTTGTAGCCATTCATCGGTCTGATTGAACATAATTTAACCATGCAGAGAGAAGGTTCCAACCTAACTCTCTTGATCTAGGGTATAACTCTCAATGGATCATTCCGCCTTATCTCATTGCTTTATGTCTAGGCAGAATAGAAACCGGTTCAAAACACGGCTTCTTCCATAGACTCATTATCTGTCATCACCATCCTCTAGTTGTGTCTTAGATTTTCCAACAAATCACATACTCTAGGTGCTGATTGGTGTTATCTCATTTGGATACTTTTGGAGCAGCCACATCTAATGTGTTTATGAGATACCTTGTGTTCAAAACAACTCCCACTCTAAAGTGGTTTCGATATGCTCACAATCGTTCTAGATGAAAATCCTGAACTCGAAACACAGTTGTTCAACAAGTAGTGAGCCAGGAACGAAACTTCTTTAGCTCTGAACATTCTCAGGAACACTAGATCACGACTGATCTAGAATATCCTGAATGTTAATGTGGCAAGACAACTTGTATCACAACTATCATAGGATAATGTAATAACTGAACTACTAGAGACTGTGTTTTGGTTTCATCAATCAAAACTCATCCTATGTTGTCTTAACAACTGTCTCACAATCATGATTAATAATCCCTGAGCTACGAAAACTCATTTTCCTTATCAGATTGCTCTCATCAATCTTAGAAGTTCGCATTTCCAAGATGATTTAAGATTGTGATCATGTACCTAGCCTCATGCCTAGTACACACCACTACAAGAAAAACAGGTTTTTGCAACGGCAAAAGTTGTTGCAAAAAGCCTATTGTCGTTGCCATAGAGAGCTATCGCAACAACAAATGTCGTTGCGAGGTCGTTTTGCGTCGGGGCGTAGCGAAAGGCTATTGCAACGACATCGGTCGTTGCGAAAAAAAGACCTTTTGCAACGCCAAATGTTGTTGCAATACATTTGTCGTTGCTAAACACTTGTATCTTGGAAAACAATGACATGTTTTAGCAACAAAAATGTCGTTGCAATTGATATAATTCTTTTGCAACAAAATTTGTCGTTGTTATATATAATACCTTTTGCAACGAAATTATTGTTGCTAAAAGTGTATAAAATTTCTTGGTATGTATTGCAATGACCATAGCGTTGCTATATATACTACCTTTTGCAACCAAAAAAGTTGTTGCTATAGACATTGGCTTTGGCAACGACTTTGTCGTTGCAAAAAGCTTATATTATGAGAAAATGAAACCTTTTGCAATGATATGTGGTTGCAACAAGGGTATATATAATGCATAAAGAAGATATTTTACAACGACAAAGTAAATAAAGGTTTTTTGGTCACATTTTTTTCGCAATCCCTGTTTTACAATTCCATACTAAATACACACAAGTCTTGGAGCTTCATTAAAAAACATTCATTCATACTAAATACAATAGTATGTCATCCTTCAAATCAACCATATACATAGGTTATCCAAAAAAAACTTAAAAAATATACTTGTTTCCAACACATACCTACTTCCTTGATCCTTATACTAATCCCATCACCCTTTCATTCCAATCCTAATGACCCAACTCTTCATGAAGCCTCATAGTCCCGAATGGACCAACAGTCTTTGTCGACACATCAACGGTACCAACCGAACCGAGTGTCATAAAAAAAAACAAACGATGATATATGACAAATACCACATCTTCAATTGAACATATAATGGAATAAAACAACTCATAAAAAAAATAACTGAATCAGTTGAGCTTCAAAGATGGAAATTGATACCTAAAATAGTTAGAAAATCAAATTAACAAATGAATCAGGAAAAGACAAATGACTATATAAGACACTGTTTTACCTTTCCACTCGCCATGAAATAGATTATGTCTCCTTTATTCAAAGTCCAATCAATAGATCTAAAATATGCAATGATACCCCGATATGGATCATATTAACTCGCCAAGGTAGAATTACATTGTTATTAGCTAGTGTCCTTGGAAGGAGTAACTACCTCACATGATAAGAATTTTGCTCATCATTCTAGCTGACATTAAATAACAAACATTTGAGAATTCACACTTTGTAGCAATTACATTGTATTTACCAAAAGGGCAGAAGTTGGTACCTATCAAATATTAGAACCCTCAAGGGCCTTTGGGTAGAATCACCAGTGCAAGAATCTTGTGGACGATTGCATTTAGATTTTAGAATTTCAGTTATTCCTACGTCCTCCTATTGAAAGAGAAAAAAAGGGGCGAAATAAAATTAAGATAAAATAGCGCTCTTTAGCTTCCATCCTCTTTCTTGAAAGAGTAACTTCTTTTGTTGCTTGCTCTAGATCTAGAACCATTATCATAACCAGTTTGCTGGAGCAAGCAAAATCACAACACAGGGATAGGAAGAAGTGTTAATAACTTACAAAAAATTTAGATCAACAAATGTGACACTATAAATGAATAAAAAAGAATATACTAAAGTACAAGTAGAATAACCAGATATGATTGGAAAAGTTAGGCTCATAAAATGGCATGATAATGTTCAATATAACTCCAAAACTTTTCGAAAATGAGTCATCTACTCCTTTGCAGAGAAATCTAAAGGCAGGAATGCAGGATCCACAATACCCACCACAAATGACTGCAGAACATCAATGCTCTCCTCAAAACCGCTCATTGTTTCCACACATGCTTCACAAAAACCCTTATAGTCCTTGCTTGTTCTGAAGCATGTCCATAAGAACACACGAAGTGGAAGCAAACAGAGTTGCACCATTCATTACTTCATTTGGCAAAGACTCAACATAGATTGCAAGGTATAACCATGTCCATAAACTAGCAAATTCGAAACTTCCACATTACAACACTAAAAAAAACAGAAGCATCAACTACATGCAGATAATCCAACACTGACCAATATAGAATAGACAATCATCTTTCAAGTGTAAGAAGGAAAGATGATAATGAAATAATTATGATCGAACCTTTTGCAGATGAACCAGAAAGGGAGAGCTTCTCAAAATCAAGTAACGCGTGCTTGAGAGGCCTCTCGCTGATTTTGTGATTAAATAACTTGCTTTTTGGCCTCATTCACATAAGAAGGGTAAACGTCTGGAACTACAAAATCACCATCATTCATCCTATAAGCCTTAGCCATGGTATTGTCCCCAATTCCAGTTTGCCTAGGAAAAATAATTTATGTGAGAAAGAAATGAAACTGGAAGATGTAAGAAATAATATAGACTGGAGATCACAATAGGAATATACATGTTACCAAACCTGATTTATAGAAGAGATATACATTCTCGAGTAGCATTGTCCTAAAAGATTTTTCCTTCTGAATACGGATGTCTCGATGAGAGGTTATGATCTTCGTCTAACAATCTAGAATGAAGCATTTGAGTAGAGGGATCATTAAACTCAGTAACTCTGCAGGTTTGATTACTTAGTATTGTCAAATCATTAGTCTTTGAGGCAAACAGGCTACTTTACAACTTATTTGACTCATCCAACGTTGGTATATGTTTAAGAATTTTATGATCACTAGACCCTTAAGGTGATTGCAATTAAAGATTTTTTATTCATGAACTAATTAGTTTATGCAATTGAGTTTTAAAAGCACTAAGAATGCAACAGGCAAACCAACTAGTCAAATCAATAGAATAACATTTAAAAGAACGGCAATGGAAAGCATTAACAATCTTGGGCTTGTGCATGGAGAACAGTGAATTCAACTTTTTTGGCCTAATTAATTAAACAAACTTGATTTAACACAAGATGAATCTTATAATTTATACTAAATTGCTCACTAATGTAGATCACTTTTTTAAAATAAAATAATAAAATAATTAGATTAGTAATGTAGACCTTCAACATGATCAGCTTAGTTTCATAAATCCCAAAAGGATATACAATTACCTCTATTTGTCCTTAATAGTCAAAACAAAGGAAAGAAAAAAATAAAAATTATGTATCACAAAGCATCTCAGTGAACCATACCTATTCTAACCTTCTATCTTACCCTATCAGTTCCATTTGAAGTATTTAAATTATCTTGAACAGAGTATTATACCTCTTTGGCTGCTTTGACGAGGGGGGGGGGGGGGGGAGATGAAGCTCCTTAAAGTAATTAGTTCCAAGGGAACCATTCAAAATACCAACTGGATTTGAAGCATTTGAATCCAAGTACAGAAGATCGAAGTCGAAAAGTTCAGGCTGATGTGAAGAATCCCTCTCACTGGAAAATCATTACAACAATATCAGCCAAGGGAGAAAGGAACCCAAATGCAACTTTGTTTAAATGAAATTTGATAGCTAGCACATCCACATTGCAAATTTATACTTACAAATCTGTTGTACCAAGCCATTGCAGCAGATCAGGGACATCAAAGAACAATGATGCACCACCAACAGGGATCAACTCGAATGATTTCTTCATTTGACCCTATAATTCCTTCTAGGGGAAGTGAATTGCTGCCTTTGTTGGAGTTAAAATAGAACACTTTAGAACCCTCTGATATTTGTAATTCTAACTTCGAAACCAGAAATGGGAACTAAAAGCTACTCAACACTAATAAGTCTGAAGCTAATAATCAAACTAGAAAATGCAGATGATGTAGCCACAGTCAAAATACAAATAACAATCATGAATTTTAGACTCAAATAGCTAAAAAAAAATTAATCAGTTTAGAGGAGATACACACCTATCTAACATTATTTCCAGCAATTTCAAATTCAATCAAGCATAGCAAGCAACTGGTTCAAAGGAAAAACACTTTCACATTCAATCAAAATGAAGCTGTAAGCAACAACAACCAAAAAACCCTAAACCGGGCACAACCTCTACCGATTGGATCCAAAACCTGCAACCAATCAAGTAGCCAAGGCGGATGCTTGATTTTTTAACCCCCATAACTGGCAACAAGCTGCAAGCGAACAAGGCCTAGATAAAAAATTCTTTACCAAAATTGAAAATCTAGATCTGAACCAAAAAACCCTAAACCTAAATTTGAAGCATCAATGGAGGAGAACTAACCATCGTTGGCTCTTGGTGGTGTTCATGGACTACATTAAGCAGTCGTCATTGCGGGGTTTAACCGCCAATGTCGGTTGGAGGAGAAGAAGCAGAGTGCTGCTGGAGGTGGCGTCTAGACAGTGCCGGAGTCGGGAGGAGATATACCGGCTTCTGTCTTTGATTTGGGGTCGAGATTCGATGGATCTAAGAGAGAGGCAGAGAACAAGGACGGAGAGATATCGAGTGAGAGAGTAAGAGAGGCAACGGAGGAAGATCGAGAGAGAGAAGTAGAGAAAGAGGAGCGAGAGCGATCTCATCTCGAGTGTGAGAGAGAGAGAGAGGTTAACCGAAGAGGAGAAGCCGAGGATGAAAGTCAGGAGAAAGAGAAGAGGTGGCGGTGGTGGCGACAGCGGTGGCGGTAGTGGTGGTGGTGGACTGGTGACAACATCCAGGCGAGGGTTCACAGAGAGTTGGAAGAAATTTTCTAATAGGCAAGTCTAAGGGAACCCTGTTTTCCCTTTTTTAATGAAAAATATTTTCATGTTTTCCTTATAAATCTTTTGGTTTATCTATGGTGACGGTTTTTTGTTGCCACACCATTACTTGATTTTTAACAATAAAAATTGTCATTGCAAAAGATAACCCTTATCTATGTAAATTCTATTGCAACAATAATGTTGTTGTAAAAGATATAACTCAAATTTTCAACTTGCCCGCCAACGCTTGGACGAGCGCCAAATGAAATGTTTTATTATTGCAACAACCTTTTACAACGACAATTTTTAGTCGTTGCAAAAAGCATATCTTTTGCAACGACAATAAAATGTCGTTGCCAAAAGTCGTTGCGATACACTGTTTTTCTTGTAGTGCACATTCTACATGTTACCTTTTATCCAAATGGATTTGATGCAACTAAACAGATGAGGCTAAAATTTTCAAGAACTAGATGTTAAGCTTATTCTACATTTTAAGGTTCACCAAGTGACCCTTAATCATAAGTACATCTCCCAGAGATCATCATATGTCTTTAGCCTTTAACATGACATTTGTGCCATCTCCAGGAAGTGACTGACCAGGGATTGTCCAACAAATGAACAACTCCACAAATCAGCACAATACACACTCAGCAAAAACCAATGCTTGGTGATCGGATTTGACCATTTCAGGCAACTTCAGTCAATAGAAGAATTTAAGACATAAAAACTTTTTGAATTTCATCTTATTTCTCCATCACTTAATGTGAGAGAAAACATGGATATATGTTAACCAACAAGCTCACCTTGTATATCAACACCCATTTACACACCCTTAGATCCATATTGATATTAGGAGATCATGAAATTCAAACAACACAATAGAATTTGTGCTTTAAGCTTCTAAATTTTGTAGAACGCAATCCACAAAAATGCAATCATCTGTTACAAGTAACAGATTACCCTCAAAGCCTCAAGAGAAGTGCTGAACACAATAAGCATCTAATCTCTTTTGGACAATCCCACAATGATCATCCTAGAAAATGTCAATATCTGAACTTGATATCATCTTATACGATTGGCTTCAGCTAAACTTCGAAGTTCAGCACCAATCCTTGGGTATATCATCTGATCTAGTTGCCTAGTGATCAACTTGAACCAAGTAGATCGCAACTTCATCATTTGGACCTAGCAACGACTTGCTTATTCCCAATGATCAGATTATGCATAAGTTACAAATCATATTTGCAACCATTATCACAAAAGTGACAAATTTAACCTCTTGTTATTGAAACAAAATCAGCAAACCGATGATCATAACATTGGAACCGAAATCCAATAAGATCTCAACGCATGTTCCATTACTAGCATCATGACATCACATGGTCTTTATAAGGAAACTTCAGAAGCCCCTGGCATTTTCAGGAAAGCTAAACCTTTATTACTACGATATAAATCGATGTAATATCTGTTCTGCTAACTTCTGATTCAGATCAGTGAAATGAGTATATTACCCATCTATTACCATTGACCAGAAATATGTTACCGTTCATGCACGAAGCACAAACCAACACATATCATCATTTACCATGACCTTCGGAGCAACAACATACTTATAGCATGCAATCAACTCCGTTAGAACACAGATTCATGACAACATAATCGTCCGTCTAACGATTTCCAAACAACGTATGTTTAAGGTTATCTTTTGAACTGTGCGAGTCAATCTAAAGATTTTCTCCCACTAGGACCAATGTCCCGAAGTGAAACAGAGTAAACTGAATGACGATCTTCCTTAGCATGAAAATGCCTTAGAACCATGAAATTCAGTTTTATAACTCTCTTGATCTGAGAAAATCCAAAGTGAGCTTTATAAATTAGAAAATAATTTTTAAAGCCTAGGACTCAAGAGTCAAACGTTCATCAAGTCCATCTGCTCATTTTCTAATTTTCAAGGGAACTGTCTTACTGTTGACGTACCCAATGTACTCAACCTCAACTCACTTTATTTGTATGTCCAACGTATGGATATACACTAGAACAAATCTATTATAATCGAGCAAAGTCTGATAACATGTCTTCATTAGGACTATCGACTTTCAGGATCCTAGACATATAGGTACTTGCCCCTTAAGGGTTTATTCAGAATTTTTGGAACTATGTTTAAAAACGCTATTCAAAATTACTGAACATATTTCATCCATTTAACAAATGAATTACTTGATTGATTACCTTGCAATCACACTCAAACAAATCAAGTGTTTTTTCATAATTTCAAGTACATCACCACGTTAGTAGTAAAACAAGAAATTATCAGCAAGGTTCAGAGATGCATTCCGAATGCTTATCTCTTACAATCTTTACATAAAAGATTTATTTCTCAGATTTTAATCAACTTACATAAAGTCAATTTTCCATTTTAAGTTAATATGTTATACGCAATAACTATCCATTAACTCAAAATACTTTTAAACAACTCACAATTGAATTATTTAAATCCGCTCAATTTTCAAGTTAAATGATATTCAACCAAAGTTAAACATCCTTGGAAAACAAATTCTTAGGAAAAAGAATTTTAGAGAGCTCAGTCCGTATGTGAACGTATCGACATAACTTAGGACTCATCATCGCTCGTTATTAGATAAAAGGGCCGTGTAGGTCGATATATCATATAACTTTCAAGTTCGTTCGCTTCAATCAAAAATTCAATTAGACACGTAGTCCGATCAAAAATTTTGAGAGCAAAGATAACCTGAAAAGATGTTTCAACGGACCTAGTTCACATAACTTAGTCACATCTTGATCATATAAAAGCGATGATTCGCGTTCGAACCAAATTGGGCAAAGCCCAATTCATCAAACACAACCCACCATGTCTCAGTCCGGGTCCGAACATGACCAATACAACTCCGACGCTCAGTCAAACTTGGCAAGTCTTGGTCCAAAACGAATTTGGACAAACTAGTCATGTTCAACATATAACAGCACAGTCCAACAAAAATACGCTCAACCGATTTTATAAAAATTAGGCCCAAAACGAAATTAGACCCAATTTAATAAAGAAGCCTTCTGAGTCGACATCCTTGACCAAGAGCCCAAGTGTGACCCGAAAGCCCGACCAGACCCGATAGGCTAGGTCACAGTAGCCCGGCTCGGCCCAAAGCCAAACCCGACTAAGCACGTTGATGCTCCAGCCGCCATGGCAAGCTCGGACCCGGATTTAGATAGTCGGTGGGTTCTACAGGCGGTGGCGCCAGACGCCGCCAGCGCCCTAGAAGGACGGGCAACATGACAGGCGTCGCCTGGCCCTAGCGTCGCCTCTGGCCATCTTCTCCACCTCCCACTGGCCATGGTTGCGAGCTCGAAGCTCCATGCGGTGAAGAACAAGAACAAAAAACCAGAAACCCAAATCCAAAATCCATCGACAAACCAAAATGAAGATGGTCATTTCGTTGATTCTAGGTTCACGTTCCCAAATTCATCAGTGTTCATATCCAATTCGAGCAAAACAAGCTTCAAATTTGAGATCTAGGGTTCGTCATTCACCAAGAACAAAAAAAATACCCTTAAAAACAACCTGAAATTCCGGCCTTCTCCGACGAAATCGACCATGAAGTCTGCCATTGAAGCCTCATAGATCACACTCACCATCAAAGCAAGCAAGATCGAGCCTCAATCGATTCGGATTCAAGCCACAAAGTCTCGAATAGCCGGATCTGGGGAGCCCTTTGCTCGAAATCGAGAAGAGGAAGAGCTCTCCTTACTCCTTGCCGCCGACGACTCTAGGCGATGGTGCCGCCGCCTCCAAGCGCTCCGACAAGGAGGACGGTGGCAAGCCCGACGCCGCCATGCCCTAAGCCTGGCCAAGAGATCCCAATCGAGGTGCACGACGCCCCAATTTCAAGCCCTCGAATTTCGACTCAAACAAACACACATCAGATCGAAAACAAAACTAATCGACACGAACATGCTTGAATAAATAGCATAAATTCATGGAGGAATGAAAAAAAAACGGAGAGATAGAGGTTGAAGAAGAACTGGGCATATGGGTATCGGCTCAACCACAAAAAACAGCATATATAATTTCAACAAGAACACAGTTGCCTAGTTCATCAATAAGAACACGGCAAAAAGAGGAAAAATTGGACCTTTTAATTGAATTTAGTTCTAGGAACCTAATTCATACTGTTATTCAATCCGATTTAACAAATTCAAAGGCAATTTGAGCCTAAAGCTCTGATACGAATGTTAGAATTAGAGAGATATACAGATTACCTCGAATAGCGGAAGCGGAATCAAGATCGTCTTGCCTTTGAATTTGATCACCGGGTAGATCTCCATAGCCCTAAATCTCGGTAGAGATTCGGGAGCAAGGGAGAACCTGCGATTCACAGCCTACACACCATGGGAGAGCGTTGGAGAGGAAGGAGACTCTCTCCACGAAGGAGAGTTCTCTGTGGGTTTCTCTACGTGAGAAGAACGTCTGACGAACAGACTCGCTCACTAGGGTTAGAGATTAGGGGAGAGGAGTCTCTCCTATTTATCTCTTTTATTTATTACATAAATAAATATATAACGAATATATATTATTTATCCTAATATTAGTTATTTCTTAACGAATAAGAATTACTTACCTAATTACGTAAATTAGGCTTTTATATCTTTTGGGCGTATATATAAAATAATGTCCGAATTATAAATTAATTCTAACATATCGTCTCACGAAGGTTCTCCGCGTCTTGTTATAACAATCAATTAGGTCCTATACTTGTTCTGTATAGTTCTTATAGTCTTAAGTTTTCATGATTTTACTTTTAAAAATTTTGTAGATCAATTTGTATATGAGATGCAGCCGTGTGGGACATTTTGGGAGATGCGCTTGGTGTCCTTGATGGGTTTCACAAACACATTATAATGTAAGTCTCTCTTTAAAACAATCTTGAGATACTATTTTGTTCTTTCATTCATTCTGTAATGGTAGTTTTGTGCACATATGTAACAGTAGGGGAACAAATTGTTGTATCTGAAGAGGGAAAGACGTACCGAAGAATTGCTGAGGTATTATTTTGTTATGTTAGAATAGAAAATAGTCGAGAAATCCACTTTTCCCCCATAAAAATATAAAAACAAGTGATATTCATTGCTACTTAGTATTTCCATCTGATTCTAGGTTCTATTATATATTTATGTTTAACTTTACATTGCTTTTGAGATTTGCTTGGACCTTCGACAACAACTTCACGATGAGTTACGAGAGGAGCGGGGCGGCTAATCAGCTATGATATATTGATATATGGATACACATTGGTACCAATTAACTTGAGCTAGTTAGGATGCTAAGGGAAAATTGATTGTTTTTGTTGTTTAGTTATAGCTAGTTTTGTTCTTCTTCTTTTTTACATTAATTAGATACTTTGATGAATTGCTGCAAAAGTTGAAATCTTTTGAGTACTAAGATTGGCTAATGCATTGTGAATGTTTGTGATATTTAAATCTACGTATATTCTCCTGCATCGACTCTATGTATGAATTGCATTTTGGTTTTTGATTGTGGTAGCTGTGTACTGGAATAAAAATAAATGAATTTTTTTTAGAATACAAGAGATATGTCAGCGGTTTTTATAGGGGTGGAATTGGTACAATACCAATTAGTTTTTGTCGTTACCACTTACCAACCAATTATAATTGGTAATCCTAAAATCCAAACCATTACCAACCAACGAAGGGGTTGTACCAACTTAATTGGTTACAAATTAAGTTGGTTGGTACGTGTTGGTAATGGTATTTTACCATGTTTTGGGTGTTGATGAAAAAAGCACACAAATAATCAAAGACAATACAACTTAAATAAAATTTAAAATTTATAAGTAGCAACAACATAAATATGTAAATTGTTCATACATTTAAGCACAAAAGCAATATAAAGACTTAAATTGTCCCGATAATATTCAAAATAACATGTCCACTAGCTTCCGAATAAAATTTAGGTTTTAGTCTGATCCGAAGCCGAGCTAGTATTCCTCCATTGATTAAATTTTTTTAATAAAAATAACAAATATAAAAAGAAATCAAGTTAATAGGTAATACTAGTACCGAAAATAAAATAACAAATAAAAAAGAAATAGGAAATACGAAGTACTTATTAACTTGAATAATAAACAACAATAACAAACAACAAGTCTTATAACCCAAAAAAAATACTCCAACTTAATGTAATCTTAAAACAATTAAAATATAATTAAAAAAATACCTAAATGTATATTGGTAGTAGTTGGTTGGTAATTAACGTACCAACCAATTGCAAATCGGTTGGTAATGGTAATCCCAACTTTCCCGTTTCGATTACCATTACCGTACCAACTTCTGAAAATTGGTTCGGTATACCGAACCAATTAAATTGGTTACCAATATAATTGGTTACCAATTTAATTGGTTCGGTTGGTACGTGTTGGTACGGTTTTCGTGGGAAATTTTCCCCAGCCCTAGGTTTTTATACAAACTCCCGATAGAATCATTAATAAAAGCGCCTACCTAGGAAAAGCATTCTCTCGGGAGTTTTACGAAAAACTCCTGACCGAAAATTTTCTCTCAGGAGTTTTTATAAAACACCCGATAAATATCTGTCAGCTAAGGGTATATAAGGAGGTCGAAAACTCCCGTTTACTTTGTAAAAAACACCCGATAGACGTCTATTCTGTACTAGTATATATCAACCTAAACCCTCAAAATTAAAATTTCCAAATTAACATTAATCATATCAATTTTTAGGAAAATCAATGTATAATTAACATCAATTCAAGACACATACTGAATGTGGGGACCACAAGGGGGAAAATAAGAGATTAAGAACACAAAAATAGAGGAGGGAAGAGTGGTGGGTGCTTGGGTTGGTGTGGCTTACTAGGCGAGCCAGGGGCGGGCTGCTATGGGGCTGTTGGCAAGCGCGAGGAGGTAGGGGAGTGGTTGTTGGGTGTGAGAGGGAGTGTTGGGTAGGAGGGTGTGGTGTAGAGACGACGTGGAGGGCGGTGGCTGGTGTAGTGGTTGTGCGTGAGAGGAGAGGGGAGGAGAGTTACGCGGGAGAGAAGAAGGGAAGAGGGGAATGAATGTAGGTCTGATTTTTTTAATCAAAATGCACGAGCATCCGTTATAAGTGCACGAGCTTACGGTCGATACAGTAGGTCGATAACTTGAGCTCGGGTGTGTGAAAAAACGCACGATCATTTGTGACTTTTTTTTTAAACAAATGAAAAAAATATACAATCCTAACTAAGAAAAATATAAATATAAAAAGAAAAGAAAAACTTTTGTTGGGTTGCTTCCCAAAAAGCACATATGTACGGTCTTTTAGCTTGACCTTAGTCATACGAAAACGCTTATATAGTCCATGGCTCAATCCCACCATCCAGAAGCATCTTCTTGGAGTGATATAGATGCGATCATTTCATACTCAAGCTCAAAAGGAATGTGCTCCACCTCTTCTTAGCATATCATCCTTTTGTGTCTTCGCTAAACTCAAACAATGGAATCCGCTCCTCGTGCTCTAAAACTTGCATCTCAAGAATCACAAGTGTGCAATTGTCATGGTCATGAGCACCTGGCCTTTAACACCTAAAATTTTTGGAGAACATGAGAATTTAATTTGTTGATCTTCTTGGATTCGCATCATCTCATCTTCAAAATTGCGTTGGATCCTCTCAAGTTGGGTCTCAATTTCAACAAAGAACCTCTCGATATGACTCAACTTGGGCAATTTTTGTTAATTTCGTGAGGCTTGATCTCGACATCCAGGTGGGGTGTACGCCTTAGTGAGGTCCCTCACGTAAGAAAGGTGAGGGTTGCACAAACAATACAACTTCTCCTCCATCCCAAACAGAGCTCTCGACACTGAGAAGTCAAACATTACATGATCAAAAGTTCCGCAAAACTCACAAAATAAATATAATCAATGACAAGAGCACAAGGCTGAAATTAAAAACAAAAAGAAAAAAAATGCGAAAGCAGTAGAAGGATGTCACCATATTCTTTGATAAAATTTGTTTGCTGTCACCATATTAATTATTTGTTATAATTAATTAGAAAAATGAAAGCCCTGTTATCATTCAAAGCGTCAGTATCCATGACGTTAGTGTTAGTAGTGTCGGTGTCAAGAAAGATGGAGGAAAATGGGGAGGAAGAAGAAGAAGGGAAAGGTAGAAAAATTGGGGAAAAGTGAGAGGAAGGAATTAAGGGAAGGAAAGGGTAACATACTCGTGTCCTAAAAACAGACTGTCAACGTTATGTTATTTTGGATTGGAAGGTGAACTTCTTTGTTAATTCGCATGCCAACAGACGCAAGTCACGCCACCAATGTTATTGTTAGTGTAGTCACTGACAAGATTTTAACGACTCATTTGCTTGTTCTTGCAATAAATTTGATTTAACGATTTGTTTAATAAGATATAATTGTGGATAAACTATAGAAACTATTTAAAAAATTTTCTAAATCCGGCTGTATTTAGAAGGCATTTTTTCAAACCAAAATACTTAATCAGAAAAAAGTGTATTTAAATATTTAAATACTATTATAAGTAAAAGCCAATAGTCGGTCGGCCGTTAGACAATATTGTACAGTATGTGATTTACTTAAATTATGCGGAGTAATTGCTCTAATTAAATCAATCTATAAATGACTTGTCTCCAAAAATATTGCTTAAAGCAATTCAACATTATTGTCTTCAATTGCTTATATGTTTCTGTAATGGTCGTTACATTAAATACCCGTAGAGGTCAACTCAACATGTACAAATTTGATACCACAACATATTGGTATGTCATTTTATTTATTTATTTAATTTATTGTTATTATATTTATACGAACGTACGTGGTGGAATCTCATTGTCCATCGTAATTGTTGCACATCGATTTCTACCAATTTATTTCTATTGGTCTACCTATCAGTGTACGTATAGACTGTATAGTAACGTTTCATTTTTTTTTTTTATGAAATAATTTGAGACCGGACAGATCCGGACCTCGAGGGCAGACGACAAACCGTCTAAACATACAACATAGCAAAAGAAAAACAACATGGAAACATAATACAATCATCTAATACATAAAAAAAATACACAAAAAAAAAAACCCCGGAAAACCCCAGACCCTAAGTACACAAGCAGACACAACAGCGAGAAGATGGAGACCCGGCGTGGAGAAGTGGATAGCGAGCGCATGGGACAGCACAACTGACACGATGTCTCGCCGCCGGAAAGACGGAAAGCAGAAATCCACGTAAGGCAAAGACGACTCCTGGGGAAGTGTGGATCACACGACGTTCCCTCCACTTAGATGAAGGATCTTCGGAGACCACGAACACCATCAACACGATCACTTCGATCAACCAGGACCGCATAACTGCTCCTTAACCGAAACTAACCACGAACCAGCAAACAGAACTCCAACCAACCCGAGAAAATAAAGCACGACCGCGAGAGGACGAAGAGTGCAAGAAGATTCCGGAAATTATATACTTATAGTTAAACTTTCATAGTAATACGGAGTAGTAATAATGTTAAAACCTTTAATTAATGGGCCAGCCAAGGCCTAAGGCAAAGAAGGCCCAAAGCTAACACAAAAGGCCTGATCACTCCACAAACCGGGTCAACCTTGGGGCCCAAGCCAAGCCCGACACAAGGAAAAGCCGGGGCAAAGACGGGGAATGAGCAAGCATGCCAGGAAAGGGCACACGCAACAAACCACCGGCGGAGATAAATCAGCCGAGGACCGCCGAACGGGGTTTAGGTGGGCAATTGAAGGAGGCAGAAACGGTGGAAGCGGGGAGACCAGTCCAAGGATGAAGCACCCGCAAACCACCGAAGCCAGGGCCTCCAGTAAGCCGCCACTGAGCGCAAAAGGTGGCCTGCGAATGAGCAAACCGATTGAACAAGGAGGAGCCAGACGGAGGCGGCGACACCGAGTACCGAGCCGGAGCCCCAATTTCTAGAAGCGACCTCGTACAGAGCCGAGGCAGTTGACCAAACGACCCGAAAGGAAGATAGGAGGATGGATTGAACAAATAAGCAATCGATTGCAAGATTTGGGAGCAGGGGACTCAAAACTAGAGAAACCCTAAATTAACTTTAGGATTTGAATGAAAGCCAATGTCATGGCAAGCGTTTACATGGGGTTTTCAATAGGAGGTTCCTGCTACCCACACAAGGACGAGGGAAGACCAGGCGGTCGCAGACCGGCAAGGGAACCGTGTTGGTGGTGAGCCGGTGGTTACAGGTACTCTCGGAGGAAGCGGGTTTGAGGCTCCGTAGGAGCATGTTTGGGCTCCTGAAGAAATTTTAGGGCTCCCGAAGGAGATTTGAAACTCCCGAAGGAGGAGTTTTAAAGTTGCAGCTGGACGAGAGATGACTGGGTGCACCATGGATGGAGAGATGGTGGTCGAAGCAGCCCGCAAAACCCATCGGAGAGGCTCCGATTGAGAGAGAGAACGGCGGCGTGATAGCTTTTGACCCCAAGAGGGGTTTTCTCAATGGGAGCGTTTCATTCTGTAGGGGTCCATAGTTGTATATCTTTGTATAGTAACGTTTCATGATTTGTAACGATACGTGGCTACAAACATTTTTTTTCTTTTTTTGAAGATGGAAATAATTCGGCGGACGAGATAAAAACCTATGTCACACCGAGACCATTCTTGACGATGAGGTCTTTAATACCTAGATTGTTTACAAGATGTTGGTGAGACAAATTATGGCAAAGATGTGCAATCTTATCAATCACTCTATTGACAAACCTCCCAACATAGTGAATTTGAACATTTATGAATTTCACAATGATAGTTAGACATTCCACCATAATCTTTCCAATTTCTCATGGACATTTTCATACACGTCTTAGGACATTGATTGTTGTTAGTGAATTCCTCTCAATTATGATATTATGGACTCTCAGCTCAGTAATTGTGCGAACACTCTACAAAAGAGCAAGCACTTCTGCTTTTAAAAGTGTTTGTGTTCCAACCATCATCCATTCTATGTGAATAGGGTTTTCCTCCCAATCTCTAATGATATACACTGTAGCGCTCTGTCCTGTCAGTAATGTTTATCCATCAAAATTGATTTTGAAATCTCCTTTGTTTGGCTTGATCCATGCATCGATTCGAGCGTTTTGGCCTTCGATATTGTGTAGGGGTTTTGTGTGTAGTGTGTACCTCTCCTAGTTTCTGAGTCGCCTTCCAAATTTCATATTGTGTCGTTATAAAATGTTTGTGTTCTGTATTTGAGGGATATGGATCATCATTAAATACCATTTTATTCATGTGATACCAAATCATCCACCATTTAAGAGCTAATAATCTCAATGTCCTCTTTTCCCAAGCCATTTCTATGTTCCTCCAGCAGCAAATTCATAACTCAATTGTGATATCTACCGCTTCATATAATGTCAGTTACCGCGTTAACCTCTAGGATAGAGCGAATATGCACCCAACACTTAGCAAATAGGTGAAAATCATCTTCTATTGAGCATCCACATAAAACACAATTCATTGGGACTGCCACTCATTATTGCTTCGGTTGACTGGACTGATGATTGCATTGCCTCAACTCAGAGTCATCCTTAATTGGAGTATTTGTTTTGATCATGCTGCTAAGGCTATGTTTATCTATTGCTATTTAAGATACTAAAAATACTAATTTTTTTATTCATCTTTCTCCGCCACATCCGCAAAGCATCTCTTCTTTACTTTTTTTTCATTTTAACAATAGCATCTCTAGCATCCTTAAATCCCATCTTTTTCTAACAATTTAATTTACAATTATACCCCTCAATAACAATTATTTCCACCATTTTCTACCAAAGAAATTTACGATTATACCCCTCTCGACTAATTTTGTCAATTCGAGATTAACTTATTATATTCATCTTTTGTTATAAAAATATTATTAATAAATTAATATTATTTATAAGCTAAATATGCAACTATATATAACCTAAAATATAAAATATTATTAATAAATTGGTCTTTTGGGTATTATCATACGTAATTTTATTTAATAGAAAATCAATTTTTTAAAATATGGTCAAACGTATTCAATATTGATGTCTATGTGTAGAGAAAAATAAATCTAGTATAGAGGTAAAATTAATTTATTTTACTTTTTACATTTTCATTTTCGAAAATTGCATTTTATAAATGTAAATAATCAAACTTCTGAAACAATCATAGCCGTCCATTGTCAAGAGATCCCACCCATCCACTCTCCTCCCCTCAAGAAGCGACACATGTCCCACCCATGTTGCACATTGTTGATGTCAGCCTAAGGTGACACGCAACTTTTCATCCCGTTTGAAGATTAGTATCGATGCTAAATTAGCATCACGTAAGCATTCATCTCCCCCCACTATTCAATATTTTATTTTATTTTGAGATTTTTGCATCTGCTACAGGACACCGTTAAATATGCCCCAAGTAGGCACACTACAAGCACTAAGAACACCGCACAATCTCTCCCTTTCAACCCCATTTTTTAGTGTCTGTGTGTTTTTTTTTTTTTTTTTTTTTTGTGTTTGTGGGTTTTGATCTGAATATCAGAATATGCAGTGTGGGAACCCTCCCTTAAGTAATTGTTATGTATTGTTCAGCATGCAAGAAAATATCAGAATATGCAGTACATATTTTTTCTGTAAGATGTATAGATCATACTACCTCCGATCCAAAAAGGATGTCGTTTAATTTTTTAACACGTATTTTAAAAAGCTAAAAACTATATAATATATTAACTTTTTTATTATTATTTTTTTATAATCTAATACTCCCTCCGTTCAACAAAACTTGTCGTTTACTATTCATGCACGCTTTTTTAGAATGATAAAAACTATATAAAATATTCATTTTTTTTAAATTTTTTTTTAACAAATTTGTACTTATTAATAATAACTACGAAATTGTTAAAAAAAATTATTTAAAAAGTCGATATTTTATATAGTTTTTAGCTCATAAAAAAACCTGCATGAATAGTAAAACGTCAAGTTTTGTTGAACGGAGGGAGTACTTATTACCAACAAATATTAAGTTGTAAAAAAATAATTTAAAAAAAGTTGATATTTTATATAATTTTTAGCTCCTTAAAACACCTGTTAAAAAGTCAAACGGCAATTTTTTTGGATCGGAGGGAGTAATGAATTATTTCAGTATCACTTTCATTGTCTACTTGTCTAAATCAATTAATGAAGTTCACACTAATGAACATTGAGATAAACATCCTCATTATTCTCTAGAATAACTTGTGTAACAAATGAAAAGAGATTACTTAATAATAATAATAATAATAATAATAATAGTAATAATAAGAAATAATTTGACCCAAAGGCCGAAGTAAATGTCCCAAGGATTTCACTTTGCTAGTAAATGTCCAAAATACTTTCATAATACCAACATTACCCCTCCTTCTATTTTCCCCAAATCCTTCATCTTCATCCCAGATCCCCCAGATCTTCAGCCGACTCTCTCTCTCTCTCTCCACTTCTCTCCATCTCCATTTTCGGCGTCACGGAAGGACGGAGAATCGAAGCAAAATCGAAAGCGAAGCTAAATCGGATCTGTGAAGCACCGCCGTCAATGTCGTCAGGCGGTGGACTCCGCGCTAGTCTCCGTCACCTCATCACCTTCTCCGTCCTCGGCCGTCAAGGTCTCCAGGCTGTGAATCGGATTCCCGTATCACACTCCCCTCTCTCGCGGATGGGTCCGTCGTTGGAGGATGCGCACTACTAGAAAACTTCAATTAGACATCTGTTGTCAACAGATGTCTTTCAAAAAAAATTACAATCTCTTTGTGTGTGTAGTAAAAGATCCAAACTTTTCACATCGGTTTTAAGCAGATGTCTTTTCTTAATTACAACCCCTAAATTTTGGTTATGACATATTCACTTGTTGATCAATATCCATGATTTGTCATTTGAAAACATGTGAAGATGTTCTCCTAAAGCAAAAAAGTGACATTTACATCTTTATTTATAAAATAAGTAATGTCACAAGACAAGATAGACAACAGTTTTTATTTTAGTGATCACGCTTATAATCATGTCCGATATATAATTTATTATTTTATATTGTTTTAATTTAACCGACCACATGAAATATAGGCATAACTGATGTCGTTTCCCACATTTATATCAGTTTTTTCAAAATAAAATGATGTTGTTGCTGCAATGACACATCGATTTATTTGGTAGATAACGATGTTATTTTGATAAATATATATCAGTTTATATATCATTTAAATGTTGAAGCTGGTGTTGCACATTGATTTAGATGAATGAAGTGATGTGTATGATTATATTGACATTTGTTTCCATAAACCAATCTGATGTTAAACATATGAACGCACTACAATTTTCATATATAATCTGACTTCTTTTATTTGGATACACAACACGCTTTTGTCAATAGAACATCACATTTTGTTTGTTCTTCGAAATGATAGGTGTTTAATGAAAACATGTAAATAAATACTAGCATCATATTGTAACATTTACAAAATACTTTCAATTATACTCGGCGATGATCTTGTCAGCGTATGGGGTGACATCCAGATTGAGTAGCTGCTCAACCCTATTAATAGTGCTGGCCTCAGACTTGAAAGTCAGCACTTTAAGCTTGCCAATGCTTTTCGGTGACCCCTTTCGGTTGTCTCTGAACAACATACAACTCAGCCTGTTGGCGGTCATTGGGCTCGCAATGGCTGAGCTTCTATTAACTTCCATGTGCCATTGAATAGAAGGTGCAGGGATTTTTGCCATGGTTGGTTATTTACCTGAAAGAAAGGAAAGACAGAAAAGACGATAAACGTTAACAAAAAAAAATACCTTCCATTTTGCCTGCAACTCCAAGCAGATCATGTGACCTTAATCTATGATCTAGGTTCTCTGTGATCATAATCTTTGAGCTACCAAATCAAGATCCGGTTTTACTTGATGTAGAAATCCATCAATGAAAAAATTACATTGTTTCCTTTTCATTTTGATTCTCACTGATCTACCATCAATTTCCATTTCCAACTAAACTGATCCAAATCCAAGCTATCCATGGCTATAATCACAATCCACCTCAGTTCCAAGATCCAAGATCTTATTCTTTCGGTCAATGAACTGAGTAATTGACCACCGAGTGAGACAATGAGAAAGGCATAACTGAACATAAGAATGCAAGAGTAAGCTAGACCCCCAATACAGGGACATGAGCAGGCATGCGTGTGCAATCTATGACCCCAATAGAGTGAAGAAAAGATTATATCAATTCCAATAAACATGAGGTTAGAATAATGCACATCAGTCCAGTTTAAAAAAGATGGTATAATAATTTCAAATGCCTGGAAATGTGGAAACAATCTTTTGGTTCCAAGGATCCGTAGAGGTGTACTTTGTGGTGGTGGCTGTAAGAACTCACATGACAATGATTTGATCGCCTTCAAATCTTCTACACATTCTATAAAGAAATGCTCATCATCAAACTAAAAGCCTGAATCAAAATAAAAGCATCAAATAAATTAAACTAAACTATAGCCAGTTTGAACAAAGAGCTATATAAACCATAACCAGTTTGAAGAAAGAACACATTAGCACAAGCATGAGCACAAGCATGAACTGCATGATACAAAATGAACAACATATATAGAAGGTCATACATGGTTGCAAAATTTTGGAAGAGATCCCAATTTGGATTCTAAAATACATTAGTAAGGAGAAGATCAATCTTGACTGCAATTAATGTGGTACAATAACCCTAAGGATTGATATCATACATGAAGCTTGTGGAGAAAATGCCTGACAAATAAAATGTTGATAATTAGGCTAACTAAAAACATGTAGTAAGATTTGCGAAAAATAGAGTAGTTAACATATAAGCACTAACTTGCAATAAAAGTGCAACAGGCATCCTGACAATGTTACTCCTCCCTATGACGACGGCCCTTTTCCCCTTTATCAAGTAAGACAAATAAAATGTTGATAATTAGGCTAACTAAAAAGCAATACAGTATGTATGAGATACTCTTGAAAGACAACAAAATACAGTGCATGAAATAGTAAAATAAGGGAGATGATTTTTGGAACTCGAAAGGAAAATAACACATTCAGACTCTTTAGGGCTCATTTGGTACGAGGGTATCTAGTTTAGGAATTGGGTTGGGAAATAAGAATGAAGTGGAATCCTAGAATAGGATTGGGAATGGGATTTACAAGGAGCCACCACAAACGATATAAATTCTATTCCAACTAGATATGTGGCCAAATTGATTTCTTACTCAAACAAACTATAGAAATTCTATTCCAACCAGATATGTGCCCAAATTGATTTCTTACTCAAACGTAATAGCTGAATTTATAGTAAGCAAGCCCTTGCTCTATGTTACAACCATGAATCAGAGATAATTAACACCTACAACTCCTTGAAAATAATGAAAAAAACAGTCCTAGGAATCACCAGGACAAGGATATAGCACCTGGTCAAAATCTCCAATGCCTACATCACAAAATAATGAAACATAAGAAATATTTGCAGTCAGATTTCAGATGTTCAAGACAAAAAAGTTCTTACAATGAAAAATAATTTAGAGCTGGTGAAACTAGAAGGTTTCCCCAAATCAAATCGCCAATTCAGTAGTTCTTCATAGGCGAGAGAACATAAGTTCAACTCATCTAATTCAGAGACTGTACAAGGAAAAAATGTCAAACACCAAAGCTTCAGCACAGATATAAACCCAAAACGGAATCCATGAAATTTGGGCAAAATAAACGAGAATGAATCAATAAAGCCACAATGAGCCACTGCATATTGTTTTCCTTAATGAGATGCATATTTAAAAGCATTTGAGAACGATCATCAATTACGTGTTTAAGACACCACAATCAGCCACTGCATATTATTTTCCTCAATTAGATGCATATATTTATTGAGTATAAATATGTTTTTTTTAATCACATAGCCAATGCAGAAACATATTGAGGTTTCATAACAAGATCAATGTCAAACAAATAGATTTATACTTAATCAGCCACTGCAGAAACCAAAACAAAAGGGCAAGAAACAGAAATTTGCAATTTTAGCTTCTCAACTGAAGCAAACAAAACTCGACTGAATCAACAAAGAGATAAATCAGCCACTGCAAAAACCAAAAAAAAAAAAGGCAAGAAACCGAAATTTCCAATCAGCCATTACAGAAACAAAATAGATTTACACTCATGCCACTGCAGAAACCAAAAAGAAAGGGCAAGAAATAGAAATTTCCAATTTTAGCTTCTCAACTGGAGCAAACAAACCCTGACTGAATCAGCAGATAGATCAATCGACCACTGCAAAACTAAAAAAAAATTGGCAAGAACCAGTTAAAATCATGTTTGCAAGTCTTAAGAGGATGAAAGCACGGATGTTTGAATGATTGATATAGAACAAAAACTTCTCTCCATGGTGGCAATCTCACCACCTCCAGCATGCAAATACACCTATTCTAACTATATAACTGTATATGTTAGCTTGCATTGATTGGTGTATCCAAATTTAAATGTACCTAAACTGGGCTTGCAGCTGTAATAGACCAGCCACCCCTCCGCCTAATACACAACCATCAGACCCGTTTAAAAGATTAGAGAAGGTTTTGTACGTGCCCAACAGAGCCTCCATGTCCTCGTCTTTTGCTTCTGTGACACAAGAAGGGTTATAATGTCAAAAGAAAATCATTTTTACATAACTTTAAAATATAAAAAAGAATATAAGGATATATTCTTCATATTTACATATGTTAAGAATATTGATAAGAATTCCTTCTGATTTTTCAAGGAAATCAGAAGGAATTCTGAACTATGCTTAAATTAAAGTCCCTTCCAAGGCAGAAATTTTATCTAATGAGATGAGTACCATATTTTTTATTTTATTTTATGCAGATATAGTTTTTGTACTAATAACCTTATATATTTTTCAAGGAAAGTAATAAAAATAAAAATAAAAATAAAGAAAGAAGAGAGATGCACAGACTGAATACCATTACCATTATCATACCACGCCTTGGAGGGGCATCCAAATGACAGGGAAAGTAGTACTTTCTCCATGTGACCTACAGTCAAACAATAAGCAAGCAAGACAAGGAAATCAATTATTATATTTGGATATCTCATTTCCTTTGCTATTCTTCTTAAACACTTCTCATTATCTTCCCTTATTCCTCAAATCACCGTCCAACTAAAAACCCACACGAACACATCAAAAGGAAAGAAAATAAAGCGCTAAATAAATGCAGATTTAGGGTTTCGAATTTAGCAAATTATGAATACCAAAGGCTAAGCCAATTCAGCCCAGGGATTTGAGGGATTCAAGCTCGATAAATGATAAACTGATTACCTCTAGCGTAAGTAGCGGCACTGAACGACGGTTCTTTTGAGAGATGATGGCCGGAGGAGGAAGGCAGAACTGAACGAAGGTCGCCGGAGCTAGATAGCGGAAGATTGGATCTGGAGAGAGGAGAAGATGAGTTGGGGGTTTGGTACATGGCTCGGATCTGGAGAGAGGTAGACCGAGGGTTAGAGCCTTAGAACTGATTGAATGTGAAAATAAACAAGAAACCAAAGCATAATGAAGATGGAAAACAAATGGAACCAAACAAATAGGTCGGAATGTCGAATACTGACCTTGTCGGCGATTTAGGGTTTCAACTCCCATCAATTTTTGCGATTCTTTTGAGAGATGATGACCAGAGAAGGAAGGTAGCACTGAATGACGGTCGCCGGAGCTAGCAAGCAGAAGCTTGAATCTGGAGAGAGGGGAAGAAAGAAGACTTGGATCTGGATCTGATTAAACGTGCGGGGAGAGAGAGCTAGACCGAGGGTGCTTGATGGGAGAGAAGAGAACATAGAAATATTGTGTGTTCTAAAATTTAGGAAAGTGAGAGAAATGGCCAATTTTTTTGTAGGTGTTAAAAGTTATTGGAAAAAAGAAATAGGAAAGTCTAACTTTTGAAAGTGTTAACATTACCAAATTTGGAAGCCCGGGCACCAAATTGTTTTGTAAGTGTTTGGATCCCACATTTTTCCCTTGTAGCGCGCATTTTGAAACTTTTCGAACTAATAGTTTCACATCTGTGTAAATATTTGACTATCGTCTATACTGTTTTAGACATCATAAAAAAAATTACCGATGTAATATATAAATTTAACATCTGTTGATTTCTTGACAGACTTAAATGACATGATGTCTAATTGCAGTATTCTAGTAGTGGCGCCGGAGGAGAATTGAAATCTAGTGGTGACGACACAGAGGATTGTCGATTTCGCGTCCGAGGAGGACGATCGCGTATTCACGGGAGAAGAAGAGGAAGATCCAGAGGATGAGCACCGCAAGGAGGACGATCGTGGAGATTGGATGCCACTAGTGGATAGTGATACGGGATCGATTGATTATTGTATCCTGAATCAAAGGGTGATGACAGTGTCTTCACTTCCTCCTCGTTGGGATAGTGATACGAGATCGATTGATTACTGTATCGCTAGTCTTGTTCTAGTTTCCTCCTCGCGATTGATTACAGTGTCACAACATAAGGAGGCCTCAAAAAATAAAAAATAAAAACGAATATTTGAGGTCTGTTTCCCACTGTCCTCTTGATGAAGATTCAAGGAAGATGATCAAAGACAAATCCGGGATATAAATCCACACGAGATCATTAAATATTGCAAATATTTGATTTTGTGAACTATTCTGTGATTGACCGGTCATTTTCATTAGATGAAAAAATCATAAAATTAATTAATGTCGTTTATTTTCGTTTAATTAGAGAATATATCTTTTATGAAAAAAAAGTCTGATAACTCACTCCCTTGATGAAAATCGGAAAAGATGTTCCAAAGGCTTTGACAGGATATTTGTGTCAAAGGCCTTGGAGCGTTAACAGTTGATGAAATACAAAACCTATCTTATTATTCGTATATTATTTTATCTTATTATATACTTCCATTATATTATATATATGAATAACTAACAATTTCAGGAAGTATAAATCAGATTACATTCTTCCTTTTACTTGTTGAGAAGATCGGTTCAAAAATAGATCATGGCTTCGAAGTGTCCTTAAATAGAAGATCCAAGATCAACCTGATTGGAAAGAGCCGTTGGAGATCTGGTGATGAAGATCCTCACGCTCTAGGCTATCTTCATGCTATTATATAAAGGAAAGGAAGGAGAAGACAGAAGTACAAGTGCTACACACGAGCTTCAATTCATTCAAGCGATCTGTCTTCCAAGTGTCTCTCTGCAAAGCGCTCAAATAGTTTGTTGTTTATTTCAAAGCCTTTGAGAGTCACTGTGAGCTTATAGGATATATTTATTTCAAGTGTTACTCGAGAGTTTATAACTCGGGAAGTTGCACTAGGCTATTGATTTGCGAGAGTTAGAGGATTGTACTAGATAGTGGAGAGAGGTGGGGCTCTTCTAGATTGGTCTAGGACTCCAAGGGAACGTGAGTTGACTAGATTGCAATTGTATAGGAGAGAGGCTTCTCGGTGAGCTATTAGGATCCTAGGCTAAGCATTCAATAAAGCCTTTGAATCCTAGGGTTGTGGAAGAACCCTAGGCGGGGACGTAGGCCAGTTGTGCTGAACCTCGTAAACAATTACTCGTGTCCTTTACTTATTTGCTTTACCTTATTTCCGCACTTGGTTCGATTGTCTAACTTTGTGATTCAGGTTTAATCTCAAGCGTTTTGATTCAAGCTTCAAAAGTCTTGAGACTTTCTGCGAAAAACGGGCATACTCTATTCAACCCCTCTTCTAGAGTATTTCTTATTACATTGTTTTTACATTATCGAACCTTCAATTGGTATCAGAGCTTTACTCACTGCTTTTGATCTAACAATCTTGTGAGTTTTCGATCATGTCTGGTGAAGCAAGCGGAGGATTTGCACAGGGAAGGTCCACAAGCAGACCACCACTCTTTGTAGGAAACAACTTTGTCCACTGGAGATCTTTGATGAAGATGTTCATCATAGACCAAGATCTAGAGCTTTGGAACATTATAGAGAATGGTCCGAAGATTCCAGAGAAGGAAGGACCAAACGATACCAAAGTGGCAAAGAAGGAGTCTGAATACACCCAAGCAGATCTTGAAATCATCTCCAAAAACTACAGGGCTATTAACTTACTTTATTGTGGTCTTAGCACTGATGAGTTTAACCGTATTTCCTCTTGTAGGTCAGCTAAAGAGATTTGGGACAAGTTGGTCGTCACCTATGAAGGAACGAGCCAAGTGAAAGACACCAAAATCAGCATCTTCCTTCGAAAGTATGAGCTCTTCAAGATGAAGTCTGATGAGTCAATCAAAGCCATGTTCACACGATTCACAGAAATCACCAACAACCTTGACTCTCTCGGCAAGAGCTTTCCCAAAGTTGAGAAAGTGAGGAAGATACTGAGGTGCCTTCCAAAGGAGAAATGGGGTCCAAAAGTAACAGCTATAGAAGAAGCTCAGGACCTCACCACTCTACCCCTTGATGACCTCCTTGGGAAGCTGATCACGCATGAGATGATTCTTAATGAAGACGATGGAGAACTTCCAGCTAGCACCAAGAATTTGGCACTCAAGTCTAAGAAGGATGAGTCCAAGGATGGATCTGAATCCGAAGATGAAGATGACGATGAGGATGATCCTTTTGCCCTTATCACAAGAGGCCTTGCTCGAATTCTCAAAATGAAGAAGCAATTCAACAACAAGGATGGATCAGAGTCTTCAAAATTTCGAGGTAAGCCTCAATACAACAAATATGAAAAGAAGACTAAACCGTTGTGTTGTTTTGAATGTGGTGAAACAGATCATCTTGTGAAGGACTGCCCTCAAAAGACTAAGAGCCAGCCCAAGAAAGGTGATAAATGGAAGAAGAAAGTTATGGTGGCTACTTGGAGTGATTCCGACTGTGACTCCGACGATGAGAAGGCCAACATCTGTCTTATGGCCTCAGAAAATGAATCCCACGATGAAAAGTTTGAAGCTACTGTAAGAGAACTAATGGAAAGTCAAAAAGATGTATTATCGGAATTCCTTTCAAATATGATTGCCAATGAAGAGATGCTTATTGCCCAAACTAACATTCTTATTAAGAGAACTGTGGATCAGGAGAAAACTATTGAGGATCTGTCTATGAGGGTCAAAGGTCTTGAAGCTTCTTATTCAGGTCTTGACATTAAAGTCAAGACGCTTGACTCGGAGAAATCTGAACTCAAGCAAGATCTCTCCTCTCTAAGAAATGTGCATCATGACTTAGAGAACGAGAAGATCTCCCTAAATAATAAGATTCTAGACCAACAGACAGCCCTCATAAGTTTTACCAAGTCCAAAGGCACTCTCGATAAGATGTTGGGTGAGCAACAAAGCTCTCTAAACAAAAGTGGTATTGGTTACAATCCAAAGTTTTTAAAGAAGCAACACATTACCACTTTTGTAAAGGCTAAAGGAAGCAGAACCTCTCCTATATGTCACCACTGTGCTAGAAAGGGACATGTAAAAGAGACCTGCCCTTATAGAAGAAAGGATCCTTATATTATTCGCAATACATTTCCTGTTCATTTGAGAAAAGAACGGATAACACAAGTTTGGGTCCCAAAAGGCACTATTTTACCAAATATGGTTTACCCCAACAATGGATCCAAATTTGCTTATTAGTCTAGCCACAAAGGTTGATGTTTGTTTTGCAGGAGATCACCAAAGTGAAAGAACACAAATGGATTATTGATAGTGGTTGCTCGAGGCATATGAGTGGGAAGAGTTCTCTCTTTCATGATCTAAAGGAGCAATCCACGGGAACAATCACTCTTGGTGACAAAGGGAAATGCGACATTGTTGGTATTGGTAGTGTTGGAAGTGATTCCAGCCATAGTATTAAAAATGTCTATCTTGTTAATGGTTTAAAGTATAATTTGCTTAGCGTTTCTCAATTATGTGATAGTGGTAACAATGTCAGATTTAACAAGAAAAGATGTATAGTGTGCAGAGATGATACAGGTGAAGTTATTCTGACTGCATACCGTTACAACAACATATACGCTGTAAATGCTGATCAAGTGGCACAAGGAAGCTTAACCTGTTTAAAGGCCTTGACGGACGATCCAAAGAATTGGCACAGGAGACTCGGTCATGTGAGTCCACATACACTACAGAAGCTTGTGTCCAAAGGGCTTGTAAGAGGGCTACCTGAGATGGACTTCAAAGGTATTGACATGTGCAATGCTTGCACAAGAGGTAAACAAACACGTAGCTCCTTCAAACCCAAAAAGGTTGTAAGTTCTTCTACACCCCTTGAACTTTTACATATGGATTTATGTGGTCCTATGCGAGTCAAATCTCCCAATGGTAAAAAGTACATGCTAGTTGTTGTCGATGATTTTTCAAGATATACTTGGGTTGCATTTTTGAAAGAAAAATCAGAGGCCTTATTTTAGTTTTCAAAACTTTGTAAGGAGTTGCAAACTTTAAGAAATGAGCCCATAGTGTCTATTCGGAGTGATCATGGTAGGGAGTTTGATCAACTTCAATTTGATTTGTTTTGTGCTAAATATGGCATCTCCCATAACTTTTCTGCTCCTAGGACACCTCAACAAAACGGGGTTGTGGAACGCAAGAACCGCACCTTAGAGGATATGGCCAGGACTATGCTTTTAGAAAATGCATTACCTAAAACCTATTGGGCTGAAGCTGTTAACACAGCTAACTACATTTTAAATCGTTGTCTTATACGTTCTATCTTAAAGAAAACTCCTTATGAACTTTTCAAAGGCCGCAAACCACTTATATCTTATTTTAAACCCTTTGGCTGTACTTGTTTTGTTCATAACAATGGAAAAGATAACCTTGGGAAATTTGATGCGCGTAGTGATGAAGGTATATTTCTTGGCTATTCAACGAGTAGCAAAGCTTATAGAATCTTCAATAAAAGGACCCAGGTAGTTGAAGAAAGTATACATGTTATTTTTGATGAATGCAATGATGGTGCTTTGAGTGAAAGTGTTGCAGATATAGATCTTAATATCCATGAAGAGAACGAGGAAGGTGATGTTACTGCCACCAAGAACACAGAGAAGAAGAACATGCAGGAACCGATTCTTAACACTGAAGAATTGGCCCAAGGTGTTGAAGATGCGTCCAAAGCCCTTGGTGTCCAATCCAACAGTGTTGAGACGTCAGAAACTGCTGTATCTGAACCTAACAGGACCACGGAGTCAGATGTACCACAAATCAATCCTGATGGTGTGACGAATCAAGGAGCTGAGACTAGCAAAAGGAAATTCAAATACTCCTCGTCACACTCATTGAAGGATATCATTTCTGACCCTACTTCTAGTGTTCAAACTCGTTCTAAACTTAAAGATCTTTGTGCTTTTAACGCGTTTGTTTCTCTTATTGAGCCAAAGAAGGTAAATGAGGCACTTCATGAGCCAGATTGGATTATAGCTATGCAAAGTGAACTCAATGAATTTGAGAGGAACAAAGTCTGGACTTTGAAGCCTAGACCAAAGCATCAATCAATCATTGGCACTCGATGGGTGTTTCGAAACAAGCTAGATGAGAATGGCAAGATTGTGAGGAACAAGGCACGGCTTGTTGCTCAAGGCTACAATCAAGAGGAAGGTATTGACTACGAGGAGACCTTTGCTCCCGTAGCCAGGCTTGAAGCCATTCACATTTTATTAGCATTTGCATCTTTCATGAGCATAAAGTTATATCAAATGGATGTCAAGTGTGCTTTTCTTAATGGTTTTTTAGAAGAAGAAGTTTATGTTGCTCAACCCCCAGGTTTTGAAAGCTCAGAATTTCCCAATCATGTTTACAAACTTGACAAGGCGCTTTATGGTTTGAAACAAGCCCCAAGAGCTTGGTATGAGCGCTTGTCAAAATATCTTTTAGAAAATGATTTTAAAAGAGGGTTGATCGACAAGACTCTTTTTATCAAAACCAAAGGAAAGGACATTTTGGTTATTCAAATTTATGTTGATGATATATTATTTGGTGCTACTAACACATCTTTGTGCAAGGAATTTTCTGACATTATGTGCAGTGAATTTGAGATGAGCTTAATGGGTGAACTAAACTTCTTTTTGGGGTTACAAGTTCATCAATCCAAGAAAGGGATCTTCGTCAACCAAAGCAAGTACACTAAGGATCTCTTGAAGAAGTTCAAGATGGATCAATCCAAAGCAGCCAAGACTCCCATGAGCTCAACATTGTCTCTAGATCAAGACAAGACTGGAACAAGTGTCAATCAAAAGGAGTATCGAGGAATGATTGGATCTTTATTATATCTCACGGCTAGTAGACCTGACATTATGTTTAGTGTTTGCATGTGTGCTAGGTTTCAAGCTGATCCAAAAGAATCTCACCTCGTGGCTGTGAAGAGGGTCTTTCGATATCTCAATGACACTAAGGAACTTGGACTATGGTACCCAAAGCAAAAGGATTTCACTTTAATTGGATATTCTGATGCAGATTTTGCAGGCTACAAGGTGGATAGAAAGAGCACATCAGGATGTTGCCAATTCTTAGGAGCATCCTTGATCAGTTGGCACTCAAAGAAGCAAAATCCAGTCGCTCTATCCACTGCAGAAGCCGAATACATTGCAGCTGGAGCTTGTTGCTCCCAAATCCTTTGGATAACTCAACAAATGCGAGATCTTGGCATCAACCTCAAGGGTATCCCAATTAAGTGTGACAATACAAGTGCCATATCCATCACTAAGAATCCTGTTCAACATTCAAGGACCAAGCATATTGATGTAAGACATCATTTCATTAGAGATCATGTTGAAAAAGGTGATGTGTCCATATCTTTTATTTCTACTGATTATCAATGGGCTGACATTTTTACTAAGCCTTTGGCAGAGGACAGGTTCTCCTTCATTAGACGAGAGATTGGGATGCTTGACAAGGATGCACTTTCGTAGGGGGAGCTTTCCCCTTACGAAAGATAAACTCCACTCAGTGTCAAGACCCTTGAGAGTTATGTCAAGGTCTGCTAACTGAACAGTGGAGTACATATATCGGATCATATATTTTTGGCTAATATCTTTTTAGATATTTAATCAATTATATTTGTTTTTATCGGATTTCAAAAATTGCCTATTTTCATGATTTCCTTAACCGTTAAGATATTTTATTTATGGAACTAAATTGGTTTGTGTTTAGTCCGATTTTTATGGTAATTTGAATTCAAATTTGAATTTGAAAATCCTTCAACTTGGCAAGGTAATGATTTCTTTCCTTGGAACCCTAAACCCATCCCATCAATCCGTCACCCTCTCTTTCTACTTAAACCCATTCTGTACCCGATTACAACCCACACTCAGATTTTTTCCCAAAACCTTTCCACTCCTTCATCTTCAACCTCTCAAAGAAACCCTAACCGATTACCTCCATGGCACCCAAAACCAAGAAAGTCGTCACTCCCAAAAGACTTGGCGCCACCCCCAAGGGACGCTAGGCCACTGCTACTTCTCCCACACCAGAACCGGTTACTCAAGCCATCATCCCAACCGTTGTCCAGAGCACCATTGCTGAGAGCTCGGCCATTGTTCCCAAAGGCTCTCAAAAGCGCTTTGCGAAGAAGCCGATCAGTGCTAAACAGAAAGGGAAGAGAAAGATCTTGGCTGAGAAAGCCCTGGAAAGAGACGCTGCCAGGGAAGCCGAGGAGGAGGCTCTAAGGAAGAAAAAGGCCGACGAAGAGGCCGAGCTTGCTAAGAAACTGGCCGAGGAAGAGGCTGAGCAGATTCGAAAGGAAGCCGAAGCCGAGGAGGCTCAATCCGAGGAGGATCCTGAAGAAGAAGAGGAAAAGGAAGAGCACGAGGGCTCTGAAGGGGATGAGGAACCAGAAGGTGACGAAGCGGGGTCCGGTGAGGACTCGGGGTCTGAGGAAGAGGAGGAAGAAACTCCCTCTCCTTCTCCTCCTCCTCCCCCGTCTCCGAAGAAGCGGAAAGCCCCTACTCCTGTCAAGCCTCCCTCCCCTAAGCTTACCAGGAAGGGCCCGGTCAAGAGTCTTGTAGCGTCTGCCAAGAAAGCTGCTCCAACTGTTGCACGCAGGAAGAACGCTGAACCCCCGGCCTATATCCAGGTAAATCAATCCTTGCCCTCCTCTTGGTTTTTAGATGCTGAGACTGTTGGTAAGTGGGTAGACGAGTTTCGTACTCGTAAGCTTAGCTGTTCAGATTTTTTAGATTTCGAATTCTTTGAAGCTTTGAAGATGCCTTGCATTGAGCTCCTCAAAAATTCCCCAGCCTGGACTCTTCTTAACCGAGAAACTGTTTACTACCCTGAGCTTACCCGACTCTTCTACATTAACCTACAAGCCAAGAACGAAACTGATGGTTGGTCTTTGGAGACTGTTGTCAAAGGGGTTAGAATCTCTCTCAAACCCAATGATTTTGCAGATCTCCTAGGCTTACCTACCCCTGTTACACCATCTGAAATCCACCCCTCAAAAGAAAACTGCATCATCCTAGCCCGAGCCAAATATCTCCTACCCGAAGCGGCCAACAGCACCTCAAAGTAACTCACCCACTCATCCCTTACCCTTGAGGCAAAAATTATCTTTAACATCATTGTTAGATGCCTCTTACCCCGTCTCAACTCTGGCTCACTCCTAACCGACAATGCCATGGTCCTAATCTACCGCATTCTTAATGGCCTTGATCTTGATCTGGCCAACACTATCCTTGGAACGATGGCCCATGCCAGAAAAGCTCGAAAAGGCTCTCCCCTCCCCTTTGCTACCCTTTTGACCCCTATCTTCAAAGCTTTTGGAATTGATCTAAAAAATGAAGAACAACTGCGTCATACGGGTATGTTCGACTCTAAAGGCCATGAAAAGATTGGCATCACTCGGTCTCCCCGAGGGACCTTGAGTCTTGCCACTCCTTCAAAAGCCTTTCCTACTTCTCCAGCTTTCGATGAACGCATGGACAACCTAGAGTTGGGCTTGGAGGAGGTTCGCCTGGATATTAAGGAGCTGCAGACGGAGGTGATGACGAAGATGAGCGGGATTTCAACGTTGTTGGAAGGACTATGGACGAGGCTCACTGATGATGCTCTGGATTGACCAAGCCTAAACCTTAACCCACCCTATCCCACCCTGAAACTTGTTACTTTGCTGGTTTTTGGAAACATTTTCAAAACGTTTGGTAACTTTTGGTGACTGTTTTACCTCCGCCCTTTGTTGAAAGACAAAAAGGGGGTGATGATCGTTAGACTTTGAAAACCTCTGATTAAAGGTCTTGGAAGACCTTGCTTTTTGATTTCTGGTTTTCGGTTGGATGTTTTCTTAATTTAAAATTTATTTGATCCAACATTTGTCTAACCCTTGCAGGTACTTAGTCTGTTTTTGATTATGATATATTTGTTTGACTAAGTTGCAGGGATGCACAGGTTTTGTCTTTCATCAAGGGGGAGATTGATAACTCCCTCCCTTGATGAAAATCGGAAAAGATGTTCCAAAGGCTTTGACAGGATGTTTGTGTCAAAGGCCTTGGAGCGTTAACAGTTGATGAAATACAAAACCTAACTTATTCGTATATTATTTTATCTTATTATATACTTCCTTTATATTATATATATATTCGTTGGACTAACCATTTCAGGAAGTATAAATCAAGATTACATCCTTCCTTTTACTTGTTGAGAAGATCGGTTCAAAATAGATCATGGCTTCGAAGTATCCTTAAATAGAAGATCCAAGATCAACCTGATTGGAAAGAGCCGTTGGAGATCTGGTGATGAAGATTCTCACGCTCCATGCTATCTTCATGCTGTTATATAAAGGAAAGGAAGAAGAAGACAGAAGAACAAGTGCTACACACGAGCTTCAATTCATTCAAGCGATCTGTCTTCCAAGTGTCTCTCTGCAAAGCGCTCAAATAGTTTGTTGTTTATTTCAAAGCCTTTGAGAGTCACTGTGAGCTTATAGGATATATTTATTTCAAGTGTTACTCGAGAGTTTATAACTCGGGAAGTTGCACTAGGCTATTGTTTGCGAGAGTTAGAGGATTGTACTAGATAGCTGAGAGAGGTGGGGCTCTTCTAGATTGGTCTAGGACTCCAAGGGAATGTGAGTTGACTAGATTGCAATTGTATAGGAGAGAGGCTTCTCGGTCAGCTATTAGGATCCTAAGCTAAGCATTCAATAAAGCCTTTGAATCCTAGGGTTGTGGAAGAACCCTAGGCGGGGACGTAGGCCAGTTGTGCTGAACCTCGTAAACAATTACTCGTGTCCTTTACTTATTTGCTTTACCTTATTTCCGCACTTGGTTCAGATTGTTTAACTTTGTGAATGAGGTTTATCTCAAAGGTTTTGGTTCCAGCTCCAAAAGTCTTGAGACTTTCTGCGAAAAACGGGCATACTCTATTCAACCCCCCTGCTAGAGTATTTCTATATTACATTGTTTTATATTATCGAACCTTCACATTCATTTATTAAAGGAGAACTGTCACCATGTTTATTTTGGCTTCTTATTAGCCCCTATAGTGTTTGTGCTTCACTTATCATTTGATTTCTCTTTGATTACAGTGTCTATGACCACGTTTTTATAGTGGTGACAATATCTATGACTTTATTTTGTTTATAGTGGTTACAATAGTAGTTACATTTTTAATTTTTTTTTATTGTGGTGACACTACTTTAAAAAAATGTAAAAAACTAGAAATTAGAGAAGAACTGTCACCACATGTATTTTGGCTTCTCATTAGCCCCTATAGGGTTTGTGCTTACCTTTTCCTAGGACTTTCCTTTGATTACAATATCTATGAACCTTTTTAATAGTGGAGACAATGTTTATAAAGCTGTTTTTATTTTGGTTACAGCGTCTATAGGGTTTTCCTTTTGATTACAGTGTCTATGACCCTGTTTTTTTTATAGTGGTTACAGTGTCTATGATTGTAATTTTATTTTCCTGACAACATCTATGACCCTCTTAATCAATCATATGTTTTAAGAGAATTGTCACCACATGTATTTTGGTTTTTCTTTAGCCCCTATAAGGTTTATACTTCCCTCATCCTAGGGTATCTTTTTTTGTTACAGTGGCTATGATCCTATTTTTATTTTGATTGCAGTGTCTATGATCCTCTTACCTATTCATTTATTAGAGGAGAACTGTCACCACATTTATTTTGGCCTCTCATTAGCCCCTATAGTGTTTGTGTTTCACTTATCATATGATTTCCCTTTGATTATAGTGTCTATGACCATGTTTTTATAGTGGTGATAGTATCTATGACTTTATTTTTATTATGGTGACAATAGTAGTTACATTTTTAATTTTTTAATGGAGATTACGCGAGTTAGAACAAATTCTAAAACTGCGGGATAATTTATGAAATTTTAGAAACTAACACAGGGGCATATTTTATAAAAACAGAAAGTCTGGGAGGTTTGGCATATTTACTCTTCCTCTTCCTCCATCTCGACAGCAACTCGAGCAGCTTCAATAGTGATTTTCGGTGATCTTTCGACAACTCGTTCTCCTTACACAGAGCTCCGTTTGACGCGTATGACCTATCAAACCGACGAGTGCAATATCTACTTTAACATCGTTGTGTTGATTTTGTCGAAGGATTATCTAACATACCGAGACGAGTGCTTGAACAGGGGCTGCTAAGCTGTTGTTTCACGAAGCTCCAAGGTGTCCGACAATGGCGGTTGCACAAAAACCATCCTTGAGAGATGTCGAACGTGATTGAGTGGGTAGAAGGCTTGGATTTAGGGTCGAACGGAGAGGAGGTCAAGCGACGGCTGTTGTGAGCCTAATTCGCCATGCTTTATAGTCATTTTTATATTGTTTTTTGCATGCATTTCATTCATTTGGGTTAGAATAGTACATAATCTATGTAGTTTATGCTTATTTGCCAAATTATGGAATCTACACCAGTTTCAGTTTAAATTCGCAGAAATCGAAGCAATTTACAACAGTTCTGAGAAAAGGAGAAAAGCTCGAAGTCAACTACAGAAGTCCGAGGTCAAGGAGCAGCGGAACCAAGATAAATCAAGCTGGAAACAAGGAAATGTACTCGACAACACTTGGTCGATATCGAGCACCCTCAGTCGATATCGAGTACAAGAAGTTGATTTCCACCAAAGTTGACAAAAATCAAGCAGAATCAAGAAGTTAAGTCGATATCGAGTTACTGTACTCGATATCGAGTACCACATATCGAGCTGGAGACCAGACATCGACTCAAGAAGTTGGGAGCTGAACATACAAGTCGATATCGAGGACCTCTACTCGGTATCGAGTAAAAACCAAGTCGATGTGTCTTCCTGGAGCCGAGATCGATGAAACTACTCGATATTGAGGTGACCCCCAGTGGCCGACGTTGAGTAATCCGAGTCTTGTTAAGATTCTACCCCGATTCCGATGGAGATATTTTCGAGACCAAATTCCATCAAGATCTACGAAGTGCTATCAAGAGGAGAAGATATTTACCTACATTAGATATATTTTCTTTAGAGATTTATTTCTTTATTTCCATATTTTAATCTTTAGATAAAAGATAGATAGATATAGATTTAGAGATAATTTTTTTTCCTAATTAAAGAGGGAAGGAAGGCTATAAATAAAGCCTTAGGGGCTGAGCTTTAGGGAATCTTACAACACACCATTCTAGTAGAAGAGCAAGTAGGAGAGAACTTAGGCCGATTGGAGAGGAGTTTGACGAAAGCGGATTTGGCTCCGATTGGTTGTAAGTTTTATTTGGTTTATTTAATGCAATTTAGTTATTTCCTGAAATCTTTGATGAGTTTCTTGATGATGAAGAGCGAGTAGACCACCCACTTCTAGGGCCGGGGTGAGCCCGACGGTAGCCATGTGAGGTGATGCGGTAAAGGTTTGATCTTTTTATGCAATTCCCTACGAACATGATTCTTTTGCGAAAGTTGTAGGTGATCATTGTTTGTGTTATTGAAGCGAAAGTGATCTTAATACAACTTGGGTTAATTATGTGAAAAGGGTTAGTAACAATTAGGGTTTATGCGAAAGCCTCTATATTCCCTATGTTAATAAAGAAAGTTATTCGATGAAAAGCATGATCTTTTATGCCTTTATGTGTTATTTTGCATGGTTATCGTTGTGGTGTTGAAACCTTGATCTTCGAAGTCTTTAGATTATTGATTTATTTCATCGAAAATCGTGTTCTATGTTACGAAAAGCTTCAAATTTTAGTTTCTGAGTTAGTCGATTTTGAGCAGGTTTTGTCGATCTCGAGTTGTTTACTTGATATCGAGTTGATTTGTCGAGGTCGAGTTGATTTTAGTTTCGGCAGTTTCCATGATCCTTTTCAGTTTTGTCGATCTCGAGTTGTTTCCTTAGTCGATATCGAGTAAAAGTGGACGATATCGACCAATTTTCTGTGCTTTACTTTCTTTTCTGCTTTTATCTATTATTTCTTTCTGTCTATCTGTGAGATTTGCCGCTACCTGAGATCCGCTGACACGCTTCCTCGATGATCGATCCTGACTTCCCGCTGCTGCATCAGGAGGAGGTCTTGTAATCAGTTGCGTGGGCACGAATCTGGTTTGATCTATTTCATTATATTTTAAATTCGATTTCCTCCCTACAATAAATTAGCGTCGTTGCCGGGGAAGCAATCATTCGCGCTTTAGGTAGTTAGATCTCACGTTTTCCTTTAAGTTTTGATTTTCCAGGTGTATGCGCCGTTCTGGTCAACCACCTGAGTTTGACGCCTTAGACGATCCGGAACGCCTTATACACATCCATTCTAGACTGAAAAGGATCATGGCAACTGCCGAAACATAAGATGAGATGATTGAGAGGCTTCAGAGGGAACTAGCCGCCAAGGATACTGCTCTCACCGTTGAGAGAGCACGCACTACAAAGGAAGCTGAGCGAAGGAGGCAGGTAGAAGCTGAGCTTGCCCAATACCCTACTACTGCAGAGGATTACATGCCCCTGACTCTCGTCGTGCCTGAATCAACCATTCTAATCCACGAAAATAATTTTGAAATCCGCATTTCTTTCCTGATTGAGATTAAAAATATTGCCTTTTACGGAAGGTTTAATGAATGTCCTCATCAACATATTACCAACTTTACTGATATGTGTCATACTCTTGCTGAAGGTACCACTTTGGAATATGTCACGATGAAGGTTTTTCGTTGGTCTTTGGCCGGTCTAGCATTGAAGTGGCTTGAAGGTCTTCCTACACGATCCCTCACTATATGGGCTGATATAAAGCAGGAATTTTTCAACAAATTCTTCCCTCCTGCCAAGACAGCGTTCCTCCGCGAGAAGATTACAACTTTTAAACAGAATCTTGGGGAGCGACTATGAAAAGAATGGGAAAGATATAACGATCTACTGTGATCCTGCCCCACACATGGACAACCACCCTATGTCGTTCAGGAGATCTTCTTCAATTCTCTTGACCTGACCGCTAAGGATAGGATCAACCAGTATACTCATTATGAGTATCTGACGATGCCACCAGCTGACGCATGGGCTACCCTCGACAAGCTTACCAACTACGACAATAAGTATGGGACTCTGACAAACTATGATGATAATGCATATGCCAGGCCAGCCCCATTCATGCCCCTCTATGAGCCTTCTAAGGAGATTGACCCATATGTCAAGGAGCAATACTACAGAAATCAGAATCGCAAGCTCCTCAAGCAAGTCAAGTATCTTTCTATCAAACTCCTTCTTCCTCGACTACTCCTTCCTCGACCAAGAGTCCACCAGACGAGCAGAATTCCTCGACATCGAGCAAGCTTGTCGATGTGGACCAAAAACCTTCTTCCTCGACCAGCAGCCCACCAGAAGAAGGAAACTCCTCGATATCGAGTAATTATGCTCAATGTCGAGTAATATCTGAGGCCCCCGAATCCAATTCTGCGAAGGTAAGATAAGGTATAGATCTTTCTTCTCCTATTTCCATTAAATATTTATCTATACATGATAGAGGTTTGCCTTGGTATGGGCGCTTTTGTAGGATTTCCAATGATGAGCTCAATAAGTATGAAGTTGGTGACAAAGTCTATGTCGCCAAATCAAAGGATCATTGGTTTCCTAACAAGTTCAACAAGAAGAAGATGGGGCCCTTCACGGTAAACAAGATCCATTCAGGGGGATTGCAGCTGATAGACAAGAATGGAGTCCTATTTGAATCCCAAGCTACATGGGCCCTACAAATGCCACCTTCAGGGTCAGGGAGAAAGTCGGCCTAGCGACTATAAAATCTAGAGCTTGTAAATAGACATTTATTTTTGGGACTTTTGGACATTGTTGCTTTTGTTTGTTTTTGGTTTTGAACTTTTAGTTTTTCTATTGTGGGTATTTCTTTTCTGACGAATCTTAGAGGGAAGAAAAAGCTGCAGACATACTCGACATCGAGTAAGTTACTCGAAATCAACCAAACATCTCGAGCAAAAAGGGGCCTGTGGTCAAGAGGGATCATCCTGTAGGCAACAAGTTACTCGATCTCGAGTAGACTTGGTCGACATCGACAAGTCTCCTCGAAGTCGACCATCCCTTTTCGATTTCGACCAGCTCTGCATCAACATTACACTCGATTTTCGATGTCCTGCACACTTGTCTAGTGAGTTTCTTTCTTTACCCTTATTTTTTATACAACGAGGACATTGTAATGTTTAAGTATGGAGTGGGGGAAGGGCATACTTAATGCATATTTAATTTATTTGACCATATTTGTGCATTATTCCTGGAATTGCTTATACATGGCTATTTTGGAATTCATTATTGATTTATGCGCTTAACCGCATGTTTTCCAAAGTTTAAAAAAATGACCCCCATTAAAATTTTTGATTAGTGTCATGGAAGAATATTGAACTCGACGATGCAAAATTGGATTCATTAGAGATATATAATCAAATTGCCTAGTAAAGGGAAGTCACAATGAAGTGCATATTTTTATTGAAAACCATGAAAAGAGGTAAACTTTGATGTTGCTTTTGACATGTTGCATGATAAGAGGATGGAGGACTTTATATTTCCATATATGCTCATATTGATATATCCTAGCCTTTACCTATGCTTATGCATCACAAAAGCCATATTATGCCTTATTTCATATTATGCTCCACATGATCTAAATATTGCCCATTTTCTACCTTATTTCCTATCCAGGGATTATGTTGAGAATGATGTCACATTATGGAGATTGTTATATGGTTTTTTTGTTGTTATTACTATTATTGGAGTTTGGTAGGAAAAGATTCAAAAAATATATGGAAAATTTAATGAGTGAGAAAAAAATCCGATCACCTCAAGAGATAAAGGTATATCGACCCTGCCTGCGTTGAGAAAATAGTTCCACAGGATGGGACACACAAGGTGAGGAGTCCGAAGAACTAAGTATCTGGGGTCATTCATGACATCCATGTTTGCGACTCGCAAGAAGGCAGTGCTGATGTTAGAGAGGTAAAAGCATAATATTGAAAAAAGCATTGAGCGAATGAGAGAAAGGTGAGAAATCAAAGGAAGAATGAATGTGATATGAAAGTTTGGAAAATACTCTATTTCCCTGGATCATTAGCACCATATGGCCAAATATTGCTCACCCTTAGCCTCTTACCAATCTACTCCTTAATAAGCTTAAGTTAAAGTCCTCTTGATTATTAATGCTTTGTCATGAATGAATATTTTTGCATAACCCTCCTTTTGTGAGTAGATGTTGCTTTTTAATTGCATATGTATGGATTTGTGACATTAGTACCTTTTCGAGGACGGTAATTGATTGCAGTGTTATATGAGAATGAATCTTTGATGTTAAGAGTTTTGATTTCTTCCCCTAAATGACCATTAAAAGTATTGCTTGAGGACAAGCAAGCTTAAGTATGGGGTGTTTGTTGTGAGCCTAATTCGCCATGTTTTATAGTCACTTTTATATCGTTTTCTACATGCATTTCATAAATTTGGGTTAGAATAGTACAAAATCTATGTAATTTATGCTTATTTGGCAAATTATGGAATATACACCAGTTTCTGTTAAAATTCGCATAAATCGAAGCAATTTAGAGCAGTTCAGAGAAAAGGAGAAAAGCTCGAAGTCAACTACAGAAGTCTGAGGTCAAGGAGCAGCGGAACCAGGACAAATCAAGCTGAAAACAAGGAAATCTACTCGATAACACTTGGTCGATATCGAGCACCCTCAGTCGATATCGAGTACAAGAAGTTGATTTCGACCAAAGTTTACAAGAATCGAGAAGAATCTAGAAGTTAAGTCGATATCGAGTTACTGTACTCGATATCGAGTACCACATCTCGAGCTGGAGACCAGAGATCGACTCAAGAAGCTAGGAGTTGAACATACAAGTCGATATCGAGGACCTCTACTCGGTATCGAGTAAAAACCAAGTCGATGTGTCTTCCTGGAGCCGACATCGACGAAGAAGCTGAAGACGGAGAAAATTTGGTCGATATCGAGGAAACTACTCGATATCTAGTTGCCCCCCAAGTGGCCGACGTCGAGTAATCTGAGTCTTGTTAAGATTCTATCCCGAATCCGATGGAGATATTTTCGAGACCAAATTCCATCAAGATCTATCATGTGCTATCAAGAGGAGAAGATATTTACCTACATTAGATATATTTTCTTTAGAGATTTATTTCTTTATTTCCATATTTTAATCTTTAGATAAAAGATAGATAGATATAGATTTAGATATAATTTTCTTTCCTAATTAAAGAGGGAAGGAAGGCTATAAATAAAGCCTTAGGGGCTGAGCTTTAGGGAATCTTACAACACACCATTCGATAAAAGCAGAAAAGAATTTGGCGAGAGCGGATTTGGCTCCGATTGGTTATAAGATTTATTTGGTTTATTTAATGCAATTTAGTTATTTCCTGAAATCTTTAATGAGTTTCTTGATGATGAAGATCGAGTAGTCCACCCACTTCTAGGGTCAGGGTGAGCCCAACGGTAGCCATGTGAGGTGATGTGGTAAATGTTTGATCTTTTTATGCAATTCGTCTTCTATCCCTACGAGCATGATTCTTTTGCGAAAGTTGAAGGTGATCCTTGTTTGTGTTATTGAAATGAAAGTGATCTTAATACAACTTGGGTTAATTATGTGAAAAGGGTTAGTAATAATTAGGGTTTATGCGAAAGCGTCTATATTCCTATTTGTTAATAACGAAAGTTATTTGATGAAAAGCATGATCGTTTATGCCTTTATGTGTTATTTTGCATGGTTATCGTTGTGGTGTTGAAACCCTGATCTGGGAAGTCTTTAATTTATTGATTTATTTCATCGAAAATCGTGTTCTGTCTTACGAAAAGCTTCGAATTTTGGTTTCTGAGTTAGTCGATTTCGACAAGGTTTTTTCGATCTCGATTTTTTTACTCGATATCGAGTTGATTTGTCGAGGTCGAGCTACTTTGTTTGGGTTTATTTTCTGCAAGTCGATTTCGAACACTGATGGTCGATTTCCTTAGTCGATATCGAGTAACAGTGTTCGATATCGACCAGGTTTCTGTGCTTTAGTTTCTTTTTTGCTTTTATCTATTATTTCTGTCTATTTGTCTGTGAGATTTACTGCTACCTGAGATCCACTGACACGCTTCTTCGAGGATCGATCCCGACTTCCCGCTACTGCATCAAGATGAGGTCTTGTAATCATTTGCGTTGGCACGAATCTGGTTTGATCTATTTCATTATATTTTAAATTCGATTTCCTCCGTACGACAACGGTGGCGGTGGATGCCGGAGGAGGAACATCGAGGATTGGTCGGAGTACTGGTTGGGGCCGACGGAGTGGGAGTGGTGGTGGTGTACTAACGATGGCCTACAATGGGGCTGCCAAGGGTGGTGGTGCGAGGAGCCGCCGAGCAGGGAGGCGGGAGGTGGGAGATCTTGCTCCCATTGCCAAATCTCGCGTCATCTTCAGCTTGTTTTAATTTGGAAAAGGGGAAGAAATAAGGGTAGGGGCAAAAGTGTCAATTGTGGACACTCACATAATTTTCCCCCTTTTTTGTCCTAGAGCTTAACTTTTGGCCAAAAAATGGACACTTACCAAATTCACCATAATAAAAAAAAAAATAATAATATCAATAATTATTATAATTATTATAAAAAGGGGTTTTATTTAAAAATAAATACAATGTGTGATCCTTAGTTATGAATCCTTGTAGATCAAGTTCTAGTAACATTTACATTTGTTTGACCAAAGTATTTTGTGTAAGAAATGCTAAGTAAAAAGACAACATCTTGTACCAATATATTCACAATATAGTTTCAAGCTATTTATATCTGGACAGATAGATATGTAAAGTCTCGAATTTTGAAATCCTGTATTTAAAAATAAATACAATGTGTGATCCATAGTTATGAATCCTTGTAGATCAACTTCCAGTAACATTTACATTTGTTTGACTAAAGTATTTTGTGTAAGAAATGCTAAGTAAAAAGTCAACATCTTGTACCAATATTTTCACAATATAGTTTCAAGCTATTTATATATGGACATATAGATATGTAAAGTCTCGAATTTTGAAATCCTACTTTCTCGGAAAAAGAAAATCAAAATGAATTTTAAAGCGGATGTTAGCGGAAAAACTCTCTAGCTCAGACTTTGATCTCGTAAAGCGGATTTCCGACCTAACTAAAATTTTGAATGGCAACCTTGATTCTCAGATTTCAAAAATCTAATTTCGCGGAAAATGAGCGGGAAGTTGGGAAGCTAACGTCGGGAACTAATTTCGGGACACTCCTCGGGATTGAAGTTTGCAACGTTGGAACCAAGACCCGCACTCCTATTCTCCAAATCCTAGCCGAGATGCCCCACACCAAACCCTGACTCCTAGGGATCACATGTGGTGGAATTTGAATTGGTTAAGATGCTTTCCCTATTTGGGTGAGACACTCACATTAGCCTTTTCCTTCCCTCCTCTCTTTTTTTTGGGTGAAAATCCTTCCCTCCTCTCTTTTATGTCCATCTTTTGAAAAGAGACAATCCATCTCTTAACTTCCATCCCATCCTCAAACCATCTAGTCAAGAGGATAAACACATGAAATCACTCCAATTTGAAATCTCACCTCAAGACAAACCACTCCTCTTCCATCTTATCTAAAAAGTGAAGAGAGCTTTGGAAGCCTCATCCTCTTAAAAACACCCTCCAAGTGGCACCTTGTTCGGTTTTGAGTCTAGGAAGGGTAAGTGGCACCTTTTCTCTTCATTTCACATCCACACCCTCCAAGTTTTCTCTTTTAGTTTCAAACTAACTTCTCTTACTCACCCAACAAGCAGATCTAGGAGATTCGGCCTCAAATCGCCTTAAGAGTCCATCCCCCCCCCCCCGAGAGAAGAGAAAGTGAAGCAAGGAAGTGTTGGGTGAAAAATCTCTTCAAATCTTCATGTTTTCCTCGTTATTTTTTTACTAACATGTGCCTGGGAGTCATGGGAAAAATTGGGAAAAAGGGGAAAGGCAAACAACTTCAAAAATGGCCACAAACGGTCCTTGAATCAAGGATTCAGGACTGTAGTCGGCGTCGCGAGAAGGAACTCGTGGCCGCGCGGAAGAACAGCCTGTCTAGGGTTCTTTCTCGCGGTCACAACATGGGTGACTCGCGTCGACGAGATGGAGATCTAGGATTCCTTAGGAGGGGACCCCAGACTCGCGGCCGCGACCCGAGCCTCGCGACGGCGAGATGCTCGAGGTCGTGAAAGGCTTCTGAAACGCCGAGTCTCACGACCGCGAGAGCCAATCTCGCGGCTGAAGCTGAATCCCTGTCCGAGGGTTTTTGACTCCGTTTCTCGACGTTTTTGACGATCTTTTTCACGACTTGTTTTCAACTCTTTTTGGGGATTTCAAGGACTAACTTAAGGATCTGATTTGGGAGCTTTGGAAACGAAATTCATGAGCTTTGAAGGTTGAATGTTTTAATCCAAAATTATGTGATCGGTGACTAAATAACATGATTGTTGTGAATGATTGCCTAATATGATGATTGGTGTGGACTAATGGCATGATTGATTGACTAATAACATGATGAATTGTTATACTTATGTATCGTTAACTTATGCTTTTGAGATATGATTAATATGATGAACTTGAGCTATTTGATATGCGGATATATGGTTATGAATATATGAATATGGCTTAATGGAATGATGAGAATGAGATGGTCTTGTGGAATGTGGAAATGTGATAAGTGATTGAACTTGATGATGTTATAATGTGGTTATACGTTATTGAATGATGTGCACTCGTGTATGGTTGAATGGTTAGGTGTAGGCTTATATGGATGTTCTGATATGAATCTAGGTGATATTATCTGATTGTTCGTGCTAGTTGATGGGATCTTACTTTTGCTGTTTTGCTTGCTAGGTAAGTCTCTTCGGAGATTACTTTTGTATTCATGATCAGCATGCCATGTAGTACCATGCTAGGTTGCATTGACCATTGAGCATTCTATTTCTTTATGCACATGTAAATAGAACGACCGTTATCTGTGAAGTATCTAGGGTCTTTGCTAGGGTCATAGGATGACCCAGTCTCATCAAGTTCATCTTGAGTCGTCCAATTCATAATTACAACTTTACTTACCACTCTTATTTATTTTACCTTTCGCATTATATTATTCATTTTTTCCTTTACGTCCACATTCATGATTTGTTAATAAGCATCCAATATGGGGTTGGGTACCAATATGGACCTCTCCCCATTTATGAATTGGAAAGCATTCGCGAGCTGACCAGTCTCCGCCCTATCGGGAAGAGGGTGGTGGTTAGGAAGCGGGATATTCCACTTGGTATTTTGTGTTAAGGCCTTCATTATTATTATTATTATTAATATGAACTTGAACTTAGGAGCATGCTAGTGTGTTAATATTCCGCCGATACTCATTCCAAGCAGTGAGTCACTAATGAGCACACCAAGGAGCGAGCTGCTAAGGATCCTCGCGAGGAGCGAGCTTCGCCACCACCAGTCGATGATGGAGCCAACGTCTTGACCCAATCGATGCGCACTCTGGGAAGCGCATCGATTGGGTCAAGACGTTGGCTCAGTGCCATCCGCCGACCTTCGTGGAAGACGTTGGAGATAATGTTGAGAGATGGATGCGAGAGATGGATGTGTTGTTTGATCATGTTGTGGTGCCTATTTCTAAGAGACCGAGACTTGCTTCCGAACTTCTACTTAGGGACGCGTTTGACAGATGGTCCCTCTGCAAGGCGAAGCGTACCGAGTGGACCTATAACGCTTTTAGAGCTCTGATGTTGAGGGAATACTGTCCGCCAGGGATCCAGACGGCTCGGGAGGTATGTTTTTTTGTGCGACATCAATGACCAATCGGCTTCTGTATCTACCCTTTTTTGTGAGTTCAAAAGTGAGTTGATTTACTGCGGACACATGTGCCCATCAGACGAGAGCCGAATTCATATGTTATCGATGAGATTACCACCTGCAGTACTTCTGCACGCTTCCAGTTTAGGGGCTATCAGCTTCGATCGCATTCTAGAGGTCATCCTCATGTACGATCATCAAAGGATTATATCTGAGACTTCTTACTCTACCGTTCGCCCTGAGTCGAAGAGGGAACATCCAACTAACACTCGTGGAGATGACATATCTAGGAAAGAAGGTTTCAGAGGAGGATATCACAGAGCTGCTCGGAGAGAACCCCTAGTTCAGACTGCTTATGGAGGAGAAGCCAGAGTGAGGAGTGTGACCTGTCATGGATGCTTCGAGAGAGGTCACTACGTTTCTTTCTGTCCAGACCGTTGGACTATTTGTTTCACCTAAGGTACCATGGGGCACCGAGATATCAGATGCCCCAAGGGTCATGGAGCGACAGCTGCTGCACAGCCACCGAGACTTCTTGCGGCTCCTTAGCCACCCCTACTGACATATCCCCAGGCCAAGGGTTAGGAACAAGGGCGAGGCGATTCTTCCGGTTGAGGCCGAGGCAGAGGCAGAGGCATAGGAGAAAAAGGCTATAGTCGTGGAGGCAGAGGGCCATCACGACCAGGTCAGGGTAGAAGGTCAGCTCCTACGGAACCGTCAGGGTCCAGGTTTGATCGCGGACAGAGTTCGGGAGGCCGAGGACTAGGATTACCCTCACTGCCCTGCGTATTTCAAATGCACGTCGATGACCGCTCAGCCCCGACTTCTGCAATTACTATCTTCTTCCATGATGAGTGTCTATCTATCTTGTTTGACACTGGTGTGACTCACTGCTTCATAGCAGAGAGGCGTGCGTGGCAAGGCTGAACCTGAGCTGCACGAGTGGTTCACCCCTTACTTTTGGTCTGGCAGATGGGGTGAAGGTTAGGACGAGTTGAGAGATCTTAGGGTGCCCCATCCGGATAGGGGAGCGAGAGTAGCTAGCCAGCCGACCTCATCGTTATGCCTTTAAGGATGGATGATCTCATCCACTATGGGGATATCATCAACTTCTGGACGAGGACAATGTCAATTCTTGCATCCGGGGGGACCGAGCATCAAGTTTCAGGGACTGGCCCCAGAGGAACGGGGCGCTCATCAGCGCAATCAAAGCCGCCAGACTTCTTGACCTCGATGTGTCGGATATTGGTGTTACGCTTTAGAGGTGTATCGCGTACACCCCAGCATATCAGATGTCCCCATCATCATAGACTTCGCAGATGTGTTTCCGGAGGAGTTGTCAGGGCTTCCCCCACCGAAAGAGGTGGACTTTGCAATTGATTTGGAGCTGGACACCAAGCCCATTTTGCGATTCCCTTACCGCATGACGCTGATGATGATGGCCAAGTTGAAGGCTCAACTAGAAGAGCTAGCTAAGAAGGGCTACATCAGACCGAGTGCATCGCGTTGGGGAGTGTCGGTGCTATTCGTCAAGAAGCAGGATGGGTCGCTAAGATTGAGCATCGACTATAGGGTGCTGAAACTGGTGATGGTGAAGAACCGTTATCCTTTTCCCCGGATTGATGATATGATGGATTAGCTGCAGGGCGCCATTGTCTTCTCGAAGACTAATCTAAGATCGGGTTATCACCAGCTGCGAGTGAAGCCAGATGAGGTTTAGAAGACCGCTTTCCGAAGACTCGCTATTGACACGGGTAGCATATGAGGTTCAGATGATCTGAGATCTGAGATCGGGTTATCACTAGTTGCGAGTGAAGCTAGATGATGTTCAGATGATCTGAGATCTGAGATCGGGTTATCACCAGCTGCAGGGCACCGATGTTCAGAACACTCGCTATTGACCCTACGAGTTCGTGGCCATGTCATTTGGGATGACCAATGCACCAATTTCATTCATGAAGCTCATGAACCGTGTGTTCATCGATTTCTTGGACAGATTCGTCATCGTTTTCATCGACGATATGTTGGTATACTTGAGGAGTAGAGAGGAGCACGGGTCGCATTTGAGGATTGTGCTTAAAATGTTGAGAAATCATCAGTTGTATGGGAAGTACAAAAAGTGCGAGTTCTAGCTCACCGAGGTGGCATTCTTGGGCCACGTGATTTTCGCTAAGGGAGTTGCCGTGGATCCGGAAAATATTGTCATCATCGTTGATTGGGAGGTGCCCAAGAACATTAGGGATATCCTCTCGTTTCTAAGATTGGCCAGTTACTACAGGATGTTCGTCTAGGGTTTTTGGAGCATCGTGCGATCGATGACGCAAGTGCTGAAGAAGGACGTTCCCTTCGAGTGGAGTCTAGATTGTCAGGCCAGCTTTGAGCTTCTGAAGCAGAAGCTGACGACCGCTCCAGTGTTAGCTTTACCAGATGGGACAGAGGACTTCGTTATCTACAAAGACCATTCGCATTCCGGCTTAGGTTGTGTTCTGCATCAGAGGGACCGGTTGATCACTTATGCTTCGCATCAGTTGAAGAATGCAGAGGTGTCTTACCCCATCCACGATTTGGAGTTAGAAGTCGTAGTTCACACTCTGAAGATCTGGAGGCATTATCTGTATGGTACTTCTCGCAAGGTGATGACGGGTCATAAGAGCTTGAAGTACATATTCACACAGAAGGAGCTCAACATGCGCCAATGGCAATGGATAGAGCTTCTGAAGGACTATTTGATGTGATCCTAGTGGTCAATGAGCTCGACTTATTTAACTTACAAAGCTTTGTCGCAAGAGCCGAATATATACTCTCGTTTGAGAAAACAGCATGGCGACACCGTGGTATCTTGGCCCTTTCCGGCTGTGTAAAATTCCGATTGAAGCCGGTGAGCACTTGTTGGAAATATATTTTAAGTGGCTATAACATCCATGAGGAACACTTCTCCTAAATCAGCTTCGAAGATGCTCAAATTTGATATTTTTTCCAGCATCGATTAGAGATGCTTGGGGGCTTATTTTAAGCCTATATATTTCTTGTCAGAACTTCATTTTTAATCAAGTCAAGTTTAGTTGAGTTAAAGGTTAATCCACTAAATAGATTCCTATGATTCCGGGTAAAGGATCGAGTTCTTGGTGAGAGGCTAGGCTAAGAGCGAACCCTTTGGTGAAAGGCCGAGGGTGACACCCTAGTGACAGACGAAGGTGTCAAAGGTTCGAGATACTCAGAGTGCGATTCCGAGAGGATTGAAATCGAGTGTAGGGGATTCAAGGGTGAGAGGTATGTGAATATTGCTCCACATATCCTTTTTTTCTCGTTTTCATAAACCCCAAAAATTAGCCCTACAAAAGGAGTGTTCGAAAGCTCGAGCCGTGGTCAATCCCGGCCCTCGAGTCTCATCATTATGGCAGATGCGTTGAGTATAAAGACGCACCTGGAGGTGGCAGTTGAAGGGCTTACAACTAGGAATTTGCATAGGAATCTGATGAGGTGCTGCTTTGAGGTATGGGTTCAGTAGGATCATGGGCAGTTGTCATTCTTTGAGGTGTAGGGTGAGTTATCAGCAGAGATTCGGTAGATGGTCCCAAGATTGCAGTTTTGAGAGAGGGGATCGCTCCCGGAAGATTCACAGAGCTTGCTGGAAGAGTAGACGGGATGCTGATGTTTCAGGGCAGATTTGTGGTTCCGTCGACGTCAGACTTGAGGCAGAGTATCATGCAAGAGGCTCACTTCACCCGTTATTCTGTCCATCCAGGGACGAATAAGATGTATCAGGATCTGAGGAGAAGCTATTGGTGGCAGAGGATGAGAGAAGACATCACCGAGTTCGTGGCCTGTTGTGAGCTGAATCTGCCATGATTTACAGTAACTTTTATATCGATTTCTGTATACATTGCATTCATTTGGGTTTAGATAGTACATAATCTATGTAGTTTATGTTTATTTGCCAAATTATGGAATATACACCAGTTTCTGTTTAATTCGCAGAAATCGAGGCATTTTACAGCAATTCTACAGAAGGTCGGAAAAGCTCGGAAAACTACTACAGAAGTCCAAGGTCGAAGGAGCAACGGAACCAATCGAGCCAAGAACTCAGGCTACTCGATCTCGAGTAGCTCTTGCTCGACCTAGACGAGCAGGTCCGAGCACAACCTTGTCGATAGAGCCTGATCGAGAAAGCACGACCAACCCGGCTCCGGACCCAACTAGATCTCGACAAGCCCTAGTCGAGATCGACGAAGCCCAGACACCACACCCGGAGTCGACGAGGAGAGAAGTTGCCCGAGAAGCCGAAGACGAGAAGCCGAGCACACCTTTACTCGATCTCGACGAACCTTTGTCGAGATCGACAAGCCATCCAGTGCCAGTCCGATGAGGGTTCCTCGACACCACCACAGAGACCAACTCTAGTCGATCTCGAGGAGCAGTGGTCGAGGTCAACGAACCCCTAAGTCCAGATCCGGAGCCAGTCGAGTAAACCTACCCGAGGAGACCACCCTGGTCGAGATCGACAAGGCTTTGTCGAGGTCGACGAGCGCCAGGAGCCAAGTCCGAGCCACATCGAGCAAGACCTAGCCGAGGAGTCTAGTCGACGAACCATCCTTGTCGAGGTCGACGAGCCGTGGTCGAAGTCGAGTGGAGTCGTTTCTAGAAACTTCTCGACGAAGACCTCTCCGAGTAGACTTAGGATTCCTTGGGGCCGAAGGAGGAAGATTCTATCCAAATCCATCAAGTTCTATCTATGGAAGACACAATCTATCAAGACATGAAGACTTACCCTATTTAGTTTTATATTTTCCTTTTAGATTTATTTCCATAAAACAATTTATTTATCTTTTCGCAATTTAGATATAATTTAGATATAGATAGATATCTTCTTTCCTAGAATAGCTAGGGAAGGAAGGCTATAAATAAAGCCCATGGGGCTCAGTTTTAATCATTCAAATTCACACACAATTAAGTAGTTCCACAGAGAAGTTTAGGAGTTCTAAGGTTTTTAGGGTTTTGGCTTTCTGCGAAAGTTGATTGCCGGGATTGTAAAGGCTTTTGAATATAGTTTTATGCAAGTTATTTCTTTTCATTCAATTTCTATTATTGCGATGAGGCGTGAGTAGTCCACCCACTTCTGGGGCTGGGGTGAGCCCGACGGTGGCCATGTGAGGCGATGCGATAAAGGTCAGATCTTTTTGTGCAATTCATCTTCTATCCCTATAAGCATGATTCTTTTGCGAGAGTTGAAGGTGATGCTTGTTTGTATTATTGAAGCGAAAGTGATCTTAATGCAACTTGGATTAATTATGTGAAAAAGGGTTAGTAACAATTAGGGTTATCTTTTGCGAGATTTGAAGGTGATGCTTGTTTGTATTATCGTTGTATTATTGCAACTTGTATTATTGAAGCGAAAGTGATCTTAATGCAACTTGTTAATGACGAAAGTTATTTGATGGAAAGCATGATCTTTTATGCCTTTATGTGTTACTTTGCATGGTTATCGTTGTGGTGTTGATACCCTGGCTTTGGAAGTCTTTTAATATATTGAAGTTTATTTCTATCGGAAATCTGAGTTTTGTTCGAAATTCTGCAAATTTACGTTTCTGTTTTTAGTCGACCTAGAGGAAACTTTATCGAGGTCGAGTAGTGCCTTGTCGATCTCGAGTAGGAGCTGGTCTAGGTCGAGTTGGTTTTCTTCTGTTCTTGTCGATTTCAAGTTTCTGTCTTTGCATGCTCTTGTCGATCTCGAGTAGTGGTAGTCGAGATCGAGTAGCTTGTCTTCGTCGAGTTGTTTGCTTTCGATTTTGTTTTCTGTTTTCATCACTTTTCTTGTCGATATGGAGGACAGCTAGTCGAAGTCGAGTAGCTTCTGTGTCCTCGAGTTACTTTCTGCTTTGCTTTATGTCTTGCTTTATTCTTTGCCTTTGTTTTTCTGCTTTTATTTCTGTTTCTTGCGTCTTTTCTGTGTTTCTGTCTTTCTGCTGCCTTGTCTGTGAGAATTTACAGCTACCTGAGAACTGCTGACGTGCTTCCTCGTGGATTCGATCCTGACTTTCTCATACTGCATTGGAGGAGTCTTGTATTTATTTGCTGGGGCCTAAGTCTGGTTTGATCTATTTTCGTTATATTTCATACTTCATTCACTCCTTACAACATGGCCAGATGTCAGGTTTTCCAGCAGGTTTGGATTGATCACCAGAGGCCGGGAGGACCCATCAAGTCACTTCTAGTTCTCGAGTGGAAGTGGAATGACATCTCCATGGATTTCATCACTGGGTTGAGGCAAGACGGAAGAGGATTTGACGCTATTTGGGTTGTGGTAGACAGGTTGACCATATTGGCCCACTTCATAGTGATTCAGAAGACATGGCCAACATCGGAGTTAGCAGACGAGTTCATTTTCCAGATGTGAGGCTTCATGGAGTACCAAAGACGATCTTATCCGACCAAGATGGACGCTTCACCTCGAGATTTTGCCAGTAGGTTTAGGAGAGTCTGAGCACCAGACTACGCTTCAGTACGACTTATCATCCTCAGATCGACGGCCAAAGCGAGAGGAAGATTCCGACTTTGGAGGATATGTTGAGATCTTACGTCTTGGATTGGGGTGATCATTGGGTCCGTTATCTACCGGTGCTGGATTTTTTGTACAACAACATCTACCACCTATCGATCAAGATGTCTCCATACGAGGCTTTAAATGGGAGGCGATGCAAGTCGCCGATTTGCTGGGATGAGCCCGCAGATATAGTTCTGTTGTTGCCCGAGGTCATATTCGGGAGAATATGAGAGTCACCCATGACCGTCAGAGAGACAGGTGATCACGTGGGTCGCATTCGAGGTTCGACTCGCACGTTTGACTTCGAGTTTCGCCCACCTGGGGTGTTCGACGATTCGACATCAAAGGGAAGTTGAGTCCGAGGTTCATTGGCCTATTTGAGATCGTAGAGAGAGTCGGTGAGGTAGCCTACCGTTTGACCTTACCGCCATCCTTGTTCGGTGTCCATGACATCTTTCATGTCTACCAACTCCGTCTGTATATTATCGATTGTTGTAGGAGAAAATCGAGAATGCAAATATAAAATATGATTAAAATAAAGCAAACCAGATTCCGCCCCTTGCAAATGATTACAAGACTTCCTCCCGATGCAACAGTGGGAAGTCAGGATCGATCCACGAGGAAGCGTGTCAGGGGATCCTAGGTAGCGGAAGAATCTCAAAGACAGAAGTCGACCACAGGTTGTCGATCTCGACTTAGGGTTAGTCGACAGAAGATCGGACAAGTCGAACAACGCAGCAGCAGTCACAGGCGATTTTGGTCGATATCGAGCAGAGGTTACTCGATATCGAGTAAACCTTGTTGACGTCGATGAGTCTTTGTCGATCACCTGCACAGGAGAAGCTACAGCGATTATGGGATCGGAGATCAGTAACTCGATATCGACAAGTGCTAGTCGATATCGAGGAGGGCAAACAGTAAAACGAAACAAAGTAAAAACAAAGGCCTTGGGATTCAAAAATAAACTCTATGTAAAAGACATCCAAGGCTAGGGTTTGCGACAACGATAACCAAGCATGCATAAGGCAAAAATAAACAGATAATCACGTAAATCGCATCAAAGGACTAAGCTTTCCCCTTTTCCAACAATTAGACAACTCTTTCAAGAAACCCTAATTGTCTCTACTGATTTTATGTTTACAATCCAAGTTGTTAGCATGGATCTTTACCTCAGGCACGCATGACTATCGTCAGGCTCGCCCCAACCCTAGAAGTAGGTGGACTACTCGTGCTTCATTGCAACCTCAGACATGGATGTATGAAAAGAAACTTGCATTAAACTAAATTCAAAGCCTTTACAATCCCGGCACTCCAATTCTCGTTGAACGCCAAAACCCTAAAACCTTTGAACTCCTAAACGTCTTTGTGGAACTACTTCTCTAGCTTGTGAATTGAATTAATGCTAAAATCAGCCCCATGAGCTTTATTTATAGGCTTATAAACCTTTCTATTCAAGGATAGAAACATCTATCTATATCTAAATCTATATCTAAAAGCTTTAAAGATAAAAAAGTGGAATAACATAAATAAATCTATAAAAGAAATTATATCTAAAAGCCTAAAATATGCTCAAGTGGATGAATCTTCTCTTCATGGATAGATGTTGATTGAATTGGATAGAACTCGACAATCTTCGGCCCCAAGGAATCCCAATCCAAGTAGGACAGCTCAAACCGCGTACGCGGCTTCTGGAGAGATCACCTCGATATCGAGGAGTTTCCTCGATATCGAGTAAAAATGACATCGACTTCAGCCTAGCTCGTCATGTCGGGTAGCTGGTCTTCGACATGCTCGAAAGTGTGATTCTGGGTCCTCGATATCGAGTAAATAACTCGATATCGAGTAGACTGGGTTCGTCGACTAGGTTTGCTTGGTGGTGCGGGTAGCCTCTCGTCGACACTGCTCGGACTGGTGCTCTAGGCTTGTGGATATCGAGGAGTTTCCTCGATATCGAGTAGGGTGGTGCTCAATGCTCGGGTGTCTGGCCAGGTCGGGTAGCGCTCCTCGGCATCCTCGATTAGGCTCTCCTCGACTCCGGGCTGGTCTTCAAAGCTTTGTCGATATCGAGTAACCAACTCGATATCGAGGAGTGTGCTGGAGTAGGGTTGCTTTATTCCTCGGCTTCTCGACATGGTGCTTCCTCGATCAGGGTGTGTCCGGGCATGGTTTGTCGATATCGACTAAAACTTGCCGATATCGAGTAGCTTTGAGCTCCCATCTTTGCTTCTTGGTTTTCTTCCGAAATGGCTTCATATTCTGCAATATTAAACAGAAACTTATGTAGATCTCCATTTCTGGCAAGTAAGCATATACTACATAAATCCGACATATTCCCAACCCGAAATATGCAAAGTGAATAAAATATGGAACTAAACTGTGCATAAAAACATGGCTACTTTTGTGACATCAAATCACCCCATACTTAGACTTGCTTGTCCTCAAGCAATAACCAAACAATAACCAAGACCTACAATACATCGTTAAAGTCTCCGCCCTTGTCAAAAGCAACATCTCAAGTAGTAGCAATGTAAGACAAGTGAATTTAACGTCATCACACATATGTGAGCGATCCATAGGCATAGGAAATATAAATCCAACCTCACATGGATAATGTGTTTACACTCAACTCTCAATGTGTTTAGGCTATGCAGATCAACTCTCAACTCAATTCCATATACAATATCATAAACATTGCAATTTAAATATAAATCCACTTCGCAACTAATTATGTAAATGCAACAAGAATTATCAGGAGGACTTCGCTCAATAGAAGTCTTCGAAGAACATTCCATTCGGCGGGGTTGTAATGGGGCTTGGTAAGAAATAAAAGGGTATGGAATTATTTGGCCATGTGGTGCTTAATAAAACTAGGGAATCAAAACACCTAAATCTCCAACACAACTCAACCAAACCATAACTCTCAATCATATGAATCAACCAAACTCTCCAACTTATCTCAATGAAGTATGTAACCTTTCAAACTTACTTAACCTCTCCTAAAGTATGTATCTTGCGAATAATGAAAGAAATAAGGTAAATTTGGCTCATGCACTTTATTCATAATCACATTCCTCCCTTTCTTTCTTTTTTTCGATATTTTTTTTGAAAGAACGAAAATAAACTAAAACTAGTGCATTTATAGGGTGAGCCAAAAATCCTTTTACATAGTGTGCATAGCAAGATAAAAATATAAAACCAACCCATATCTCAATAAGTTCAAAAATCCTCCTCACTTAAAATGAAACACAAGCTTATTCCTTCCAGAAGCCATTATTTCAACAAACTCTAAGTCTTAATTCCCAAATAGGGGTGAGGCTCAATTTGGCTAAGGATAATTTTCTGGAGTTTATAATAAAAGTCTCAGGCTAATGTTCTGGCTTCAAGCAAGGATAATGCAGGGTAGGTAAAGAGAGGATAAAATTGGCTTAAAAGTTGCCTCCATCATTTAAATTCTTATTTAAATAAACATATAAATGCATTGGCTTTGAATAACTATCACAACATTTAGAGATGCATAGGAAGAGTAAATACACTCAAGAAAGCAGAGGGATTTTTAATGTTCTCCCTATAAGGCCAAAGTTCTCACTGGGATAATTTTTGTTGGATTTCAACCTTTAGCTTAGGATCATATGTGCTCAATTTCATCACAAGTTCACAATCCACATAAAAACAATTTCGAGGACTTAGGCTAAACCTTCCAAATACGCCATAGGATTTACATGATCAAGTAAGTCATTATTTATCATCATAGGACATCTATGTTAGGGTATACAAACTAAGACAATGCAAAAATTTAAACATGCATATTTTTTTTTTCTCTTTTGTCTTTCGACATTTTTTTTTCTATGCAACTAAAAACAAGACTAAAGTATGACAAAAGACAAAAATGCAGAAAACTTAAATATGAATGCATAACATAATAATAGAATTTCACCATGTAAAACCAAAAGCAAGACTAAAACATATAATAATGATAATGAGCCCTTCCCCCACCCCATACTTAAAATATATAGTGTCCCCACTGTATAAAATCAAATAAAAACAAGAGTAAAGGAAGGAACTCACCGAATAACACATCGAGGAGGGCAGAACAGGGCATATCGAGTAAGTGGTCTTGTCGATATCGAGTACTGTACTCGATATCGAGTAGGCTTTCTGCGTCCAATGGATTCTGAAGTCGAGGAGATTTGTCTGGCTTGGTCGATATCGAGTTGGCCTACTCGATATCGAGTAACTTCTGGGCTGCTCCTCCTGGTCGTTGTCGACTTGGCCTTCGTCGATTTCGACTGTTTTTCAGAGACTTCTTCTTTCCACCTTTCGCGATCCTTCTATACTTGCTGACCAAAAAGTGTTAGATTGCACAAAAACAAGACTTTCCACATGAATTATTCTAAACTAAAAAACCAAAAACCAAAACCAAAACTAAAATCAAAAAGTTTCAAAGTCCCAAAATTCAAAAATAAGTTTTATATACATGCTCTAGATTTTAGAGTCGCTAGGCCGACTTCTTCTTTTATGCTCATGGACCATTAATGTGGGGCCCGCTTGTGCTTGGCCCTTCTCATGGATTATCTAGGTCCTGATTGTAATACGCAAGCTCAGCTGACAGGTGGTTGCTTGCATAATCCTTCTTTTCTTTCTTCTTTTTCTTCCCAGCTCTCAGTTTCCGCAGATTCTCTCGCCACGGGGCCTTACCTCCCCTTAAGTTATTGATAAATTTCTTAATGGACTAAGGGGGAGTAGGATTCATACCTGAACTTACCTTTTCGGACCCAAAACAGAAATCTTCGGGTTTGGGGTTAGTCGATATCGGGTAGGACTTGTCGATATCGAGTACAGGGACCCCATACTTAGGCTCCTGGCAAGTCTGGTGCTCAACAGAGGAAGAATTCGATGTCGATAAAGGGTGGTCGATATCGAGGAAAGGTTTGGTCGATATCGAGGAGGTCTTGTCGATATCGAGTTGGCTTCTGGCGCCTTCCTCCGTTGTTTGCTCGATTCCGTGGTTGTTGATGCTCTTTACCTCTAGCCATGAAATTTCCTCTTTTGCAGGGCCAAAAGAGAAGTCTAAGACCTCGTCGCCTATGGTGAAGGTCAGCGATCGCTGCTTGACACTAATCTTGGCAACTGCAGTAGCTAAGAATGGTCTACCAAGAATAACAGGGCTAGTAGGATCTTCAACACAGTCTATAATAAGGAAATCTGCTAGAAAAAAGAATTTACCAACCTGGACGGGGACATTCTCAACTATACCTGTAGGGATGACCACTGTATTATTTGCCATGTATAGCTTGGCATCCACAGGCTCTATGCAACCTATCTTTACCTTCCGCCAGATTGATAAGGGCATGATGCTCATACTTGCTCCTAAATCGCACAAGGACTCATATTTATATTGACCAAATCCCACAGTAACAGAAAACTTACCAGGGTTAGGTCTCTTTTCATGGAAGTGGAGTACTTTGCATTCGTCGGCGATCTCTGAGATGGATCGCTTCTTGCTCAGGATTTCTTTCAGGAATTTGACATATCTAGGCATCTCTTGCAGGGCTTCTATAAAAGGAATAGAGACATTCAGTTCTTGCAGCATATTTACAAAACAGTTAAACCTACCTGCAGTGGGACCTTTCAGCGCCTTGGAAGGAATAGAGACATTCAGTTCTTGCAGCATATCTAGGCAGTGGCTTTTTCTGCTTCGGAGTCAGATCAAACGTCGAAGGTGTTGCAGAGTCATCGACATTGGCCAGCTTTTTGTCGATATCGACTTGAGCTTCCTCGATATCGAGTAAGTTTATCGATCTCGACTTGGCTGGCTGGGCAGTGGAGTCCGAGCTTGGCTTCTGGTCTGGGTCGACTAGATTTTGGTCGATATCGAGAAGGGGCTCCTCGATATCGAGTTGCTTCTCTGCCTTGTCTTGATGCTTTCCGACCTCTGGCTCTTATAATTAGTGCCCACATCTGAGTTTGATAGTTGCGACGTGTCCGGTTTTCCCCTTAGGATTTGGTTCTGTTTGCCCAGGAAGTTGTCCGGATGGTCTTGGAATCGGTGCAGCGATTTGACCCATCTGGGTTTCTATACCCCTTTTCCAGATGTCCAGGTCTCCAAATTTTGTAGTGATGTTCTGGAACTGGTTGTTGATGGTGCCTTGATTCAGACGCAACACTTCAAGGATAAGGTATAGATCATCCTTCTTTTGATCCCTTTCTAAATGTCCTGGAGCTCTGTATGGCGGGGGATTCCAAGGATGACCTTGGTTCCATTGTGGTTGGTAGAACCTTTGATCCCCCATATAGCGATTGGGACCCCCTGCGTAAGCTACCTCTTCGTGTGTCTCTGCCATCCCGACTTGCTCTGTGTGTGGGCACTCAGTAGTGGTGTGCCGTTGTGATCCGCATTCGATGCAAGGCTGGTTGACAGAGAGATACTTGATTTGCTTAAGGAGCTTGCGATTCTGATCTCTGTAGAACTGCTCCCTAACATCTGGGTCAATCTCCTTGGCAGGCTCATATAGAGGCATAGATGGTGTTGGCCTGTCATAGGAGTTCTCCTCAAAGTTTGCAGTAGACCCATATTTGTTGTCATAATTGGTGAGCTTGTCGAGCACACCTCAGGCGTCAATTGGTGGGATCGTCAGATACTCACAGCGAGTATACTGGTTGATCCTGTCCTTAGTGACTTGGTCAAGAGAATTGAAAAAGATCTCTTGAATGACGAAGGGTGGTTGTCCATAAGTAGGGCAAGATCGCATCAGTTCTTTGTATCGTTCCTATGCTTTTGCAAGCGGCTCCCCAGATTTCTGTTTGAAAGCTGTAATCTTCTAGCGGAGGAGTGCTGTCTTGGCAGGAGGTAAAAATTTGTTCAGAAACTCTTGCTCTACTTGGGCCCATGTTGTGAGGGATCTTGGTTTCAGCCCTTCAAGCCACTTCAGTGCAGGTCTAGTGAGAGACCAGCGAAAAGCCTTCATCTTGACATATTCCAGAGTTGTACCTTCAGCAAGAGTACGGCACATGTCAGAAAAATTTGTAATATGTTCAAGAGGACACTCATTAAATTTGCCATAAAAGCATTATTTTGAAGCTCTATAAGAAATTGAGTGCGAATTTCAAAAGAGTTTTCAGGGATTAGAATAGCCGATTCAGGCACGACGTGCGTCGGGTGCATATAATCCTCTATCGTGGTTGGGTATTGGACAAGCTCAGCTTCTGCTTGTTCCCTTGTTGCCTTCTCAGCGGCGATAGCAGCATCTTTAGTGGCCAGCTCCCTTGTAAGCCTCTGTATCAGTTGTTCCTGTGTTTCTGCGGCCGCCATGGCTCTTTGCAGTTTAGCTCGGATGTGTAGAAGGTGTTCTGGTTCGTCTAAGCCGTCAAACTCAGGTGGTTGACCAGAACGGCGCATACACCTGTAAAGTAACTCAAAGTAGACGTGAGATTTAACTATCTAAGGCACGAAAGATAGCTTCCCCGGCAACGGCGCCAATTTGTTGTAGCAGGAAATCGAGAATGCAAATATAAAATATGATTTAAATAAAGCAAACTAGATTCCGTCCCTTGCAAATGATTACAAGACTTCCTCCTCATGCAGTAGTGGGAAGTCAGGATCGATCCACGAGGAAGCATGTCAGCGGATCCTAGGCAGCGGAAGAATCACATGGACAGAAGTCGATCACAGGTTGTCGATCTCGACTTAGGGTTAGTCGACAGAAGATCGGACAAGTCGAATAGCGCAGCAGCAGTCATAGGCGATTTTGGTCGATATCGAGCAGAGGTTACTCGATATGAAGTAAACCTTGTCGACGTCGATGAGTCTTTGTCGATCACCTGCACAGGAGAAGCTACAACGATTCTGGGATCGAGGATCAGTAACTTGATATCGACAAGTGCTAGTCGATATCGAGGAGGGCAAACAGTAAAACGAAACAAAGTAAAAAAAAAGTAAAAACAAAGACTTTGGGATTCGAAAATAAACTGTATATAAAAGACTTCCAAGGTTGGGGTTTGCGACAACAATAACCAAGCATGCATAAGGCAAGAATAAACAGATAATCATGTAAATCGCATCAAAGGACTAAGCTTTCGCCTTTTCCAACAATTAGACAACTCTTTCAAAAAACCCTAATTGTCTCTACTGATTTTATGTTTACAATCCAAGTTGTTAGCATGGACCTCCATTAGATGGGTAATAAACACATAACAAGTAGCATATGCTTAAAACACGATAAAAGCCGGATCTTTACCTCAGGCACGCAGGACTATCGTTGGGCTCGCCCCAACCCTAGAAGTGGGTGGACTACTCGTGCTTCATTCCAACCTCAGAGATGGATGTATGAAAAGAAACTTGCATTAAACTAAATTCAAAGCCTTTACAATCCCGGCACTCCAACTCTCGTTGAATGCCAAAACCCTAAAACCTTTGAACTCCTAAACGTCTCTGTGGAACTACTTCTCTAGCTTGTGAATTGAATTAATGCTAAAATCAGCCCCATGAGCTTTATTTATAGGCTTCTAAACCCTGCTATTCAAGGATAGAAACATCTATCTATATCTAAATCTATATCTAAAAGCTTTATAGACAAATAAGTGGAATACCATAAATAAATCTATAAAGGAAATTATATCTCAAAGCCTAAAATATCTTCAAGTGGATGAATCTTCTCTTCATGGATAGATGGTGATAGACTTGGATAGAACTTGGCAATCTTCGGCCCCAAGGAATCCCAATCCGAGTAGGACAGCTCAAACCGCGTACGCGGATTCTAGAGACATATCCTCGATATCGAGGAGTTTCCTCGATATCGAGTAAAAAATACGTCGACTTCAGCCTGGCTCGTCATGTCGGGTAGTTGGTCTTCAACATGCTCGGAAGTGTGATTCTCGGTCCTCGATATCGAGTAGACTGGGTTCGTCGACTAGGTTGGCTTGGTGGTGTCGGGTAGCCTCTCGTCGACATTGCTCGGACCGGTGCTCTCGGCTTGTCGATATCGAAGAGTTTCCTCGATATCGAATAGGGTGGTGCTCAATGTCCGGGTGTCTAGCCAGGTCGGGTAGCGCTCCTCAGCATCCTCGATCAGGCTCTCATCGACTCCGGGATGGTCTTCAAAGCTTTGTCGATATCGAGCAACCAACTCGATATCGAGGAGTGTGCTGGAGTCGGGTTGCTTTATTCCTCGGCTTCTCGACATGGTGCTTCCTCGATCAGGCTGTGTCCGGGCATCGTTTGTCGATATCGACTAAAACTTGTCGATATCGAGTAGCTTTGAGCTCCCGTCTTTGCTTCTTGGTTTTCTCCAGAAATGGCTCCATATTCTGCAATATTAAACAAAAACTTATGTAGATCTCCATTTCTGGAAAATAAGCATATACTACATAAATCCGACATATTCCCAACCCGAAATATGCAAAGTGAATAAAATATGGAACTAAACTGTGCATAAAAACATGGCTACTTTTGTGACATCATTGATCCTACCCATGTCCTTGACCACTCAGACCTTCACATCAACTCTGACCATACCTTCATAGAGCGTACGGTGAGGGTCCTTGACCATCACGTCAAGAAGCTTAGGAACATGGATGTTCCTTTGCTTCTCGTTCAGTGATCTAGGAGGACTCCCGAGGAAGCCACCTGGGAGACCGAGGAGAGGATTTAGGCTATCTATGGGGATGTCCTAGATGAGTTGCTTGCATCCTATATCGAGCCGAGTGTAGACATTTCTTTGACCTCTCGAGTGCGGTGAATATGTCTAGTTAGCTGGGATTGGTTAGTAGTGTCTCCTTGATTATGTGCTTATGCTTGGTAATTGTGTGCAAATCCTTGGTGATATGATGTGATGAGCTTCAATGATGTGATGATGTGCTTGATACTATTGTATGTGACTATCAGTGATGTGCTACGATCACTTGCTTATCTTGAAACCTTGATTCCTCTCATATATCTCTGATGCTAGATAGAAATGTTGAAATATGATTCTGACTTGGAACCTAAGAAGGAAATATGGGGTAAGCCCTTTTGTGCGGGACGAACATTGTTGGGAATTTCGCCATTTGCCAAATAGTAATCAATGAATTCATAAACGAACAACTAGTATAGAGATCAAGTCCGGAGTCGAACCCACAGAAAAGAACGGTTGCTATGTAATGTTTCTTACAATGATTCTTATGATAAAAGCAATGATTTGTAGCAAATTGATGACAAAGTAAAGTAGAGAGAAATAATGATTGCAAAGTTTTGATAGTAAGATAGAAGAAATATTTCACCTGTAATTCTCTGACAATGGTTGTGGTTCAAGGTCCTAGGACTGATTCAATAGTTATTTCTAAGCATATGTCGACTTGACTAAAGTTGATATATCCGCAGGGATACAATCGTCTTATTCAATATTACTAATTAAAGAATAGTATTAAAAACTCAAGTTCTAAGACCAATTGGCATATCGATTCAATGCAATTAAGGCACAATGGGAACAACCCTAATCGGCCCTAATCAATATCTAATGACATAGATCAATCGAAATCATCCACATAAAAGACATAGAAATATCACTACTTCAATACCTTTGTTTGCTATCAAGAAAACAATAAGAATTCATAGCTTAGATGCAATTCCTAACATGGTGATCAATCATAGAAAGGAACACAAATATAATCAATATAAACAAGATGATAAATATACTCATAAATAACTAATAGAAATCAAATCGTCACAATTCATTCAACCATGTCTTCGAATCACAGGCGAAACGATGAGTTTAGCAACTCATAAGCCAAAAACCTCTCTTCTCTCTAATTGTGTTCATAACTCACAATAATCCACCATCTCTCAATATGGAAGAAATAAAACCCTAAATAGAACGTGGAAACCCTAGAAAATATAATAATAACATAATATAAAATAAGAATCTTCGGATTCAAATCGCTCTGCTGAACACGGGATAGCGGCGGGCGCCACCCTATGCAGGGGCGAATTCTTTTCTTCGTTTCAATGTTGTGATTATTTGCTCCTTTGTATCTCCTTCCTCAGCCCCAATATGCTCCAAAACATGTCTTTTAAGCTCTTCCAAGATCCCATCCAAGGTCGGAATGCAAAACTGCAGAATAAACACTAAAAAGGCGTAGATATAGAACTCGAATACTTCACAAGCAAGATATGGAACAAGACTAAAATATAGGGAAAACTCCTATCTAAATGCAATAAGAAACACCTATAATGCCTATATGAAATATGCATTATCAAATCGCCCCACACTTAACTCTTGCTTGTCCTCAAGCAACCATAAATCAAAGACATCATATATGCAACCCGGAAGAGATTATTTCACAATTTTACTCATCAAAAGCAACATCAATAATAGTGCAAATATAAACAAGGCATATAAACGTCATAACATGTATATATGGGATTAAGTCGCTTGCATGCTAAAAAATCCAACCTCACCAAGGATAATGTGTATCTCTCACACTTATGTGTTTATGCTTTAAGCATACACTCACCTCAATGTCATATACAAGCATCAAATAAAATATTGACATTTATATCACAAAATCCCCACCGGATACATCAAAGAAAAAATACGAACATCAAGAGGACTTTCACTCAATGGAAACCTTAATAGAAGATTCCATTCGCGGCGGGGTTGTAATGGGGCTTGATAAGTAACATAAGGGAAATGAAATGTATTTGGTCATGTGGTGCTATTAATTCCAGGAAAATAAGAATCCAAAACTGCCAACATAATGATGTCACTGAAATAGTTATGTTTTTATGCACATTTTAGCTCCATATTCTATATACTTTGCATATTTCGGGCTAGGAATATGTTGAATTTATGTAATATATGCTTATTTGCAAGAAATGGAGATCTACATAAGTTTTGGTTTAATATTACAGAATTTGGAGCCATTTTGGGACAAAACCAAAAAGCAAAGACGAAAGGTGAGTCTTACTCAATATCGAGTATCTTTCCTCGATATCGACCAAAGGAGTCCGAGCAAGCCTGGTCCAGGAGAAGCCATATCGAGAAGCTGAGAAACAAAGCCAACCCGAGTTCAGAACCTTACTTGATATCGAGTAAATTACTCGATGTCGACCAAGACTTGAAGCCACACCTGGACTCGAGGAAGCAACACCTGATCGAGAAGTCGAAGAGAAGACATACCGAGCAACATTCTCTTCGATATCGAGGAAATTCCTCGACGTCGAGTAAAACTTTCCTGGGCCGTGACGCTGTTGGGCCTGTCCGATTACGAGTTGGGCTATTGGGTTGCGAGAAATCCGAATCTATCCAATTCTATCAAGTTTTATCAAGACTATCAAGGATTTATCCATGGAGGGAAGATTATCTACTTAAGACAAGAAGATAAAGAGATATTTAGATATTCCTTTTAGAATTAATGTTTTATGTTTATTTAAGTTTTATCTTTAGATATAGATATAGATTGCTTTCCTTGAACAGTAAGGATGAAGCCCTATAAATAAAACCCATGAGGCTAGTTTTTCATTCATTCAATTTCAGAGATACAATTCCACATAGAGTTTTAGGAGTTCAAAGGTTTTAGGGTTTTGGCATTCTGCGAAAGTTTGAGTGCCGGGATTGTAAAGACTTTGAATATAGTTTATTGCAAGTTATTTCTTTTACATCAATGTCTGCGATTGCAATGAGGCGCGAGTAGTCCACCTACTTCTGGGATTGGGGTGAGCCCAACGAGAGCCATGTTGGTGGATTACGATTACAAAAGGAGGTATTTTATCGTTATTTTATTCTATTCCCTATGTACTTCATCTTTAATTGAGAAATTGAAGAACTCATGTTGTGAAAATTGGGTAGTAATTAGGATTTTTATTCGAAAGATTATAAATTCTAATTAAGAAAACGAATGGAAACAATTAGGGTTATTTGTCGCGAGATTTATATTCCTACTTGTCGGATTGGGAGAAAGCCTTCTCCTTTATCGATAAAGTCACCGCCTTTTATGATTTATATTCCGCTTTCATGGTAATCGTTGTCGCAAACCCTAATCTTGGAAGTTCTCTTTCATCCATCGGTTAAAGATTAGAAATTTGCTTGTTTTCACTTTCTGTTCTCGTCGATATCGACCAAACCTGGTCGACATCTGTTGTTGCAGGAGGATGGTCAAGTATGAAATAAATATAAAATAAAGATCAGACTGACTTCCCTGTCTCAGCAAATAAATACAAGACTTCCTCCCGTTGTAGTAAGAGAATAGTCAAGATCGAATCCACGAGGAAGCACATCAGCAGTTCTTAGGTCGCTACAGATCTCACAGACAGAATAGCAGAAAGATAGAAACACATAAACAAGGAAAGAAACAGAAATAAAAGCAGAAAATAACAAACAAAAGCAATGAACTAAACGAAGACAGAAAAGACAAAGCAAAGCAGCAAATAAAACCAAGCAACAAACGTACTCAATCTCGACAAGATGGTACTCGAGATCGACTAGAAACAGTAAAGACAGAAATTTGAAAATCGACAACAGAAAGCAGAAACTCAACTCGACACAGACCAAAACCGTACTCGATATCGACTAGGGTCCTACTCGATATCGACGAGACTCTCCTCTATATCGACAAGAAAAACAAAAACTTTAAATTGCAAATTCGAACGCAGAACTCAGATTTTCGACAGAAATAAATCAATATAATAAAAGACTCCCAAGACCAGGGTATCAACACCACAACAATAACCATGCAAAGTAACACATAAAGGCATAAAAGATCATCCTTTCCATCAAATAACTTTCGTTATTAATAAATAGGCATATAGAGGCTTTCGCATAAACCCTAATTGTTACTAACCCTTTTCACATAATTAATCCAAGTTGCATTAAGATCACTTTCGCTTCAATAACACAAACAAGGATCACCTTCAACTCTCGCAAAAGAATCATGCTCATAGGGATAGAAGATGAATTGCACAAAAAGATCTGACCTTTACCGCATCGGCTCACATGGCCACCGTCGGGCTCACCCCAGCCCCAGAAGTGGGTGGACTACTCACGCTTCATCGCAATCGCAGATATTGATTGATGAAAAGAACTAACTTGCATAAAATAAACTCCAACTTACAACCTCTCTTTATGTAACTAACTAATTGTCTCTGAAATTGAATGAATAAATCTGAGCCCCTAGGGCCTTATTTATAGTGATCAAACCCCGCTAATCAAGGAAATAATCATCTATCTATATCTAAATCTATATCTACTTTGCTAAAAGATAAATAAAATGCTTTAAGGAAATAAATCTAAAAGGGAAAAGATAAATCTAAATAGGTAAGTCTTCATGTCTTGATAGATCTCCCTTCCATGATGATAGATCTTGATCAACTTTGGATAGAATTCGGCCATTCTCGGATTCCTTCATGCCCAAGGATTCCCAAGTCTACTCGGACTGTTCAAGTCGACTCGTCTGCGGAAACTGGGCTACTCGACATCGACAAAGGTCTAGTCGACCTCGAGTAGGATCCGTCGTCTCGGCTAACTGGTGCTCGATGTTGCTCAGACTTGGCCCCTGGCGCTCGTCGACCTCGAGTAGCCCTAGTCGACCTCGAGTAGAATTGATCCGTCGACTAGGTCTTCTCGGGTAGGTGTGCTCGACAAGCTCGGATTTGGGCTCTGGCCTTCGTCGATCTCGACAAAGGATCGTCGATCTCGACAAGTGTTCGTCGAGTTGGGGTGTGGACTTCTTGGTCGAGCAGCTTCACTTCGGCACGGACTCGGAGGCACTGGGTGGCTCGTCGATCTCGACAAGAGTTCGTCGAGGTTGAGTAGGATTGTGCTCGGCTTCTCGTCCTCGGCTTCTCGATCAGCTCTTCTCCTCGTCGACTCCGGGTGTGGCACTAGGCTTCGTCGATCTCGACTAGGTCTTTGTCGAGATCGAGTAGACTTCCGGAGCTGGGTTGGTCTGGCTCTCGACACTGCTCCTAGTCGACAAGGCAGTGCTCGGACATGCTCGTCGAAATCGAGTAAGGTCTACTCGAGATCGAGTAGCCTGGGTTCTCGGCTCGATTCGACTGGTTCCGCTGCTTCTTTGACCTTGGACTTCTGTAGAGGATTTCCGAGCTTTTCCGACCTTCCTTAGAATTGCTGTAAAATGCCTCGAATTCTGCAATTTAAACAGAAACTGGTGTAGATTCCATAATTTGGCAGATAACCATAAACCACATAGATTCTGTACTATCTTAGCCCAAATGCATGAAATGTATGCAGAAATCGATATAAAAGTTACTGTAAAACATGGCAGATTAGGCTCACAACAAACACCCCATACTTAAGCTTGCTTGTCCTCAAGCAATACTTTTATTTGCCATTCAGGGGAAGAATTCAAAACTCTCAACATCTTAGATTCATTCTTATACGTCCCTGCAATCAATTACCATCCTCGAAAAGGTACTAGTGTCACAGATCCATGCATGTGCAAATGTATAAAAACAACATCTACTCACAAAAGGAGGGTTATGCAAAAACATTCATAAGTGACAAAGCATTGATAATCAAGAAGACTTTAATTTAAGCTCAATAAGGAGTAGATTGGTAAAAGGCTAAAGGTGGGCAAATTTTGGCAATGTGGTGTTAATGAACCGGGGAAATGGAGTATTTCCATATTTTCATACCACATTATTTCTCATATGATTCATCACCTTTCATAATGCTTTTATCAATAATAATGCTTTTACCTCTCTAACCTCAGCATTGCCTTCTCGCGAGTCGCAAACATGGGTGTCATGAGTGGCCCCGGATACTTAGTGCTTTGGACTCCTCACAATGTGTCCCATCTCTCCAAACTATTATCTTAGAGAGCAGGGTCAATCTACCTTTATCTCTTGAGGTGATTGGATTTTCTTTCACTCATTAAATTTTCCATATATTTCAAACAATTTCCTTCCAAACCCCAATAATAATAATCTCAACAACCATATAACTTCTCCATAATGTAACATCATTCTCAACATAATCCCCGAATAAGGTCAAGAATGGCAATATTTAGAAACATGAGGAGCAATATATGAAATAAGGCATAATATGGCTTTTGTGTAATGCATAAGCATAGGTAAGGCTAGGATTATAAACAATGTGAGCATTATATGGAAATATAAAGTCCTCTATCATCTTATCATGGAACATGTCAAAAGCAACATCAAATTTTACCTCCTTCTATGGTTTTCATCAAAATATGTATTGTGACTTCCCTTTACTAGGCAATTTCATGCTATATCTCTAATGAATCTAATTTTGCATCGTCGAGTTCAATATAAACTTCCATGACATTATTCAAAAAATTTCAATGGGGGTCATTTTTCAAAACTTTGGAAAACATGCATATATAAGCACATACATCAAATAATGCATTCCAAAATAGCCATGTAGCAATTCAAAGAAATAATGCACAAGTAATGTCAAATAAATCAAAATATGCACAAAGTAAGCCCTTCCCTCACCCCATACTTAAACATTACAGTGTCCTCACTGTATCAAAACAAGGGTAAAGAAAGAAACTCACTAGACAGGTGTGCAGGGCCTCAAAATGTCGAATGGAAGCAGCTCCTGGGCCGAGTATGATTATTGCTTGGTTCTATCCATGGACCTCAAAAGTGTAGAAGACATATACACATAATAGCAAAACTAAAAGTTCCAAAAAAAAAAAAAACAAACAAAAGCAACAAAGTCTCAAAAGTCCAAAAATAAATGTCTATGTACAAGCTCTAGATTTTATAGTTGCTAGGCCGACTTTTCCATTTAGCTCAAGGTGGCATTTGCAGGGCCCATGTAGCTTGGGCCTCAAATAGTACTATGTTCTTGTCCATCAGCTGTAATCCTCCAGAATGGATCTTGTTCACCACGAAAGGCCCCATCCGCTTCTTGTCAAATTTGTTGGGGAACCAATGATCCTTTGATTTAGAGACATAAAGCTTGTCTCCAACTTCATATTCCTTGGGCTCATCATTGGATATCCTACATAATCGCACATACCAAGGCAAACCTCTCCCATGTATAGATAAATCTTTAATGGAAATAGGAGAAGAAAGATCCATACCTTGGCTTACCTTTGCAGAGACGGAATCAGGGACCACTGTGTTTGGTCGATCTCTACTAAGGCTAGTCGATCTCGACGAGTCTGCAGGTTCTGGTGGTGGTCTGTTCGCGGATGCAGAAGTCGACGAAGAAGATGGCTTGTCGATCTCGACAAGGCTGGTCGACCTCGAGTAGGCTTCTGCTCCTGGTGTCTGCAGCGTCGAGGAGGAAGGATCTGGTGGAGTCGAGTGGTGGTCGATCTCGACAAGCCTGGTGGAGTCTGTGTCGAGGAAGACGGTGCCCGAGGATGCTGATGTTGGTCGACATCGAGTAGCGTACTCGAGATCGACAAGGGCTCTGGTTCTGGAGTCATCTTCGTCGAGGAAGGCGAAGTCGAGGTGGCCGAGTGGTGGTCGATCTCGACGAGTCTACTCGAGATCGAGTAGGGTTCTTCTTCCGTCTGGCTGCTCGACGAGGCTGGTGCTGGTGGAGGCTCCTTGGTTTGGTCGAGATCGACTAGGGTCCTCGATTTCGAGGAGTCTTGGTCGATCTTGACCCCATACTTAGTTCCTGTCAAGGCATCCGAAAAATAATTAATCCATAACGACTTACCTTGGTCCGTGTCGATTGGATTCTCTGTGTTCTTCTTGAGGATTGCCATGATCTCCTCCACCTGGGCCTCCATGTCCCTCTTTTCCAGCTCCTCAGGGGTCATATTTCTGACCTTGGGTTCCCCGCAGGTGATGTAGCCAGCTGAGATAGATTTGACTTCTTCCATTGGACCTGTATGCCTTTCAGTTTTATTAAAGGAATACTCAATTACCTCATCGCTGATGTTGAAGGTGAGCACTCCTTTCCTTACGCTTATGTTGGCATCCACCGTCTCCAAGAAGGGCCTTCCTAGAATAATTGGACAAGCAGGATCCTCTTGCATATCAACAACTAGGAAATCGGCAGGGACAAAGAATTTACCTACTTGTACTGGCACATTGTCCACCATGCCTGCTGGGATGACCACCGTGTTGTTGGCCATGTAAAGTCTAGCATCCACAGGCTCTAGGGCACCTATCTTAATCTTGGACCAAATCGTTAAAGGCATTATACTCACACTAGCTCCAAGATCACATAAAGCATTAATTTTGTATGGACCAAACCCAATAGTTATAGCAAACTTACCTGGATCCGGCCTCTTCTCCAATATGTCCAAATGGCTGCACTCCTCTGTGATTTCAGCCATTGATCGCTTTTTTGCTCAGAATCTCCTTCAGGAACTTGACATAGGATGGCATTTCATTGAGAGCTTCTATGAAAGGGATGGTGACGTTGAGTTTCTGAAGCATCTTGATAAAGCGCTGAAATTTCTTTTCCGCCGGGTCCTTTGGAGATTTTGTGGGGAAAGGCATCTTCTTTTTCTGATTCGGAGCCAGAACAGACGTCGGAGGTGCTGCAGGTTGCTCTATGTCGACTAGGTGCTCCTCGACATCGACTACAGTCTTGTCGATCTCGACTAGATTTGGTGTTGTCGAGTTGCTGTGTGGTGCACTTGGTCGAGCAACTTCACTTCGGCACGGACTCGGAGGCACTGGGTGGCTTGTCGATCTCGACAAGAGTTTGTCGAGGTCCAGTAGGATTAGGCTCGACTTCTCATCCTCGGCTTCTCGATCAGCTCTTCTCCTCGTCGACTCCAGGTGTGGCACTAGGCTTCGTCGATCTCGACTAGGTCTTTGTCGAGATCGAGTAGACTTTCGGAGCTGGGTTGGTCAGGCTCTCGACACTGCTCCTAGTCGACAAGGCAGTGCTCGGACATGCTCGTCGAGATCGAGTAAGGTCTACTCGAGATCGAGTAGCCTGGGTTCTCAGCTCGATTCGACTAGTTCCGCTGCTTCTTTGACCTTGGACTTCTGTAGTGGATTTCCGAGCATTTCCGACCTTCCTTAGAATTGCTGTAAAATGCCTCGAATTCTGCGATTTAAACAGAAACTGGTGTAGATTCCATAATTTGGCAGATAACCATAAACCACATAGATTCTGTACTATCTTAACCCAAATTCATGAAATGTATGCAGAAATCGATATAAAAGTTACTGTAAAACATGGCAGATTAGGCTCACCACAACATCGACTACTGACTTTCGATCGCCTAGATCGCCGTAGCTTCTAAACTGCAGGTACTTGACCAAGGCCTCCTTGACGTCGACAAAGTTTACTCGATATCGAGTAAATCTCCTCGATATCGACAACATCCAGTGACTTCTGCTGCTTGCTTCGACTTGTCCGATCTTCTGTCCACTAACCCTAGTCGAGATCGGGTAATCTGTAAGTCGATTTCTATCGTGAGATCGGGTAATCTGTAAGTCCAGATCAGGATCCGCTGACTCGGTTCTTCGATGATCGAACCTGACTTTCTCGTTCTACATCGGGAGGAAGTCTTGAACATTATTTGCTGGGATTCAATCGGTTTGCTTTATTTTATTCATATTTAATTTGCATTTTCGATTTCCCATGTCAACAAAAATCGCCCAATGTTTTCAAATGGTTTTGAAAAATGCTTTTAAAAAGGGAAAAATGAATTTAATTGGAATTAAAACCTAAAATGAATAAAGGGGAAACAATCTTGTGGGTAGAGACCAAAGCGATAGACCTCCCTTATGGATGTAGAACCCGGGGAGTGTTGTAGGAGGAAATCGAGTATGAAATACAACAAAATAAATCAAACCAGATTCTGCCCACGCAAATAATTACAAGATCTCCTCCTGATGCAGCAGCAGGAAGTCAGGATCAATCCATGAGGAAGCGTGTCAGCGGATCCTAGGTAGCTGAGAAATCTCACAGAAGTCGACAACATGGGTCCTAGATCTCGAGTACAGTTATTCGACAGAAGATCGGACAGTCGAACACAGCGCAACAACTCTCGGCAATTCTGGTCGATCTCAACAAAGGGCTACTCGAGATCGAGTAAACTCTTTGTCAACGTCGGGTTGGCTTGGTCGATCACCTGCACACAGAAGCTACGGCGATGCTGGATCGAAGATCAGTAACTCGAGGTCGAGTAGTGCAATTCGAGATCGAGTAAAGGGCAGAAACTAAAATGAAAGAAAATAAAAACAAGTGCTTTGGGATCTCGAAATAAACTGTAAAAGACTTCCAAGATTGGGGTTTGCATCAACGATAACCAAGCATGCATAAGATAGAGATAAAATATACAATCATGTGAATCGCATCAAAGGACTAAGCTTTCGCCTTTTCCAACAATTAGACAACTCTTTCAAGAAACCCTAATTATCTCTACTGATTTTATGTTTACAATCCAAGTTGTTAGCATGGACCTCCATTAGATGGGTAATGAACACATAACAAGTAGCAAATGCTCGAAACATGATAAAAGTCAAATCTTTACCTCAAACATGCATGGCTAACGTCGGGCTCGCCCCAACCCTAGAAGTGGGTGGACTACTCACGCTTCATCGCAACCTCAGACATTGATTGATGAAAAGAAATAACTACTTGCATTAAATCAAAAAAGAGCTTACAACCAAAGGAAGCCAATTCCGCTCTCGCTTCACCAACTCCTCTTGGCCACTTACTCTCTCTCTCCCTACTACTTCTCCTAATTGCTGTGTGTTTGAATGACTAGAAATCAGCCCCATGGGCTTTATTTATAGGTTTCATTCCTTGCTAATCAAGGATAGAAATATCTATCTATATCTAAATCTATATCTAAAACATTAAAGATAAATAAATGCCATAACATAATTAAATCTAATAAAAGGAAATTATATCTAAAAGTCTTCAAGTGGATAAATCTCTCTTCTTTATGATAGATGCTGATAGATCGGATAGACTCGGCAATCTTCGGCTCCAAGGACTCCAACTCCGAGTAGAACTACTCAACGCATTACGCGGCTTCTGGAAGCTTCCTCGATCTCGAGTAACTCGGACGTCGACTTCAGTGGCTCGGCGTCTCGGGTTGCTGGTCCTCGCCATGGCTCGGATATGGCTCCTAGGGTGTCCTCGATCTCAAGTTGGGTGCCTCATCGACTAGGCCTTCTGGTGTTGTCGAGCAACTCTTCTTGACATGCTCGGACATGGGCTCTTGGCCTTTCGTCGACATCGAGGAATGTACTCGATCTAGAGTTGTGGTGTCCGGGTGCCTAGCCAGGTCGGGTAGCTCTTCCTCGGCATCCTCGGGTGGACTCTCCTCGACTCCGGGCATGGTCTTTGGTGCTTTGTCGATCTCGAGTTGATTACTCGATCTCGAGTAAGTTGCCGGAGTCGGGTTACTTCGTCTTCAGCTTCTCGACATAGGCTCCTCGATCAGTGCAGTGTCCGGACCTGTCTTTGTCGATATCGACGAAGACTTAGTCGATATAGAGTAAAATGTGTCCTAGGTCTTGACTTCTTGGTTTTCCCTCGAAATGGCTCCATATTCTGCAATATTAAACAGAAACTTATGTAGATCTCCATTTCTGATAAATAAGCATATACTACATAAATTCGACATATTTCCAACCCGAAATGTGCAAAGTGTATAGATTATGGAACTAAAATATGCATAAAAACATGGCTCCTTTAGAGACATCAAATCACCCCATACTTAGACTTGCTAGTCCTCAAGCAATAACCAAACAATAACCTAGACCTACAACACATCCTTCAAGTCTCCGCCCTTGTCAAAAGCAACATCTTATGTAGTAGAAATGTAAGACAAGTGAATTTAACGTCATCACACATATATGAGCGATCCATAGGCATTGGCAATATAAATCCAACCTCATAGGGATAATGTGTTTACACTACGCTCTCAATGTGTTTAGGCTATGAAGATCAACTCTCAACTCAATTCCATATACAATCTCATAAATATTGCAATTTAAGTATGAATCCACTTCGCAACCTAATTATGCAAATGGAACAAGAATTATCTAGAGGACTTCGCTCAATAGAAGTCTTCAAAGAAGATTCCATTCGGCGGGGTTGTAATGGGCCTTGGTAAGAAATATAAGGGCATGGAATTATTTGGCCATGTGGTGCTTAATAAAATTCGGGAATCAAGACTACTTAATCTCCAACACAACTCAACCAAACCATAACTCTCAATCATATGCATCAACCAAACTCTCCGATTTGATTCAATGAAGTATGTAACCTTTCAAACTTCCTTAACCTCTCCAAAGTATGTATCTTGCGAATAATGAAAGAAATAAGGTAAATTTGTCTTATGCACTTTATTCATAAACATATATACTTTTTCTCTCTTTTTTTTTTGAACGAAAATAAAATAAAACTAATGGTGCATTTATAAGGTGAGCCAAAAATCCTTTTACATAGTATGCATAGCAAGATAAAAATATAAAACCAACCCATATCTCAATAAACTTCAAAAATCCTTCTTGCTTGAATTGAAACACAAGCTCATTCCTTCCGCAAATCATCATTCCAACCAACTCTAAGTCTTAATTCCCAAATAGGGGTCAGGCTCAATTTGGCTAAGGATAATTTTGTGGAGTTTATAATAAAAGTCTCAGGCTAATGTTCTGGCTTCAAGCAGGGATAATGCAGGGTAGGTAAAGAGAGGATCAAATTGGCTTAAAAGGTGCCTCCATCATTTAATTCTCATTCACATCAACATATAAATGCATTGGCTTTCAATAACTATCACAACATTTAGATATGGATAGGAAGAGTAAATACACTCAAGAAAGCAGAGGGATTTTTAATGTTCTCCCTATAAGGCCAAAATTCTCACTAGGATAATTTTTGTTGAATTTTAACCTTTAGCTTAGGATCATATGTGCTCAATTTCATCACAAGTTCACAATCCAAATAAAAAAATTTCGAGGACTTAGGCTAAACCTTCCAAACATGCCATAGGATTTATATGATCAAGTCAATCATTATTCATCATCATAGGACATCTGAGTTAGGGTATACAAACTAAAACAATGAAGAAATTTAAACATGCATTTTTTTTCTTTTTTCGACATTTTCTATTTTTTTTATTGTATTTTTTTTCTTTGCAACTAAAAACAAGACTAAAGTATGACGAAAGGCTAAAATGCATAAAATTTAAACATGAATGCATAACATAAAAATTAAAATTTCACCATGTAAAACCGAAAGCAAGACTAAAACATATAATAATGATAATGAGCTCTTCCCCCACCCCATACTTAAAATATACAGTGTCCCCACTGGATAAAATAAAATAAAAACAAGAGTAAAGGAAGAAACTCACAGAATAACACATCGAGGATGACAGATCAGGCATGTCGAGTAGAATCTTTCTCGATCTCGAGTACAGGGAACTCGATCTCGAGTTGGCTTGTCTGCGTCCAGTGGATTTCTGAAGTCAATGAGCTTCTGGGATTTGTCGATATCGAGTTGGCCTACTCGATATCGAGGAGTGTCTGGGCTGCCCCTTCTTGTCGTTATCGACTTGGCCTTCGTCGATTCTGACTGTTTTTCAGGGACTTCTTATTCCACTTTTCGCGATCCTTTTATGCTTGCATGTCCTAAAAGTGTTAGATTGCACACAAAAACAAGACTTTCCACATGATGTATTCTAAACCAAAACCAAAAACCAAAAACCAAAAAGTTCAAAAGTCCCAAAACTCATAAAGTTTTATATACATGCTCTAGATTTTAGAGTCGCTAGGCCGACTTCTCCGTCTGCGCTCAAGGACCATTAGTGTGGGGCCCGCTCGTGCTTGGGCCTTCTCCTGGATCATCTATGTCCTGATTGTAGTATGCAAGCTTCCAGCGACAAGTGGTTGCTTGCATAATCTTCCTTCTCTTTCTTCTTCTTCCTTCCAGCTCTTAGTTTTCGCAGATTATCTCACCAAGGGGCCTTACCTCCCCTTAAATTATTGATAAATTTCTTAATGGACTGAGGGGCAGTAGAATTCATACTTGAACTTACCTTTTCGGACCAAAAACAGAAATCTTCGGGCTTGGGGTTAGTCGATGTCGATTATGGCTGGTCGACATCGAGTACAGGGACCCCATACTTAGGCTCTGGGCAAGTCTGTGGCTCATTAGAGGAAGTCGACATCGACGAATTTTGGTCGAGATCGAGGAACACCCTTGTCGAGATCGAGTTGCCTTTGTCGATCTCGAGTTGGCTTCTGGTGTCTTCCTCCATTGTTTGCTTGGTCCCGTGGTTGCTGATGCTTTTTACCTCTAGCCATGAAATTTCCTCTTTTGCAGGGCCAAAAGAGAAATCTAAAACCTCATCGCCTATGGTGAAGGTGAGCGATCGATTCTTGACACTAATTCTGGCATCTGCAGTAGCTAAGAATGGTCTACCAAGAATAATAGGGCTAGTAGGATCTTCAGCGCATAATAAGGAAATCTGTTGGAACAAAGAATTTACCAACCTGGACGGGGACATTCTCAACTATACATGTAGGTATGACTACTTTATTGTTTGCCATGTATAGTTTGGCATCCACAGGCTCTATGCATCCTATCTTTACCTTCCGCCAGATTGATAAAGGCATGATGCTCACACTTTCTCCTAAATCACACAGACTCATATTTATATTGTCCAAAACCCACAGTAACAGAAAACTTACCAGGGTCAGGTCTCTTTTCAGGGAAGTGGAGTACTTTGCATTCGCCTGCGATCTCTGAGATGGATCGCTTCTTGCTCAGGATTTCCTTCAGAAATTTGACATATCCAGGCATCTCTTGCAGGGCTTCTGTAAAAGGAATAGAGATGTTCAGTTCTTACAGCATATTAACAAAATAGTTAAACCTACATGTAATGGGATCTCTTTGTGCTTTAGAGGGAAAAGGCAATGGCTTTTTCTGCTTTGGAGCCAGATCAGACGTCGGAGGTGTTGTAAAGTCATCGACGTCGGCCAACTTCTCCTCGATCTCGACAAGAGGTTCCTCGATCTCGACTTGGGTTGTCGACCTCGAGTTGCTGGGCTGCGCAGTGGAGTCCGAGCTGGGCTTCTGGGTTTGGTCGAGGAGGTTGTTGTCGATCTCGAGTACAGGTTCCTCGAGATCGAGTTGATTCTGCTCTGTGTCCAGTTGCTGCTCTCCCTTGTCTTGATGTTTCCCGACCTCTGGCTCGTGTAATTGATGCCCACTTCTGAGTTTGATAGCTGCGACGTGTCCGGTCTTCCCCTTAGGATTTGGTTCTGTTTGCCCAGGGAGCTGTCCGGATGGTCGTGGGATATGTGCAGCGATTTGACCCATCTGAGTCTCTATCCCCCTTTTCCAGATGTCCAGTTCTCCAAATTTTGTACTAATGTTCTGGAACTGGTTGTTGATGGTGCCTTGATTCCGACGCATCTCCTCAAGGATTAGCTGCAGATCGTCCTTTTTTTGATCCCTTTCTGGATGTCCTGGAGCTCTGTAGGGTGGGGGGTTCCTAGGGGGACCTTGGTTCCACTATGGTTGATAGAACATTTGATCTCCCATGTAGCGATAGGGACCCCAAGCGTAGGCTACCTGTTCATGTGTCTCTGCCATCCTGACTTGCTCAGTGTGTGGGCACTCAGTAGTGGTGTGCTGCTGTGATCCGCATTCGATGCAAGGCTGATTGACAGACAGATATTTGACTTGCTTGAGAAGCTTGCGATTCTTGTCTTTATAGAACTGCTCCCTGACATCCGGGTCAATCTCATTTGCTGGCTCATAGAGTGGCATAGATGGTGCTGGCCTGACATAGGAGTTCTCCTCATAATTTGCAGTAGACCCATATTTGTTGTCATAATTGGTGAGCTTATCTAGCACACCCCAGGCGTCAATTGGTGGCATCGTCAGATACTCATAGCGAGTATACTGGTTGATTCTGTCCTTAGTGACTTGGTCAATAGAGTTGAAGAAGATCTCCTGAATCACGTAGGGTGGTTGTCCATGAGTAGGGTAAGATCGCAACAGTTCTTTGTAGCGTTCCTATGCCTTTATCAGCAGTTCCCCAGGCTTCTGTTTGAAGGCGGTGATTTTCTAGCGGAGGAGTGCTGTCTTCGCGGGTGGGAAGAATTTATTCAGAAATTCTTGCTCTACTTGGGCCCATGTTGTGAGTGATCTTGATTTCAGCCCTTCAAGCCACTTCAGTGCAGGCCCAGCGAGAGACCAACGAAAAGCCTTCATCTTGACATATTCTAGAGTTGTACCTTCAGCAAGAGGACGGCACATGTCAGGAACATTGGTAATATGTTAAAGAGGAAACTCATTAAATTTTCCATAGAAAGCATTATTTTAAGCTCTATAAGAAATTGAGTGCGAATTTCAAAAGAGTTTTCAGAGATTAGAATCGCCGATTCAGGCACGACGAAAGTTGGATGCATATAATCCTCTGCAGTGGTGGGGAATTGGGCAAGCTCAGCTTCCGCTTGTTCCCTTCCTGCTTTCTCAGTGGCGATAACAGCATCTTTAGCGGCTAATTCCCTTGTAAGCCTCGCAATCAGCTGTTCTTGTGTCTCTGGGGCCGCCATGGCTCTTTGTAGTTTAGCTCTAATGTGTAGAAGGCGCTCTGGTTCATCTAAGTCGTCAATCTCAGGTGGTTGACAAGAACGGCGCATACACCTGTAAAGTAACTCAAAGTAGATGTGAGATTTAACTACCTAAGGCGCGAATGATAGCTTCCCCGGCAACGGCGCCAATTTGTTGTAGGAGGAAATCGAGTATGAAATATAACAAAATAAATCAAACCAGATTCTGCCCATGCAAATAATTACAAGACCTCCTCCTGATGCAGCAGCGGGAAGTCAGGATCGATCCACGAGAAAGCATGTCAGCGTATCATAGGCAGCAGAGAAATCACACATAAGTCGACAACAGGGGTCCTAGATCTCGAGTACAGTTACTCGAAAGAAGATCGGACAGACGAACACAGCGCAACACCTCTCGGCAATTCTGGTTGATCTCGACAAAGGGCTACTCAAGATCGAGAAAAGTCTTCATCGACGTCGGGTTGGCTTGGTCGATCACCTGCACACAGAAGCTACGGCGATGCTGGATCGAAGATCAGTAACTCGAGGTCGAGTAGTGCAATTCGAGTTCGAGTAAAGGGCAGAAACTAAAACGAAAGAAAATAAAAACATGTGCTTTGGGATCTCGAAATAAACTCTAAAAGACTTCAAAGATTCGGGTTTGCATCAACGATAACCAAGCATGCATAAGGCAGAGATAAAACAGACAATCATGTGAATCACATCAAAGGACTAAGCTTTTGCCTTTTCCAACAGTTAGACAACTCTTTCAAGAAACCCTAATTATCTCTTCTAATTTTATGTTTACAATCCAAGTTGTTAGCATGGACCTCCATTAGATGGGTAATAAACACATAACAAGTAGCATATGCTCGAAACATGATAAAAGTCAGATCTTTACCTCAAACATGCATGGCTAACGTCGGGCTCGCCTTAACCCTAGAAGTGGGTGGACTACTCGCGCTTCATCGCAACCTCAGACATTGATTGATGAAAACAAATAACTACTTGCATTAAATCAAAACATAGCTTACAACCAAAGGAAGCCAATTCCGCTCTCGCTTCACCAACTCCTCTTGGCCACTTACTCTCTCTCTCTACTACTTCTCCTAATTGCTGTGTGTTTGAATGACTAGAAATCAGCCCCATGGGCTTTATTTATAGGTTTCAATCCTTGCTAATCAAGGATAGAAATATCTATCTATATCTAAATCTATATCTAAAACATTAAAGATAAATAATTGCCATAACATAATTAAATCTAATTAAGGGAAATTATATCTAAAAGTCTTCAAGTGGATAAATCTCTCTTCTTCATGATAGATGTTGATAGATCGGATAGACTCGGCAATCTTCGGCTCCAAGGACTCCAACTCCGAGTAGAACTCCAACTCCGAGTAATTCTACTCGATCTCGAGTAACTCGGACGTCGACTTCAGTGGCTCGGCGTCTCGGGTTGCTGGTCCTCGACAGGGCTCGGATAAGGCTCCTAGGGTTTCCTCGATTTCGAGGAATTCTTCTCGATCTCGAGTTGGGTGGCTCATCGACTAGGCCTTCTGGTGTTGTCGAGCAACTCTTCTCGACATGCTCGGACATGGGCTATTGGCCTTTCGTCGACATCGAGGGGCCTAGCCAGGTCGGGTAGCTCTTCCTCGGCATCCTCGGGTGGACTCTCCTCAACTCCGGGCATGGGATTTGGTGCTTTGTTGATCTCGAGATGATTACTCGATCTCGAGTAAGTTGCTGGAGTCGGGTTACTTCGTCTTCAACTTCTCGACATAGGCTCCTCAATCAATGCAGTGTCCGGACCTGTCTTTGTTGATATCGACGAAGACTTAGTCGATATAGAGTAAAATGTGTCCTCCATCTTGACTTCTTGGTTTTCCCTCGAAATGGCTCCATATTCTGCAGTATTAAACAGAAACTAATGTAGATCTCTATTTTTGATAAATAAGCACATACTACATAAATTCGACATATTCCCAACCCGAAATATGCAAGTTGTATAGATTATGGAACTAAAATATGCATAAAAACATGGCTACTTTAGAGACATCGGGGAGAGGTAGGCAAAATACTAGCTTTGATTTACAAATGGTCCTAGAAGACTCCAAGGAACACCACGGAGGTTGGAGTGTCGAGTTAGGTGGCCATGAGGTTTTTTCCGCTCCGGCCAGCCGTCCCTCGAAGGACGGCATAGATCGTCTCTATGCTTAATTTATACATATATGCAATTGGGCCCGAGGGCGATCCTCCTCGAGGAAGATCATATGAATCGTTGAGTACTTCTGTGCTAAGTGTTTAAATTAATCGTTCATGTAGCCATCTTGATCGATACTACACGCGGTTCAGTTGGGCATGGGGGTAGGGCACCTCGTGGCAGGGGACGCCCCTGCCGGATTGCAGTTGAGAGCGTCAAGGAGCGCACAGATGACGATCACGCTGAGGAGCGAGCTTCGCCTCCGCCGGCTGACAACCAGATTCCGATTCCCACATAGACTAGACTTGGACATCTAGACACGGCGCTTCACGACATTATGAGCGAGTTACGAGGAGGAGCCCGATTTACAGCACCGACGCCCGAGGTTCCGCCCGTAGCCGATGCGCGCCCTGAGAAGCGCGTGGACTGGGTGAAGACGCAAGCTCAGTGTTGTCCTCCGGATTTTACTGGAGAGATTGGGGGGGATATTGAGAGAAAGAGACTTGCCGCAGGCCGTCTACAGGGAGATGCTTTTGACTGCTAGTCTTTATTTAAGATAGATCAGGCTGAGTGGACCTAAAAGGAGTTTGGGGATCTGATTATGAGAGAGTACCGCCTGTTTGGGAGTAAAAAAAAATCATAGGTGTTCATATTCGGCGGCAATTCAGAAATACGCACAAGTCGATAGTAGCGGTTATAAATAAGTAAAATGTACGCAAAAAAAAGAGGCATTATATATTAAATACAATGTGCTAAGTGCCTTACAAACTCGTAAACTGAGCCATATGGTAAACCGAACATACAATGTGAAGTAGCTAGTGAAGCTGTCTAAAATACAGGACCAGTTGCTTTGGCAGCGAGTTCGTGGTAATCCAACACTGATTTTTGACGTTCAAATTCCTGCTACAAAAAAAAAAAAGAGGTTAGAAAGGATGTTTAAATTAGAGGCCTAGTCCAAAGTGATTTGTAATGGAAAGGCCCAACTCATCCACAAAAAATAGTAGTCAGACGTCTGTCATTGAAAAAATGTATAAAATGAAAATAAATAAATGAGAATGCTACGGCTGTAAAGTGAAGATGTAATATTAGCTCAATATATGGCCTCCAAAGGGGGAAAGAATCATCCAAGAAAGGTCAAAATTTCTCTCAGCTGGTTCTACAGGGAAATTCCTGTACAACTTCTGTACAAATGAATATATGCTTCCCAAAATCAAAGAAGAAGGGGAGATATTGATTGTTCATGGAAAAGGAAATATGTATATTACACTTTCTCGCGGCCTGGGTTTTGGAGTCATCAAATTTCCCTCAAACCAAGTCAAAACACCGCTGAAATCGACTCTCGTAATCCTGCCCTTGAAAACCTTACGAGCTTTTCTCGTGGCCAGGGTTTCGGAGTCATCAAATCACTCAAATAGAGTCGAAGTGTTGTAGAAATCGATTCTCGAAACCCCTCCCTTGAAAACTTACGAGCTTTTCTCGTGGCCTGGGTTTCGGAATCATCAAATAGCCCTAAAAGATGGCGAAACGCTGCTGGATTTTCCTAAACTAACCAACTAGTGCAAGCACACAAATTGCAAGCAATGTCACACAAGGCTAAAGTAAAAATAATTCACTGCAGCCAAAATAATGAAGTTGAAATCAAAAGGAAGGCAGACATATTCCAAAACAAATTCTCAAGTTACAGTTTGCCTGAGACAAGACTAAACTCCGTAGAAATTTCCTTAATCAACCCAAGACATCCACACAAGCAAAGATACCAAATTAAACTTCTAACCAAGCTATGAATCACAGTGGCAAAACACAAAATACCCGTTGAAAAGTGTTGCAAAGCACAAAACTAAAGGCCTCAATGGTCCTAACCAAACAGCTTGATCATCCCTAATTGCACAAGCCAATCACTCATCTACCAAACTGATCTCTGTCAAAAGCATTAAACAAATATTTGCACCAATTTGGAGATGGCAAAGTCATGCCTAACTCCCCTCAATCAACCCATACTCAGCATAAGCATACAAATTCAAGGCTTGGATAAGAAGAAGGAAAAAAAAATCAAAATCAAATCACATCAAACATACCTCGGGCGAGGCCGCTTCCGACGTCACAGGGCCTTGCTTGAGAACTCGAGCGGCTCCCCGACGTGCTGCCTCGCTCAAGGTTGAGACTCACTCACTACTAGAAAACTTCAATTATACATCTGTTGTCAACAGATGTCTTTCAAAAAAATTTCCGATCTCTTTGTGCGTGTAGTAAAAGATCAAAACTTTCCACATCGGTTTTAAGCAGATGTCTTTTAGTAATTAGAACCCCTCAATTTTGGTTATGACATGTTCACGTATTGATGAATATCCATAATTTGTCATTCGAAATCATTTGACGATGTCTCCCTAAAGCAAAAAAGTGACATTTACATCGTTATTTATTGAAATAGTTGATGTCTTAATACAATATAGACAACAATTTTTGTTGTAGTGATCACGTTTATAATCAAATTCTATATATAATTTATGATTTTATATTGTTTTAATTTAACTGACCACATGAAATATAGTCATAACTGATGTGTTTCCATGTTATCGACATTGCATGGAGAGTATTCATTCTCCGTGTGTTGATTTCATGTCCATTATATGTGATATTATATTGTTCTAAAATAACGCACTATTGTGGTTGTATACATAGAAGATGTCGTTTCATACAGTTGTAATCTGTTTTTTCAAAATTAAATGACGTTGTTGCTCAATTGATACATCGGTTTATTTTGTAGATAACGATGTTACTTTGACTAATATACATCAATTCATATATCATTTTTAATGTTCAAACTTATTTTGCACATTGATTTAAAGGTAAAATGACGTTGTTGCTCTATTGACACACGATTTATTAAATAGAGAACGATGTGTATAAGTTACAATGGCATCTGTTTTAATAGATGTATCTGATGTTAAATGTATGAATGCACTACTATTTTCAATATTGAATTCGATGTGTTTGTTTGGATATGCACCCCGCTTTTGTCGATAGAACATATATTGCATTCATGTACATATATACTAGCTTCGTAATGTAACATTCACAAAAAATACCATGCCGCTGTTCATAGCCAAAAAATTGGCTAGCCACAACATCACAAAAAAAGGTAAATGGCTAGCCTACATATCTGCGGCCTACATTACCTAGCTAGCTAGCGAACATCTCAAAAACAGGTCAGGCTAGCCAAACCACCTAAATCGATCAGTGTATATGATGCCCCAACATTCATACCCTAAATGTTTTAAAGCTTAAGACATTAGACCCAAAAAATGGTTGATCGATCACCTGCATTTTCAATCAACAAGAAGTACTAAATAAGTGGCACATTTACTGAGCAGCCCTAGACGTACGCTTCATTAACCTATAGCAAAGACTGGATATACTGAGCAGATTCAACTCGAACTTCATCGATTTGTTCTTGAGTGTACGATGGACGGTTCCTTGATGTAGCCCACTAAAATCCATCAAAATATAAAACTGCGTATTAATAACAGTGAGAAGCCAATGTTTCCTGCAAAAGTATTAATCATCAAAGCAATTTTCATTGTTTACATTCAAATCGACATGACCAGAATAGAGTTGGAAGGAATAATTCATAACACCTAAAGGAGAGGGAAAGGATGGAAAAACTCAATCTAAACAATAACATATACCTCTTTACAACCTTTTCCCAATCTTTGTAAGGAGATGGTCACTCCCCCAAATAACAGTCAGAAGCCAATGTTTCCTGCAAAAGTAACAATATATTTCAGAAATTAATGCATATCAAATCTCACGAGATTTTAGAAATGCATGTACTATATATTCTCAACTGCAGATTTCAGAAATGCATATACACTTACATATCTTTTTTCAAGGACCACCAAGACAGAAACTTACAGATTTCATTCAGAGTGCATGGGCTATATATTCTCAACAACAGATTTCAGAAATGCATAGCAAATGTCATGAGATTTCAGCAATGCATGGGCTATATATTCTTAACAGCAGATTTGAGAAATGCATATAAACTTACAGATTTCATTTAGAGTACACTGCAACATTTATCAAATCCACATATCAAATGTCATGAGATTTACTAATTACCCTGGGTTGTATGGTATCATGAAAACGTGGTCCGACGTCCCTTCTTTTAACCTCTTTACTAAATAAGGAATGAAACTCGGTCTTGTGCACGTAGTTGTTGCTCCAGAATCAACAAATGCAAACAAAGGGTATCTTCATGTGCACACACAATAGTATATAGGTAGCCATTTTGGGGATGGGAACTTTCAATAGCAACCATAGTATAGAGTTCCACGGCTGTCGAGTACAAAGAACCGTCTCTTCCGATCCCCCCTAAGGCTTGAAGATTGCTTAAAAAGATACCCTTGTTTGATTGTGTGCACCTGTTCACGTGAAAAAAATGAGTTATGAACAGGGGAGTGCTGTATTACTATATTACAATCAGATTGGCATATACTAACTCTAGAAATTGCATAGGCAGTTTTGAGCTCCATGTTTATGAATCTATTTTGTATTAAAGCTAAGATGATAAAAACTGAAACATGCAGAGAGATAGCACACAGATCAAGGAGCATTGGGGATACATGCGAAATATTCTACCTCCGCATTAGCAGTTGACAGCACTATTGCCTGTATATTTTTGTAAGAATGAGCATCAGCATTATTAATGCCATCAACATTGCCAGAAGTTGCTAGGTCTCCAGCACTCTTTAAACTGTCCATCTCTGCTTGAGTCCGGAACTCCTGGATTCTTCTTGCCAAATTGTCTTGTTGGGCACTTGTGGACTCTTTGTACTGCTGTGCACACGTTAAAACCTGCAATACAGGAGAGATCCATCTCAAATTGGTAAAGGATTTGCCTAAGCAATTACATAAGAATCCTAACTGAAAAAAAGAGTAAATTAAAAGATAAGCACAAACTTGATTTGCTTTAATCCAAACAGAATAATGTAACTTCTAAGAAAAATTAAAAAAAATTTAAGAAATGACACAGGAAGTAGGAAGAGTAGATGCACATTTTACCAGGTTCTATTCATATGTACACTGAAACTCTTACAAAAGCAGGTAAAGTTTATGATTCAAAGATCTTTTGATGTACAAAGAAGTGCATTGCAGAAAAAGCGTCAATAACTAATGATATTTCAAAATCTACATCATGACATCTTGAAAGAACAATCAATTTGCAAGCAGCAGTATATGAACAACCAATTGCAGGGAAACAACCTACAGCTTAATGGTAAAGCTCTTTGGTTACTTTCATTCAATATCTAAAGATATATTTCCAACAATACCTGGTGAATAAGAGGCTCCATTTCTTTCAGCATATCATATCCCTGAGATTATGAAAGTTAATTCACATTAAAAGAAAAGGAGGGGGGATTATGACCGTGAATCAGTGATTAGAGACAAAGGGACACAGAAGGAGAAAATTATTGATGGAACAAGAGGCTATCAAAAGTACTGACCAGCTTGAAGTATCTAAGATGATCATCCATAATAGCACTAAATGATTTGTCTTGTGTATTCTTGTAAAAGGCTCAAAACATCTTCAACACTGATTTTGTTCAATTATATTTTGGGGATGGGAACTTTCAACAACAATCTGCTTCAATTAGTGGCTCAAAACATCTTCAACAACTTGGTAGAGCAACACAAAAAGTGCAAAAATACACAAGACATATGAAAATGAGAACCTTAACAAGACTGAACATTCAACAACAACCTGCTTCAATAAGTGGCTCAAAACATCTTCAACAACTTGGCAGAGCAACACAAAAAGTGCAAAAATACACAAGACATATGAAAATGAGAACCTTAACAAGACTGAACATTCAACAACAACTTGCTTCAATCAGTGGCTCAAAACATCTTTAAAAAGACTGAACATTGTGCAACATTCCCCAAGATTAGCAGCAACAAAGGAGGAAATCAGTATGCAAGTCATTGATTATACAAGGGAAAGTTCTTTATTTATATCAATTTAATCACGCATGTAAAGCAGCCAAAACAAAGAACTGAACAAACCTGAACAGATCAAACTAGTTCAACCTTGTCAGGTGATTATAGGCAACAAGGAAAGGAGGAAATCGGTACGAAAGCCATTGATTACCTCGGCAAAGTTGCCATCTTTTCAAACTCCGTTTAACAAGACTGAGGGAGACCAATAAGCTTTGATCATGAATATAGGCAACATGAAACACAGAACTAAATGAGAAACTGAACAGATCCAAAAAGTGACAATCTTGCGTGAGATTATAGGCAACATGAAAGCATGTAATTAGCAATGAAACCACAAATTATGAGTAAAGAGAATTGAGAGACTGAGAAATGAGAAACCACAAATTTTCTACAGCTGAAGAAAAAAATAGGTAAGGTAGAGAACTTTATTGCTACAATCCAATAATATGACTTTGACACCAATGAATGCATTTAGAAGGATGGATACCAGATTCTCAAGTCAATAACAGATAAAGGGTTAATGTAAACTCTTATCATTTTAAAATTTTTTTTTATCATTATTTAGTTAATGGTTAAAGGAACATCAACAAGAAGAGACAAAAAAGATAAGAGTTTCTCACCTGGTGGACAATACCAGAACTTGGAGGAAAAACAAGCATGTTCTGAAAAGCAGTAGATCTCCACTTCAAAAATTCAAACCTCTCTCAATTTCTATCAAATCCAATCTTCTAGTTAATACTCACTGCATCTTCTAACTTTGCTACGTCAACCTGGACTGAATGATCAATGACAAGATCCACTGGCACCTGTTACATTACAGGTGATTAGGAGCAATGTTGCATCATTTTAACACATTAGCTAATGATCAATTTTCAAGCCCCGTTTACATTGTTAAATTTCCAGCAAAGTTTGTCTAAAGGAAAACTATATATGCTTTTGTTATTAAAAAAAATGATCATTCCAAGATAAAAGGAGAAAACCATACCATGCCAAGCTTATTCATTTCATCTCGCATAAAAGCTACCACTACAGATTGTTTTTACATTAATTCAAAACAGGATGTTTGCAACAAATCTACAAAAGCTAGGAAACAAGACAAGTAAGAAAAGAAAGACCTTATTCAGAAATAATATACACTAGTAGCTTGTTTATATTATTGAGTTTAAGGTTCCTATCCACTAGACCATGTTGAGTTTTCCATCAGCTAAGAAACAAAAGAAAGATCTCATTTAGAAATATATCAAGTGTGAATTATCTTGAGATGGCCCAAACTTAGCTAGGCCAATCGAACTGTCCTCTCATTAGTTCCATCATTCCTAAAGATTAACACATGTATGGGGCATATATTCTTAAAAGCAAAAAGAAATAAAGATAAAAAGCACTATTTTAAAGCACTAATTTATGCCATTCAAAATTTCCAAAAGGACACAGCAAAATTTACCCCAAAAAAATCAGCAATGCAATCCATTGGAAAATTTCTCAAAATGACTCTTTATTGTAATAGTGATGACCAGAAGCATAGAGAACATCATCATGTACTCACAAATTTTCAGATAATAATGTTGCGTTTTGAACCTGTAAGAAATCTTACCTTCTTTTTCAAATCTTTATATACTTTTTTCCTCAATGGGAGAAACAATGAAGCGTATAAGACAATCACTTTTGATCATCCTAGCATATTGATAAAAAGACGATTGGTTTCAAAACCGAGGCCATAAACACATAAATGAAACCCTAAAAAATTAATTGAATCTAGATCTAGAGGGAACGAGAGAGAAGTAATTGTTTTCTTCGTCGAATCAAGATCTAGAAGGATTTTATGAGAGTGGGAGGAGGGAGATGATTACCAAAGATGATTACCGAAAGATACCTTGTCGGCGATTTAGGGTTCCACCTTTCATCCATTTTCGTGATTCTTTTGAGAGTTGATGGTCGTCGGATACCTTGTCGGCACTAAACGATGGTCGTCGGAGCTAGATAGCAGAAGATTGAATCTAGAGAGAGGAGAAGATGATTTGGGGGGTTTGGTACATGGCTCAGATCTGGAGAGAGGTAGACCAAGGGTTAGAGGATTAGAGTTGATTGAATGTGAAAATAAACAAGAAATCAAAGCAGAATGGAGATGGAAAACAACTGAAACCAAACAAATAGGTCGGAATCTCGGATACCTGGTCGGCGATTTAGGGTTTCAACTCCCATCCAATTTCGCAATTCTTCTGAGAGCTGATGGCCGGAGGAGGAAGGCAGTATTGAACGACGGTCGTCGGAGCTAGCTTGTGGAAGTTTGGATCTAGAGAGAGGAGAAGATGAGTTGGGGTTTGCTAGTTTTAGAGAGATGTAAGTCGAGGGTTACTGGGTTAGCGTGGTAGATCTGAATGAAGGAGAGGGGAGAGGGGAGAGAGAAGAAGATAGAAATATTTAAGTGTTATAAATTTTAGGAAAGTGAAAAAAAATGGTCAGATTTTTTCTATGTGATAAAACTTATTGGAAAAAAGAAACAAGAAATTTTAATTTTTGAAAAGGGTTAACATTAGTACATTACCTCCAAAATTTGGAAGCCCGGGCTCTAATTTTTTTTCTAAGTGTTTGAATCCCCGCCTTTTTCCCTTATAGCGCCCATTTTGGTTTTTTCAAAACTAACAGTTTCACATCTGTCAACATATTTGACCATTGTGTAAACTGTTTTAGACATCACAAAAAAAATAAACGATGTAATAAATAAATTTAACATCTTTTGATTTCTTGACAGACTTAAATGATATGATGTCTAATTACAGTATTCTAGTAGTGACTGGGCTTCTTTTCACTTCCCTGGCCTCTTCTCTCGACCGATCAAAATCCAAACCGAAGGTCCCCGAAGTCACCGAAATCGCAACCTTAGAAATCGCAACGAAATCGGTTAAAACTCACAAATTGAGCATACGATTAGAGGGAAGGGCAAAGGAAGAGCATAATTTGTGCTTTGATTCCACAAATATCACCCAAATTGAAAGTCCAGAGGCTGAAATTCGCATTAAAAAAAAACCCTAAAATCACAATAAGGGAAAGATCAGGCGAACTGAAAGGGGATTCGTATTAGAATCTGGAATCTAAACCAAAAATCACCTAAAAAAATCGGATTGAGTGTGAGATTTGGGGAGAAATCCATACCAAAAAAAATTAAAAAATAAGCCTAGAACGTACCGATGAGCCGCGACGCCGGCTGCGTCTGGCCCTTGCCTCATCCTTGCTTTGTCCTCCTCCATCTCGGTCTCTCAAAGGAGTCTAAGATCGCTACTGAGAAACGCGGACAGGAAACAGAAAGAAGCGAAACAAGGAGACGATGGAAAAAAAAAAAAAAAGCGCGTCTTGGTTGATGAACGTGGTTAATCATTCCATCAGCAAAAAAAAATTTTTTTAAAAAGAAAAAGAAAATTGAAACGAATCGGGTCGAGCCATTAAAAAACGTGGCGGGTGATACACAACCCCCACTTTTCATGGCCATTGTGCTTCCACGTGTGGAAAAAAAAAACCCCTTTTGGGCTAGAAGAACACTGGCACCGCCAAGCCTCCCGCCGACCACCTCTTCGGAGGACATCAACCATCTCTTCGGAGGCCTAAATCCTCTTCGGAGGCCTAAAATCCCCTCTTCGGAGGCCAACAACAACCTATTCAGAGGTCGTTGATCTAACTCGTCAGTTCTAGGTCTCGGCCTGCACAACCCCTCCGCCTCCTTCCTTCCTCCTGGATTCAGGCGAAGCACCCCACCCAGGGTTATCAGCTTCGTGCTTGATCTATCCTCTTGGCTCCGAACTCCCGGTGGATTCATTCGTCGGCTTCGTTCATCTACTTCTCCGTCCTGGGGGTCGGATCTGTCTTCTTCGCAACCATTGTTAGCGATCAATTTCTTCAATTGTTTTGGGGTTTTGATGAATCCTAGGATGTAGAGCTTGGATCTTCTTTCGCTCTCGCCCTAATCGAACAATTATGCCTCGATTCTGGCTTCCTCTTCCTCGTGCGCTTCTTTGTATTTGGAAATCGTTGCCGAAATTGGCGCCTGGTTTGCCGCCGGCTTGTCCGGCTTGCCGCCGAGATCGGTATCCCTTGGGGGGGGCGTCGCCTCTAGTGTGGCGTGGTGCCGGGTTGTCGCCGCTGCTCCTCCTGGCTCTGCCTCCCTCTTTCCTCGCCGGCGATCGGTGCCCCGCGTGCTTTGCGTGGTCTGATTTCGCTGCCCTTCATGCGGGCCTCGGGCGGGTATCCTTTGGGCCCAAGGCTTGACCTCCTTGGGGCCCAAGGTCAAATACTTCGGGCTCAAGTGGCCCGACCAAAAACTAAAAATAATAATAATAATAATAATAATAATAATAAATAAAAAATGATAAAATATTTTTATATATATACATATTTGTATATATATATTATTAAATCCGGAATCCTCTAGCGCTCTTTGCCCTCTCGCGGTCGTGCTTCATTTTATCGAGTTTGGTTGGAGTTCTGTTTGTTGGTTCGTGGTTAGTTTCGGTTGAGGAGCAGTTCTGCAGCAATGGTTGATCGAAGTGATCGTGTTGGTGGTGTTCGTGGTCTCCGAAGATCCTTCATCTAGGTGGAGGGAACGTCGTGTGATCCACACTTCCCCAGGAGTCGTCTTTGCCCTACGTGGATTTCTGCTTTCCGTCATTCTGGCGGCGAGACATCGTGTCATTTGTGTTGTCCCATGCGCTCGCTATCCACTTCGCCACGTTGGGTCTCCATTTTCTCGCTGCTGTGTCCGCTTTTTTGCTTAGGGTTTGGGGTTTTTCGGGTCTGTTTCGTGTAGTTCTTTTGTTGTATTAGGTTTTTGTTTTCTGTTGTATTTCTTTTGCTATATTGTATGTTTAGACGGCTTGCCGTCTGCCGACTTTGTCGACCTCTCGAGGTCCGGGTCTTTCCGGCCTCAAATTATTTCCTTATCAAAAAAAAAACGTGGCGGGTGTTTTGACCCTATTGGGACCAAGTTGGGTTAAATAAACCGGCCGGTGTCTGGGGCCCTATTAAATAGTCGGGCCGATGAATCGGAGGGGACCCATTGCAAGTCCACCTGTTCCCTAAATCAGCCCACAATGCTTCTAAAATTTTTTAGCAGAGCTATGGTTATGCCATATGGCATGATTTTCAAGCGGCATGAAGCTTTCAAAAAGAGTTTCAGTTAATCACCAAATCGATTCTCTAATAGAAGTATGATTGAGGTAAATTAGAAATGGGGTCCAAAAAAATTATAAGTTAAATCCATAAAAAAAATTTCATCCCCATTTTATTCTAGTGGAGGTTCCTTAAATTCACACGGTTCTCAAAGGAACTACGGGTGGCTTGATCCCGTTCCAAACGGGTACGTAGGACAGCCGACAAAAAGCTCAAGCTCACCGGGTTCAATCACCAAATACCAAAAATTAAATCAGTTCTAATACTCGGAACTACGTAAGGCTTGATTGTCTTCCAAGAGATACGTAGGCAACTCGTTAAAATCCGGGTGTAGCCCAAATCACCAAAACCACTTAAGTTTTGGTGTCGATACGACTTCGAAACAAGAGGATAACAAAAAGGGGTCGAACTCAAATTTTAAAAATTAAATAAAATATGTTTTACAATTATCCCCGCATTTTTGTTCAACATATTTTTTTGGCACGCTCGGTGGGACTCTTTTTTGCCTTTTCATCTCTTAGTTGTGTTGTAACTAATATTTGCCTATTTCTTATATGTAGGAGAAAAATGGCACCCATAGCTATTGTCAACTTCAACGAACTACCTGCTACCTTTTTTGTGGAAGGTGGCCGCTGGTTGAAGAAGAGATCGTTTAAGGTCCAGTTCGATGTGACTAGGGAGTCGATCATCGCTGAGATCCCAACTAACAAAAGGAGACGTCGAAGTGTCTCAGGCCCAGGAGAAACGAAAGGGTTTGAAATCAACGTCACTACCAAACCAAAAATGTGAACGACGGGTGACAAGGTCTATGTCTAAGGCCGAGTCATATGCTGGAGTGACAACCCAATCGTCGAACCAAGAAATGGTTCAAGAAGAAAAGCAGGGTTCCCCGCTATATGGGGATTCTACTTCCCTATTTCATGAAGAGGATTTTTTGCTTGTTGTAAGTGTAGATGTATAATCTGATGACTCTGAAGAATAAGTGGAAAGTATGCCTGTTTTAGTGACGAGGGCAACAAGCACCAAAGAGCAGCTCCAGGAACTACAAAAGAAGCTAGAGGAGAGAGACGCTCAAATTAAATTGCTCATGGACCAGCTCCAACAACAAAATTTGGAGAACAGGCAAAAGCGAAATTTGAAGAACAGGCAAGAGCGAAATTCCGAGATCAGGCAAGAGACCCCCAACACGGGAGAAAGTAGTGCCTCTATCTCTCCTCGGGACATAAAAGAATGGATCGCACAAGGGATTCAGGAATTCAAGATTTCTCAAAGTCCGCCTATGATTGGATACAGAAAGCCTTATCCTGCAGAGTTTGACGCCATCCCATTTCCCCTGAATTATCAGAGGCCAAACTTCGACAAATTCGATGGGATTAACGGGTCACCTCGTGAGCACTTGGCCCACTTTTATTTAGCGTGCAGAGAAACCGCCTTAAGTGATCCTCTATTGATCATGCAGTTTGTCCTTTCATTAGGAGGGTCAGCCTTCACTTGGTCCACACAGCTTTAACCAGAGTCTATCCATACATGGGATGACTTACAAAAAGAATTCTTGGCTCAATTTGTGAGCTCGAAAGCCAGAGTGTCCATTATGGACTTGGCAAACACCCAACAGAGGTCAAATGAGTCAGCTAATGAATTCATCGCAAGATGGAGAAGTTTGAGGCTGCAATGCTCAGAGAAATTGAGTGAAGAAGAGTGTGTGCAGATGTGCGTCAACAATCTACTTCCCGAGCTTGCAATTCATGTTGGAAGTACGGAGCCTTGTTCTTTCGATACCTTGGTTTCAAAGGCTTGCAATGTTGAGCGGCAACTGGCTCAACGCAAGCTTACAATGAACCGACCTCAAATTAATGAAGAAAGGAGGGACGACAATAAAAAGCCCACAAAGAAAGGAGAGTCCATGGCTACTTTCATTAAGCCTCAAGGAAAATCCTGAGAGAGCAACTCCAAGTCATAAGAGAAGACCCAAACTAGAGAACAGGCTAAAAGACTATCTCTCGAGGAGAGGAAGTAGAAAAAATATCCCTTCGACGATGAGGATGTAAGAGGGATATTCAACGAACTGATGGCTGCAAAAATGTTGTCACTCCCAGAACCGAAGAGGCCGAACGAGGCTAATAAGACAGGTGATCCGAAATACTGCCCTTACCACCGCATTGTTAGTCACCCAATTGAAGACTGCTACGTATTCAAGGATATCCGAGAGGATGATTAACAATGGAGAGATTGAAATGGAGGGATCAAGCTCAAAAGGCCAAGCAGCCTCGTCAAACCCCGTCTCTATAGTGGAAGAGGTCGAGGTTGCTCTTGCACTAGATGACATCCCTACGGTGTCACTACCCCCGAAGGCAGTCCTGGTGCAATTTCAAGTATGTGACAAAGGGCGCACTGTTTAGGCATATCCTATCATGCCAAGGGAAGAATCAGACTGCCCGACTCTGTATGAGGTCCTAATGCAGTCAAACACTGAAGAATCATTTTCACAAGACGAAGACGATGTGGATGGTTCTATGTGGCAGGTTTTTCTAAGCCGAAAGAAGTCTCATCCAAAGAGTACCCGGCACAGCAAACCTATGGGCTTTAGAATGATTGGTAGAAAGCCTGAGAAGAAAAACAAAAAGAGAAATAAGAAGAAGAACAAGAAGGATAAGAAATCAGAAGATGATTCTAACGAAGAGTACGTTCAGCCTATACGCCAAATGATTACTTTTAAAGATTTCATTCCGAAAGAGCTCCTAGAAAATGATCCTTCCGAGGAGGAGTTATTTTGGGAAGAAGAAATTGGTCAATGTTGCATGGCCACGTGGGCCGAAACAGTTGATGAAGAGGAGTTAGAGGCTGATCAAGTTACTCTTCGTTCGGGGGAAAATTTACCACCTCTTAAGCCTAAGGAAAAAGGGAAAGGGAGGGGCCCACTTGTCAACGAGACTTCAAATGCTTCAAATTTTGAAGAGGTGGTTGAAAAGGAAACTCCCACATTGGCTCAGAAAGACCAGGAGGCTGGGACATCCGTCCAAAAAGATGTCAAGCCACGGAGGCCTGTGTTGCTCCGTCAAGCTTCTTTTAAGGAGCAAGTGAAGTACGACGTGATCGACCATTTAAAGCGCATTCTTGCACGCTTAAGTGTATATGATGCGTTGTAAATGTCCCCCGAGTTAAGAAAAGCCTTACATCAAGCTCTCATGGATCCGGAAGACTATAAAGATCAAGTGGATCAAGTGGAGGTTCATGAGGTGACTTTACCCACTCCATCTCAATGTGCTTCATGCATGGCATCCATAACGTTCTCCGACGGAGACCTCCAATTAGGAATCACCGATCACAATAGACCCTTATATGTCACGGGTACGATTGAAGATGCTAAAATCAACAGAATCCTGCTGGATTGTAGATCTGCGGTGAATCTGTTACCTTTACGAGTCTTGGAAGCAATGGGATTGACCGTCGACCATCTGTCGCCCACATTGCTCACCATTCAAGGTTTCAACCAGGTGGGACAAAAAGCCTTGGGCTCCATTGCCTTGAAATTGGTTCTAGACGATCTCTACAAGGGTGCTCTTTTCCATGTCATTGACGCTGGAACCTCCTATAACGCTTTGTTGGGGAGGCCATGGCTCCATGCCAGCAAGTCGATTGCTTCTACCCTTCATCCGTTCTTAAAGTACACCGATGAAAACGGACATGAAAGGACTATTCGTGGCGATAGTGATCCTTTTCAAGGCAAAAGCGTTAATTACGCAGATGCGAAATTCTACAAGACTGTGCACTCTAACTCAAATCCGAGTGTGGAAACGAAAGAAGAGGGTACAAGTGATAGTCCTCAAAAGGGAGCAATTGCTCACGAAGAGTCCCCGTCACCCAAGGTCTCTCTTGTCCGAAGAAGGGAAGAGCCAGAGACACGTCCTAAGGTGTTATTCAAATACACACCCAATGATAAGAGACAACCCGACCAGAAGCCACTGAGTGCAGCAGAGAAGGCTATGCACTCCCTAATGACAAGCTAGACTTGTCCTCTCCGCAAAATCGACCAATTCGTTCCATAGAAGAAGTTGGTCATTCAAACACATTTCGGAGATAAAAGAAATGAAAACGTAAGGGTGGTGTTCAAGGGTGAGTCTTGTAAGGCACCAGTCAAGCAAGCCTCTTCAAAGCATCATAAGTCCATGAAAGTTAAGGCGACAAGACCTCTATTGAAAACAAAAGCTTCGCGGAAATCCCTCAATGAGATCTCGATGGATGATCTACAAATCTCTCAAGAGGGAGAGTTATTGTCTGTTAAAGTCTTAGAGCCTATGACTCTAATAAGCCAAGAGCAAAATATGTTCTCACAAGACGCAACAAATGCACCTCGAGTCACGGTTTTCAAAAGACTTGGGACAGGTGCTCCAAGAGTTTCTGTGTTCGAGAGGCTTGGAAGAGTTGACGTGCCTAAACACAAGAGAGCCAACACCAAGAAGACCAGAAAGTGGAAGTTGAAGAATAAGAAGCCAGAAACCTCCACTTACGAAGATGAGGATCCCATCGATGCTCAAACAGAAGAAGTAAATATTGTGTTGACCTATACAATGAGTAAGCCAAGTGAAGATCCTGAGGATTTTCTTAATGTGGTCCAGCCTACTCTGCCAGAAATGGAAGATGGAGGTCAAGCTATGGTTGACAAACTACAAGAGATCAACTTAGGGACTACAGAAGACCCTAAGCCTATATTTGTTAGTGCTTTGCTAACGGAAGAAGAAAGCGGATCATACGAGCATCTTCTCAACAAATATAGAGATGTGTTTGCTTCGGGATATCAAGACATGCAAGATTTTGATCCTAAGGTGGCTATGCACAAGCTATCTATCTCCGAAGAGGAAAAGCCAGTAAAGCAGGCTCAACGTCGTTTTCGGTCCAATACCCAATCTGGTTGGCAAACATTGTTCCTGTCAAGAAGAAGAACGGCCAACTTCGTATCTGTGTGGATTTTCGGGACATAAATGAAGCATGTCCCAAAGATGAATTCCCTCTTCCGATAATCGAGTTATTGGTTGATTCCACTATGGGTTTTCAGGCCTTATCCTTCATGGATGGTTTCTCAGGGTATAATCAGATTAAGATGCATCCGAGTTAACGGCTTTCCGGACACCTCAAGGCACGTATTGATATACAGTAATGCCTTTTGGTCTGAAAAATGCAGGACCGACCTATCAAATAGCAATTACGGTGATATTTCATGATCTGCTTCACAACACCATTGAGTGTTATGTGGATGACCTAGTGGTGAAAACATAGAAAAGAGAGGACCATTTGGATGATCTCAAGAGAATCTTCGAGAGGTTGCAAAAACACCAATTGAAGATGAATCCCCTCAAATGTGCCTTTGGTGTAACATCAGGCAAGTTTCTTGGCTTTATTGTTCGAGTACGGGGCATAGAAATCGACCCCGATAAAATCAAGGCAATCGTGCAAATGAAAGCCTCGAGGAATCTCCGTGAGTTGCGAGGTCTGCAGGGAAAACTTGCCTACATCCGACGTTTCATTTCAAATTTGACGGGGAGGTGTCAGCCCTTTCTGAGGATGATGAAGAAAGATGTTCCGTTCATATGGGACCAAGTCTATCAGAATGCTCTCGACAGCATCAAGAAATACTTGACTGACCCGCCAGTCCTCATTGGACCAGTTCAAGGAAGACCTTTAGTCTTATATACCGCAAGTCTTGAGCGATCGTTAGGGGTAATGTTAGCCCAAAATAATGACGAAGGAAAGGAAATTGCCTTGTACTACATCAACCGAACGATGATTGGGGCAGAACTAAATTATCCTGCTATGGAGAAGATATGTCTGGCGTTGATCTTCGCTATCCAAAAGCTACGACATTATCTCTTGTCTCATCAAATCACGTTAATCTCCAAAGCTGATCCTTTGCGATACATTTTGTCCAAGACGGTGTTGTTAGGAAGACTAGCTAGGCTATGCTTCTGGCTCCATTTGACATTAAGTTTGTGCCTCGAAAGGCAGTCAAGTGGCAAGTCATAGTTGATTTCTTAGCCGCCCATCCTACTCCCGATCATGAGGAGGTAGTGGATGATTTTCCAGATGAAGAAGTCTTCATGACAGAAGAAAAATCTTGGCAATTATACTTTGATGGCGCTGCAAAGAGAAGAGGGGCCGGAGTAGGCATAGTATTCATCACCCCGACTGAGGGAATAGTGCCTTATTCATTTTCTCTTTTAGAAAACTGCACAAACAATGTGGCAGAATATGAGGCACTCATCATTGGCCTAGAGGTAGCTCTTGAGATGAACGCTGACCCATTAAAGGTGTTTGGTGACTCTCAGTTAGTAATCAGGCAGCTGAATGGCCTGTATGAAGTCAAAAACACAAATTTGCTTCTTTTACACCAAAGAGCCAGACATCTCATGCACCAGTTTCGTCAAATAGAATTTGTGCATATATCAAGGTCCGAAAATGACCAAGTAGATGCATTGGCTAAATTGGCCACGTCACTGACATTGAAGGAAGTGAGAGCTAAAGAAGTCGCTAACTTCATAAGGATTCACTTGATCTATCGATATGGAGTTCATTCAAAAATCATCTCAGACAACGCTCTCTACTTCAAAAATTATATGCTGGTGAAGTTGACCGAGAAGTTTGGGTTTAAGCATAGCTTTTCATCGAGCTATAACCCGTCATCAAATGGTCAAGCCGAGTTATTTAATAAAGTGCTATGCAAGATCCTAAAGAAGATGGTTTCAAAATCCAAAAGATATTGGGATGAACGGCTACCGGAGGCACTATGGGCTTATCGGACAACAACATGCACATCGACTAGTTGTACGCCTTACAACCTGGTCTTTGGGTCTGAAGTTGTGTTACCCTTAGAAATTCAGTTGCCATCTCTCAGAGTTACAGTTCAGCTCACCAACCCGGAAGTGAATGTCAAGATTCGTCTGGCCGAGCTCGAAGCATTGGATGAGCACCGGCTAGCAAGACAACAAAAACATGAAATCTACCAAACCCAAGTGGCTGGGGCATTCAATAAAAGGGTCAAATTTCTCTCATTCATTTTTGGTGATCTGGTCCTTACCATTAGGCGACCAATTGTGATCAACCGAAAATCCCAAGGAATGTTTGAAGCAAAGTGGGAAGGTCCTTATGTGGTGACCAAAGTTTTGGCTAAAAGGGCATATGAACTCTCAAATGCCGAAGGTGAAGTGGTATACTCCTGCGTGAATGGAAAATTCATGAAGAATTATTTCACGTGAAGCGTCCGGAGTCAAACTGCCTAGAACTACGTCATGACTTGATCTCCAACTAGGAGTACGTAGGACGTTTGACAACCAAAATATGTCAAATTCAGTCGGGGAAGAAAAAAACAGGGTTCGCAAATGATAGTCGAAGCGTTTGGGAAACCCTTCCTAGAAGGTGGGCCCAAACGATTTGAGTGATGCGGTAAAAAAAAAATTGATCCCAGTTCAATGAACGAATAAGGATGGACTTGAAATTAGTCCGAAACCGAAGCACCCTGTCGAATATGTGAAGAAAAGGGTGCCTAAAACGAACTACGAATGGCTTGATCCCTCATGAAGAGGGTACGTAGGCAGCTTAGCTATGCTAAAAATGTTAAGCGCATCCCCAAAAAAATATACAGCGTCGGCTGGTCCCTACCGAATTTGAGGGGGACGTAGGCTTGCACACTGTCATGTTACTTTCGAAAGGCGTTGAGTTGCATATTCCGTCAGCCTTTGTCGTGTTTCAATTTCTTTGTGAAGCTTATGAATCATATTTCCTTGCAGTGGGGTGATAAAACAGGGAAAATAGTATTATCCCACATAAAAAAAATGCGTGTGTACTCAAAGAATCAAACAAATGAGCAAGCGAAGACGAAAGTAAAAAAGAACATCCTAAAAGGGTGAAAAGAAAGTTCCTAACGACAATTAGCAGAAGTTAACGAATTGTTCAACTCTAAACTGGACAGTAAGCCATTTCTGAATGCCTCAACGGGAAGAAGAGAAATCAGTCAGCTCATCAACCCAAGCACGACGACGTTCTTGAATCAACTTGAGCTCGGTCAGCCTCATCCTCCTGATCTTGGTCAAGTTCGGCTTTGAGCAACCTAATCTTCACCTCATCCTCCTGAATGAGGCCTTGCAATTGGGTACTGTCAGCTTCTAAGGCAGCAGAATCGGAGTCAATGTCGACCACTACTTCACATACTTGCTTCTTCAGAAGTAGGTGAAATGACTCGAATTGAAAAGCCACCATTTTTAGTGGGGTCCAAGAATTAACCTCGTGGGCCCCTGACATTCCCAACGGACTTACCTGACCCGCATCGAGGCATGATCGACGCGGCCCAACCTGTGCCGCGGTAATAATCAGGTTTTAAAAGGCTCAGTGGATTAATCCCTTTTCGAGGTTTCCTTGGACCATTTTAGGGATTTAGATGCTTACCTGCCGCTGTTAGTTTGTTTTCTTTGAAAAGCCACCGTTCTCTCGAATACTCTCAGTCTTTTACTCCTTCAGATCTTTCTCTCTCCCCCTTCATTTCCTTTCTTCTCCCAAAAACAGTCCCCTTTACATTTGCCTTCTCTTCCCCTTTTATAGATTTTTGCTAGTCATCGAATGACTGACACGTGGGGTTTTCTGCTCGACACATGTCTTACCCATGGGAGGTGGGCATGTTTGCCATGTGTCCTTTCTTTTTATCCGCGGATGGTGTTGTTGGGATGAATTACCTAGGCATTCATCCGCTGTCCCCGTTTGATTGGTTTCCCTATTCCGTATTTTATCATATCTTTATTTTTCTTTTTATTAATTTACAGATGTTTCATTTCCAGCTTCGTCACAGCTCCTCGGGCCGGGTTGATTCCACTCAGGGATTAACGCGGGTCGAAAAAAGAAGGAAAAATTTGTGGTTTAGGATTTGCTCTCTTTCTAGGGTTTTGCGAAATCCGATTAATGGATATTTGGCCCAACTAGGGCCCATTTAGGCCCATTTATGTCTTGGGAGTTAAAACGTCAGTAACCTTTCTATAAATTACCCCGTTGTGTTTCTTACTTTTTCACTTTTCCTTGTCTTCTTCTGCTGGTCTCTGTGTTTTTACTCTTATCCACTCTCGATTGTTTTCAGCGGCGGTTCTCTTAGGTTTTCCGGCTGTTCAGTTTGAAGTTTCCGATGAAGTTCTTCAAATCCTCCCGGTAATTCTGCTTGTTCTAAGTTGTTCTTGGTTTTCTTTTTATTGATTGTTCAACTTTTGACGAAATGAATCGAGAATCAAGGTGTGGATTTGCTTTTTGAATGTTGTTTTATATAAGAGCTTCGCTTCAAATATGCAAAATCTTCATGCGATTTTTCATTTTAGTTTCCTTAGAAATGGCTAGTTTGAATGAGGAGCATAATATATTGGAAGATTTTGAGAGGGGCGAAGGGTGGAGAAATGACATTGCCTCGTCTTCTCAGCCGCGCCATGTTCAAGAGGGCCCTTCTACCTCTTCTGGAAGTTCTTCTTCTAGTTCTGGCGACACTTCTTCAAATACGTCTTCTGCTACGTCCGCGTTGACATCGAATCGGGTTGGGCCTACAGGTAGCCCCATTAAGGTGAGAAGGCGCCAGAAGCGTAATGACCCTGATTACTATTCTTCTCATTATACAGTTTCTTTTTCTTCGAAGGATTGCACGGGGGGCGAGACTTCGAGCAATGTGGATGCAGCAAATGTTCGTTCTCCAATGGACTCGGATCTTCCCTCTACCTCTCATGAGGTTGAGAAAGTCTGGATTCCTTACGAATCTCCACCTATTGGGATAGCGGATGCCGCGAAGAAGATTCATTCCAAAGAAAATTTGTCTGATTTGGATGTACCGGAGTATACTCTACGAGATTTGGAAACCTGTCTCTTTCTTGGTGATTTTAAACTATCGCCTCCCCCGTATAGCCGTCCATCAATTATAATGGAAAAGATCCATCCTTGGAGATCTCCTGTGGAGGAGCTGAGATGGTGTAAGACCTTATTGAGACTTGTTGATCTTAACGCGATATCTCAGATCTTTCCATGGCCTTCGGAGTTAGAGTTTTGTCTTCCTGAGGAAGGGGGAGGTTGTCTGGATGCCTATGAAGATTGTTTAGTGGTTTACGCGGCCAGCCTATCTCAGGGTTTTCGACTTCCTTTACATCCCTTGTTCTCGGATTTTTTGAATGAGTATAACTTGAGTCCATCTCAGATTGTCCCCAACGGTTGGATGTTTTTTACCAGCTTTATTATGAGGTGTAAAGAGATTGGGTTCACTCCTTCTTTAGAATCGATGCTCAGTGTCCTATCCTTAAAAAAGGGAACTCAAGATTCAAGGTTTTATCAGTGCAACTCTAGCTGTGTGTATATGGAGAGGTTATCCAGCAAGCCCAATTGGAAACACAGGTGGTTTTTGGTCCGCGATAAATCTGGTGGTGGTTTTAATTGTCGGTCCGTTCCAGGGCGCTTTTGTTCAGTGAAGAGACCAACCATTCCCAAACTTCCTGAGTTTAAACAGTCATTTTCTCACACGCCTAGGTTCCCTTGGCAAAAAATGTTGTCCACGCTCCGTCTTGAAATTGCTGGTTTAAGTTTACCTCATCCGCGACTAGGTGGCTAATTTTATGCCATGTTGTTTTCTAGGGTGTTTTATCTTGTGTCCCTCGTTATACGTCTGTCCCGATGGTCTAACTTTCTGCTGAATGTTCTTATTTTCAGATCAAATGGATTTGGATTCTCTTTTGAAGCGACATAAAGCTAAAGCGGAGAGGAAGAAAAAGAAAACTAATCCAGAGGTTAGTGATTCTCCTGCTCCCGCTCCGGCTTTGGATGTGGCTCCGGTTATCAATATGACTGTCGCAGAAGAGACAAATACCCAGATCGTGCCTTCTCCTCTTGTTTCTGCGTCTAGGGAAAAATGCGCTCGTGCTTCCATCCCTGAGACCTCCAGGCCAAAGAAAAGGAAAGTTAACAAAGAGGTTGGGTTGTCGGTTACAGCTGAAAGGGAGCTTTTCTTAGAGGGTGAAGCAACTCTTCGTGAATTTCCTATCCCGGGTTTTGACCCGGTCGATCTACAAGGTCTTGCTTTTCCGGCCAAGAAGCGTTGCTTTCCTGAGCAGAGATATATCAGCCGAATGGACGCGGTCTCTATTTCGACCAACTTTGATCGTCTCGTTCAATGGGTGAGTTTGTTTTATCTTTTGTCTCTCCTATTTGGGACGATTTTGACGCGGTCTTAAACTCGGCTTTTGCTTTCTTTTCAGTTAAGGGTGATTCAATCAGATGTTGAGAAGCGCTTAGTGTGTGGTGAGGAAGCTCTTAAGAAGAAATATGAGGAAATAAAAGGATTGACTCACCAGCTTTGGATAACGGGAAATACTGTGGGTGACCCAGCCTCGGTGGAAAAGTTCAAAAGGAGATCTGTGGATCTTCAAACCGAAGTGCAAACGTTGAAAGAGTCTGCAGCTACTTTGAAGAAGGAAAAAGATGTTTTAAAGGTTTCTTTGGATGCCGCCAACTCTCGCGTCAAAGAACTTGAGGTTGTGGATAGGAATTCTTAATAGGCTCTTCAAACCAAGCAGGCTGTAATTAATAAATTAGAAGAAGACCTTTCAATCCTTCGCGAGGAAGCATCCATTACTCGGCAAGAACTTCACTGCATCAAAGCGCGCTCGGACCAGGATATAGCACTTAAATGGCTTCAAAGTCCAGAGGGTTTAACCTATCTGTCCTCTGAATGGATAAAAACCGAGGCTGGGACTTCATTCCTATCTTCCACGGCTAAAGTTTGCCTTCAGACTCCTAAAGGCGCTAGCATTTTGAAAGACAAATGCTTCAACTATTTTCGGAAAGGAATGGTCGCAGGGATCAACCAGAGCGTTGTGCGTTCGGAGATGAATCCTGGCGTTCCTCTGGAAAGGTTTGAGCCCAGTTTGGATAGCGCCGATTGGGGGCTCTCTAAGGAAGAGATGGCCGCGGAAGACTCTGACTCCGAGGAAGAGGACGTGGAGGAGGTTGGCGATGGTGTTGGAACAAGACCTGTGGTTTAACAAGTCTCTTGATAATACACTGCTATTTTGTATGAAACTCCTACGGATTATGGGAATTTACGGGGGTTCCCCTTTTTTGTGTGGTGCTCGATCCCTTTTGGACATCCTTAAATTCGAGATCTCTTATGGCTAGATCAAATGTTCTTGTTCATTGTGTTCGTTGTGAATGAATGTTTCTTTTGCTTGCATAAGGTATGGGCTTTTTCTACAGGCGTTGAAAAAGTAAGACCGAATGGAGAAAGCTTTCCTCCACTTGTCTTTCAGTTATGGAGCTGGGTTTCCTTTTTAAGGCTCTAATTTTTACCTTTTTCCAATCACACTATTGTATATGTCATGTCTTCGGGAAACTTTTTTTTCAAAAGATTGAGAGTGTTGACCAGCTTTCTCGACTGGTAAGTTACCGTAGCTTTTAACCGAAAATGCCTAAGCTATCTTTATTGGGGTTTCAATCTTGTTTACGTGCAGGTTATGCCCCCTCAATTTGAAGCCGAATATGGTCCGCTTCCACCTCGCTGGGCCTTCCTTTCCTCATACCTCGTCTGTGACTTTCCGGTGGCTGTGTCTTGGAGTGAAAATGGGCTTTTCCAAATTGATAGTGGTTGGGATGAATTCCTTATGCTTCATCACTTGAGAATAGGAAGTGCCATGATGTTTTTTCATAAGGGAAACGTTTCCTTCCACGTTTGTCCGCGTCGTGAAATCGAGGATGGACATGAGGCTACCTTGGACTCAATTTCTTCATCATGCAGTTCTAATTGAGTTATCTCCGTATCATACTTTTAGAATTTTCAAGCCTATCTTTTCATATAAGCTTTTCGTAGAATAAAAAGAAAAAAGGGAATCCCTGATTCACTTTATTGTACTCATGTGTTTTTTAGAAATGAAATAAAAGGAGGGATCCTTCATTATTAATAACACCAAACTGCGTACAAAAATCTTTCATAGGGGTGGGATCCCTCTAAACTTGTTACATTGTTGACGCGAAGAAATTATTGGGAGCTCATGGATGGCATGTCTCTCCATTTTCTTCACTGTCAGGACTGACGACGTCGACTTCAAAGATAGAATCACCCATGTAGGTAAAGATCAATGCAGACCCTACATTGACTCGATTTTCTTGCTTGAAGTCGTGCCATCCTTGGGTTAACCAGAAAAGGCCATCTTCATCTTTGTCTACCTTCACTTCGTGTTCCTGGTTGGAGCGGGACCAGAGCCTGGCCTGAGTATGAGCGTCTTCGTCAATTAGAACATACATGGGGGGGAGACGAAGGGTTTGAAGTTGTTCTTCCCTCATTATGACTCTATAAAAAGCCCTAGGCTATGGATTTGGATCCATCTTGTTTTTAGGATTGTTCATCACTCATGAGTATTTGAGCATGCTTTATACTGGCCTTATGAGGTTTTCTTGCCGTTGGTTTCATCGCTTTTCACCAAAAAGTAAATTCAATTTCCCCTTTCGCAATTTACTTTTACTGATCTTGGGAAAAGGTTCCTCTCTGGATCACTTTATTTTTCGGAAAAAGAGAGACGCGTGCCCTCGGAGGTTGTGTTACCCATTGCATGTCATGCATGTGCTCCTCTTTTTTCTTGTTCAACTATTTCCTTGTGACTGATAAGTAAGGGAATCGCCACTGTTTTCCTTTAATTCTATTGAGATATGGGGTTCAATTATAGTTCCTCCCCTGTCATTTAGGGCAGAAGGGGATGTTGGGCCAGAAACCCGATGGGCTTTCTTCTAAGCAATCGATTATCCAGAACAGTTCTCGCGATTGGTGAGCCAACTATATTAAAAATCTTTAGAGAACATACTTTTAACTAACACACAGTTTTAATTAACACGCATTTTTTAGCTGCTTCCACTTAAGTTTGAGGAGGAGTATGCGGATGCTATTCCTGGTCGTAACTTCGTTGTTTATTCAGCCTTTGATAACTGTTTTTGGAGATTTCCCTGTTATGTATGTTTGATTGTGTGATGGTTTTAGTCTTTCGAGGTCTATTTGTCATGATGTTCTTCTCACGAGATTTCTGAAAGATCCAGTAACAGCATTTACTGTTTATCTCATGCATGGTGCCTGTGGTTTTTGTCTTAATGACTTGACCTTTTAAATTTATTTGCCCCAAATTTTTGTTTTTTCGACACATGTCCAGATTTTTTTTACGAGCTATATAAAAGAGAGTATGGTGAAGAGACCACTAGACTTGTTGTGTTCTTTCATGATGCCTTCTTTTGTTGGTTTACCTTGGTCCTTTTTTGAGAGGATTAGTTTTCCTGAGCAACTTCTCCGTCTGGTTAGTTCCTTTATTGTTGAGTTATCCTTTTATTGAGTCAGTTTATCCACTAACATCTTTTGAAATCTGTTTGCTTTTCTGTTAGTCTTTGCCACTATGTTTTGAAGATAGACTTGGGCCAGATCTTCCCAGGAATGTTCTTCTGTCATCCAGGATTCTTCGTGATTTCCCCGTGGAGGTTATGCGCGGAGACTATAGGGTTCCATTTTTTAGGGGTGGCTGGAACGACTTTGCCGAATCACATAGTGTCCACATTGGTTCCTCTTTAACCTTTATTTATAAAGGAGGAAATCGCTTTAACGTCCAGATTCTAGATGCCGTTGGGGATGAGGTGGACACGGAGTGGGCCTTTTCGGAGTCAGAAGGTCCTCCTTCAAATGGATTTCGCTTAAGTCAGGGAAGAACTCGCATTATCCCTGCTCGTGCTTCGCGAACATGAGCTAATGGATGCCTGGTACCTTTATCTGGCATTTGTCAACTCCTTTAATTGTGGTGTCATGTTTTATCCTTGGTTGTCTCTTGTTTTTACGATGGATTAGTGGCTATGATTTCCTTCGAAAACTATAAAACTTTTGGGAGCCTCCGCCATGGGGTTAGGATCTTGGAATGTTTAGATACGTTTTGAGATCTGGCCTGGAGACAAGCTCCAGTGTTTTACGTTTTATAATAAAATATCATCTCTGGGGAATGCGGATTCGATCAGAGACCTGACACGGAGCTAAGCCCCAGCGTCCTTGGGATTTATAAAACACATCTTCGAGAATGCAGATTCAATCGGAGGCCCGACGCGGAGCCAAGCTCCAGTGTCCTTGGGACTTATTATAAAACACTTCTCCGAGAATGCAGATTCGATCGGAAGCCCGACGCGGAGCCAAGCTCCAGCTTCCTTGGGATTTATTATAAAGTACATCTTCGAGAATGCAGATTCAATCGGAAGCCCGACGAGGAGCCAAGCTCCAGCGTCCTTGGGATTTATTATAAAATACATCTCCGAGAATGCAGATTCAATCGGAAGCCTGACGCGGAGCCAAGGTCCAGCGTCTTTGGGACTTTGTAAAACACATCTCCGAGAATGCAGATTCAATCGGAAGCCCGACGCGGAGCCAAGCTCCAGCGTCCTTGGGATTTATTATAAAATACATCTCCGAGAATGCAGATTCAATCGGAAGCCCGACGTGGAGCCAAGCTCCAGCATCCTTGGGACTTATTAAAAACACTTCTCCGAGGATGCAGATTCGATCGGAGACCCAACGCGGAGCCAAGCTCCATCGTCCTTGGGATTTATTATAAAATACAACTCCGAGAATGCAGATTCAATCGGAAGCCCGACGCGGAGCCAAGCTCCAGCATGCTTGGGACTTATTAAAAACACTTCTCCGAGAATGCAGATTCGATCGGAGGCACGACGCGGAGCCAAGCTCCAGCGTTTTTGGGACTTCATATAAAGATTCTCTTAAGAAAAAAGAAAATAATAGCGCCCTCTAACCGCTTTATTTAATTTTTGCGGGGGTGACTAACACTTCGTTACATACAAGTCTTGGCCAGTACACATAGTATTTCTTTAGATTATCCATGTTCCAAGTTTTGTTTAGAGTGACACCTTCAGGGGTGCTGAGTTTGTATGCTTCTTCTTGGACTTCCTTCGTAATCACAAACGGTCCTTCCCAGTTTGGGTCCAGCTTTCCACCAACATTGGCTTGTCGGAGTACTAAATCTCCCTTTGTGAGGCACCGCGGGCGAACCTGTTTACTTTGGTACTTTGATAGCCGTCTCTTATACTCGTTTTCTTTTACGGCCGCTGCCATTCTTCTCTCTTCTATGAGGTGGAGTTCGATCTCTACTGCTTCATCGTTGATGTCTTGGTCATATGCTATAATTCGTGCCGAGGGAACTAATCTTTCGATAGGAATTACCGCGTCCATGCCAAAAACTAGTAAAAACGGGGTTTCACCAGTCGGAGTTTTTGGTGACGTGCGATAAGACCATAGAACCAACGGTAGGAGTTCTGCCCATCGTCCCTTAGCTGTGTTACCAAGTTTCTTTTTAATTCCGTGCAGCAACTGTCGATTGGTTGTTTCAGCTTGCCCGTTGGTCTGTGGGTGAGCCACGGATGAGAATTTGAAATTTATGCCTAATCCTGCACAAAAATCCCTTATTGCTTCACAATCGAACTGAGGTCCATGATCTGTGATAATTGAATCGGGCACCCCGAAACGGCATACGATGTTCTTCCACATGAACCTTCTAACTTTCTCCGCGGTGATCAATCCCATTGCTTCAGCTTCAACCCATTTTGTCAAGTAATCAACCAAGACGAGTACATACTTCAATTGTCCTGGTGCCGTGGGAAATGGACCTCGGATATCCATTCCCCAAACCGAGAAAGGGCAAGCGCCAAATATACTTTTCATTTTTCCCGAAGGGCAGTTTATCAAGTTCCCGAATCTTTGGCACGCGTCACACTTTTTGATGTAATCTTGGAAATCTTGTCTCATGGTTGGCCAATAATATCCAAGTCTAGTTGCTTTGGTCGCCATTGCTTTCCACCCCTGATGGTGTGCACACGTTCCATCATGCAATTCTTTTATGATTAGATTCCCCTCTTTGATTGATATGCATAGAAAATCAGGGAGACAATAACCTCTCTTGTATAACCTCCCCTCTCTAATAGTGAACCGTGAGGCTTTAGTGATTACTCTTCTGGCCGCATCTCTTTCATTAGGTAGATTACCTTTCACCAAATAATCTGTTAACAACTCCCTCCAATCTCCTTTTTCATATTCCTGAACCTGATAAATCTCTTGCATGAGTCTTCGATTGTTCATTCTTTCAAGGATTACTTCTTTTCCTACTTCTTCGGGCATGGCAGCTCCTAAACGAGCTAATGCATCCGCCTGTACATTGTCATTCCTAGGAACAACTGTTAAGGCAAAACTCACAAATGCCTTTGACAAGGCTTGAGCTTTTTTATGATAATCCGGCATTAACCCAGATCTGGCCTCTTATTCTTCTGTTATTTGTCACGCCATTACTTCTAAGTCAGTGTAGATGGATAGTTGTCTGACACCTTTGATCAAAGCTACTTCGAGGCCCGCGAGCAAGGCTTCATACTCAGCCTCATTGTTTGTAGACTGAAAATTCAGTTTATAAGCGTAGTTGTACTGCTAATCATTAGGTGTTGTAAGTGTCACACCTGCCCCACATCCATCTTTGTTGGCCGCGCCATCAACTCTAAGTATCGACTGGCTCCTTTATAAGCATATGATCTTGAAAGTAAGGTCTTAACCTTCTTGCCACGAATGTAAGACATAGAATCATCTGTTCAACTGGTTCATATCTTGTTTCAGCATCTTGTAATACGCGGCTGACATAATATACTGGGTACTTTTCTTCTCGTGTTAACACATTTGCTGATGGTGATATTCTTTACTGACAAATATAAATACAAAGGCTCATGTTTTTCGGGCTGGTGCAAGGTAGGGAGTGCTGATAGGAAGTTTTTTAAACCTTGGAACGCTTCTTGCAAATCTGGTGTCCACTGAATGGGCCCTTTTTTCTTGAGTAGGGTAAAGAAAGGTAAAGATTTATCAGCCAAACATGAACAAAATCGGCTCAGGTAGTTTACTGCTCCATTAAGAGACTGCAACTCCTTGATTGTTCGCGGTGGTTGAAGATTCTGTACAGCCGTGACCTTTTCAGGGTTTACATCAATCCCACGGTTGCTAACCATGAAACCAAGAAATTTTCTAGAGTCGACCCGAAAGACACATTTTTCTGCATTTCAAGCATAAACCTCCTCGGCGAAGGGAATCAAATGTTTCTTGCAAGTCTACCGCGTGATCTTCTGCCTTTTCACTCTTTACTATGATATCATCAACATATATTGACACGTTTCTCCCAATCTGCCCGCGGAATATTCGGTCAACAGTCATCTAAAAGGTGGCTCCGGCATTTCTCAGTCCGAAAGGCATGACGCGGTAGCAAAAAATCCCCTGGTTGGTAATGAAAGTTGTTGCTTTTTTGTCCAACGGATCCAAACTTATCTGGTTATACCCAAAGTATGCATCAAGAAAACTGAGAACTTGGTGGCCCGCGGTTCCATCGATAAGCTCATCAATGGATGGTAGAGGGTAACTGTCCTTAGGGCAGGATTTGTTGAGGTCTGTGAAATCAATGCACATTCTCCACTTTCCACTAGACTTCTTTACAAGGACCACATTCGAGAGCCAGTCAGAGTCTTCAACTTCCTCAATAAAACCTGCATCTAACAATTTGTTTGTTTCTTCCTTGGCTGCGGCAGATTTTTCAGGGGCCATTTTTCTCTTCTTCTGTACCACGGGTTTTGTTCCTGGGCGTATCCTCAAAGTGTGCAGTGCGGTAGAGGATGGGATGCCCAACAGATCACGTGGAGTCCATGCGAAAACATCCCTTGATCTGTCTATGATTTCTACGACTCGACCCCTTTCTTCTGATTCTAGCGGTTGTCCTAGGTAGACTTTCTCCTCAGGGTTTTGAAACAGGGTACAAACAATCCTCTCATCCGCGGTTGGTATTCCTCTTTCATCCGGTCTTACCTCAAGTTCAGCTTCTGAAGTTCTAAGCGGGTCGCTGTCCCCCATCGAGGAGTTGCTTTCTTCGTGGATGCACATGACTTCCTTTTGTTTCTTGATGGAAGTTCAATAACAACTTCTACTCTCAGGCTGTTGACCATGAACTTCCCCAACTCCTCCCCCTGGTATATGGAATTTTCCTACGAAATGATAGATTGATACTATCATTTGGAATTTATAGAGAGATACGCGTCCGAGCAGAGCGTTGTATACAGTTGGAATTTTCACAACAGTGAATACTACATCTTCTACACGCCTCTTCGGAGCCGTACCCAAAACCACTGTTAACTCAATAGTTCCTGCCACCTGTACTTCTCCTCCTGAGAAAGTAATTAGGGTGCCTGAATAAGGTTTTAACGATGCTGCAGAGATCCCCATATGAGAGAAAGCTTCCCACAAAAGGATATCATATGACGAACAAGTGTCAATAAAATCTCTTTTAACTGTCTTGGTGGCTATCTACGCATGAATTACCAATGGGTCTGAATGTGGCATTCTTACTTCCTCGACATCTTTTGGAGAAAAGGATATGCCCTCATGCGGGGATAACGCGATCCTCATGCTTGACGCGGAGGGTGGTTGCCTTCCTTCAAGCTCATAATTTCTTTTCTCTTGTCTGCTAGAACCAGCTACGGAATAACCTCCTGCAATTGTGTTGATGAAACCTTCAGGCTTAGGTATATGGTCTTCGTTTTGTCCCTGGATTTCTCTTTGATTGACAGACCTCTGTATAGTTGGCGTGTGGTTGTATCTACCACCGCGTCCTCTTCGCCCCCTTTCTCTTCCTCGGTTAAAAAAGGGGGGATCTCGGCGCTGATCCTGATGTCCCATGTAATGGTGTTGTCGTTCACGTGGGTCACCAAACCTGGGGCACGATTCCCCCAATCCCTCCTTCGGTTTGCCGGGTCTTCTCTTCTTGGTGAAAATCTTCTTTCTTGTTCTCTGTAGTGGTTCTCTCTTGGGTGATGGGCTTGAGATTGACCTTCCTGGTGACAAGATCCTTGACCTCTCTCTGAATTCATGTGCACTTCATCGCGGCGGGGATGATAATTAACTGCTTCTGATTGTTGCCCGTGTGGCTTGACTTTTTCCTTTTTGAACTTCCCGGCCAGTTTCCCAAAGAAACCCTGATTTCCTGTATTTGCTTTTGAACTGGACGCGGCTGCCTATTCTGTCTCTATTTGTCTCGACACCCGCTCCCTCAAGTCATCATAGCTGGTTGGCTTTTTTCGAAGCAAGTAAGTTTTGAAATCCTCTTCCGCTAGATTTCCCATGAGAATGATAATGGCTGATTCATGATTGAAACTGGGAATTTGTACCACAACACTGGTGAAGCACGTGAAAAAATGTCCCAAAGTCTCTCCAGCCCCCTGTTTGATGGAATTCAAATCAAGCATTGTTTTCTTTCTCGTCCGCGCACTTCCGAAATGGGATGTGAATATGTGAGATAGCTGGGTGAAATTTGACACAGAATTTCTGGGTAAATTTGTGAACCAAGTAAGGGCAATCTTGGTCAAAGTTGAAGGAAAGGTACGTCATAACATGGGATCATTGAACTCGTTTATCCCCATCGCGGTCGTGAAATTACAGAGGTGGTCTTCGGGATCAGTCGTTCCATCGTACTTCAAAAGGTTGACATCCCTCCAACGTCTTGGTACTGTTGCGGAACAAATTTCCCCGGTGAATACTGAGGGGGGTAATACTGGTCCATCCTGCGCCCTCCTTTCTACGGAGTCTGACTCTGTCGATGTGGAGACATCTGTGGACTTTTCTCCTTGTCGATGTTTGTTCTCAGGTGCCCATTGATCATTCTGGAATGTTTAGCGTGGCATAGCTTGACCTTGGAAACCATAATTCCAGTTGTTTGGGTTGTCAAATGTGGAATAATATCTATCAAAATCCTCGGGCCGCCCACCATGATAGAGATTTCCTTGTCGATATTGATTCTGCCTCAAGCGATCCTGGTAGTAGTACAATGATTGCTCTTGTTGAAAAAGGTTAGGTTGTTCCTGACGCATTTCGTAATACCAGTAATTCTGTGGTATGTGTGCTCCATCCATCCCTTGCTGGTGATTATAATGTTGTGGCGGAGTCTCGATATTTCGTTCCCCTGTTTCGTCATTTGTATTGTTTCGCGGTGACAAAGGAGCGTACATACTTGAGGCTTCTTGATCTTGATGGACGCCTAAACTCCTGTCTTGTGTCGCGGAGTTTTGATTATCGCTCATGTTGTTGTTTTGCCTGCCAAAAAAACTGCCTTTATGTTCATATTTTTGAGCTTTTAAATTCGGATGCAGTCCCTTCAGTGTGAGGGAGTCTTTCTCTGATTCTATAGAAAATGTGCTTTTAAAAGAACCCCTTAGGGTGAGGGGGTTCCCACAGACGGCGCCAATGAAATGACTCGAATTGAAAAGCCACCGTTTTTAGTGCGGCCCAGGAAATAACCTGGTGGGCCCCTGACATTCCCAACGGACTTACCTGACCCGCATCGAGGTATGATCGACGCGGCCCAACCTGTGCCGCGGGAATAATCAGGTTTTAAAAGGCTCAGTGGATTAATCCCTTTTCGAGGTTTCCTTGGACCATTTTAGGGATTTAGATGCTTACCTGCCGTTGTTAGTTTGTTTTCTTTGAGAATAATAGCAATTTTCTGATCTCTTACACGGGGTTTGGAGAAAACGAGGTGAAGTAAAGTTTACGTTCGCGGATAGGTTCCTTATCTTACAGTGAGTGATATTATCTCCCAATCTTCTATCTGTTCGTTCTCTCGAATACTCTCAGTCTTTTACTCCTTTAGATCTTTCTCTCTCCCCCTTCTTTTCCTTTCTTCTCCCAAAAACAGTCCCCTTTACTTTTCCCTTCTCTTCCCCTTTTATAGATTATTGCTAGTCATCGAATGACTGACACGTGGGGTTTTCTGCTCGACACGTGTCTTACCCGTGGGAGGTGGGCATGTTTGCCATGTGTCGTTTCTTTTTATCCGCGGATGGTGTTGTTGGGATGAATTACCTAGGCATTCATCCGCGGTCCCCATTTGATTGGTTTCCCTATTCCGTATTTTATCATATCTTTATTTTTCTTTTTATTAATTTACAGATGTTTCATTTCTGGCTTCGTCAGTAGGAGTGCCTCCCTCATTTTATGCAAACCAAGAGACCTTTGAGCCAAACACGGAACTTGAGCTTGGTGTAATTCAAGTGCAGAGGTGTGTTGAGCAAATTGAGTTGACAAACGCTTAACGATCTCAACGTCTGTATCATCCTCAAGTTTTGAAGAAGCCTCAACATCATGGAGAACCCCTTCGACGGTCGTGACGAACCAATAAAGGTCGACCCTAGCCTGCTGCACCACACTCTGTAGCATCCTTAAAAGATCAAGTACCTGGGAGTTCTTGACAAGTAAATCACGAGATGATGGTGAAGATGAATGTATATCAACCACTTCCTTGATGCCAGAAATGAGAAAGTTACGAACCGAACCCGTCACAGAAGTAGGGAGTAAAGCTTGAAGGTTCTCAGGAGCTTTCTTAATTGAAACTGCGTCAAAAGAGTCATGTATTAAGGGTTGCAGGTGGGAATCAATTTGGGGCGGCGCCAAGGGTGGAGTCTCCAGATCGGGTGAAGATGGCTTGCTGACATCAATGTGAAGCTCCTGATTAACCTCGTAGTCAATCTCCTCTGTTGAAGGCTTGTCGCCTAAGAAGAGTGACCCTCCTACTTCAAAAGACAGATTTTTAGTCAGATTCAAGATTACAAATATCAAAAATAAAGGTGGAGTGCCAATGATGCTTTACCTTCATGCTCTTCTAAAGGCTGAGACTCTGCAACAGGCATGATCTCATCTTGGGTTGTCGTTGTTGGGGGTGTGGACTCTATATCAGGCGAAGGAGATCTTGCAAAAGGAAGGTCATATTCTAAACCAACCTCAAAATCAGAATCATCATCAGTCGCATCGCCTGCCTCGTCGACCGGAGTTTGTTCGACGGGGTTAATCAAGTCTCCTATATCACTAGCACCAAAGGCGTAATCTAAAGTAAATTCAAAAGTCAGAAGACCCCTAAAATAAAATAAAATAAAATAAAATAAAATAAAATAATAAAAAAGAAATAAAATAATAATAATGATTTGGGAGCGCCGTACCTCTGTCTGCAGCGTTGGATTCTCTTGACGATGTGGGGCTTGTAGAACTTCCCTTTCGCCTTTTAAAGTGGACATCATCATTCAAGGAGCTTCCAGACCTCCGCCTAGGTACTTTCAAAGGAACTACATAATTTGCTAAGTTCCTCATCATTACCTCTTAGAATATTGGGGCATCTTTTGAACCCCCTTTCACCATCTCTTCAAACATTGAGGGACGTCCTAAGTTCTCCCTTGGTGTTGCTACTGGCGTAGGTGAGCCAACGATGGGCGCATGGAAAGTTTCACTCGATGACAGTTCACTTGCCCTAGAAGTCTCCCAAATGCCATGGAACCCGCTAATCTTCTCTTTCATATTAGCAACTAAGAAAATGGATTCTCTTCGAAGAAGATTGTCCCTGTTTGTTAAGGTTACGTTCACTTCATGAACCGACTGACTCAAACAAGGGGCTGAAACTGCAACCCACCATGTGCAATAGTTTCGGGTATATCTTCCAAGATAGCTCCAGTCAGGAATCTAAAAAATTTCACCGGTGGCTTTCTAGAAGAAGCGAGCATAAGACTCAGCAATATCTTTCAAGGATCTTCTAACTCTGAGTGTGAAACTGGACTGCAAAGTGTCAGCAGGGACACCCTGATCAAAGCCGAACTGACGAGCAAATCTATTCGGATAATAGGGTTCCGAAGTCAAAGTCCGACCCAGCCGAATAGGCAACATGGAAGAGCGGATATAGAGGAGTCGCTCAAAATCAGAGTCTGAAAGGCCTCCAGTTTCAACAAGGTCCAAACCGTCTCTGCCCCCGATGGGTATGATCCGGTAGCGGACAAACTGGTCGTGCCTTAGGATCCGTCTTGCTTGGTAGATATTATGCTCTTCACCTTTGAGACCAGCGCAACGTATGAGAAGCGGATAGTCTCTAAGAAATTCTTGATCATCATGATGCTGATATAGATAGGGAAAGTACTCTGATAGCCAACCAATCACAAAACGAATCCCGAAACTGGGGTTGGCCCTGCCGGGATACGGGCTATATGTAGCCATTTGATTAAGTCCATAATAAATATGACCCACAACTGTGGGGGCTTAAGAGACACGCGTACCTTGGACCATTAGGCATGCCATGACAAAAGTCTCGGGACAGACTACCTTGGGATTCTGCGGTAAAATAAATCTGCTCAACAAAAGAGCCAAGAAGACTGCTAATTCTCCTTGGACGCTTATAATCAGTGGAGGCAAGTCTTTTGCACGTCGTCTCTCAAAATACCGTGGAGAGCTTTCATCGATATCCTGTTTATCTGCCAAACTAGTGCCATAACCCTTCTCAATGGCAACAATATTCCAACTACCCCTATAAAAGTAGTATATCCAATCTTCCCAAAAAACCCGGTCTCTATGGAGATGATGATAGAGATCGGAATGAATTCGCAAAAGCTCTAAAACAGTGGGAGGAAATTTACTCTCATCAGACAAATGTTCATTCAGGGGTAAATATTCCTCATAAGTTGCACCAAGTTCACCATCTGCTTGGTGCAAAGTGTTGGTCGCCGAACTCCAAAGTTTGCAGAAGGCTCTCCACACATCCATGTGGTACATGTAGGGAAAGTGTGAGACAACTACAAGACCCCATATTCCAGCCCGACGCAAGGTAACTTGGTGTCGATGAAACATTTGTTTAGTCCTGTCTAACAAACCAGATGTGAAGGTCGCCGCCCCACTAAACCTAAATTCCGAACCGCAATACAGTTTCTTCCCCAACAAATTCTTGAGAATTGGATAGAATTATTCTGTAGCAGGGAGCTGGTTTTTAAATTCACGGTCAGCAAAAACCTTTTGAAGGAAGACACCGGTGAATAGCGAACCAAACTTCTTGTTGGTTTGTATACAATTGCGTTCATCCACAATAGAAAATGTCAAGTGGCCTGAAAAGGCGTCCTCCTTGGAAGTCAAAATTCCCAGAGAGGGGGTCAATCTAGGGTTGTCTATCTCACGAAGGGAAAGATGTCTTTGGTACGACTACCCACGTCTGAGTTCTTGACCACTATTCCCAGTGCTCTCTGAGACCGGATATTTTCATAAACCTTCATTCTGACAATCTGAAAGTCAAGCAAACAGATCGTGTCAGATTAATGAGTCAAAAGTGGAAGGAGAGGACGAACTTTGAATCTGTTCCATAAAGTTATCACAAATTCAAAGTTCGGGGGCATCTGTTTGGGAGTAAAAAAAAATCATAAGCATTCATATTCGGCGGCAATTCAGAAAGACGCACAAGTCGATAGTAGCGGTTATAAACAAGTAAAATGTACGCAAAACAAAAAAGAGGCATTATATATTAAATACGATATGCTAAGTGCCTTACAAACTCGTAAACTGAGCCATATGGTAAACCGAACATACAATGGGAAGTAGCTAGTGAAGCTGTCTAAAATACAGGACCAGTTGCTTTGGCAGCGAGTTCGTGGTAATCCAACACTAATTTTTGACGTTCAAATTCCTGCTAAAAAAAAAGGTTAGAAAGGATGTTTAAGTTAGAGGCCTAGTCCAAAGTGATTTGCAATGGCAAGGCCCAACTCATCCACAAAAAATAGTAGTCAGACGTCTGTTATTGAAAAAATGAATAAAATGAAAATAAATAAATGTGAATGCTACGGCTGTAAAGTGAAAAAATAATATTAGCTCAAAGTATGGCCTCCAAAGGGGGAAAGAATCATCCAAGAAAGGTCAAAATTTCTCTCAGTTGGTTGATGTCTCCAAAGTAGCCATGTCTTTATGCATATTTTAGTTCCATATTTTACACATTTTGCATATTTCGGGTTGGGAATATGCCGAATTTATGTAGTATACGCTTATTTGTCAGAAATGGAGATCTACATAAGTTTCTGTTTAATATTGCAGAATATGGAACCATTTCGGGAGAAAATCAAGAAGCAAGGACCGGAGCTCAAAGTCACTCGACATCGACGAGCCTTAGTCAATCTCGATGAATCACGCCTAGACACCCCCCTGACCAGACACCATGTCGAGAAGCCAAGAAGCAGAGCAACCCGACTCCAATACCGTCCTCGAGATCGAGTGGGCCCTACTCGATGTCGACAATGCCCTGAAGACCCACCTGGAGTCGAAGAGAAGTTACCCGACCTGACCTGGAAGTCGGACACCCAACTCGAGATCGACAACACCAGGAGGCCAAGACGACGAACCACCTAACTCGATATCGAGTTGTCTCCTCGAGATGGACGAAGCCCTGGAGCCATGACCGAGCACATCGAGAAAGGACTTGCCCGACCATCCAAACCACACAAGTCGACAAGCCATCTCTACTCGATGTCGACAAGGGGTACTCGAGGTCGAGGAGATTGCTGAGCCAGAGTCCGAGCCTGTCGAGGACCAGCAACCCGAGACGCCGAGCCAGCTAGTCGACGACAGTTCTACTCGAGATCGAGTAGCCGTACTCGAGATCAAGGAGCCGCGTTCCGAAGCCGCTTTACGCGGTTTGACTATCCTACTCGGATTGGGATTCCTTGGGGCCAAAGGAAGCCGGTTCTATCCGATCTATCAAGATACATCATGGAAGAAGAAGATTTATCAACTTAAGAGTTTTAGATATATTTCCCTTAAATAGATTTAATTATGTTATTGCTTTTATTTATCTTTAAGCCTTTTAGATATAGTTTTAGATATAGATAGAGATTTCTATCCTTGAATAGCAAGGTTTAGAGGCCTATAAATAAAGCCCATGGGGCTGATTTCTAGTCATTCAATTTCAGTAGGACAAGTAGTAGTAGGGAGAGAAAGTGAGGCCGAGTGGAGCAAAGGAGCGAGAGCAAGTTCGCTTTGTTCGGTTGTACTTTCTAAAGTTTGGTTTTAATGCAAGTTGTTATTTCCTTTAAATCGATGTCTGAGGTTGCGATGAAGCGCGAGTAGTCCACCCACTTCTAGGGTTGGGGCGAGCCCGACGATAGCCCTGCATATTTGAGGTAAAGATCCAACTTTTATCATGTTTTAAGCATCTACTACTTGTTATGTGTTTATTACCCATCTAATGGAGGTCCATGCTAACAACTTGGATTGTAAACATCAAATCAGTAGATACAATTAGGGTTTCTTGAAAGAGTTGTCTAATTGTTGGAAAAGGCGAAAGCTTGTCCTTTGATGCAATTCACATGATTATCTGTTTTCTCTATGCCTTATGCATGCTTGGTTATCGTTGTTGCGAACCCCAATCTTGGAAGCCTTTTACATTAAGTTTAGTTCGATTCCCCAAGGTCGTTGTAGCTTCTATGTGCAGGTACTCGACAAGCCAAGCCGACGTCGACAAGGGCCTTACTCGATATCGAGTAGCCTGTGGTCGAGATCGACTACACCCAGTGCATGTGACTGCTGCGCTTTTCGACTTGCCTGATCTCCTGTCGACTTACCCTAGTCTAGATCTAGCACCTGTTGTCGACTTCTGTCCGTTAGATTACTCTTCTGCCTAGGATCCGCTGACACGCTTCCTCCTACAACGAATTAGCGCCGTTGTCGGGGAAGCTATCATTCGCACCTTAGGTAGTTGAATCTCACGTCTACTTTGAGTTACTTTGCAGGTGTATGCGCCATTCTGGTCAACCACCTGAGTTTGATGACTTAGACGAACCAGAGTGCCTTCTACACATCAGAGCTAAACTACAAAGAGCCATGGCGGCTGCTGAGACGGAAGAACAGCTGATCGCAAGGGAGCTAGCCGCAAAGGATACTACTATCGTCGTTGAAAGGGTAGCGAGGGAACAAGAAGCTGAGCGCGCAAGGCAAGTAGAAGCTGAGCTTGCCCAATTCCCAACCAATGCAGAGGATTATATGCATCCAACGCTCGTCGTGCCTGAATCGGCGATTCTCATCCTTGATAACTCTTTTGAAATTCGCACTCAGTTTCTTATAGAGCTTAAAAACAATGCTTTTTATGGCAAATTTAATGAGTTTCCTCTTGAACATATTACCAATTTTTCTGACATGTGCCATACTCTTGCTGAAGGTACTACGCTGGCATATGTCAAGATGAAAGCTTTTCGCTGGTCTCTCGCTGGGCTTGCACTAAAATGGCTTGAAGAGCTGAAACAAAGATCACCCACAACATGGGCCCAAGTAGAGCAAGAGTTTCTGAATAAATTCTTCCCACCTGCAAAGACAGCACTCCTCCGCCAGAAAATCACCGCCTTCAAACAGAAGCCTGGGGAACCGCTGGCAAAGGCATGGGAACGCTACAAAGAACTGCTGCGATCTTGCCCTACTCATGGATAACCACCCTACGTCATTCAGGAGATCTTCTTCAACTCTCTTGATCAAGTCACTAAGGACAGAATCAACCAGTATACTCGCTATGAGTATCTTACGATGCCGCCAATTGACGCATGGGGTGTGTTAGACAAGCTCACCAATTATGACAACAAATATGGGTCTACTGCAAACTATGAAGAGAACTCCTATTGATGCGGGACCATCCAAGACACCTTTGGATGATGTGCTTCTCAATAGGAAGAAGAAGGCTCCACCATGGGAGAAGGTCCAAAGGTGCAAGCTTGGTTGAATGACGTTTTAGACTCTCGTTCAGAAGTTTGACAGCTTTTCGACGTCTCTGTAAAATGGGTCGTACGGATTCAATATTGATCGGATTAAGGCGTGCCATCCCTTGTTGGAACGAGGACGAAGAGATCTACAACTCTGCTCTTAAGGTTTTTCCAGATTCGTCCTATAGCTTGGCCGAAATCCACATTCTTTGAGCTGCTGCTGGTTTTGACGGGATTTTGTTAAGTTTTGGAACATTATATTTATTTCCTATGTTTAGTATTTCTTTTACTTAAGTTATTTTAGGAAACTTTAAGGTTATTTTTATTATTTCCATTAGATGTTAGTTTTATCTTATTCTATCATCTAACTCGGCCCAACAGCCCTGTGTGGCCTATATATTCCGAGTTCTCCTATTGTAATTCAATTTAGAACATTATGAATAGAATTTAGATCTCTTTTTGTGTGAAACACAATGAGTGTTTGTCGATTGAATAGAGTTGTGCTCTTCAATTGAAACTATTGGTATTGATCTAGCTTGGTTTCCTTTGCCGTTCATCAACTTCGCAAGACTTGGTGAATCTAGTATCCACAAGCCCCCTCCTTGTGCCTTCAAGTTGTCCGCTTGATTGTGTAGGCTTGTAGAGTCGGGTTATATAGTCATTGGTATTGGTTCCTACCCTCTGAGGAGGCCTGGGGTCTTTATCTTGTTCTATATAGATCGACTCAGTCCATATCAGGTCGTGTCTTTCAATTCTTGTTCTTGAATTTCGAGTCTTGCATCTTTCTTTAGAGTCTTTGTGGCGTTCTTTAACTTCTTGATTAATCTTGCAGATTTCTTGATTGATTCTTGAAGCGTTCTTGCTGCGTCGTTTGAGTCTTGTTCAGTTCTTGAGTCTTTCTTTGAGTTTCTTGCTTGTTGTCGAAGATCGGACCAACCTACGGCTAACCCCGTATCAAATTGGTATCAGAGCTTAGTTTCCGACATCAAGATTGAGTCTTTTCTTTTCTAAACACAAAAACCACAAAAAAAAAAGAGTCCTTTTCTGGTTTGGTCTTTTACTTCTTGTTTCTTGAATTGATTGTTGCACTAATCTTTTGTTTGTGATTGTTTGTGGTTGCATAGCCTAAACACAAGCCTACCCGAGACCGTGGAGTCGACCAGATCAGTGCGCACACCCCTTGTGTTCACTCCCCTAGCCGACGGCAAGAACCTTGTCCCCATAGTCGAGTAAAGCTTTGGTCGACAGCCCACATTCACACCAAAGAAACCCTAGTTTGCTATCTTTCTATCTTTTCTATCTTTGGCATATTTGTTCTATCTTCTATCTAAATTCCATTTATTTATTGCCTTTACAAAAATCTGATTTTTGGTGGATATAAATCATATTTATCTATCATTTATCTTTAAGGCTTTAGATAGATCCACTTACCAAAGATAAACAAAAGCCTCACCTATAAATACATCTTTAAGGGCTGAATTTCTATCTTTATCACCAACACTTCAAATTTTCGAGTCCTACATCTCAAGTTGAGTCTTTTCTTGCATTAGTTTAATATTTACAAAAAAATATTAAAGAAAATCAGATCCGAAAATTACAAAAAAAAAAAAAAAAAAAAAAAGTGTTTGTTAGTTGTTTGTTGATCTAGTGCAAGAAAGCTCCAAGGACTAAACTTTTTGGTGATTTTCATAGCCCTTGTCGACATACCCTAAACCTAAACACATTACCTCCACAAAATTCTAAATTGAAACCCTACCTTGCAACTACAACATCATAACTTAAGGTTTTCAATCAAAAGAGGTAAATTTCCTTACTTTCCTCTGTTTCTTTTCTTTTTCAACTTTTGTCGAGCACTACCACTGTTGTCGAGTGCTATACTACTGATTTTGAGCACTTATACTCCATATCGAGTACCTTGCTTGCTTGTTTGAGTTTATGTCGAAGAGATCTCCCCCTGGTCGAGTCTCTCTTGTGTTGATCGAGTTCATTGTGTGAGTGTCTAGTGATCTCAGCCCCTGCCGAGTGAACTTTTGTGAGTGTCGAGTGCTTTTCTCATCCTGAGCGAGTACTCTTGTTGTGTCGAGTGCTCTTTGTTGGTGATTTTGTTCATTCTCTTGAATTCACATACTTTGATTGCTTTGTTCTTTGCTTGAGTGTTGATTTGCCCAAAGCGGATTGCCCCAACAAGCGTGACATACCAATTAGAGAGGGAGTATGAGCGAAACACTTGTGAGGTTGTTTTTATTTTTCTAACGTTTACATAGTTCTTTGTTTGTTGCTTTGAGATGTCTAATAGCCAGGGAAATGACTGGTTCAGTACCGTCATGGAGAAGTTAGCTAAGATCCAAGAGAATATGGTGACCAGTGAAGAATTGGATAAGTTGGATAACAGCTTGACGGCACTAGAGCTTAACCGTTTTGGCTCTAATACGGTGTTCGGACAAGGAGTCCCACTTCAAGTTGCAGTGCCACCAATTAAAAGGGAAGAAACTCATCCTATTGCTCCTAATAATGCTACTGTTGTGAGCGGAATCTGCCATGTTTTACAGTAACTTTTATATCGATTTCTGTATACATTTCATGCATTTGGGTTAAGATAGTACAGAATCTGTATAGTTTATGTTTATTTGCCAAAATTATGGAATCTACACCAGCTTCTGTTTAAATCGCAGAAATCGAGGCATTTACAGCAATTCTACAGAAGGTCGGAAATGCTCGGAAAACCACTACAGAAGTCCAAGGTCAAAGCAGCGAACAAGTCTGAGAGTCGAGGCTACTCGATCTCGAGTAAGCCTACTCGACCTAGACGAGCATGTCCGGGCACAGCCTAGTCGACAAAGCCATGATCGAGAACCAAGCTCCCCGAGCTCCGAAGCCAACTCGATCTCGAGGACCGTTACTCGAGGTCGACGAAGCCACAGCACCAGATCCGGAGTCCTTCGAGGAGAGCTGCTCGAGAAACCCTAGTCGGCGAGCCACCGTACTCGAAGTCGACTAGGGCTTGTCGAAGTCGACGAGCGCCTGAGTCCTTGTCCGAGCCGGTCGAGCACACCAAACCGAGGACGAGAGGCCGAGCCACCTCTACTCGATCTCGACTAACCCTTGTCGAGATCGACGAGCCGCCCTGAGCCATGTCTGAGCAACCCGAGGAGGTTTATTCGATGGCCCTAGCCCTTGTCGAAGTCGACGAGACCAACTCGAGGTCGACGAGCCCAGGAAGCCATGACGAGCCACATCAAGCACCAGACGACGAATCCTACTCGAAGTCGACCAAGCCTTGTCGAGGTCGACTAGAGCAGTGCCCAGAAACGCGTCGTCGATGACCTGTCCGAGTAGAGTTGGGATTCCTTGGTGCCGAAGGCGGAAGATTCTATCCAAATACATCAAGTTCTATCCATGGAAGACGCAATCTATCAAGACATGAAGATCTACCCTAATTAGTTTTATCCTTTCCTTATGATTTATTTCCATTTAAACATTTATTTATCTTTAAAGCTTTTAGATATAATTTTAGATATAGATTTAGATAGAGATAGATGATTATTTCCTTGATTAGCAAGGTTTAGTCACTATAAATAAGGCCCTAGGGGCTGGTTTTTCGATCATTCAATTTCAGTCAGAGACAAGTAGTTCCATTCAGAGATACAGTTTAGGGGTTCTAAGGTTTTTAGGGTTTTGGCTTTCTTCGAAAGTTGATTGCCGGAATTGTAAAGGCTATTTTGAATATAGTTTTATGCAAGTTATTTCTTTTCATTCAATGTCTGTTATTGCGATGAGGCGTGAGTAGTCCACCCACTTCTGGGGCTGGGGTGAGCCCGACGGTGGCCATGTGAGGCGATGCGATAAAGGTCAGATCTTTTGTGCGATTCATCTTCTATCCCTATGAGCATGATTCTTTTGCGAGAGTTGAAGGTGATCCTTGTTTGTATTATTGAAGCGAAAGTGATCTTAATGCAACTTGGATTAATTATGTGAAAAAGGGTTAGTAACAATTAGGGTTTATGCGAAAGCCTCTATTTGCCTATTTGTTAATGACGAAAGTTATTTGATGGAAAGCATGATCTTTTATGCCTTTATGTGTTATTTTGCATGGTTATCGTTGTGGTGTTGAAACCCTGGCCTTGGAGGTCTTTTAATATATTGAATTTACTTCGTTTCTCTAAGTTCTGTGTTTCGAAATTCTGCAATTTAAATTTCTGTCTTTTACTGTTTTAGTCGACATAGAGGAGATCTTGTCGATCTCGAGGAACCGTGGTCGAAGTCGAGTAGGGCTTCGTCTAGGTCGAGTTGATTTGCTCCTGTCTTTGTCGATTTTCAAGTTTCAGTCTTTACCTTTCTTTGTCGAAGTCGAGTACCTCTTGTCGAGGTCGAGTTGTCTGATCTTGTCGAGTTGATTGCTTTTGTTCTTTACTTTCTGTTTTCATTACTGTCTTGTCGACCTGGAGGGCAGCTTGTCGAGATCGACCAGCTTCTGTGTCCTCGAGTTACTTTCTGCTTTGTTTCTGTTTTGCTTTGTTCTTTACTTGCTTTGCTTTTATTTCTGTCTTTATTTGTTCTTTGCTTTTATTTTAGTTGCCCTTGCCGGGATTATTTGTTTCTGGTTTATTTCTGTTTCTGTCTTTGTTTCTGCTTTCTCTGCTGCTGCTGTAAGAATCTGATAGCTACCTGAGAACTGCTGACGTGCTTCCTCGTGGATTCGATCCTGACTTTCTCTTAATACAACGGGAGGAGTCTTGTATTTATTTGCTGAGACAGGGGAGTCTATCTGAACTTTATTTGATATCTATTTCAATACTTGACCAACTCCTGCAACAACAAATTGGCGCCGTTGTCGGGGAAGCAATCAATCGCGCCTTAGGTAGTCAGTTCTCACTGTCTCTTTGAGTTAGATTGCAGGGTGTATGCGTCGTTCTGGTCAAACACCTGAGTTTGACAGCTTAGACGAACCGGAGCGCTACCTACACATCCACTCCAAACTCAAAAGGATCATGTCGGCCGCTGAAACACAGGAACAGCTAATCGCTAGGCTTACCAGGGAACTAGCCGCAAGGGATGCCGCTATCAACGCTAAAGATGCTGCTATCGCCGCTGAGAGAGCAGCAAGGGAACAAGCACAAGCTGAGCTTGCCCAATATCCAACCACGGTAGAGGACTACATGCACCCAACTCTCGTCGTGCCTGAATCGGCGATTCTAATCCCTGAAAACTCTTTTGAAATTCGCACTCAATTTCTTATAGAGCTTAAAAACAATGCCTTTTACGGCAGATTTAATGAGTGTCCTCTTGAACATATTACTAACTTTCATGATATGTGCCGTACTCTTGCAGAAGGTACAACTCTGGAATATGTCAAGATGAAATCTTTTCGTTGGTCGCTCGCTGGACCTGCACTGAAATGGCTGGAAGGGCTGAAGGCAAGATCACTCACAACCTGGGCCCAAGTAGAGCAAGAGTTTCTGAACAAATTCTTCCCACCTGCCAAAACAGCACATCTCCGCCAGAAAATCACCGCCTTTAAACAGCAGAAAGGGGAACCGCTGGCAAGGGCATGGGAGCGCTACAAGGAACTGTTGCGATCTTGCCCTACTCATGGACAGCCACCCTACATCATTCAGGAGATCTTCTTCAACTCTCTTGATCAAGTCACTAAGGACAGAATCAACAATTATACTCGTTACGAGTATCTGACAATGCCGCCAAGTGACGCATGGGGAGTGCTGGAGAAGCTCACTACATATGACAACAAGTATGGGTCTACTACAACTTATGAAGAGAACCCATACGCCAGGCCAACACCATCCATGCCCCTCTATGAGCCATCAAATGAGATCGATCCAGATGTCAGGGAGCAATACTACAGAGACCAGAATAGGAAGCTCATCAAGCAAGTCAAATATCTCTCTGTCAACCAGCCTTGCATAGAATGCGGATCGCAAAGGCACACCACTCCTGAGTGCCCACACACAGAGCAACTCAGATTGGCAGAGCACCATGAGGATGCAGCTTACGCAGGGGGACCCAATCGCTACATGGGGGACCAAAGGTTTCAGCAACCACAGTGGAACCAAGGTGTCCCTAGGAATCCCCCGCCCTACAGAGCTCCAGGACATCCAGAAAGGGAAAAGAAAAAGGATGATATACAGCTGGTCCTGGAAGAAATCCGGAGAAACCACTCAGAAACTAGGCAATCTTTCAACTCCGTCTATACTCAGATGCAAGGTGTCAACTCTAGGCTTGGGGAAATTGATACATGGCGGAAAACAGTTGATACACAGATTGGTCAGCTAGCAGCGGGAATCCCTAGACAATCAGGAGCACTCCCTGGATCTTCAGAACCAAATCCTAAGGGAAAGACTGGACACGTCGCTGCTTTAAAACTCAGAAGCGGCCATCAACTGCAAGAGCCAAAGGTTGGAAAGCAGCAGAACGACGAAGATCAGCAAGTCGACCTCGACAAATCCGTAGTCGATCTCGACAAGGCCGTACTCGACCTCGACAAGACTCTCGTCGATCTCGAGGAGAAATTGCCAGAATCTTCGTCTGCTCCGAACAGCAACTCGACTGCACCCAATCCAGTCGATCTCGACAAGCCTCTTGTCGATGTCGAGGAGCCCCTGGTCGAGAAATCTGCAGCAACTCCGACGTCTGTTCTGGCTCCGAATCAAAAAAAGAAGCTGCCTTTCCCCACAAAATCTCTAAAGGACCCAGCGGAGAAAAAGTTTCAGCGCTTCATCAAGATGCTTCAGAAGCTGAACGTCACCATCCCCTTCACAGAAGCTCTCAATGAAATGCCGTCCTACGTCAAGTTCCTGAAGGAGATTCTGAGCAAAAAGCGATCGATGGCAGAAATCACAGAGGAGTGCAGCCATCTGGACATACTGGAGAAGAGGCCGGATCCAGGTAAGTTTGCTATAACTATTGGATTTGGTCCATACAAAATTAATGCCCTATGTGATCTTGGAGCCAGTGTTAGTATTATGCCTTTAACGATTTGGTCCAAGATTAAGATAGGTGCCCTGGAGCCTGTGGATGCTAGACTATACATGGCCAACAACACAGTGGTCATTCCAACATGCATGGTGGAAAATGTACCAGTACAAGTAGGTAAATTCTTCGTTCCTGCTGATTTCCTAATTGTTGATATGCAAGAAGATCCTGCTTGTCCAATTATTCTAGGAAGACCATTCTTGGCAACGGTGGATGCCAACATAAGCGTAAGGAAAGGAGTGCTCACCTTCAACATCAGCGATGAGGTAATTGAGTATTCCTTAAATAAAACTGAAAGGCATACAGGTCCAATGGAAGAGGTCAAATCTATCTCAGCTGGCTACATCACCTGCGGGGAACCCAAGGTCAGAAATATGACCCCTGAGGAGATAGAAAAAAGGGACATGGAGGCCCAGGTGGAGGAGATCATGGCAATCCTCAAGGAAAACACAGAGAATCCCATTGACACAGACCAAGGTAAGTCCTTGTGGATTCATTATTTTTCGGATGGCTTGACAGGAGCTAAGTATGGGGTCAAGATCGACCAGGGCTCCTCGACATCGAGTAGAACCCTAGTCGATCTCGACCAGACCACGGGGACTCCACCAGCGCCAGCTTCATCGAGCAGCGAACCAGACAAGCCGGGTCTACTCGAAGTCGACAACACTCTCGTCGATCTCGACCACCCCTTGGAGAGCCCAGCGCTGCCTTCCTCGACGAGCAAGCCACCAGGAGGAGAAGGCTACTCGACCTCGAGTAGCCTTGTCGAGGTCGACCAGCACTCAGCACCACCAGAGCCATCTTCATCGACGACGCTGACTCCAGGACCAGAACTCTCGTCGACCTCGAGTAGCCTTGTCGAGGTCGACCACCGCCAGGCGCCACCAGATCCTGTGTTCTCGAGGAGCATCCCACCAGGAGCAGAGTCCTTGTCGAGGTCGACCAGCCAACTCGAGGTCGACAAGACCTGTTCTTCCCCGACTTCTGACTCTTCGACCAGACCACCACCAGAGCCAGCAGCCTCGTCGATCTCGAGGAGCCCTAGTCGAGATCGACCAAACACCGTGGTGCCCGATTCCGTTTCCGCAAAGGTAAGTCAAGGTATGGATCTTTCTTCTCCTATTTCCATTAAAGATTTATCTATACATGGGAGAGGTTTGCCTTGGTATGTGCGATTGTGTAGGATTTCCAATGATGAGCCTAAGGAGTATGAAGTTGGAGACAAGCTCTATGTCTCTAAATCAAAGGATCATTGGTTTCCCAACAAATTCAACAAGAAGCGGATGGGACCGTTTGTGGTGAACAAGATCCATTCTGGAGGATTACAGCTGATGGACAAGAATGGAGTCTTATTTGAGGCCCAAGCTACATGGGCCCTGCAGATGCCACCTTGAGCATTAATGAAAGTCGGCCTAGCGACTATAAAATCTAGAGCGTGTACATAAGACTTTTTAGGACATTTGAGACTTTGTTTTTGTTTTTGCTATTATGGGTATATGTCTTCTACTTTTTCAGGTCAATGGATAGAACCAAAGCTTACTCGGACTATGAGGTGCTCCATTCGAAATTTTGCAGCTCTGCACACATGTCTTGTGAGTTTCTTTCTTTACCCTTTACATTGGTTTTTTTTATATACAGTGAGGACACTGTAATGTTTAAGTATGGGATGGGGTAAGGGCTTACATTACGCATAATTGCCATATTTTGTGCATTATTTCTTTGAAATTGCTACATGGCTATTTTGGAATGCATTATTTATTTGTGTGCTTATATGCATGTTTTCCAAAAATTTGAGAAAAATGACCCCCATTGAAAATTTTGAATAATGTCATGGAAGCTTATATTGAACTCGACGATGCAAAATTGGATTCATTAGAGATATAGCATGAAATTACCTAGTAAAGAGGAAGTCACAATGAAGTGCATTATTTTCTTGAAAACCATGAAAGGAGGTAAAATTTGAATTTGCTTTTGACATGTTGCATGATAAAATGATGGAGGACTTTATATTTCCATATAATGCTCATTGTTAATTCCTAGCCTTACCTATGCTTATGCATCACAAAAGCCATAATATGCCTTATTTCAAATATTGCTCCACATGATCTAAATATTTCCATTCTTTACCTTATCCGGGGATTATGTTGAGAATGATGTTACATTATGGAGATGTTATATGGTGTTTGTGTTATATATCATATTTGGAGTTTGGAAGGAAATTATTTGAAATATATGGAAAATTTAATGAGTGAAAGAAAATCCAATCACCTCAGGAGATAAAGGTAGATTGACCCTGCTCTCTAAGATAATAGTTTGGAGAGATGGGACACATTGTGAGGAGTCCGACGCACTAAGTATCCGGGGCCATTCATGACACCCATGTTTGCGACTCGCGAGAAGGCAATGCTGAGGTTAGAGAGGTAAAAGCATTATTATGAATAAAAGCATTATGAAAGGTGATGAATCAAAGGAAGAAGGAATGTGGAAATTCAAGTTTGAAAGTGATCCGTTTCCCCGGATCATAAAAGCACCACATTGCCAAAAATTGCCCACCTTTTAGCCTTTTACCAATCTACTCCTTCATGAGCTTAAATTAAAGTCTTCTTGATTATCGATGCTTTGTCACACAAAAATTATTTGTGCATAACCCTCCTTTTATGAGTAGATGTTGCTTTTACATATTTGCACATGCATGGATCTGTGACACTAGTACCTTTTCGAGAATGGTAATTGATTGCAGGGACATATAAAGATGAATCTAAGATGTTGAGAGTTTTTATTACTTCCCCTGAATGACAATTAAAAGTATTGCTTGAGGACAAGCAAGCTTAAGTATGGGGTGTTTGTTGTGAGCGGAATCTGCCATGTTTTACATTAACTTTTATATCGATTTCTGTATACATTTCATGCATTTGGGTTAAGATAGTACAGAATCTGTGTAGTTTATGTTTATTTGCCAAAATTATGGAATCTACACCAGTTTCTGTTTAAATCGCAGAAATCGAGGCATTTACAGCAATTCTACAGAAGGTCGGAAATGCTCGGAAAACCACTACAGAAGTCCAAGGTCAAAGCAGCGAACAACTCTGAGAGTCGAGGCTACTCGATCTCGAGTAAGCCTACTTGACCTAGACGAGCATGTCCGGGCACAGCCTAGTCGACAAAGCCATGATCGAGAACCAAGCTCCCCGAGCTCCGAAGCCAACTCGATCTCGAGGACCGTTACTCGAGGTCGACGAAGCCACAGCACCAGATCCGGACTCCTTCGAGGAGAGCTGCTCGAGAAACCCTAGTCGGCGAGCCACCGTACTCGAAGTCGACTAGGGCTTGTCGAAGTCGACGAGCGCCTGAGTCCTTGTCCGAGCCGGTCGAGCACACCAAACCGAGGACGAGAGGCCGAGCCACCTCTACTCGATCTCGACTAACCCTTGTCGAGATCGACGAGCCGCCCTGAGCCATGTCTGAGCAACCCGAGGAGGTTTAGTCGATGGCCCTAGCCCTTGTCGAAGTCGACGAGACCAACTCGAGGTCGACGAGCCCAGGAAGCCATGACGAGCCACATCAAGCACCAGACGACGAATCCTACTCGAAGTCGACCAAGCCTTGTCGAGGTCGACTAGAGCAGTGCCCAGAAACGCGTCGTCGATGACCTGTCCGAGTAGAGTTGGGATTCCTTGGTGCCGAAGGCGGAAGATTCTATCCAAATACATCAAGTTCTATCTATGGAAGACGCAATCTATCAAGACATGAAGATCTACCCTAATTAGTTTTATCCTTTCCTTATGATTTATTTCCATTTAAACATTTATTTATCTTTAAAGCTTTTAGATATAATTTTAGATATAGATTTAGATAGAGATAGATGATTATTTCCTTGATTAGCAAGGTTTAGTCACTATAAATAAGGCCCTAGGGGCTGGTTTTTCGATCATTCAATTTCAGTCAGAGACAAGTAGTTCCATTCAGAGATACAGTTTAGGGGTTCTAAGGTTTTTAGGGTTTTGGCTTTCTTCGAAAGTTGATTGCCGGAATTGTAAAGGCTTTTTTTAATATAGTTTTATGCAAGTTATTTCTTTTCATTCAATGTCTGTTATTGCGATGAGGCGTGAGTAGTCCACCCACTTCTGGGGCTGGGGTGAGCCCGACGGTGGCCATGTGAGGCGATGCGATAAAGGTCAGATCTTTTGTGCGATTCATCTTCTATCCCTATGAGCATGATTCTTTTGCGAGAGTTGAAGGTGATCCTTGTTTGTATTATTGAAGCGAAAGTGATCTTAATGAAACTTGGATTAATTATGTGAAAAAGGGTTAGTAACAATTAGGGTTTATGCGAAAGCCTCTATTTGCCTATTTGTTAATGACGAAAGTTATTTGATGGAAAGCATGATCTTTTATGCCTTTATGTGTTATTTTGCATGGTTATCGTTGTGGTGTTGAAACCCTGGCCTTGGAGGTCTTTTAATATATTGAATTTACTTCGTTTCTCTAAGTTCTGTGTTTCGAAATTCAGCAATTTAAATTTCTGTCTTTTACTGTTTTAGTCGACATAGAGGAGATCTTGTCGATCTCGAGGAACCGTGGTCGAAGTCGAGTAGGGCTTCCTCTAGGTCGAGTTGATTTGCTCCTGTCTTCGTCGATTTTCAAGTTTCTGTCTTTACCTTTCTTTGTCGGAGTCGAGTACCTCTTGTCGAGGTCGAGTTGTCTCATCTTGTCGAGTTGATTGCTTTTGTTCTTTACTTTCTGTTTTCATTACTGTCTTGTCGACTTGGAGGGCAGCTTGTCGAGATCGACCAGCTTCTGTGTCCTCGAGTTACTTTCTGCTTTGTTTCTGTTTTGCTTTGTTCTTTACTTGCTTTGCTTTTATTTCTGTCTTTATTTGTTCTTTGCTTTTATTTTAGTTGCCCTTGCTTAAGTTATTTCCTATTTTGAGCTGCTGCTGGTTTTGACGGGATTTTGTCAAGTTTTGGAACATTATATTTATTTCCTATTTTTAGTATTTCTTTTACTTAAGTTATTTTAGGAAACTTTAAGGTTATTTTTATTATTTCCATTAGATGTTAGTTTTATCTTATTCTATCATCTAACTCGGCCCAACAGCCCTGCGTGGCCTATATATTCCGAGTTCTCCTATTGTATTTCAATTTAGAACATTATGAATAGAATTTAGATCTCTTTTTGTGTGAAACACAATGAGTGTTTGTCGATTGAATAGAGTTGTGCTCTTCAATTGAAACTATTGGTATTGATCTAGCTTGGTTTGCTTTGCCGTTCATCAACTTCGCAAGACTTGGTGAATCTAGTATCCACAAGCCCCCTCCTTGTGCCTTCAAGTTGTCCGCTTGATTGTGTAGGGTTGTAGAGTCGGGTTATATAGTCATTGCTATTGGTTCCTACCCTCTGAGGAGGCCTGGGGTCTTTATCTTGTTCTATATAGATCGACTCAGTCCATATCAGGTCGTGTCTTTCAATTCTTGTTCTTGAATTTCGAGTCTTGCATCTTTCTTTAGAGTCTTTCTGGCGTTCTTTAACTTCTTGATTAATCTTGCAGATTTCTTGATTGATTCTTGAAGCGTTCTTGCTGCGTCATTTGAGTCTTGTTCAGTTCTTGAGTCTTTCTTTGAGTTTCTTGCTTGTTGTCGAAGATCGGACCAACCTACGGCTAACCACGTATCAAATTGGTATCAAAGCTTAGTTTCCGACATCAAGATTGAGTCTTTTCTTTTCTAAACACAAAAACCACAAAAAAAAAGAGTCCTTTTCTTGTTTGGTCTTTTACTTCTTGTTTCTTGAATTGATTGTTGCACTAATCTTTTGTTTGTGATTGTTTGTGGTTGCATAGCCTAAACACAAGCCTACCCGAGACCGTGGAGTCGACCAGATCAGTGCGCACACCCCTTGTGTTCACTCCCCTAGCCGACGGCAAGAACCTTGTCCCCATAGTCGAGTAAAGCTTTGGTCGACAACCCACATTCACACCAAAGAAACCCTGGTTTGCTATCTTTCTATCTTTTCTATCTTTGGCATATTTATTCTATCTTCTATCTAAATTCCATTTATTTATTGCCTTTACAAAAATCTGATTTTTGGTGGATATAAATCATATTTATCTATCATTTATCTTTAAGGCTTTAGATAGATCCACTTACCAAAGATAAACAAAAGCCTCACCTATAAATACATCATTAAGGGCTGAATTTCAATCTTTATCACCAACACTTCAAATTTTCGAGTCCTACATCTCAACTTGAGTCTTTTCTTGCATTAGTTTAATATTTAAAAAAAAATATTAAAGAAAATCAGATCCGAAAATTACAAAAAAAAAAAAGAGAAAGTGTTTGTTAGTTGTTTGTTGATCTAGTGCAAGAAAGCTCCAAGGACTAAACTTTTTGGTGATTTTCATAGCCCTTGTCGACATACCCTAAACCTAAACACATTACCTCCACAAAATTCTAAATTGAAACCCTACCTTGCAACTACAACATCATAACTTAAGGTTTTCAATCAAAAGAGGTAAATTTCCTTACTTTCCTCTGTTTCTTTTCTTTTTCAACTTTTGTCGAGCACTACCACTGTTGTCGAGTGCTATACTACTGATTTTGAGCACTTATACTCCATATCGAGTGCCTTGCTTGCTTGTTTGAGTTTATGTCGAAGAGATCTCCCCCTGGTCGAGTCTCTCTTGTGTTGATCGAGTTCATTGTGTGAGTGTCTAGTGATCTCAGCCCCTGCCGAGTGAACTTTTGTGAGTGTCGAGTGCTTTTCTCATCCTGAGCGAGTACTCTTGTTGTGTCGCGTGCTCTTTGTTGGTGATTTTGTTCATTCTCTTGAATTCACATACTTTGATTGCTTTGTTCTTTGCTTGAGTGTTGATTTGCCCAAAGCGGATTGCCCCAACAAGCGTGACATACCAATTAGAGAGGGAGTATGAGCGAAACACTTGTGAGGTTGTTTTTATTTTTCTAACTTTTACATAGTTCTTTGTTTGTTGCTTTGAGATGTCTAATAGCCAGGGAAATGACTGGTTCAGTACCGTCATGGAGAAGTTAGCTAAGATCCAAGAGAATATGGTGACCAGTGAAGAATTGGATAAGTTGGATAACAGCTTGACGGCACTAGAGCTTAACCGTTTTGGCTCTAATACGGTGTTCGGACAAGGAGTCCCACTTCAAGTTGCAGTGCCACCAATTAAAAGGGAAGAAACTCATCCTATTGCTCCTAATAATGCTACCCAACATAATGTTTCTTCTGCCATAGATAATTCTCTTATTGCTGAAATTATAGAGGATGTTGATAATAATGATCAAGTTCTTAATTTACTTGCCTATGATAATGATGATTGCATTGAACATGAGCATAATGATTCTTTGATTGATAGTAAGGTTTTAAGTGTTCAACTTAGGTCTTGTGATGATAATCAAAGGGAAGATTTGTCATACTACATGCTTAGAAAAAGGCAAAATTTCTAATATGATCATTGATGGAGAAAATTCTTCTACTATTACTAGTCTTGAATTAATTGAAAATTCAGCCTTGAAAAAGGATGAAAACTTGCTAGCATTTGATGGAAACTTAGGAATCAATGACCAAACTAAAGTGCATATTAAGTTAGCCCATAATGAATATGATATGAAATTTGAATTATGCACTCATCAAGTTTCTTTTCTTGATTTTGTAGATGAAGCTGAGACAAAAACCATTGAGGAGTGGTCAATCCTTACATCAATCAGCCTTGAGAAGAGTTTCCATGGACATGTGGTATTCGATCAAGGAGCTCGTGTGGATGCCTTTGCGGAATCAAATGCGACATTAGATTCGAGGACGAATCATTTTCAAGAAAGGGAGATTGATGCGGGACCATCCAAGACACCTTCGGATGATGTGCTTCTCAAGAGGAAGAAGAAGGCTCCACCATGGGAGAAGGTCCAAAGGTGCAAGCTTGGTTGAATGACGTTTTAGACTCTCGTTCAGAAGTTTGACAGCTTTTCGACGTCTCTGTAAAATGGGTCGTACGGATTCAATATTGATCCGATTAAGGAGTGCCATACCTTGTTGGAACGAGGACGAAGAGATCTACAACTTTGCTGTTGAAGGTTTTTCCAGATTCGTCCTATAGCTTGGCCAAAATCCACATTCTTTGAGCTGCTGCTGGTTTTGACGGGATTTTGTCAAGTTTTGGAACATTATATTTATTTCCTATTTTTAGTATTTCTTTTACTTAAGTTATTTTAGGAAACTTTAAGGTTATTTTTATTATTTCCATTAGATGTTAGATTTATCTTATTCTATCATCTAACTCGGCCCAACAGCCCTGCGTGGCCTATATATTCCGAGTTCTCCTATTGTAATTCAATTTAGAACATTATGAATAGAATTTAGATCTCTTTTTGTGTGAAACACAATGAGTGTTTGTCGATTGAATAGAGTTGTGCTCTTCAATTGAAACTATTGGTATTGATCTAGCTTGGTTTGCTTTGTCGTTCATCAACTTCGCAAGACTTGGTGAATCTAGTATCCACAAGCCCCCTCCTTGTGCTTTCAAGTTGTCCGCTTGATTGTGTAGGGTTGTAGAGTCGGGTTATATAGTCATTGGTATTGGTTTCTACCCTCTGAGGAGGCCTGAGGTCTTTATCTTGTTCTATATAGATCGACTCGGTCCATATCAGGTCGTGTCTTTCAATTCTTGTTCTTGAATTTCGAGTCTTGCATCTTTCTTTAGAGTCTTTCTGGCGTTCTTTAACTTCTTGATTAATCTTGCAGATTTCTTGATTGATTCTTGAAGCGTTCTTGCTGCGTCGTTTGAGTCTTGTTCAGTTCTTGAGTCTTTCTTTGAGTTTCTTGCTTGTTGTCGAAGATCGGACCAACCTACGGCTAACCCCGTATCAAATTGGTATCGGAGCTTAGTTTCCGACATCAAGATTGAGTCTTTTCTTTTCTAAACACAAAAACCACAAAAAAAAAAGAGTCCTTTTCTTGTTTGGTCTTTTACTTCTTGTTTCTTGAATTGATTGTTGCACTAATCTTTTGTTTGTGATTGTTTGTGGTTGCATAGCCTAAACACAAGCCTGCCTGAGACCGTGGAGTCGACCAGATCAGTGCGCACACCCCTTGTGTTCACTCCCCTATCCGACGGCAAGAACCTTGTCCCCATAGTCGAGTAAAGCTTTGGTCGACAGCCCACATTCACACCAAAGAAACCCTAGTTTGCTATCTTTCTATCTTTTCTATCTTTGGCATATTTGTTCTATCTTCTATCTAAATTCCATTTATTTATTGCCTTTACAGAAATCTGATTTTTGGTGGATATAAATCATATTTATCTATCATTTACCTTGAAGGCTTTAGATAGATCCACTTACCAAAGATAAAAAAAAGCCTCACCTATAAATACATCTTTAAGGGCTGAATTTCTATCTTTATCACCAACACTTCAAATTTTCGAGTCCTACATCTCAAGTTGAGTCTTTTCTTGCATTAGTTTAATATTTAAAAAAAAATATTAAAGAAAATCAGATCCGAAAATTCCAAAAAAAAAAAGAGAAAGTCTTTGTTAGTTGTTTGTTGATCTAGTGCAAGAAAGCTCCAAGGACTAAACTTTTTGGTGATTTTCATAGCCCTTGTCGACATACCCTAAACCTAAACACATTACCTCCACAAAATTCTAAATTGAAACCCTACCTTGCAACTACAACATCATAACTTAAGGTTTTCAATCAAAAGAGGTAAGTTCCGGTATAAATTCTACTCCCCCTCAGTCCATAAAGAAAATTTTCAATAATTTAAGGGGAGGTAAGGCCCCGTGGCGAGAGAATCTGCGAAAGCTAAGAGCTAGAAGGAAGAAGAAGAAAGAGAAGGAAGATGATGCAAGCAACCCCTTGTCAGCTGAGCTTGCATACTACCATCAGGACCTAGATGATCCAGGAGAAGGACCAAGCATGAGTGGGCCCCACACTAATGGTCATTGAGCGCAAACGGAGAAGTCGGCCTAGCGAACCTAAAATCTAGAGCATGTATATAAAACTTTGTGAATTTTGGGACTCTTGAACTTTTTGGTTTTTGGTTTTGTTTCTATGTCTTTTAGAATACTTTATGTGAATAGTATTGTTTTTGTGTGCAATTTAACACTTTTAGGTGGGAAAGTATATAAGGATCGCGAAAGGTGGAATAAAGAAGTCCCTGAAAAACAGTCAGAATCGACGAAGGCCAAGTCGACGACGACAAGGAGGAGCAGCCCAGAAACTCATCGATGTCGAGTAGGCCAACTCGATATCGACAAGCCCAGAAGCTCCTCGACTTCAGAAACCACTGGACGCAGACGAAGCTCCTCAAGATCGAGTACCCTGTACTCGAGATCGACAAGCATATTTCCTCGATCAACACTGATTCGCCCTCCTCGATATGTTATCCCGTGAGTTCCTTCCTTTACTCTTGTTTTTATTTAATTTGTATACAGTGGGGACAATGTAAATTTTAAGTATGGGGTGGGGGAAGGGCTCATTATCACTATTATATGTTTTAGTCTTACTTTTGGTTTTACATGGTGAAATTTTAATTTTTATGTTATACATTCATGTTTAAATTTTATGCATTTTAGTATTTTGTCATACTTTAGTCTTGTTTTTAGTTGCAGGAGAAAAAAAATAAAAATAAAAAAATAGAAAATGTCAAAAAATGAAAAAAAAAGCATGTTTAAATTTTTGCATTGTTTTAGTTTTATACCCTAACTTAGATGTCCTATGATGATGAATAATGATTGACTTGATCATATAAGTCCTATGGCATGTTTGGAAGGTTTAGCCTAAGTCCTCGAAAATGGTTTTTATGTGGATTGTGAACTTGTGATAAAATTGAGCACATATGATCATAAGCTAAAGGTTAAATCCAACCAAAATTGTCCCAGTGAGAATTTTGGCCTTATAGGGAGAACATAAAAAATCCCTCTGCTTTCTTGAGTGTATTTACTCTTCCTATACATCTCTAAATGTTGTGATAGTTATTCAAAACCAATGCATTTATGTGTTTATGTTGATGAGAATTAAATGATGGAGGCACCTTTTAAGCCAATTTTGTCCTCTCTTTACCTACCCTTCATTATCCCTGCTTGAAGCCATAACATTAGCCTGAGACTTTTATTGTGAACTCCACAAAATTTTCCTTTGCCAAATTGAGCCTGACCCCCATTTGGGAATTAAGACTTAGAGTTGGTTGAAAGAATGGTTTGTGGAAAGAATGAGCTTATGTTGCATTTCAAGTAAGAAGAGTTTTTGGAGTTTATTGAGATATGGGTTGGTTTTAAATTTTTATCTTGCTATGCATATTATGTAAAAGGATTTTTGGCTCACTTTATAAATGCACATTAGTTTTTATTTATTTTCGTTTCAAAAAAAAGAGAAAAGCAAAAGAGAAAAAAATTATAGTTTGCAATTGTGAATAAAGTGCATGAGCCAAATTTACCTTATTTCTTTCATTATTTGCAAGACACATACTTTGGAGAGGTTGAGAAAGCTTGAAAGGTTACATACTTCATTCAGATAAATTGGAAAGTTTGGTTGATGCATATGATTGAGAAGTTATGGTTTGGTTGTGTTGGAGATTTAGGAGTCTTGATTCCCGAATATTATTAAGCACCACATGACCAAATAATTCCATACCTTATTATTTCTTACCAAGCCCCATTACAACCCCGCCGAATGGAATCTTCTTTGAAGACTTCTATTGAGCGAATTCCTCCTAATAATTCTTGTTGCATTTTCATAATTGGTTGCGAAGTGGATTCATATTTAAATTACAAAATTTATGAGATTGTGTATGGAATTGAGTTGAGAGTTGATCTTCATAGCCTAAACACATTTGAGAGATGAGTGTAAACACATTATCCCTGTGAGGTTGGATTTATACTGCCTATGCCTATGAATTGCTCATATATGTGTGATGACGTTAAATTCACTTGTTTTACATTGCTACTACTTGAGATGTTGTTTTTGACAAAGGTGAAGACTTGAAGGGTGTGTTGTAGGTCTTGGTTATTGTTTGGTTATTGCTTGAGGACAAGCAAGTCTAAGTATGGGGTGATTTAAGGTCTCCAAAGTAGCCATGTCTTCATGCATATTTTAGTTCCATATTTTACACATTTTGCATATGTCGGGTTGGGAATATCCCGAATTTATGTAGTATATGCTTATTTGTCAGAAATGGAGATCTACATAAGTTTATGTTTAATATTGCAGAATATGGAACCATTTCGGGAGAAAATCAAGAAGCAAGGACCGGAGCTCAAAGTCACTCGACATCGACGAGCCTTAGTCAATCTCGATGAATCACGCCTAGACACCCCCTGACCAGACACCATGTTGAGCAGCCAAGAAGCAGAGCAACCCGACTCTCACACCGTCCTCGAGATAGAGTGGGCCCTACTCGATGTCGACAACGCCTTGAAGACCCACCCGGAGTCGAAGAGAAGTTACCCGACCTGACCTAGAAGCCTGACACCCAACTCGAGATCGAGGAGTGTTTCTCGAGATCGACGACACCCAAGAGCCTATGTCCGAGAATGTCGAGGGGAGCTGCTCGACAACACCAGGAGGCCAAGACGACGAACCACCTAACTTGATATCGAGTTGTCTCCTCGAGATCGACGAAGCCTTGGAGCCATGACCGAGCACATCGAGAAAGGACTTGCCCAACCAGCCAAGCAACACCAGTCGACAAACCATCTCTACTCGATGTCGACAAGGGGTACTCGAGGTCGAGGAGATTGGTGAGCCAGAGTCCGAGCCTGTCAAGGACTAGCAACCCGAGACGCCGAGCCAGCCAGTCGACGACAGTTCTACTCGAGATCGAGTAGCCGTACTCGAGATCGAGGAGCCGCGTTCCGAAGCCGCGTTACGCGGTTTGACTATCCTACTCGGATTGGGATTCCTTGGGGCCAAAGGAAGTCGGTTCTATCCGATCTATCAAGATACATCATGGAAGAAGAAGATTTATCCACTTAAGACTTTTAGATATATTTCCCTTAAATAGATGTGTAAATTCCTTTGGTGGTCCCTAACCTTTAAGGGTTAGCCACTATTGGTCCCTAACCTTTTTAAGTGTTACTTTTAGTCCCCAACCTTTTACATATTGCTACTATTTGGTCCTTAACCTTTTTAAGTGTTATTTTTAGTCCCTAAACTTTTACATATTGCTACTATTTGGTCCTCCCATCTATTTTCTAGTTAAATTAAACGATAAAATTATTTAATTTTCTAAATAAATCCGAGAGAGATTAGAGAAGGGTTAGAGTTACAAGCAAGACCGTCCAATGAATTTTAGGGGCCCCGTTCAATATTACCCAAATCTTAAAATATTTGTTTTTTTTTTCCGACTTGCTAATTATTAAAAAAATATTTTATGTGTAATTTTTATCCTATTAAAAAAATGTGTCAACAAGTTAATCATCTACTATTTTGATATGAATCTATATATCTATTCAAAATTTTATTTGTAAATTATAACTTCACACAATGAATGAGTTTTTAATGTGAAAATACTATAACACACATCTATATGTATTGATACACAATCAAAAAGTTAAAATATATGACTTAAAATGTAATAGGAAGAAGTCCTATATTTTAAGATTCCCAATAAATGATATTATGTAAATAATATTTCCAAAAATAACTTTGAACATGGATAGGACATGTGGCAAAATTGCTTATCATTTAAAGTATAATATAGATATAGATATAGATTCGTATCAAAATAGTAGATGCTTAACTTGTTGACACATTTTTTAATGGGTTAATAAAAACTACATAAAATATTTTTTTAATAATTAGCAAGTTGGAAAAAAAAACAAATATTTTAAGATTAGGGTAATATTGAACGGGGCCCCTAAAATTCATTGGACGGTCTTGCTTGTAACCCTAACCCTTCTCTAATCTCTCTCGGATTTATTTAGAAAATTAAATAATTTTATCGTTTAATTTAACTAGAAAATAGACGGGAGGACTAAATAGTAGCAATATGTAAAAGTTTAGGGACTAAAAGTAACACTTAAAAAGGTTAGGGACTAAATAGTAGTAATAGGTAAAAGGTTGGGGACTAAAAGTAACACTTAAAAAGGTTAGGGACCGATAGTGGCTAACCCTTAAAGGTTAGGGACCACTAAAGGAATTTACCCTAAATAGATTTAATTATGTTATTGCTTTTATTTATCTTTAAGCCTTTTAGATATAGTTTTAGATATAGATAGAGATTTTTATCCTTGAATAGCAAGGTTTAGAAGCCTATAAATAAAGCACATGGGGCTGATTTCTAGTCATTCAATTTCAGTAGGAGAAGTAGTAGTAGAGAGAGAAAGTGGGGCCGAGTGGAGCAAAGGAGCGAGAGCAAGTTGGCTTTGTTCGGTTGTACTTTCTACAGTTTGGTTTTAATGCAAGTTGTTATTTCCTTTAAATCGATGTCTGAGGTTGCGATGAAGCGCGAGTAGTCCACCCACTTCTAGGGTTGGGGCGAGCCCGATGATAGCCCTACATGTTTGAGGTAAAGATTCGACTTTTATCATGTTTTAAGGATCTACTACTTGTTATGTGTTTATTACCCATCTAATGGAGGTCCATGCTGTTGTTGCAGGAGGATGGTCAAGTATGAAATAAATATAAAATAAAGTTCAGACTGACTTCCCTGTTTCAGCAAATAAATACAAGACTTCCTCTCGTTGTAGTAAGAGAATAGTCAGGATCGAATCCACGAGGAAGCACGTCAGCAGTTCTTAGGTAGCTGCAGATCTCACAGACATAATAGTAGAAAGACAGAAACACAAAAACAAGGAAAGAAACAGAAATAAAAGCAGAAAATAACAAACAAAAGCAATGAACCAAACGATGACAGAAAAAGACAAAGCAAAGCAGAAAATAAAAGCAAAGCAAAGGCTAGTCGATCTCGACCACAGGGTACTCGAGATCGACAAAGGCTGGTCGACAGAAAACAGAAAGTGAAAATCGACGACAACAGAAGAAAACTCAACTCGACCTAGACCAGACCCTACTCGAGATCGACAAGATCTCCTCTGTATCGACTAGAATTGACAGAAAACTTAAATTGCAAATTCGAAACTAAAACTCAGATTTTCGATGAAATAAATAAATATAATAAAAGACTTCCAAAGCCAGGGTATCAACACCACAACGATAACCATGCAAAGTAACACACAAAGGCACAAAAGATCATGCTTTCCATCAAATAACTTTCGTTATTAACAAATAGGCATATAGAGGCTTTCGCATAAACCCTAATTGTTACTAACCCTTTTCACATAATTAATCCAAGTTGCATTAAGATCACTTTCGCTTCAATAATACAAACAAGGATCGCCTTCAACTCTCGCAAAAGAATCATGCTCATAGGGATAGAAGATGAATTGCACAAAAAGATCTGACCTTTACCGCATCACCTCACATGGCCACCGTCGGGCTCACCCCACCCCCAGATGTGGGTGGACTACTCACGCCTCATCGCAATCGCAAACATTGATTAATGAAAATAAACTTGCATTAACTATATTCAAAAGCCTTTACAATCCCGGCAATCAACATTCGCAGAAAGCCAAAACCCTAAAAACCTTAGAACTCCTAAACTGTATCTGTGGAACTACTTCTCTTCTTCTGAAATTGAATGAATAAAACTGAGCCCCATGGGCGTTATTTATAGTGATCAAACCTTGCTAATCAAGGAAATAATCATCTATCTATATCTAAATCTATATCTACTTTGCTAAAAGATAAATAAAATGCTTTAAGGAAATAAATCTAAAAGGGAAAAGATAAATCTAAACTAGGTAAGTCTTCATGTCTTGATAGATATCCCTTCCATGATGATAGAATTGATCAACTTTGGATAGAATTCGGCCATTCTCGGATTCCTTCATGCCCAAGGATTCCCAAGTCTACTCGGACTACTCAAGTCGACTCGTCTGCGGAAACTGGGCTACTCGACATCGACAAGGGTCTAGTCGACATCGACTAGGACTCGTCGTCTCGGCTAACTGTGCTCGATGTGGCTCGGACTTGGCTCCTGGCGCTCGTCGACCTCGAGTAGCCCTAGTCGACCTCGAGTAGAATTGATCCGTCGACTAGGTCTTCTCGGGCAGGTGTGCTCCACAAGCTCGGGTCTGGGCTCTGGCCTTCGTCGATCTCGACAAGAGTTCGTCGATCTCGACAAGGGTGTGGACTTCTCTGGTCGATTAGCTTCTTCTCGGCACAGACTCGGACTGGCGTTGTGGCGCTTGTCGATCTCGACTAGAGCTTATCGAGATCGAGTAGGGTTGCTCGTCATCCTCGTCCTCGGCTTCTCGGTCAGCTCCTCTCCTTGTCGACTCCGGGTGTGGCACTGGTCTTCATCGATCTCGACTAGGGTCTTGTCGAGATCGAGTAACTTCCGGAGCTGGGATGGTCTGGCTCTCGACAATGCTCCTGATCGACAAGGTTGTGCTCGGACATACTCGTCGAGATCGAGTAAGGTCTACTCGAGATCAAGTAGCCTGGGTTCTCGGCTCGATTCGACTGGTTCCGCTGCTTCTTTGACCTTGGAATTCTATAGTGGATTTCCAAGCTTTTCCGACCTTCCTTAGAATTGCTGTAAAATGCCTTGAATTCTGCGATTTAAACAGAAACTGGTGTAGATTCCATAATTTGGCAAATAAACATAAACTACATAGGTTCTGTACTATCTTAGCCCAAATGCATGAAATGTATGCAGAAATCGATATAAAAGTTACTGTAAAACATGGCAGATTAGGCTCACAACAAACACCCCATACTTAAGTTTGCTTGTCCTCAAGCAACACTTTTAATTGTCATTCAGGGGAAGAATTCAAAACTCTCAACATCTTAGATTCATTCTTATATGTCCCTGCAGTCAATTACCATCCTCGAAAAGGTACTAGTGTCACAGATCCATGCATGTGAAAATATATAAAAGAAACATCTACTCACAAAAGGAGGGTTATGCAAAAACAATTTTAAGTGACAAAGCATTGATAATCAAGAAGACTTTAATTTAGGCTCAAATAAGGAGTGGATTGGTAAAAGGCTAAAGGTGGGCAATTTTTGGCAATGTGGTGCTAATGATCCGGGGAAATGGAGTATTTCCAAATTGAATTTCCACGTTCCTTCTCCATAACATTCATCACCTTTCATATTGCTTTTTCTCAATAATAATGCTTTTACCTCTCTAACCTCAGCACTGCCTTCTCGCGAGTCGCAAACATGGGTGTCATGAATGGCCCCGGATACTTAGTGCTTTGGACTCCTCACAATGTGTCCCATCTCTCCAAACTATTATCTTAGAGAGTAGGGTCAATCTACCTTTATCTCCTGAGGTGATTGGATTTTCTTTCACTCATTAAATTTTCCATATATTTCAAACAATTTCCTTCCAAACTCCAAATATGATAACAACACAAACACCATATGATAATCTCCATAATGTAACATCATTCTCAACATAATCCCTGGATAAGGTAAAGAATGGCAAATATTTAGATCATGTGGAGCAATATATGAAATTAGGCATATTATGGCTTTTGTGATGCATAAGCATAGGTAAGGCTAGGAATTATAAACAATATGAGCATTATATGGAAATATAAAGTCCTCCATCCTTTTATCATGCAACATGTCAAAAGCAATATCAAATTTACCTCCTTTCATGGTTTTCAAGAAAATAATGCACTTCATTGTGACTTCCCTTTACTAGGCAATTTCATGCTATATCTCTTATGAATCCAATTTTGCATCGTCGAGTTCAATATAAGCTTCCATGACATTATTCAAAAAATTCAATGGGGGTCATTTTTCAAAACATTGGAAAACATGCATATAAGCACATAAATAAATAATGCATTCCAAAATAGCCATGTAGCAATTCAAAGAAATAAATTCGAAATATGCACAAATAATGTCAATTATGGCAAATATGAACAAAGTAAGCCCTTCCCCCACCCCATACTTAAACATCACAGTGTCCTCACTGTATAAAAAACAAGGGTAAAGAAAGAAACTCACTAGACAGGTGTGCAGGGCCTCTAAATTTCGAATGGAAGTACCTCCTGGGCCGAGCTTTGATTGTAACTCGCTTCTATCCATGGACCTGAAAAGTGTAGAAGACATATACCCACAATAGAAAAACTAAAAGTTCAAAACCAAAAAACAAACAAAAGCAACAAAGTCTCAAAAAGTCCAAAAATAAATGTCTATGTACATGCTCTAGATTTTATAGTCGCTAGGCCGACTTTTCCATTTAGCTCAAGGTGGCATTTGCAGGGCCCATGTACCTTGGGCCTCAAATAGGACTCCATTCTTGTCCATCAGCTGTAATCCTCCAGAATGGATCTTGTTCACCACGAAAGGCCCTATCCGCTTCTTGTTGAATTTGTTAGGGAACCAATGATCCTTTGATTTAGAGACATAGAGCTTGTCTCCAACTTCATATTCCTTGGGCTCATCATTGGAAATCCTACATAAGCGCACATACCAAGGCAAACCTCTCCCATGTATAGATAAATCTTTAATGGAAATAGGAGAAGAAAGATCCATACCTTGGCTTACCTTTGCAGAGACGGAATCAGGGACCACTGTGTTTGGTCGATCTCGACTAGGGCTAGTCGATCTCGATGAGTCTGCAGGTTCTAGTGGTGGTCTGCTCGAGGATGCGGAAGTCGACGAAGGACAGGGCTTGTCGATCTCGACAAGGCTGGTCGACCTCGAGTAGGCTTCTGCTCCTGGTGTATGCAGCATCGAGGAAGAAGGATCTGGTGGAGTCGAGTGGTGGTCGATCTCGACAAGGCTGGTCGAGATTGAGGAGGATGGTCCGTCTGGTGGAGTCTGTGTCGAGGAAGACGGTGCCCGAGGATGCTGAAGTTGGTCGACATCGAGTAGCGTACTCGAGATCGACAAGGGCTCTGGTTCTAGAGTTATCTTCGTCGAGGAAGGCGAAGTCAAGGTGGCCGAGTGGTGGTCGATCTCGACAAGGCTGGTCGAGATCGAGTAGCGTCCCGCTTCTGTCTGGCTGCTCGACGAGGCTGGTGCTGGTGGAGGCTCCTTGGTCTGGTCAAGATCGACTAGGGTCCTCGATGTCGAGGAGTCTTGGTCGATCTTGACCCCATACTTGGTTCCTGTCAAGGCATCCGAAAAATAATTAATCCATAACGACTTACCTTGATCTGTGTCGATTGGATTCTCTGTGTTCTCTTTGAGGATTGCCATGATCTCCTCCACTTGGGCCTCCATGTCCCTCTTTTCCAGCTCCTCAGGGGTCATATTTCTGACCTTAGGTTCCCCGGAGGTGATGTAGCCAGCTGAGATAGATTTGACCTCTTCCATTGGACATGTATGCCTTTCAGTTTTATTAAAGGAATACTCAATTACCTCATCGCTGATGTTGAAGGTGAGCACTCCTTTCCTTACCCTTATGTTGGCATCCACCGTCGCCAAGAAGGGTCTTCCTAGAATAATTGGACAAGTAGGATCCTCTTGCATATCAACAACTAAGAAATCAGCAGGGACAAAGATTTTACCTACTTGTACTGGCACATTGTCCACCATGCATGTTGGAATGACCACCGTGTTGTTGGCCATGTAAAGTCTAGCATCCATAGGCTCTAGGGCACCTATCTTAATCTTGGACCAAATCGTTAAAGGCATTATACTCACACTAGGTCCAAGATCACATAAAGCATTAATTTTGTATGGACCAAATCCAATAGTTATAGCAAACTTACCTGGATCCGGCCTCTTCTCTAATATGTCCAGATGGCTGCATTCCTCTGTGATTTCAGCCATAGATCGCTTTTTGCTCAAAATCTCCTTAAGGAACTTGACATAGGATGGCATTTCATTGAGAGCTTCTGTGAAGGGGATGGTGACGTTGAGCTTCTGAAGCATCTTGATGAAGCGCTGAAATTTCTTTTCTGCCGGGTCCTTTGGAGATTTTGTGGGGAAAGACAGCTTCTTTTTCTGATTCGGAGCCAGAATAGACGTCGGAGATGCTGCAGGCTCCTCTATGTCGACTAAGGGCTCCTCGACATCGACTAGGCCCTTGTCGATCTCGACCAGGTTGGGTGCAGTCGAGTTGTTGTTCGGCGTAGATGATGGTTTCTGAAGCTTCTCCTCGACATCGAGTAGACCTTCCTCGACATCGAGTAGGCTCTGGTCGACCAGCTGTTCTCCGTTGTTCTGCTGCTTTCCGACCTCTGGCTCTTGCAATTGATGGCCGCTTCTGAGTTTTACAACAGCGATATGTCTAGTCTTTGCCTTAGGATTTGGTTATGAAGATCCAGGGAGCGAACCTGACTATCTAGGGATTCCTGCTGCTAGCTGACCAATCTGTGTATCAACTGATTTTCGCCATATATCAATTTCCCCAAGCCTAGAGTTGACACCTTGCATCTGAGTATAGACTGAGTTGAAGGATTGCCTAGTTTCTGAGTGATTCCTCCTTATTTCCTCCAAGACTGTCTGTATATCATCCTTTTTCTGGTCCATTTCCGGATGTCCTGGAGCTCTGTAGGGCGGGGGGTTCCTAGGGACACCTTGGTTCCATTGTGGTTGCTGAAACCTTTGGTCCCCCATGTAGTGATTGGGACCCCCTGCGTAAGCTACCTCCTCATGATGCTCTGCCATCCTGACTTGTTCTGCGTGTGGGCACTCAGGAGTGGTGTGCCTTTGCGATCCGCATTCAACACAAGGCTGGTTGACAGAGAGATACTTTACTTGTTTGATGAGCTTCTTATTCTGGTCTCTGTAGTACTGCTCCCTAACATCAGGATCAATCTCTTTAGGAGGTTCATAGAGGGGCATGGATGGTGCTGGCCTGGCGTATGGGTTCTCTTCATAAGTTGCAGTAGACCCATACCTGTTGTCGTAGTTAGTGAGCTTCTGTAGCACACCCCATGCGTCACTGGCGGCATTGTCAGATACTCATAGCGAGTATAATGGTTGATTCTGTCCTTAGTGACCTGATCAAGAGAGTTGAAGAAGATCTCCTGAATGACGTAAGGTGGTTGTCCATGAGTAGGGCAAGATCGCATAAGTTCCTTGTAGCGCTCCCATGCCTTTGCCAGCGGTTCCCCTTGCTTCTGTTTGAAGGCGGTGATTTTCTGGCGGAGATGTGCTGTTTTGGCGGGTGGGAAGAATTTGTTCAGAAACTCTTGCTCTACTTGGGCCCAGGTTGTGAGTGATCTTGCTTTCAGCCCTTCTAGCCATTTCAGTGCAGGCCCATCGAGAGACCAGCGAAAAGATTTCATCTTGACATATTCTAGGGTTGTACCTTCAGCAAGAGTACGGCACATGTCAGAAAAGTTTGTAATATGTTCAAGAGGACACTCATTAAATCTACCATAAAAGGCATTATTTTTAAGCTCTATAAGAAATTGAGTGCGAATTTAAAAAGAGTTATCAGGGATTAGAATCGCCGATTCAGGCACGACGAGAGTGGGATGCATATAATCCTCTGCAGTGGTTGGATATTGGACAAGCTCAGCTTCTGCTTGCCTTGCGCGCTCATTTGCTTGTTCCCTTGTCGTCCTCTCATTGGCGATAGTAGTATCCTTTGCGGCTAGTTCCCTGGTAAGCCTCTGTATCAGCTGCTCCTGTGTTTCAGCGGCTGCCATGGCTCTTTGCAGTCTAGCTCTGATGTGTAGGAGGCGTTCCGGTTCGTCTAAGGCGTCAAATTCAGGTGGGATACCAGAATGGCGCATACACATGCGAATTTACTCAAGAGAAAAGTGAGAACTGACTACCTAAGGCGCGAATGATTGCTTCCCCGGCAACGGCGCCAATTTGTTGTTGCAGGAGGATGGTCAAGTATGAAATAAATATAAAATAAAGTTCAGACTGACTTCCCAGTCTCAGCAAATAAATACAAGACTTCCTCCAGTTGTAGTAAGAGAATAGTGAGGATCGAATCCACGAGGTAGCACGTCAGCATTTCTTAGGTAGCTGCAGATCTCACAGACAGAATAGCAGAAAGACAGAAACACAGAAACAAGGAAAAAACAGAAATAAAAGCAGAAAATAACAAACAAAAGCAATGAACCAAACGAAGACAGAAAAGACAAAGCAAAGCAGAAAATAAAAGCAAAGCAAAGGCTAGTCGATCTCGACCACAGGGTACTCGAGATCGACAAAGGCTGGTCGATAGAAAACAGAAAGTGAAAATCGACGACAACAGAAGAAAACTCAACTCGACCTAGACCAGACCCTACTCGAGATCGACAAGATCTCCTCTGTATCGACTAGAATTGACAGAAAACTTAAATTGCAAATTCGAAACTAAAACTCAGATTTTCGATGAAATAAATCAATATAATAAAAGACTTCCAAAGCCAGGGTATCAACACCACAACGATAACCATGCAAAGTAACACACAAAGGCACAAAAGATCATGCTTTCCATCAAATAACTTTCGTTATTAACAAATAGGCATATAGAGGCTTTCGCATAAACCCTAATTGTTACTAACCCTTTTCACATAATTAATCCAAGTTGCATTAAGATCACTTTCGCTTAAATAATACAAACAAGGATCGCCTTCAACTCTCGCAAAAGAATCATGCTCATAGGGATAGAAGATGAATTGCACAAAAAGATCTGACCTTTACCGCATCACCTCACATGGCCACCGTCGGGCACACCCCAGCCCCAGAAGTGGGTGGAATACTCACGCCTCATCGCAATCGCAGACATTGATTGATGAAAATAAACTTGCATTCACTATATTCAAAAGCCTTTACAATCCCGGCAATCAACTTTCGCAGAAAGCCAAAACCCTAAAACCTTAGAACTCCTAAACTGTATCTTTGGAACTACTTCTCTTCCTCTGAAATTGAATGAATAAACTGAGCCCCATGGGCTTTATTTATAGTGATCAAACCTTGCTAATCAAGGAAATAATCACCTATCTATATCTAAATCTATATCTACTTTGCTAAAAGATAATTAAAATGCTTTAAGGAAATAATCTAAAAGGGAAAAGATAAATCTAAACTAGGTAAGTCTTCATGTCTTGATAGATCTCCCTTCCATGATGACAGAATTGATCAACTTTGGATAGAATTCGGCCATTCTCAGATTCCTTCATGCCCAAGGATTCCCAAGTCTACTGGACTGCTCAAGTCGACTCGTCTGCGGAAACTGGGCTACTCGACATCGACAAGGGTCTAGTCGACATCGACTAGGACTCATCGTCTCGGCTAACTGTGCTCGATGTGGCTCGGACTTGGCTCCTGGCGCTCGTCGACCTCGAGTAGAATTGATCCGTCGACTAGGTCTTCTCGGGCAGGTGTGCTCGACAAGCTCGGATCTGGGCTCTGGCCTTCGTCGATCTCGACAAGAGTTCGTCGATCTCGACAAGGGTGTGGCCTTCTTTGGTCAAGCAGCTTCTTCTCGGCACGGACTCGGACTGGCGTTGTGGCGCTTGTCGATCTCGACTACGGCTTGTTGAGATCAAGTAGGGTTGCTCGTCATCCTCGTCCTCGGCTTCTCGGTCAGCTTATCTCCTTGTCGACTACGGGTGTGACACTGGTCTTCGTCGATCTCGACTAGGGTCTTGTCGAGATCGATTAACTTCCGGAGCTGGGATGGTCTGGCTCTCGACAATGCTCCTGATCGACAAGGTTGTGCTCGGACATGTATGTCGAGATCGAGTAAGGTCTACTCGAGATCGAGTAGCCTGGGTTCTCGGCTCGATTCGACTGGTTCCGCTGCTTCTTTGACCTTGGACTTCTGTAGTGGATTTTCGAGCTTTTCCGACCTTCCTTAGAATTGCTGTAAAATGCCTTGAATTCTGCGATTTAAACAGAAACTGGTGTAGATTCCATAATTTGGCAAATAAACATAAACTACATAGGTTCCGTACTATCTTAGCCCAAATGCATGAAATGTATGCATAAATCGATATAAAAGTTACTGTAAAACATGGCAGATTAGGCTCACAACACATGCTAACAACTTGGATTGTAAATATAAAATCAGTAGATACAATTAGGGTTTCTTGAAATAGTTGTCTAATTGTTGGAAAAGGCGAAAGCTTGTCCTTTGATGCAATTCACATGATTATCTGTTTTATCTATGCCTTATGCATGCTTGGTTATCGTTGTTGCGAACCCCAATCTTGGAAGCCTTTTACATTAAGTTTAGTTCGATTCCCCAAAGCCTTTGCATTTACTTTATTTCGTTTTATTCTCTATTCTCCTCGAGATCGAATAGCACAACTCGATCTCAACTACTGATTTTCGACCCAAGGTCGCTGTAGCTTCTGTGTGCAGGTACTCGACAAGCCAAGCCGACGTCGACAAGGGCCTTACTCGATATCGAGTAGCCTCTGGTCGAGATCGGCTACACCCAGTGCCTATGACTGCTGCGCTGTTCGACTTGCCTGATCTCCTGTCGACTTACACTAGTCTAGATCTAGCACCTGTTGTCGACTTCTGTACGTGAGATTACTCTGCTGCCTAGGATCCGCTGACACACTTCCTCGTGGATCGATCCTGACTTCCCGCTGCTACATCAGGAGAAGGTCTTGTAATTATTTGCGTGGGGCAGAATCTGGTTTGATTTTTTTTTTTTATTTCATACTCGATTTCCTCCTACAACACTAGTTCTACAGGAAAGTTCCTGTACATATGAATACATGCTTCCCAAAATCAAAGGGGAAGGGGAGATATTGATTGTGCATGGAAAAGGAAATATGTATATTACACTTTCTTTCTTTTTCCCTATAAAATGTGACCTAGGGCAGTTGAAAACAGGGAGGAGGCTGAATCTATACGCCTAAAGAAAAAAAAAGGAACAAACAAGCACAGTAGAGCACAAACACGCCAGCAAACAAGCAAGGAAGAGGCCACCAAGGTAGCCTTCTCTCCATGTTGGGTTGTTATTGATTCCAAAGCCCCACCCTTGAAAACCTTACGAGCTTTTCTCGCGGCCTGGGTTTTGGAGTCATCAAATTGCCCTCAAACCATGTAAAAACACCGCCAAAATCGACTCTCGAAACCCCGCCCTTGAAAACCTTACGAGCTTCTCTCGTGGCCTGGGTTTCGGAGTCATCAAATCACTCAAATCAAGTCGAAGTGCTGCAGAAACCGATTCTCGAAACCCCGCCCATGAAAACCTTACGAGCTTTTCTCGTGGCCTGGGTTTCGGAATCATCAAATAGCCCTAAAAGAAGGCAAAACGCTGTAGGATTTTCCTAAACTAACCAACTAGTGCAAGCACACAAATTGCAAGCAATGTCAGACAAGGCTAAAGTAAAAATAATTCACTGCAGCCAAAATAATGAATTTGAAAATCAAAAGGAAGGCAGACAAATTCCAAAACCAATTCTCAAGTAACAGTTTGCCTGAGACAAGACTAAACTCCGCAGAAATTTCCTCAATCAGCCCAAGACATCCACACAAGCAAAGACACCAAATTAAACTCCTAACCAAGCTAGGAATCACAGTGGCAAAACACAAAATACACGCTGAAAAGTGTTTCAAAGCACAAAACTAAAGGCATCAATGGTCCTAACCAAACAACTTGATCATCCCTAATTGCACAAGCCAATCACTCATCTACCAAACTGATCTCTGCCAAAAGCAATAAACAAATATTTGCACCAAATTGGAGATGGCAAAGTCATGATTAACTCCCCTCAATCAGCCCATACTCAGCACAAGCATACAAATTCAAGGCTTGGATAAGAAGAAGGAAAAAAAATCAAATCGAACATACCTCAGGCGAGGCCGCTTCCGACGTCGCATGGCCTTGCTTGAGAACTCGAGCGGCTCCCCGACATGCTGCCTCGCTCAAGGTTGAGACTCACTGGGCTTCTTTTGACTTCCCTGGCCTCTTCTCTCGACCGATCAAAATCCAAACCGAAGGTCCCCGAAGTAACCGAAATCGCAACCTTATAAATCGCAACGAAATCGGTTAAAACTCACAAATTGAGCATAAGATTAGAGGGAAGGGCAAAGGAAGAGCATAACTTGTGCTTTGATTCCACAAATATCACCCAAATTGAAAGTCCAGAGGCTGAAATTCGCATTAAAAAAAACCTAAAATCACAATAATGGAAAGATCAGGCAAATTGAAAAGGGATTCGTATTAGAATCTGGAATCTAAACCAAAAATCACCTAAAAAATCGGATTGAGTGTGAGATTTGGGGAGAAATCCATACCAAAAAAAAGAAGCCTAGAACATACCGATGAGCGGCGGCACTCCCGTCTCGGTTCCTTTGCGCCGCCGGCTGCGTCTGGCCTTTACCTCGTCCTAGCTTTTTCCTCCTCCGTCTCGGTCGCTCAAAGGAGTCTCAGATCGCTACTGAGAAACGCGGACAGGAAACAGAAAGAAGCGAAACAAGGAGACGATGAACAAAAAAAAAATAAAGCGCGTCTTGGTTGATGAACTGGGTTAATCATTCCATCAACAAAAATAAATAAATAAATAAAGAAAAAAAGAAAATTGAAACGAATCGGGTCGAGCCATTAAAAAACGTGGCGGGTGTTTTGCCCCTATTGGGACGAAGTTGGTTTAAATAAACCGGCCGGTGTCTGGGGCCCTATTAAATAGTCGGGCCGATGAATCGGAGGGGACCCATTGCAAGTCCACCTGTTCCCTAAATCTGCCCACAATGCCCTTAAAAATTTTTAGCCGAGCTATGGTTATACGGCATGAAGCTTTCAAGCGGCATGAAGCTTTCAAAATTTTAGCCGAGCTATGCCATATGGCATGATTTTCAAGCGGCATAAAGCTTTCAAAAAGAGTTTCAAATCAATTAATCACCAAATCGATTCTCTAGTAGAAGCAGTGTTCTAAATATCAGATATATCGGCCGATATATCGGCGATATATCGGGGATATTTAGAACCCACTACGATATCGGCTTATCGGTTAGGAAATAGCGGTCAACGGGTCATATCGGGTCAACGGGCGATAAATCGGTCAATATCGGCTTGACCGAGATATCGGTTGGCCAAAAACGTCGTCGTTTGCTAATTTAAAAAAAAAAAAAATCTGGGCGAGGGCTTTCTTTCGAACAATCGAACAGCGCCGCCAGGGTTCTTGAGTTCTTCAGTCTTCACTTCGTCCGTCGCCGGTGAGCCCAGTCCGTCGCCGCTGCGCTTGGTTCTCCGACTACCTTGCTTCCCTCGTCTGCCGGCGACCTTGCTTCCCTCACCCGCCGGCGACCTCGCTTCCCTTGCAGTCCCAAATCGCAGGATTCGCAGCCCTAACTCGGTAACTGTTGTAAACTCTCTTGGCCTCTTTCGATCAATTCCTCTTTCGATTTTTGGTTTGAAATGTTGAATGAATATGTTGAATTGATTAAATGGCTTCCGTTTGAGATTTTTCCTGATTGTTGAATCTCTAATGTTTGAATGTGAATGGGTGTGCAGTGTGCTCTGAAATTTTGATTTAGTTTCGAATGGGTCTTCTGAATCTCTGATGTTTCAATTCCTAATTGATAAACTTCCTCTGAATATCTGATGTTTCAATTCCTCTTTCGATTTTTTTATTTGGGTGAATGAATGTCTGAAATTTTGAATTTGGGTGTATCAAAACTATTAGGTATTTTGAATTTGATTGTTAGAACTCTAACAAATTGGCATTGCTGATTTGCGGTAAGGTAAGTTTAGCCTTTATTGTCACGTATATTTGGTAATTTTACAATGTAAATATTATTTTTTCATGTGTATTTTTATATTTTGAAGTATAAATATAATATTTATAGGTAAAAATTAATGAAACCGATAAATCCGATATATCCCGATATATCCTCGATATATCCCGATATATCATTTTTACTCATAACCGATACGACCCCGATAGGCGATATTTAGAACCTTGAGTAGAAGTATGATTGGCGTAAATTAGAAATGGGGTCCAACAAAATTATAAGTTAAACCCATAAAAAAAAATTAATTCATCCCCATTCCAAATTAATTATAAGTGGAGGTTCCTTAAATTCACACAGTTCTCAACAGAACTACAGGTGGTTTGATCCCATTCCAAATGGGTACGTAGGACACCTCACAAAAAGCTGAAGCTCGTCGGGTTCAATCACCAAATACCAAAAATTAAATCAGTTCTAATACTCTGAACTACACAAGGCTTGATTCTCTTCCAAGAGATACGTAGGCAACTTGTTAAAATCCGGGTGCAGCCCAAATCACCAAAACCACTTAAGTCTTGGTGTCGATACGACTTCGAATCAAGAGGATAACCAAAAGGGGTCGAACTCAAATTCTAAAAATTAAATACAATATGTTTTACAATTATTCGCGCATTTTTGTTCAACACCGCCCTCATGGGATTGAGATAGCCTGAGAGGTATCCTTTATGCGAGGCTAGTACGACCGATCAGCTCCTGTCTCTACCATCGTTCCTCAGTTCAAAAAGGAACTGGTCTACTGTGCTCACTTGTGCCCTTCCGATGAGTGTCGGATTCGCAGGTTATCGATGAGACTGTCGCCTCTAGTACTTCCGCATGCCTCCAGCTTCAGAGCTGTCAGCTTTCATCGATTCCTGGAGGTAATCCTCCTGTACGACGAGCAGGGAATCTTGTCCGAGCCTGCGTACACCACTTCTCGCCCTGAGGCGAAGAGAGCAAGACCAGCGGATGGTCGCGGAGACGACATATCGAGGAGAGGAGGCTATGGAGTAGGATTTAAAGGAGGATATCACGGAGTTGCACCGAGGGCAACCCAGCCGCCCGCTCCAGCTGTTTATGGAGGAGATGCACGAGTGAGGAGTGTCACTTGCCATGGATGCTTCGAGAGAGGTCATTATGTCGCTTCCTGCCCAGATCGTTCGATTGTCTGCTTCACTTGTGGCACCATGGGACACAGAGCTGCCCGTTGTCCCCAGGGCGGTAGAGCTACCCATTGTCCCCTGCGGCTCCTCAGCCGCCATTGCTGACTTATCCCCAGGGTCAGGGGAGTTGACGTCAACAACATCAACGTCAGTGTCAACATCTTCGATGTCGGTATCAGCAATGTCAACGTCAGTTCTGATGACACGGAAAAAAGCATCTTCGACGTCAGCGTCAGGCGACATCAGCGTCAGCCAACATGAGAGTCAGCATCTTCGATGTCGGCGTCAGCCGACATCATCGTCAGGGCTGACACGAAAAATGTTACTGGTGTTCGCAATATTAGTGGTGACTATTTCAACAGTGTCAACAATGTCAGTGTCAGCAGTGTTAGGAACGTCGGTGTCAACAACATCGACGTTGACATTAATGCAATTTCAAAATCCTCCTAGGTCAATGGTAGAACGATGTGCTTATGTGCAAATAAGATATACTAATGCAATTTTAAAATACAAATGCATGTGCATATTCTTTCCATAAGGTTGTTTAAGCTTACATAACATACTATTATATTTGCATAACATAATATTATATGTGCATAACATCGGGTAATATTTGCATAAGAGAAAGTGCTGACATATAAATTTTTTAGAAAAAAAAAATAACTGGACATGCGAGGGGGTGGGGGGGGGGGGGGGGGCTGGGGGGCATTGAGGATGGGGGGTATGGGGGGTGGGGGGTAGACACTCTACCAATTTTTACAAATTCTTGGACACTCCTCTTAATTAGAGCAACTTTTTTTTTGGATATTTTACAAATTGCCCCATTAGACAAATCGATATATAACTACATATTAAACCTAATAATCCATCACCTTAGACAGTAGAATTAACCATCCATAATCGAATAAATGATAAAAGCAATTGAATCAATCCCAACAATAATGAACTAAATTAGAAGAGAAAGAGTAAGAAGACTTATCCTTAATCTTGCAAATAATAAAAAGTTGAAACTTGATTGAAGCTTAAATCTTCGATTACACAAAACTAAATCTCCGTTGTTTTCTAAAACGATAGAAAAAAAAATCAAAATCAAACCCTAATCTAACCCTAAAACTAAATGCGGTCGAAGCCTAATGTGCATTGACGGAGGAAAAACCTATCGTTGATCCGCCAAAGAAAACTCAAACCTATAGCAAGTATAGCAATAAGCAAGAGGTCGATCCCCAGGGAAATTTGTAATTCAAGTATGATTCAAGTGTCAATTAAAGTAACCAAAGAGGGGGTTTTGTGCGTGAAAGTTTTGCCTTTTATCAAAGCGAAGTAAATAAAGCAAAGTAAAGGAATTTGTTTTAGACAATTTGGAGAAGCAATTCTACCTACAATTTTCCACTTTATTGGATTGAAGCGATCCTTGTAACTTCTTCTCGTCCGATTAAGTTTCCTATGAATGTCCTTATCCCGACCTAATATAGTTACTAGTCCAACCAGTCCTAGCAACCCTTATGAATCGAACAGTCCCTAAAGAAGGATTTAACCCAATTGTTAGCTTTATGTTCAGAGATTAGCCAAGGTATTTGCAGTCCCTAAAGAGGGATTTAACAAGACATTCAACTTCCTACTCATTCAATAGTTCAACCAGCCTTAAAGGAACAAGTTTGCCACATAGGTTAAGGTTCACAACCAGGAATCTACAAAACCTTAGCAATTCAATTGATTCTAACTAGTTGCGCGGGCTAGATAGAATAAAACAATAGACAATCAAGCACAAAGAAGTTGAAGCATTCAAATATAGGAAACAAGGAACGAGAATTAGAAACTCACAATCAATCCGAACAAAAGCTTCAAATTGCAGGCATAATAGATGAGTTTAGTTCCTCATGGAAGACATTGCTCAAAATCTCTAAAGGGTCTAATGGCAGAAAGAATAGAATAGAAGTCATGAAAATAACAAAAAACTTGGCCTTTTAAAACATCCAAAGTCGGCCACAAAATAAACAAATAGATCTAGGGTTTTTCATTAATCAAAACGTAGCGTATAATCGCTAACGGAAAATGCGGTGGCCGCCGCATGGATGTTGCGGCCGCAGCATCAGCATTTCCTCGCTGCCCTGCTGCATCGGCCCTGGCGGCGGCCGTGGCATACATGCTGTTGCCGCTGCATCGGTCTTTTTCGGAAAATCCGTCTCGAATTTGCTCTTCTTTTAAACAAGAAAGTTGTATCTCTCTGAAAGAGGTTTCCAACGCCTGGTCATAATAGTCAATCGGACAACCGATGCCTCTAGAAAGTGCAAAACAAGTTCAGCATGTCTGGCGACAACTTCTGCATACTTGTTCTTCGTTTAGGCTCGCTTCTTCTTCTCAGGACCTCTTGAGATCTTCATGTAAGCTTCTTCGATCAACTAGACATTCTCATCCAATGCGTTATCAACTCATGTATCCTCCTCGGATCTACCATTACCTGAAATAATCAATAAAAGTGTGTAGATTTCGACTCCGACAACATAGAGAATTAATATGTAAATCGTGCTTAATCCATCCATGAAATGCATCTTAATTAAGCTAAATGTAACCTATTATGCCTACCTAAATGCTTGCTATCAAACTCCCCTACACTGAACTTTTGCTTGTCCTCAAGCAATGATAGAATGAACATGAATCAACGCATCCCACAGGAAATCCCTTCAAGTTTCAACTTCATCCAAAAGCAACATCATAGCAGGTGAAAACATAAACCAAGCAAACAAATGTCATAGCATGTATTTTAGTGATCAAATCTCAGAAGTAGACATTATCCAACCTCACCAGAAATGTGTGTTTCACTCATGTGTTTAGGCTTTAAGATACAACTCTCAACTCAAACCAATCATGAACTAAGCTCATAGACATTGACCACCATATTACCAATTCTCTACCGAAATGTCATTACTTGCGGGACACAATAAAGAAAATAAAATGCGACACTTTTTTTTTTCTTTTTCTTTTGTTTTGTTTTCTCTTTTTTTTTTCTTTTTCTTTTTTCTTGTCTTGGTGTTTTCCTTACGCGAAGCGCAAATATGGGTGTTATGAATAGCCCCGGTCTATCAACACCTCAACCTATTAATATGAAGTTCACTTGAACATCTTTTGACGCAAGTTGCAAACATGGGTGTCATGAAAGAACCTGGTTACTCAATGATTCAAGCTTCTTTCCCAGTGGATAGTTTTCAACACCTTTTTGCGCGAATCATACCCATGTGTGTCATGCATAGATCCGGTTACTAAGTGTATCAACCATTGCCACCTTATTCACTAAATATGTACCAATTCAAACAAAAGACTCAAAATATAACATAAACTCCGCAAGAAATCAAACATGTGCATCGGTCCTTAAAAATAGATATTGCAGTCAATGCCAAGAGGTAGCGATACTAGGAGAGTAATTCACACAATTGAGCAAAAGAATTCAAATAAGGCCAAACATTCTCACATGGCATGTTTTGAGGACATCAATCATACCTTAGTCAATCATACATGCTCAATTATATTTGCTAGCTCATGTTCCACAAAAATCAAATACAAACGAGGCTAAAATATCCAAAACTCCATGAGATTTATATGATTATGCTTGAAATTTAAATTAGAGGACAAACTAAGCTAGATGGGTGTTTGAAAAACACATATGTATGCAATGCATGCTTATTTTTGGAATTTTCGAATTTTTTTTAATTACGAAAATAAACAAGAAATTAATTTTAAAAAATGAAATAAATTAAACATGGTGCAGAAATTTAAATATGATCTCCTATATGCATCTATATATACAGAATTCCTTTCCGCCTCACTTAAATTTTTCATTGTCCTCAATGAAACAATAAAGACAACAAAAGTAAATCAAATATAATCAGGGTGAAGGAAAAGAAAAAGGAAGAACAAAGAAAAACTTACCTCGGGTTGCCTCCCGAGAAGCGTCTTTGTTTCAAGTCATTGGCTCGACGTTTTGCTTAAGCTTACGAAACTAATCAGACATAGTCAAAGCCCTCACACTACTAAAAAACTGTCAAATAGCAACGACATATAGCCATGGAAATAGCCACGAACTGCCGTGGCTAAACCGAATAGCCTTGAACTCAGCCACGAACAGTACGACTGTAGCAATTCACCTCGAAGCTGATAGCAATGGCCAATAGCCATGGAAACAGCCACGAATATAGTCGCCATTGGGAATTACGTGGCTGGTCGTCAGAATGACTAGTCGTGGCTATTGCAACGACCAAGGCCACGACCACATTTATCATAGCCAAGTTCATGGCAAGTTGGAGAAGTGGACGATCGTGGCTGTAGCGACGACTCTAGGGGCAAACATTTGTGGTGGCCTATGTCGTGGATAAGTATATTGCCAATGTCGTTGCTAAGTTTATAGCGGTCGGTGATTTGGTGTTCCCTAATTTGTGGTCGGTTCCATGCGTAAAGTCGTTGCTATGTTGGTAGTTGCTGGCTTGGAGGCAGAATTCGTGGCTGATATCATTATTACTAGGTGACATCATCGTGGCAATATTCGTTGCTAATTGCATTGGCAAATGAATATGTAGCTAATACAGAGAGTCGTGGCTAATGTTTTTGGTTGTTTCGTGGTAATATGGTAGTCATCATATGTCATCCAATAGTTGTGGTTGTGTTTGTTAGTAAATTCGTTGGTAATATAAATAAAGCATATAGAAATATATATTACATCATTGTTGCATTAGTAGTGCATTGCAAATCACCTACACAAAATTACATAACTGTCTGCACATACAAAAGATGATGCCATAGTTTGCATCCCAACTAGTCCAAACAACTCCAAACATACATACAAAACATGAAGTAGTTGGCCACAACACAGCAGATCAGAAATTAAAATGCATTGTCCTAATGTAGTCCAGCTGATCAGAAAAGTCCAGGTCAAGTAGATAAGGTAGGAAACAGAAAATGCATTGTACTAATGTATATATAAGCTGCATGAAAGTTACTTGTTGGTGCGGGGACTCTTGCGAGGACTTTTGCCTTGATAAAACTGCATCATGGTGGCGATAAGCTTTTCCTGCCATTCATCGTTACGCTTACTAGTCTCATGCATGACTTGTTCCCCAAAGGAGTTCAGTTCATGCTTCAAGCTAGAAGTCATTTGCTCCTGAACCTTATCTCCGAACGATGTCATTTTCTCCCTAATGTTTGCAGTCACATTGGCCTGAACTTGCTCGCCTAACTCTGTCATTTCTTTCCTCACATCTTCCTTGAAAGTTGACATTTGCGAGAGCATCTCCTCTCTTATGCTCTCATAATCTTGACCACCAGAAACTTGTACAACAGCTGAAGACATACCTGGGGTTGATTGCAAGATAGCTAGGGACTCCGATCTCATGCCTACAATCCTCCTCCTTTTTTTGACACCTCCCGATGCTTGGACCCACGGGCCATTCTTGTCAACCGCATGGGAACCACTATCGGACAGCTCGCCATCCTGGAGTGCTTCGTCTAGCAGTTGATCAAACTTGTCCTAAGGAAGACAGTATATAATCACTTCAATGAAGTAGATATCCAACCAAAGTTCGTATTTTAACTGAAAGCAATAAAGAGTTGACTAAATGAAATGAATATTGGAATAAGTGAAAGAAGCCAGAAATCGTGGCACTATTGTTTGCACCTAGTGAGAAGTAACATTAAGATAAAAAGTAAATGCGAGATTGCATCATATATATACAGAAACACAGGATTCATGCACCACATTTTTGCAAGACAGAAACACATGGTTCAACAAGCCATGCCACTTAAGTAGTTACATGGTGATGCTTTCAGACCACAACAATACCAGAAGATCAAAGAAACAAGTGGGGGAGGAGGATTCAAACTTACCACAGTTTCTTGGCATTGAGAGCCAGCCCAAAAACCATCCTTCTTCCTATGACACTTTTCAAATGTCTGCTTTGGTGTTGGATCTTGTCCAAGTTCCTTCTTCTGTACGTACGAACAACGAAAGTAGTTACAATAGTGTCAGTCTTTTTGAACTAAATAACTACTGTTGTTAACAACATAATAACCAGTTCATAACACTTACCAGTCGATCTCTAACTACGGTCGTTGAAACTGATCCGCCACTATAAATGGGTGTGCCCTTATCTGTTGCAAGCGCTCGATTCTGCTTGTTTACTCCAGATTGGCGTAGAAACTTATCTTCGTGTGCCCATAAATGTAACATCTTCAACCATAAATCTTTTTTCACCCAACAAGGCCTCTTTCTCGTTTTCCCCCCACGAACCTTCCCGAAGACGTTCCTGAAGTGGTCACCTCCTTTTGTGTTGAACACTTTACGAACATGTTCTTCGGAGAATTTGTCATCCCATTTACATCGACTCTGCGTGTATTGAGGATATATCAATGTTAGTGTATATAGTTAGACAACAATAATATAGACAGTATATATAATGGATTGAATGTTATATATATAGTCATACCCTGAACATTTCCCACCATAAATCCAGTGTTGCTTCAGGAACACTACTCCACCGAATGTAAGGGCCATCAAAATGGGAGTGTATGATCTGTGTAAGTACTCCATATGCAGTACTTGATCCATCGAACCTTGCACAATAATTACAAAATCAGACATGCATGATCAGGACAAACGTCTGAACAGGTGAACACATATACATGTATCGAAGAAGAATAAGTATTATAAATTCATGGTTACCAAGATTTATAAGGTTTAAAAGCTTACAAATGCACAAGCTCAGCTTCCTTTACCGAATAATCAACAAGCTTATGTGAAGTTTATGCTAAGTTGAATTGACAACAAGTGTTGATACTTTACAATATATATGGAGATCTAAAACAGAAAGAGCTAGAAAATGCATACATATACCTTCCATTGATCAGCTCAATATGCACTCTTCTATCCACCTCAGATGATTCTGTAGGTGTGACAGTATTCTCTTGATGGATACTGTGAGACAGTACAGGCTGTTCAGAACCTACTGATGGGCATCCATATAGTTGGAGGTCATTGTGGTTTGGTTCGGGGGACAACTCATCATCAACAGAAGGTTGTGAGCATGCTGCAGCCTGTGGAGTTGTGGGGAGAGAGGGTGCAACTGTGGATGCTGGCCGTGGTGATTTAGAGGGTGCTGTGGGGAGAGAGGGTGCAGCTGTGGATGATGGGCAAGGTGCTTTAGAGGGTGCTTTGGGGAGAGAGGGTGCAGTTGTGGATGATGGGGAAGCTGCTTTGGAGGGTGCTTTAGGGAGAGAGGTTGCATTGGTGGCCGGTGAAGTGGGTGCCTTAGTTGCTGTAGAGGGTGCTATGTGGACAATGGGTGCATTCCTAGATGGTGAAGTGGGTGCTTTAGGTGCTGTAGAGGGTGCTTTTTTAGGGATAGTACTGGGTGCTTTGGTAGAGGGTGCTTTGAGGAGAGTGGCTGCAGTGGTAGACGGTTGAGTGGGTGTTGTAGGTGCTGTAGAGGGTGGTTTAGAGGGTGGTTTAGAGGGTGCATTACAGTCTTGAGAGGGTGAATTAGGTGGAGATGTCCCAGGTTCGTCGACCAAATCTCCTGTGGCTACCCGACCAGATCTCCTGGTTGATACTCGGTTTAAAAACCCTCCACGCATTTTAGGAGCCAGTGTGACAAGCTGCATATATATCAAATATTAATGAGAGATATTAAACCCTAGGTAGTTAGGCAGTTTCAAAGAAGAACTTCATGTGTGAAATTGAAACCCTAGGTCGAACTATGACAGTATAAATTGACAGAGAGTAAACCCTAGGTCGATAGATTGGGGGAGATTCAATGTGAAAGAGAGAGAAGACGATTACCGGTGATGAGATTAACGAAAGTGGGGGAGATTCGGGGCGAGCTTGAGCGAGGAGGCGATTCGGGGCACTTGGATGTGAAGGAGGAGGAGGAGACTCGGGGCGAGCTTGAGCGAGGAGCCTGATCGTCTCTGGATGTGAAAGGAGCGAGGAGAGAGAGATTGTGAGACAGCTTTGTGTGAGAGTACGTAGAGACGAAAATTTTGTGTTTCCCTCCCGAAATTTCACTTCCCTCCCAATTTTATGTGAGAGTCCACCAAACATTGAAGCCCACCAAAATAGGCCCACTCCATACCCGGAAGTTGTTCTCTTATCACCAAATAGGCCCACTCCATACCCTCGTCTTCTTTCTCTTATCACCGTCGTCGTTGCGTCATTGCATTGGGCGACTCGGAAGCTGTTCGCAACAGGGGATCACCAGTGACCATCAGCGGATCCAGGTTCGTACCCTCCTCTGTTTTCTCTTATCACCAATTCTCCTGTAGTCGTAGGAAATAACATTTTCACTTGTCGACACCTACGTTTAGAGATCCTTTCGATTTCAGCAAATTAAAGGCTTAGGGTTACGTTAACGGAGATTATGGAGTGTGTGATTCAATTCGATCATAAAGCCTATGGTTGGAGGCAAAAGTGGGTTGAAGATGAAGTCCTGTATTGATATCGAGTCAGGGGTAACATGAATCCATCCCAAATTCAGGTCGGGGTAGGGGCAAAGTTTGGTTGCAGATGATGTCCTGATCGGGTTTTGGGGCGAAATTGGGTGAGCACCGATATGCTGGTCGATCTGTGTGTTTTGAAGAGGGATTGAGCTGCATTGTTGCATTTAACAAAATCAGACTCGATCTGTTCCACTCTGCGCAGTTCAAAAGAATGGCGGGCTACGACTCCGACACTACTTGGTCGAGCGGTGATTCACGTAAATACCCGTGGATCCACGGGGATGTCGATGACTACGATCCTTGGGCGCATGAGGTAACAAGATTCGTATTCCCCCTTATTTATATATCCTACTACATACCAGCGTATATTGATGTATGTGTGGTTGTAGGCGGAGTGTTCGCAAATACCTCCGGATCGAAATGCGCCTCCAGTTCATGATCCTCTAGTTGAGCATCCTCCAATTGAGCATCCTCACAGTGTGGACAACATTCTGGAACAAAATGCACCTCCAATTGCTGATCCTCCAGTTGAGCATCCTCACAATGTGGCGGAGAACGCTGCATCGAATGATGGAAACCCCCGCATCCTTGAACTCGAAGCAATGATACGTTACCTAAGTGTTCGCCTTCGACTCAGTGAGGATAGAGGTGATAGTTGTAAGGTCGAGCTGGCCAGAGTTCGAGCTGTCAATGACGAGCTAGTGGGTAGGCAGGCGAGTCTCACAACTATCATCCTTATCTTAGTCGGTAAGTTGTTGCTTGCAATTGGATGAAGTACTGCATGTAACATGAATTGTGATGCCAGGCCGACCACTTTTTGTACCTTAAGTGCTATGGATCGATGAGATCGAACTTAATTTGTTATATATGAATGAAGGCAGGCTGGCCACTTTTGTATGGACCGATGAGAACTTGTAGGTATCTAGCTAGCTAGCTAGTGTGCAATGTAATGAACCATCAATTAAGTTGAATTGCATGCCAACAGATCGAGTTGCAGTACCATTTGATCGATCAACTAGCTAGCTAGTCACAAAATATAATAGTAATTAATGTATATAGCGTACATATATATATTTAGCACAACATCAGCGGTGATCAATCGTCGTCGTTCGGATCCTCCACGTCGAATCCATCTTCGTCATCACTAGGAACCTCGAACCCATCTTATGGCAAATGGACGAGTAGATGCTCCATGGCATCAAAAAATGAAGGAGGAAAGATACGCTCCAACTTACAAACAAGTATAGGGGTCATGGATTGCAATTGCAACATGTGGTCAACTGACAGCGTCGACGAACAAATGGTCTGAAATAAGATACTCAGTTCCGTCAGAGGACCCCAAACTGTTGGGTCAAGCAACTCCTTGAAGGCAATAGGAAGAAGTCTTTCCATAAACACATGGCAGTCATGGCTCTTCATCCCTAAGAGACTACAATCATCACTTTGGACACATCTACCCACATTTGAAGCGTAACCATCAGGAAACTTCACAGACCTCAGCCATTGACCAACCTTCTTCTTCTCATCTCTTGATAAGGTGTATATTGCTTTTGGTTTTGAACCACTATGATTGTTATCCACCTCAAGCTCAGGACGACTACAGTACAAGGCGATATCCCTCCGTGCATTTAAGTTGTCCTTCGTCTTCCCAAGGATATCCATCACAGTGCTAAACACATTGTCAAACACATTCTTCTCAATGTGCATAACGTCTAAGTTATGTCGAACTAGAAGATCTTTCAAATAAGGTAGTCTCCAAAAAATACTCTGCTTCGTCCACTTATGCGAAACGCCGTAGTCTTGGGGCTTGTGTAGTGGATTCTCTACAGCCGTTGGAAAATGGCGAATCTGTTCCCATATCTGTTCCCCTGTTAGCAATGGGGGTGGCAATGTTGTTTCCACATGCCCTCTGTAGAAGTCAGTCCTATTTCGGCGCCATGGATGGTTGACTTCTAAAAATTTCCTATGGCAATCAAACCAACAATGCTTTCTACCATTTTGTAACCGGAAAGCATCCACTCCTCTTTACATGCAAATGGGACACGCTAATTCCCCTGCAGTACTCCATCCTGACAACATTGCATATGGTGGAAAGTCACTAATCGTCCAGAGTAAAGCTGCGCGCATGGTGAAGTGCTCTTTTGCCGAGGCATCATAAGTGGTCACGCCATCGGACCACAACTGCATCAACTCATCAATAAGTGGTTGGAGGCAAACATCAATTAATCTCTTCGGGTTTCGAGGACCTGGCACTATCAGCGACAAGAACATGTACTCGGTTCTCATACACATGCTAGGGGGGAGATTGTAAGGCGTCACAATAACAGGCAAACAAGAATAATTCTGTCCGGATTTGTTAAAGGGTGCAAACCCGTCGGTGCACAAACCCAAACGGACATTACAAGCCTCAAAAGCGAAATCAGGATGTTTGGTGTCTAACCGTTTCCATGCTTCTCCATCTGAAGGATGAGACATCACCCCCTCATTATCCGGTTCATGACATGCGTGCCACGTCATATGCATCGCAGTCACCTCAGACGCATATAATCGTTGCAGTCGCGGAATCAAAGGTAGGTAGAATAAGACTTTAAGTGGTGTGCGTCTTGCACTACTTCCCACCTCCTCATATCTTCCATGACCACAAAACTTGCATGATTCTTCATTTGCATCATCCTTCCAGTACAACATACAACCATTTTGACACATGGATATTCTTTCCACAGGCAAACCTAAACTACGAACGACTTTCTCCGTTTCATAGTAACTGGTCGGAATCTTGTGTCCTCCAGGCAACACTTCATCATACAACTAAAGAACCAATTGAAGAGGTTTTGAGGAACATTATACTCACACTTTAAACTCATGAGCTTACTCACAAAGGACAAGTGTGTATGAGTACTACACCCTGGGAACACCGGTTCATCGGCCGCTTTCAACACATCTGCAAATAGCATGGAGACCCCATCAATATCGATATCACTACCATTTTCTTGACCTACAGGATCTTCTCTCATTTCATCAACCTCTATGTCTTCCGCTTGGAATCCACCTTCACTATGAGTAGTAGTGTTCGTACGACCATGATCATTGCGAACACTAAACGACGATGGAGGAACAAAATTCGGGCCTGCCACATCAAACATCATCCTCTGCTCTGCAGTTAATTCACCATACAACTGATCTCCTACCCTTTCTTCGGGATAGTTATTAGATGGAGGAACGAATGTCTGCACTGATTCACCATGCGCTGTCCACCGATAATAATATGGCATGAAACCACGTTTATATAAATGTCCCTTCACATCATCTATCGACTCAAATTTGCAGTTAACACATGATGTACATGGACATTTTATCTTGCCCTCATCCATGTAATTCGGTTGAGAATATGCAAACTGTATAAACTTTTCTACCCCGGCGTAGTATTCGGGTTTCAATCCTCTACGGCCTGACAAGTACATATCGTACATCCACGCTCGATTGTCCATATATATCGTCGATCGATCAACAAATCTGTGCATATATATATATATATATATATATATATATATATATATATATATATATATATATATATATATATATATATATATAAATATTGTAGCTAGTATATATTTTTGATCGAATCTATAGCTAGATCTCTCTCTCTATATATATATATATACTCCCGCCGTTCAACAAAACTTGTCATTTACTATTCACGCACGCTTTTTTAGAATGATAAAAACTATATAAAATATTTATTTTTTTAACAAGTTTGTACTTATTAATAATAACTACGAAATTGTTAAAAAAAATTATTTAAAAAGTCGATATTTTATATAGCTTTTAGCTCCTAAAAAAGCGTGCATAAATAGTAAAACGTCAAGTTTTGTTGAACGGAGGGAGTATATATATATAGCATTTGAGTTTGAATCTAGCTAGATCTGTACATATATATAATATATATTGATCGATCGATATATATATCGATGAATTTGAGTGCGTGAAAGCTAGAAAATGATATCTCATAACAACATACGTACCTTATTAATTTTGTTTGCCACACTTTCGATCAATTCGATCGATCGAGAGAGCTAATTACACATGTACGTGTGGCCTGGGATTTTTTATCGAATTGGGGCTCCTCTGGTATGAGATTTGGGGGAAAATGAAGAGGAAGACAAGTAAAGTCCATCTATATCTCGTCCATAAAGGTGTAAAACTTCAATTCGGTCATTAATGAGCCAACTTATTTAGCCACGACCTCTGCAACGGACAAGTACGTGGCTATGCGTATACTCCCTTTTCGGCAGGCAACGAAGACCTTTGTCGTCGCTAAAATCGTAGCTATTAGCTACGGATAGACCATCGAATTATTGTTGAGGCGTCGTTGCTTCGACGGTAGCCACAAACACTATGGTTGTCGCTTATATTGGCCATGTAGGGCACGTGCTCCAAGTCGTTGCTAAATCGCCACGATTCCAGCGACATTAATATAATTCATCGCTATTAGCAACGAACTCAGTCACGAATTCATGTCATTGGAAAATGGCCACGACCTCAGCCACGAACGTCATTCTTCGATGCATGTTTAGCTTCGACTCCATATTTTCGTCGCTATTGTCGTGGCTGCTAGCTACAACTTTGGCAACAATAAATTTTGGTTGCTAAATTCCGTTGCTATTTGACAGTTTTTTAGTAGTGTCAGCAACTTGTCAAACTCTTGTGCACCACTAACAAACAAGCATGCGCTATATACAAATAAATTGAAACTAAATAATAATAAATTTAAGAACCGTTTAGACTTATTGTATTCAGGAGCTTGACTACCCAAAAAGGGTATATAATACCACCAATTCAGTTCTACTGGTGGCTTGTCAAAGTAGCAGTCAAATGGATCAATGTATTCACCAATATTCTCTCGAGTGCAGGAGACGACCTTTATCTGCTCTGTAGCCTCAGCAATAGGCTCTGGACCTGATTCATCAATGGGCGAGATAGGGATAATCTCATCAGATGGAGTGTCTTCTTCCTCAATCTTCTCAATGTGATTTTCCACAATGACTTCAAGAGGTGCAACAGAGGTCGCAACGATTTGAGATATTGGAGAAAGTGACTCGTTCTGTTCACATTGATTATCCATCTAGCAGAAAAATTCCCACATCTCCGAGAGTCCCATATCTAATAAACCTCCATCACTCAGGCCTTCGGCAAGACTTCGTGTCTCAGCAGTCATGCCATCAAAGATGGATAGAAGCACTTCCCTTATACTAGCTTGATATCCCCATGAATAAACATCGTTAATGTACTTCTGCAGTCTGATAAAGTATTGATGAAAAATTCTCTCCAAGTAACTGCAATAACCTCACCGTCAACATATGTTAGTAGCAAGAGTGTAGACCATGTAATTGGTCCACACCAAATATCAGCACTAAAAACACACAAGAATTAATAAATTTCCCCGGCAACGGCGCCAAATTTGAAGGAGGAAAAACCTATCGTTGATCCGCCAAAGAAAACTCAAACCTATAGCAAGTATAGCAATAAGCAAGAGGTCGATCCACAGGGAAATTTGTAATTCAAGTATGATTCAAGTGTCAATTAAAGTAACCAAAGAGGGGGGTTTTGTGTGTGAAAGTTTCGCCTTTTATCAAAGCGAAGTAAATAAAGCAAAGTAAAGGAATTTGTTTTAGACAATTTGGAGAAGCAATTCTACCTACAATTTTCCACTTTATTGGATTGAAGCGATCCTTGTAACTTCTTCTCGTCCTATTAAGTTTCCTATGAATGCCCTTTTCCCGACCTAATATAGTTACTAGTCCAACTAGTCCTAGCAACCCTTATCAATCGAACAATGCCTAAAGAAGGATTTAAACCAATTGATAGCATTAAGTTCAGAGATTAGCCAAGGTATTTGCAGTCCCTAAAGAGGGATTTAACAACACATTCAACTTCCTACTCATTAAATTAGTTCAACCAACCCTAGAGGAACAAGTTTGCCACTTAGGTTAAGGTTCACAACCAGGAATCTACAAAACCTTAGCAATTGAATTGATTCTAACTAGTTGTGCCGGCTAGATAGAATAAAACAATAGACAATCAAGCACAAAGAAGTTGAAGCATTCAAATATAGGAAACAAGGAACAAGAATTAGAAACTCACAATCAATCCGAATAAAGCTTCAAATTGCAGGCATAATAGATGAGTTTAGTTCCTCATGGAAGACATTGCTCAAAATCTCTAAAGGATCTAATGGCAGAAAGAATAGAATAGAAGTCATGAAAATAACATAAAACTTGGCCTTTTAAAACATACAAAGTCGGCCACAAAATAAACAAATAGATCTAGGGTTTTTCATTAATCAAAACGCAACGTATAATCGCTAACGGAAAATGCGGCGGCCACCGCATGGATGTTGCGGCTGCAGCATCAGGATTTCCTCGCAGCCTTGCTGCATCGGCCCTGGTGGCGTCCACGACATACATGCTGCTGCCACTGCATCGGTCTTTCCTGGAAAATCCGTCTCGAATTTGCTCTTCTTCTCAACTAGAAAGTTGTAGCTCTCTGAAAGTGCTTTCCAACCCATGATCGTAATAGTCAATCGGACAACCGAGGCCTCCAGAAAGTGCAAAACAAGTTCAGCATGTCTGGCGACAACTGCTGCAGACTTGTTCTTCGTTTAGGCTCGCTTCTTCTTCTCAGGACCTCTTGAGATCTTCATGTAAGCTTCTTCGATCAACTAGACATTCTAATCGAATGCGTTATCAACTCATGTCTCCTCCTCGGATCTACCATTACTTGAAATAATCAATAAAAGTGTGTAGATTCCGACTCCGACAACATAGAGAACTAATATGCAAATCGTGCTTAATCCATCCATGAAATGCATCTTAACTAAGCTAAATGCAACCTATTATGCCTACCTAAATACATGCTATCATGCGTCAACAGTGCCGACCTCCAAAAAACCCCCCTTTCTTTCACATATGTGAGACTATATATATCCCTCATTCTAACATTGAAATGCTTAGAAATACAATCCACCGTGGGCTTTTGTTACAAGAGAATTTAATTGTGGCCATTTTCCTCCACAATTGCAAAAGAATCCCTCAAATTATGATTTACTCCAAATTAGCTCAACCCTCTTTGGCAGCATAGTACCTTGATCTGCTTCAATGAATGGACTCCACAAAATCCGTCCACATTAGTCCAAAAGTGCCTGAAATAAATAAAGTACGAGTGTAGACTCCAAAAATGCAAAATAAAATAAATAGAGTATAAAATATGATAAATATGCATGAAAATGATCTAAACTAATATGCAAATGTAACACTAAAATATGACTAAATTAGATGTCATCACCTAACCACATCCTCTAGCATGATTATTAGGGTAGATCTTAGCATGCTTGCCTTGACCATGCGATGTTATGACCTGCTTATTTGTATATCTAAATTAGTGATAAGTCGTACTTATAATATCCTATGATGTTTTCTAGTTCTTGCATAACTTATGCCACATATGTCTGGTGAGACTGCAAAATGTCGTTACCTTTCTACAACACCAAAAAGAATAACCCAAACCAACAACTCAACTTGCAACCTAGTAACTAGTATAGTGAAATAGTAAGGGGTCGAACCCACAGAGAGAATACCTTTCCGGTCTATCAAATCACTATCAGGAAAGAACAATATCAAAGAGTGATTGAATATCAAAACAACTGAACTCAACAAAAGTAACAATAGTGAATTGGTGATAAATATGAATGAGATAATTTCCACTACAATTCATCAACAATGGTTATGTCTTTGATCATTGACTCTATTCTATCCTTCACTTCTGGATTCATCTATCGACGGATCACTCCAACCCTAAGCAATTTAACAATACCAATGAGACAAACAATCAAAGATTGGGGCACAACTCTCCAACCCTAATTGGTATAATTGATAAAGTAGAATTGTCAATGTCCTACACACCCAATCGGTGCTTTCAGGGGATCAACTAGTTATGATGTGCTACTAATCCAATTAACTTGCAACGGTTAATCAAACCTTTAGCAGGAAAGCAAATTCCGTCAAGGTGGCCAATCAAGAGGGAATACATGCAATCAATCAACAACAAACAAAGACATTGAATCAATCAAACTCAGAATAGATAGAAATTAAGTCTCACAAATCATATAACCATGTCTCCGAATTGTAGGCGAAACAAAAGAGGTTTAGTTCCTCATGGAAAGTCTTCCTCTCAATATCTCCATTAGAGTTCTTTCTCTATTAGGTTTTCTCCACAACTATAACAAATCCTACTAAAGTCGGCCAAAACACAATAAATTGCTTTAACCTAATTAGTTTCCAAAAGACAGAATAGTAATTCCGTGCCGGCACGGGCGGCGGGCGCCTTCTCATCAGTAGCGATCTTCTTCAATTTCTCACTTCCGAATACAAGCTAACTTCCTTCACGCCTCTTTCTTGTCTTCTTCACATGTTTCCTTATGTTCTTAGCTATCCAAACTAATCCTTGGCAAGTCATAGATGCGTTCTTCCAGCATCGGGACATAAATCTGCAGATAAACACAAAAAGAGCATAGATTCCAAACTTGCAAGACTCAACACTACTGATTCGAACTACTCAAATAAATATGAAATAAGCTATCCTAAACTCACTAACAACTACCTATAATGCCTATATAAAATATGCATTTATCAATGTCCCATGTCAGTTCGTGCATGCATGTTCTTAGTATGTCAAGCATGATTAGTCAATGAAATGATAGGTTGCTAGCTTGTTTTGTGTACATGTAAAGTTGATTATATGAGCATGGTATGAATGCATAGATCACTATTCCTAGAGATAGGTGCAGGCTAGTATGGAATGATGTGACTATGCTTCGTGATTATTTTGTGTTTACGTGCCACAAATATAACTTCATGGAATACCCTAAGGGTATCGTTGTAGCTCTCGGGTTGAGATCGTATCTTTCGTCTCGTGGTCCCTAGTCCTGGTCCATGGCTGAATCCTTAAGGAAGTTGTGTTGTCCGCCCTTGCCTCTCCCCTATCTCCCTAAGTTCTGACCCTTGCGATCCTTTGATGAGCGTTGACATGGAAGAAAGAACTAACGATCAAATAGTATCGGAGCTACGTAGTGGAAGTGTGATGGGTCTATGACCCATAGTCTCCAGGAATGACGTTACCGAAGGCGAAGAGGATGAAAATGATTCGAAGATGGAAGTTGTAAACAAAATCCTCCTAACCGATTGGAGGAAGAGCACTCTTAATTTAAATCGCGGATTCTTCTGTACAATCTGACTTGATGTTGTGCGATAGGCCTAGAGCTGACATGATTGGAAATATGATGACTAATATGCTAAACTGGTATTGAATGATTGCTTCACAAAATTGCAAGGTGCCTGGAAGCTTTGGTATACTGAGTTGCCGGTAAATAGGTTAGGGGTTATGTATGTGGTGGTGTTTTCTTCTTGCGAATGAGTCGAGTGATTCCTCGGTGGGATGGGTCAGAAAGTGGCAGGTAGATTGAAGTCTTCAGACTGAGTCGTTGGTTGGGTGGGATTGGGAGCAGGAAGGATGCGTTAGTTTGGGTAGAGCTGAGTGAGTTGGGACTTGTTGGAGATACTATTCAGTGAGTATAGCTGAGCTTTCAGGAAGGTATTAGGAGTGGAGTTAGTGTGGTAAGATTTCGAGGGAGAGGTCCTAGCTAGAAGGGTTCGCAAGTAATGGGTGCGTGGTGTGAGTGCATGGCATAGAAGGGCAGTTGGCTGAGGTCTAGACTAGTTCCACTAGAGTTACCTTGAGAGTGGGTGCGAGTATATGTGGTTAGTGTAGTTTTAGAGGTGGATGAGTGAACAAGGAGTGGATCGGAGGGATTCTTGAGGAAAGTGTTGTGAGATGGATTGGTGGGCTAAGGAAGGTGTTTAGATAGTCTAGAAGCGGATCGTGGGCGGCGTTGAGGATGATCGGTTAAGGAATGTCTAAGGAATCGTCAAATTTGGGACTAGGTTGTATGTGCGGTGATTGGGAGCGGTTTTGGTAAGGGATGATGTTGAGGAATTGCTCAGGAAGAGTATTATAAGGTTGCTTAGGAAATCATTGATCTTGGATATTAGGTTGTTCATATCAAGGTTGTACGTGTAATGAGTATATGAGGTGGTTTAGATAGGATTGGTAATGGTTAGAGAATTCATGAGGAAAGAATTTCTAGATGCATTGTTGGAGAATTTTTAGCCCAAGGAATGAGTCGAGATTGATGTGTGGAGATTGTTTTGGCTATTAAGGTATTTGGGGACGTAAGATGAATCTTCGAGGAAGGGTTGGTAGCTAGGTAAGAATGTCGTTGAGATATCTAGAAAGATTATGGGCTTGAGGTTGAGATAAGGAGACTCGGATCTTGTCTTGGGGACTAAGCGAGGCTGAAGGAATTGATAACATTGAAGGGTAAGGGATTTTTGAAGGTTTGGCAAAGTTGCGGTACTTGGGGAATTTTATAGGTTGGAGAATTATGGGAGAATTGGCCAAGTTGTGATGTTATGGATAATTCGAACTAGGCTGGCATAAAGTTCCATGGGAAGAATGGTCGATGGATAAAGGCTTCAGGCCTAAGGTGTCATGGTTAAGGAGTGGTAGCGAGGTAATTTCGAAAAATGCTGGGAAGAGGATCTAGAGTAGGTCGGATCGAGAAGTCATGAGTGGTTTAGGTTTCGTGAGTTTCGGAATGGGACGAATAGGTAGAATCAGTGGTTGGTTCTTTAGGATATGTGTTGGTGATGAGTGTCTTGGTGTTCGTGGTTGGGAGTAGCGCGCAATAGATGGGTTTCTTCGTTAGAGTTGGTCGGGAGTGTCAGGTGTGAGATGGTCAGTATTAGTTGGGTTCTTAGAGGTGGATGGTTAGTGAGAGTGTTTAGTGTTGCATGAAGTATGATCAGTTTAGCAAGGTGATCCGAGATGTCTCCTTAGGAGATAATGGTCAAGCGGAGTTTTGAGAGCCTATGAAGAGTAAGCGAGATTGTTAGGAAGCACCTAGATTGATGATGACAATGGTTCATTTGAGGACTTAGGATTTTTGTTAGAGGGTAAAGATGGGACTGGTAGAGGACCCCTAGGATGAGGGTGTGCTTTATAGGGATTCTTGGTAGTGGGTCGAGTTGTTAAGCTTGTCGGAATGGGGGAATTATGTGATTGGGAACTTCGGGATATGGTTTTAGATGGTTGAGTAGAAGGTAGGACTTGAGATTGGAATATCGAAGTAGATTGATCCTTAGATGGCCTGAGGGCATAAGAATTTAGATACATGGTAGTTGATTTAGGTGTTTGGTGACAGAGGGAAAGTCGTCGATTTCCCTTATCAAAATAATTCCCAAACAAACAAACTAGTATAGGATGCAAGTAAGGTGTTGATCCCATAGAGAAACAAGTATTTCCAAGAATTGTGAGGTTATTGATTGAAAGGTAGAATATGGGAATAAAGTAAGTAATAGACTAATCTAAACTAATGAAATTGATAGATAAAAGAGATGTTTCCATCCACAAATTTTCGACATTGGTTGTCATTATTGGTCGTTGAATCCAATTGAAGTGTTTTCTACAAATTCCTCCCATCTTAGTTTGAATAGATTAAAGCACAAAGAGCACAATTAATCCCTTACGCCTTTATGCAACTGAAGTACGGATAAAGATTTAACATAAAGATAACAGAAGTTCCTAAGAATATAGGCATATGAATAACACCAAGTATGCAAGGTAACCGATGTTTAAGACATATGTCGAAATCCATACTTAGTCATGATCAAACGAAGGTTCTCACAATACTAAGCATGGTACTACGGAATTCTTTCAATGACGAAAGAACAAAGACCTAGCAAGATACTATCATGGTAGCTAATCACAATAATATCAATAATAATCGCAAGGGAGATCGAAAGACATTAAAGAGAGAATCAATACTTCATTGAAAACTCACAAACAATCAATCAAGTCTCAAAAGTGTATATGAAAACAACATAGAATTAGCCAAGCATTGCTTACCTAAATCCCTTCTATTGAATAGAAAACAAAACTAAACTAATGAATCGAATAGAGAAAACGGTTGAATGTCTCAATGTTAGTTTGTTAGATGATTAGGTTCTTCTCCAAACGGTTGATAAAAACCTATTATAAAGCCTAAAGACATCGGCATAACTCTAGGTTAGAGTTTCCATAAAGATAGTAATTGGGGCGCTCGCACAAATCCGGCTCTGGAGGGACGGCAGGCCCCGCCTTGACAGCTTCGTCGACTGAACTTGTAATGCACTTTGTGGAGTCGTCGTTCGCCCGATTGACGCATATGAATATGCATTGGAAATCTCTTTCCAAGTACTTCAATCTCATGAAGAACTCAGAAGCTGAATCCAACTTCTCAGAACCTCAAAGATACGATTTCTCCATGTGCTTCGTTTCCGCTCTTGTTCCTGTGCTCCTTAGCTTCCCAAATCGTCTTATAATCCTTCCTTAAGTTGTTCCTTGCTCTTTGACATCCTCTTTGGTCTCTTCCCAAGATTCTCACCATTTCGGCACTACGAATCTGCATAAGACCAATAAAATAGCGTAGTTTCCGAACTCTACCACTAAAAGAGAATAATAGGCAATCAACTCTAAAACATAACCAAACACCTATGAAACGCAACTAAAACAACTCTATAACACCTATCAATATATGCCTTATCATTTGGCCTTAATTGCGGATAGTTATGAGGCGAGAGAGTTTGAATAGGAGCGGGATAGAAGCGGGATGCAGTGGTGTCTAGAACTAGTATTGGATTGAGTTGGTATGCCTAGGCTTGTATAAATCCAGGTGAGTAATGGTCGTGTCTTGTTATGGTTGGAAGTTATAGGTGGGTTCTATCGAGGATGTGATTTAGAGATTTGCTTTACTTGGGGGCCGAATGTTGTGCAAATTCTATGCCATAGACGATGTGATTCCCTAACGTATTGCCATAGATAATAGTGAACGGTTAGTACTAACATAGTTTTCCCCTGAACTTGATTAAATGCTGGTGTGCGGAAGTACTTGTGTGCTTCTAATGTGATGATGCTTGGTAGTTAGCATAAGTATGATGCGTTTATCTAATTGATAAGATGTTCAACTTCTGTGATATGATGTGATGAATCCTACTATGTATGATACTATCCTAGATATGTTATAGTATGTGATTATACGTGACATGAATATGATCTGTTTATGAATGTGTGATACGAGTGCTACGTGTTGTGATTGCTATGTTATATGATGTGTTGAATTGAATTGCTAGGATGATAAAACCGAATTGATAAAATTTGATTCAAACTTGGAACTTAGGAAGGAAATATGGGATTAGTCATTAGAGGTGGATGATTCAACCTCTTGAGATTTGAAATTTGCTTGACTAACATCGGATTTAAGGGATTTCGAATGGTGTCCAAAAAGGACTAATTTGGATTTTGAGAAATTGAACGCAATCGAGAATTGCAATGATTTTGAGACCAATCATTTTCAAACTAAGGAACTCTTTTGAAATTATCTGACCGAGCTTGCATTATGACTCCCCACTAAGTGGATACAAGCATTTTATAGGGGCCTTTATAGACGGCTTAGTAAGACCTAGTAGAGGTGCTATGAAGGCTTTTGAGTTATGATATAACAAAGAAGTCGAGATAAGGATGTGGTAAGGGCCCATATCACACTGTCAATATGACCTATCGGGGATTTAGGATCATGACGACGATACTCTGAGCATCTCATAAGGGCACTTATGAGACACTTACGGGATCAATAAAATGGTCCTTAGACTCACCTACTTCCAACTTCATCCCCTACCTTACTTTGGTTTTGGTCTCAGGGGCGATACTTGTTTTTAGAGGTGGATGATGTACATGCTTGGATTTTTAAATCCTAATTTTTTTGAAAAAATGAAATCAAAATGAATCTAAAAGCGGAATTTAACGGAAAAGTGGCTAACTCGGATTTTAGAACTCATGAAGGGGATTCCCGAACTAACATGGCAACCTCGATTCTCGGATTTCAAATTCTAACTTCGTGAAAGAGAAAGCGGAATTTTGGAAGCTGACGTTGAAAACAAACTTCCAGACCAACCTCAGAATTTGAGCTTGCAACGTCGAAATGGGATCCTTGCCCTCCCCTGTCATGCCCAAGCCGATGCAACCTCACCCTAGCCAATTAGAAAGATGTGACATTGAATTGCAATTGTGTCAAAGATCCCGATTACCCTAAATGGAGAAACACCCACATTTGTTTTTCCTTCCCTCCTCTCTTCCACTATCTCCTTTGGGAATGAGACAATTCACATGCTTATCTCATCTCTCTTCCCCAAATCAGCCATGTCTCTCGTTGGATAAGCCTTTGACTCACTCCTCCTCACATCCAAAAGATAAACACCCTAAGATGCAACCCTAGACACAAATCTTATCCAAAGTCTTGATGAAAAGCCAAGAAAACCCCAAACACACTCTCATCTCTCTTCCTCATTTACCCTCACGTGATAACCCATCCAAAAGCCCTTCTTTTGCCTACAAAATCAGATTTGGAGGATCATTTGACTCACCACACAAATTGAGACACAACCCTAACCAAGAAACAACAAAATCTTATCTTTTCACCCTCCTTCTTTCTCCTATTTCCTCCTCCACTTTTGTGAGATTCCAGCAGCCCCAATGCCCTCTATTCTAGTAGCTAAACATCCCCAGTAGGGCTAAAAATAACTCGCGAGTATCTGCTCCACCCGCTTTACCCGCATTAATTTTGCGGGTGAAAACCCACGAAAAAAGGGGGTGACGGGTGGAGCTGGTGCGGGTGAAGCTGGTGATGGATTGATTATGGGTGAAGATTTTTCACCCATATCCCTCCCCATTAACCCACCCATTAACCCGCCCTGCACACCCGCCCCGCAAACCCGCATAAAACCCTAAAATTTATATTTATAATCTTTGTGATTTTACTATTTTATCCTTTTCAAGTTTAACTTCTACAAACCCTAATCTTAAATTAGTCCTTTGCCCACCGAATTTCAATTAGAATGGATACGGTCTCGGCTTGCTCTTCCACGTTATAGCAAGGGATATATTGGATTATTATATGATTAGTATAGAGATATATACCCTTCCACTTTCAAATTTCAAATAGTTTGTGATTTCAGTGTTTTGCCGATAAAAAATATAAATACATAAACCCACCCCCTTTGTAATTTTTAGTTAGAATTGGACTACTTGTGTTGATTTGGTTTTTTCTTTTGTTTCAACCATTGGGTACCCGCTCCACCCGCATCACCCACGCGGGTCGGATGCGGGTGAAAAGATTTGTTGGTGATGGATGGAGTGGGTGAAAATTTTTACCCGCGGGGCGGGTGATGAAGTGACACAACCCCAACAACAACACATTTCTCCTCCTTTCCTCCATTGGAACCGAGATCAAGGACTCTAAGCCCCATCTCTCCTTGTTTGGGACCATAGCAAGCGAAGCTCATCCCCTCCTCTTCATACTAGATGACCAGTAACTCATTCAACACCTCCTTGATGCCCTCCGAGTGGAAGAAGAATCCCCCATAGTTCAGAGATTAAAGATCGAAGCCCTAGAGTCCTTTTGGTCGGTTTTGAGCTTGGGAAGGGTAAGATAGTTCTTTTCACCTCCATTCACCTCCAAACTCCCAAAGCTTCCTCTTTTAATCCCCTACTAACTTCCCCGGCTCACCCAACAAGAGGATCCAGAAGAATCGGACCCAAAATCGCATCATAAGTCACTTGGGAGAAAAAAAGTGAAGCAAGGAAAAGTTGGGTGAGAAATCTCTTCGAATCCTTGAGTTTTTCGTGTGATTCTTGAACTAACATGTGACTGGGAGTCCTAGGAAAATTGGGAAAAGGGGAGCGACTAACAACATCAAACAAGGCCAGTAATGGAGCTTGAATCAAGGATTCAGCATCGTTGTCGCGGTCGCGAGTTCATAGGATGATCTGGCGGTGGGGAGATGGGTTCTAGGGGGCCCTAGGAGGGAAACATAGGACTCGCGGCCGTGACTCGAGCATTTCGCGGCTGTGGGACCTTGTTGACACCCTTATCTCACGGGCGCAAGAGCCCCTCTCGTGGCTGCGACATACCCTTGTTTTGCGGGTGCTCGCTGGGACATCTCGCGGTGGTGAGAGCCACTTTCTCCGCGGCAAGATGTCCCTGTTCAATGGTTTTGAGTGCGTTTCTCGACGTTTTCAAGAATCATTTTTGTGACTTGTTTCCAACGTTTTCGAGGTTTTAATGACTGACTTAATGATCGGATTTTGAGTTTTGGGAAAAGATTTTTATAAGCGTTTAAGGTCAAATATTCTGATCGATTTACATGGTTTTTGAAACGGTTTTCGGGTCTAACTCGGGAAATTATGTGATCAATGACTAACTAGCATGTTGATATGATTATTGATTAATATCATGACTTCTGTGGACTAATGGCATGTATGTATGACTAATGACATGATGAGATGCTAGAGTTATGTATTGTTTGACGTATGCCTTATGAAGTATGACAAATATGATGCACTTTTGGGATATATGACTATGCGGATATATGATTATTATGAGTATTTTAATCTGGCTGAATGGAATCATGAGAATGATGTCGTCTTACGAAAAATTGGTGTTATGACAAATGGTTGAACTTGATGGAATGACGATTGCAATATGTTTGTTATTCTCGTTGAATGATGTATGCTTGAATGATTAGACATACACTTATATATGTTTTTTGATATGTATCTAGGTGATACTTTGTGGTTATGATTGATTTGTGTCAGATCTTCTATTATGATGTTTTGCATAGCCTGGTAAGTCTCTTCTAATCTTACTTAGAGTGAATAGATTAGCCTCCTTTACATGCATGATATACTAGGTGCTTGCATTCATGAACATCATGCCATGTAGTATCATGCTAGGTTGCATTGACTATTGAGAATTCTATTTTTGTATGGGTGTGTAAATAGAACGGCCGTTATCTGTGAAGTATCTAGAGTCTTTGCTAGGGTTAAAGAACGGCCTAGTCTCATCGGGCCTCGTCTTGAGTCATTCGGATCATGGCAACAACTTTATTTATTATTTGCATTACTCTTATTTTCTCTTTTAAGACCACATTCATTATGATTAATTGAAAAGCATGCAATATGGGGTTGGGTACCAATATGGAATTGACCCCATTAATGGAAAGGAATCCATTCACCAGCTGGCCAGTCTCCGCCCTATCCGGAAGGGGGGCGGTGGTTAGGAAGAGGGATATACTGTTGGTATTATGTGCTAAGGCCTTAATTATTACTATCGCAATTGCGAATCAGGAGCATGCTAGTGTGTTAATATTTCCGCCTTGCATCTAGAAATATAATATTAGGCATATAGTATGTATGTACTTATTATCGGGATAGAGCCAAAGTGGGCATCTATCTATTGATACTGATTTGGCTCCATGACCGTGTGGTTTAACATGGCGGAAAGAGAGGGTTGAGACTCTGACTACACTAAATTCATAACGGTTTGGACTTAAGTATTTGGATCTTGTTTTGACCCGACATCGTCATGACAACCTTATATATGATTTTGAAAACATTACTGGTCTAAATGATAAATGGATTTTACGAATTAGGCCATAGAGCAGGTATAGGTGACTTACCTTGGGAATTCCAACGATCCCTCTCACTTTTTGGGTGTGAAATCCCATCTTTAATGTGTAATTGTTGATTTGAAACCTTCAACATGTACTCGGGGCGCAAGATCCCAATGAGGGGTTTCATCCCTCGAAACGTAATCTAGGAATCATAATCCCGGACCATTATAAAAGCGAACAACAAAGTAGACATGATATCTCCATATACACTTAGGAGACGAACTTAGAGAACATGTATTAAAGTCCAACTATCATTTACAAAGTGTTGGATGAAAAAGTCAAATATGTATATTTGAAAGGAGTTAATGTAACTTGTATTCCTAAAACACCGCCTATACATACACCCCTAATTTATATTTTATTTTACTAATATTCATACATTGCACTACGTCATATCGACACTTTGGTGAGAGACATTACTTTTACCACTATGACAATCCATTTTAGGCGACCGACATTAGACTCATCACTGTTGACGATACTCTCAAAAATTGTTTATTGTGATAAATCAAACCATCATCACAAAGAACCCTACAAACAATAAATAAAGGATGAATGTTCATTGGAAGTCATCACGTATTCAGGCGAAAAACATTATAACTATATCCATCACTTGAACATCTTCATCAAATGATCCTTCTGAATTTATTTATTCAGGCGATAAACATTGAGAACTACACCATCGCTTGAATACAAGCTTGTTAGTGACAATTGGGTTTATGACTCATACGACGAACACTTGATCAAATTCATCGTTTGGATTAAATTACTTTCACATGACCTAGTTTGGCCGAAATTCACACGACAAACATAAGTCCATAATCAGTCGCCTAAAATAGATGTATGGAGAAGCCAAGCTCATGGTACTTATTCAGATGGCCAACATTATAACTCGTATGATTTTCATCATATAAATACTACTAAGCGACCAACATGTATGAAATGGTCATTGCTTGAAGTCTTGCTATCGATGCACCACCTTCGGCAATTATTCAGGTGACCACACGGTGATGAAATTTACATCCTTCTTTGGATTAATTCAAGTTACCAAAATAAATATAATTTGTTCGCATGAATACAAGCACAATATGAGTCAACATTGGAAATTATTTGAAGGACGAGTGTTATTATGTTCATCTCCCTAAAACTTTTCAGGCAACGAAACAAAGTTTATTCGTCACCATTGATGTAATTTAACTTAGTTATTAAAGGAAATAAAATAAAATATGTAACAAGATTTGGAGAAATTTTATAGAATGTTTATAAATACCCTAATTTGCAATATTTTATCACAAGGGAGAGTAGTTGAGATAATCTAGTGCGCAATTATGGTCCATTATATGATTCGTACCCCTTTACTGGATGTGTCAAATCATTTTATTATTTCTCATAATAAATAAGGTTATCTCGCTCCAATATGTTTAGGCTTTAAAGAACAACTCTCAACTTGATTCTATATACAAAAAGCTAGCTACATGAACATTGACATTTATATCACAAACATCTACCGGATACGTCAAAGCAATCAAGAATCATCAAGAGGGATTTTCATTAAATTGTAATGTGGCTTGGTATGAAAACAACGGCATGAAGTTTATTTGGACATGTGGTGCTTTAAAATCCGGGAACTAAGATCTCTAAAATTTCAACATCAACCAAAAACTGAAAAGATTACATCAAGCTCTCAAGCAATTAATTCAACATAAAACTTTCTAAACCATTCCAATCCATCCAAATCTCACAAAAATGATAACTAAGGCTCTTTATTGGGAAAAAAAGGTACCTTAATTTGGTTATGCTCCTTGCTAAATGCATAATATTTTTTCATTTCTTTTTCTTGTTTTTTTTTCGATTTTTCTTAAAGGAATACATGAAGTACAATGTGACGAAATAAGAACATGCGTTCTACATAACATCTTTTCTTAAAGCCTTCAAAAATATCCACTGACAATACATTGCTTCTCTTCAATCTCGATCTACTTCATTTGATCAATCTGTAACCAACTCTAATCCTAATTCCCGGAGGGGTCAGACTTATTATCGGCTAGGGATATATTATTTATGTGGACGTTCAAAGAAAAGGTTAAGGTTCAAAATTTGGCTTCAAGCAAAAGACACAATGGAAGGTGGATATAGATAAAAATGTGGCTAAGAAAAAATTTGCCTCTATCACTTGAAACTCATAAGCAATGAACATGTATATAATCGACCTAAAAAATAGATAATCATGTTAATACTCAGAGATAATTGGATAAGAAGAGTAAATCACAAAAATAATAAGTAGAGGGCATATATGAATATCCCTATAAACCATAGAATCTCACTAGGACAATGTTTTGTTGGATTTTAGTCCTGCCTAGGAATTTAGATCATACATATTATGTTTACTTAATATGTTTCACATAAAAACCAAAACTATAGGACAAGGCTATACAGTCCAAACTTGCCATGAGACTTGTATGATTATGTTTCAACAAGAATTTCAGGACTAACAAGGCTAGATGATTGTTTAGACAACAACGTACTTTATGCAATGAATTATTTTTTCGGATTATTTTCGATTTTTTTGACATTTATTAATTTTTTTTCTTTGATTTTCTTATATATAAAAACAATAAACATGAATGCAATAAAATTAAACATGTTCTAATTTAATGAAAAATAAACTAAAATAAAAATGAAAACTAAACCTAAACCTAAACCCCCCACACTTAAAACGTTTGAGTGGCCTCAATGAACATGCAATGAGAAACAAAACAAAAAAAAAGCAGAAATAAAATGAAAATAAAAAAATTAACTACAAGGGGGAGTAAGGTAACTAACTAACTCATCTTTGGAAGTGTTTGTGCGGAAACGGTCGTGGCTGATTGATAAACATTTGATTTAGCCATTCCAATTGTAGTGTGTTGCTCCCATGAGTTTGTCATTATCTTTCTTTGATTGCCGGTTCTCCTCATAAGTCTCTGTTGTGAGCCTAATTTGTCATGTTTTACACTTATTTTTATATCGATTTCTGTTTACATTTCATTCATTTGGGTTAGAATAGCACATATTCTATGTAGTTTACGCTTATTTGCCAAATTATGGATTCTACACTAGTTTCTATTTAATTACGCATAAATCGAGGTGATTTACTGCAATTCAGAGAAAAGATGAAAAGCTCGAAGTCAACTACAGAAAGTCCAAGGTCAAGGAGCAGTTGAACCAGGACAAATCAAGCAAAGAAGCACTTGAACCAACTAGTCGATATCGATTGGACTTAGTCGATATTGAGTAAAAGCAGTCGAAATCCAGCGAAGTCGAGCAGGAGCCATGAGATACTCGACGTCGAGTAGACCGTACTTGATGTCGAGTACACCCGACGAGTCCAAAAGCTAGTCGAGCTTGAGTGTGCACTAGGAGGGGAAGATCATACTCGATGTCGAGTACATCTTGTCGACGTCGAGTACCACCCGTCAACAATCCGAGTCCGAGATCGAGTTGTGCCGAGAAGATAGAGTGCTTGCAAGAGAAGATATGTGGAATTCTATCCATCCACATGAAGATCTATCTGTTGAGAAAGAGAAACAATGTGAAGAGACAAAATGTCCCACATTGAATGTGAGAAACATAAAGCCTTAGCATATAACCTAGTGGGCTACCCCACCTATCGCCAATTGGTTTTAGGATGGAACCCCGCTCGGCTTATATGCTAGGCTATTAGCGCATAGGCGCACGTGTGCACACGACCCCCGATCCCGAGTCCCAACGGACTTCAGTATGGTATCAGAGCGGAAAAGCCAAACGGCCCGACTCTCGATCCTGGGCTAGCTAAAAGAAGAGAATGAGATGCTAGACCCGATGTCCAAGTGTCAACTAGAGGCGAAAGACGACCCTAGTTGCACTTGCGGGGGGGGTGTTGAGAAAGAGAAACAATGTGAAGAGACAAAATGTCCCACATTGAATATGAGAAACATAAAGCCTTAGCATATAACCTAGTGGGCTACCCCACCTATCGCCAATTGGTTTTAGGATGGAACCCCGCTCGGCTTATATGCTAGGCTATTAGCGCATAGGGGCACGTGTGCACACGACCCCCGATCCCGAGTCCCAACGGACTTCAGTACTATCAAGTCAAGAAGGATTTATCCACAATAGCTTTATTTCTCTATAGATTTATCCACAATAGTTTTAGATATATATATATAGTTGTTATTTCCTAGATTAGCGGGGAATGAACACTATAAATAAGGCCTTAGGGGCTGAGTTTTAGGAATTCAATTTCACACACAATTAGTTACATAGAGGCAGGAGAGAGAGAGAGAGAGAGAGAGAGAGAGAGAGAGAGAGAGAGAGAGAGAGAGAGAGAGCTTGTGACCGAGTGGAGCAAGAGAGGTATCTTGGCTATTAGCCACGACTTTGGCCACAATCACCTTTTCCGTGGCCGATTTAGACGCCATTTTTGGCGAGTCTTACCCAAAATGTCAGTGTAGCCACGAATTTAGCCACGAATAATATCCGTTGCTATACTCATGGCTAAGAATGTGAGACAATTAGCAATATATGACCCGAGTTAGAGGTGAACAGCCACGAATTTAGCCACTGTTGGATTATCCGTGGTTGTATTCGACGCTAACATGGAGACGCCCATTATCACTTTGGTGTATCCGAATTGAGGAAATTCACAAATTAAATCAAATTAATTTGAAAGAAAATATAAATTTTTAAGCCCAAAATCTCACCCAAAAAAAGGTAGGGCCTAAAGATGGTCAAACCCAATTTTAGAGAGTCAAAGCCCAAAAAGGGTCAAGCCCATTAGTATTAGCCAAAGCCCAATGAATATGTAAGCCCAATTAATAACTCTCGGCGTATTAAGAAGCCCAATTAATAGCCACGGTCATATCTGTGGCTAATGCCGTGGCTATTTACAGTTAACCTCAAATGACACAATTTAACTTCTAATGGGCTTTAATTTATTATGGGCCCAAATACGGCTATAATTTTCGCCAATAGGTCCATTAATGGTATATATATTTATATCTAAATAAATACCATAATATAAACAAAACTAATAATTGTTAAATAAAATGTGTTTTGAGGGAAAAAATCATATAAGTAACTAATAATTGTTTAATAAAACCTTATATTAACTAATAAATTCATATGAGAATATTATGAGAGTTTATCTTGAGAAACAAATCATATAAGTAGCTAATAATTGTGGAATAGAACTTTATATTATGCAATAAATTCTTATTCGAATAATCTAAGTGAGTGTTTGGAGGGAAAATCGTATAATTAAGGAATAAATGTTTAATAAAACCTTATTTTAACTACTAAATTCTTATTATAATAATATGAGAGTATGTTTTGAGGAAAACTAATATAAGTCACGAATAAATATTTAATAAAACCTTATTTTGACTACTAAATTCTTATTAGAATACTATAAGATTTTTTTTTTTAGGAAAACTCATATAACTAATGAACAAATGTTTAATAAAACATTATATTGATTACTAAATTCTTATTAAAATACTACTCCATAAGAGTTTGTTTTGAGGAAAACTCATATAAGTAACAAACAAATGTTTGATAAAACCTTATATTAACTAATAAATTCTTATTAGAATACTATAAGAGTATGTTTTGAGGAAAATTCATATACGTAACAAATAAATGCTTAATAAAACCTTATTTTAACTCCTAAATTCTTAATAGAATACTATAAGAGTATGTTTTGAGCAAAACTCATAAAAGTAATGAACAAATGCTTAATATAACCATATATTAACTAATAAGTTCTTATTAGAATACAATAAGAGTATGTTTTGAGGAAATCTCATATAAGTAATGAACAAATGTTTAATAAAACCTTATGTTGACTAATAAATTCTTATTATAATACTATAAGAGTATGTTTTGAGGAAAACTAATATAAGTAACGAATAAATGTTCAATAAAACCTTATATTAACTATTATATTCTTATTAGAATACTATAAGAATATGCTTTGAAAAAACTATTTTACCCATTGACCTTATATTAACTATTATATTCTTATTAGAGTATGTTTTGAGGAAAACTCACATAAGTAATGAAGAAATGCTTAAAAAAACCTTATATTGACTAATAAATTTCTATTAGAATACAATAAGAGTATGTTTTGAGGAAAACTCACATAAGTAACTAACAAATGTTTAATAAAACCTTATATTAACTAATAAATTCCTATTAGAATACTATAAGAGTATGTTTTGAGGAAAACTCATATACATAACAAGTAAATGTTTAATAAAACATTATTTTAACTACTAGATTCTTATTAGAATACTATAAGATTATGTTTTGAGGAAAACTCATATACATAACACGTAAATGTTTAATAAAACATTATTTTAACTACTAAATTCTTATTAGAATACTATAAGATTATGTTTTGAGGAAAACTCATATACATAACAAGTAAATGTTTAATAAAACCTTATTTTAACTACTAAATTCTTATTAGAATACTACAAGAGTATGTTTTGAGGAAAACTAATATAAGTAACGAATAAATGCTTAATAAAACCTTATTTTAACTACTAAATTCTTATTAAAACACTATAATAGTATGTTTTGAGGAAAACTCATATAAGTAACTAATAAATGTTAATAAAACCTTATTTTAACTATTATATTCTTATTAGAATACTCTAATAGTTTATTTTGAGTAAAACTCATATAAGTAGCTAATAAAACCTTATATTAAGTAATAAATTCTTATTAGAATACTATAAGGGTATGTTTTGATGAAAACTCATATAAGTAACTAACAAATGTTTAATAAAACCTTATATTAACTAATAAATTCCTATTAGAATACAATAAGAGTATGTTTTGAGGAAAACTTACAAAAGTAACTAACAAATGTTTAATAAAACCTTATATTAACTAATAAATTCTTACTAGAATAATATAAGAGTATGTTTTGAGGAAAACTCACATAAGTAACTAACAAATGTTTAATAAAACCCTATATTAACTAATAAATTCCTATTAGAATACTATAAGAGTATGTTTTGAGGAAAACTCATATATATAACATGTAAATGTTTAATAAAACATTATTTTAACTACTAGATTCTTATTAGAATACTATAAGATTATGTTTTGAGGAAAACTCATATACATAACACGTAAATGTTTAATAAAACATTATTTTAACTACTAAATTCTTATTAGAATACTATAAGATTATGTTTTGAGGAAAACTCATATACATAACAAGTAAATATTTAATAAAACCTTATTTTAACTACTAAATTCTTATTAGAATACTACAAGAGTATGTTTTGAGGAAAACTAATATAAGTAACGAATAAATGCTTAATAAAACCTTATTTTAACTACTAAATTCTTATTAAAACACTATAATAGTATGTTTTGAGGAAAACTCATATAAGTAACTAATAAATGTTAATAAAACCTTATTTTAACTATTATATTCTTATTACAATACTCTAAGAGTTTATTTTGAGTAAAACTCATATAAGTAGCTAATAAAACCTTATATTAAGTAATAAATTCTTATTAGAATACTATAAGGGTATGTTTTGATGAAAACTCATATAAGTAACTAACAAATGTTTAATAAAACCTTATATTAACTAATAAATTCCTATTAGAATACAATAAGAGTATGTTTTGAGGAAAACTTACATAAGTAACTAACAAATGTTTAATAAAACCTTATATTAACTAATAAATTCTTACTAGAATAATATAAGAGTATGTTTTTAGGAAAAGTCATATAAGTAACTAACAAATGTTTAATAAAACCTTATATTAACTAATAAATTCCTATTAGAATACTATAATCGTATGTTTTGATGAAAACTCATATACATAACAAGTAAATGTTTAATAAAACCTTATTTTAACTAGTAAATTCTTATTAAAACACTATAAGAGTATGTTTTGAGGAAAACTCATATAAGTAACTGATAAATGTTTAATAAAACCTTATATTGACTAATAAATTCTTATTAGAATACTATATTAAAGTATGTTTTGAGGAAAACTTTTATAAGTAATGAACATAGTTTAATAAAACCTTATATTAACTACTAAATTCTTATTAAAATAATATAAGAGTATGTTTTGAGCAAAACTAGCTCATATAAGTAATGAACAAATGTTTAATACAACCTTGTGTTAACTACTAAATTCTTATTAGAATATTATAAAATTATGTTTTGAGAAAAAATCATATCAGTAACTAATAAAGGTAGAATAACACCTTATAGTAACTAATAAAATCTTAGAATACTATAAGAGTATGTTTTGAGGAAACTCATAGAAGTAACTAACAAGTGTTGAATAAAATGTATGTTTTGAGAAAAACTAATATAAGTGACTAATAAATGTTTAATAAAACCTTATATTAAGTAATATATATTTAATAATAAATAGTTGTATTAATAGTTTTATTTTGTAAATGTAAATTGTGAAGAAAAAAAATTAAATTAACACTATCGAATTTTTTATTACCGCCATGTGTATTTTTTAGCGGTAAACTTCCCCCTAAAATTTTGGGCCAAAATTTGAAGCGCCCTTTTAACCCTAAAAACGCCGCTTCACATAGCCAAAATTCAGTTCCCCTTTCCTCTCTCCTTCCTCGCTGCTCGACAAGGCCGCATCCTCCATGGCCGTTTCCTCCATGGCTGCCACAAAAGCTCTGCTCCTCCCTCTCTCTCACCCTCCGTCCTCCCTCTCGCCCTCAGCGATTGGCCTTCCGGCACTCGGCCTTCCCGCTTCCATGGCTGCCACAGTTCCTCTGCTCTTCGAATCTCCATGTTCGGTAATCTCTCTCTCTGGCTTGTTTTCTGCTTCCTCTTTCTCTTTTCTTTCTGCTATGTTGTCAATTGATTGTTACGAGTCCTTATGGACGACGATTTCGAGATGCCGGCACCGGGGTGATGAACAACGAGGAAATGGACTTCGGCGATGACTCTCCCGTGATGAAGGTTGGCGAGGAGAAGGAGATCGGAAATCTAGGTCTCAAGAAGAAGCTTGTCAAAGCCGGTGATAGCTTGGAGACTCCCGAGAATGGCGACTAAGTTGAAGGTCTGAGTTTTTTCTTCTTCCTATCCTTCAAAATAAAACTTTCTGAATTGTTCGAAAAATTGTTGAACTGTGATCCGTTTTGTGTTTCGTTTTGTGTTTGATAAGTTCATTATATTGGCACATTGCTTGATGGAATGAAGTTCGATTCAAGCCGTGACAGAGGAACACCTTTCAAATTTACTCTTGGACAAGGTTTATTCTTCTTTATTTTTTTTCCTATTGCTTTTTCAAGTTAAAAAATTCAGTGGCAATTGATTGAAATTTCTGCTCCAAATTCACCCTTGCAAAACAGAGATTGTCAGATGTCCGATTGATTAAAATTGTGGAACTGAATTTCATGATTGAACAAAATTGTGAATTTCAGCTGTTGTGTTTCTGGAAAAAAAAAAGATTATAGGAGACCTTGCAATTTTTTGGATTTAGCAGACCTGTCTCCATACATGAGTGAAACTTGTTTCTTTCCAGGGTATGGATAGCTTCGGATGAAACTGGAACAGAGATCGAGTCTTTGCTATTGGAGAAACATCAACGAGGACAACCACAACCTATAGTTGACTGCGAAAAGAAGGTAAGTTGAATCAAGGCTTTAACGAGGCTGTGTTTCCCTCAGTAGTCAACTTCTATTGAGTTCAATTTCAAATACATTTTGACTGTAATGACCTATTTGGGGTTTTAATTAATTAGTCCAATCTCAAAGTTGCAGGATAACAATTCAAGATTGCTCTAGTTCTTAAACTGAGTTTAGCTCTAATGTGTCATCTCATATGCTTCGATTCCTTGTTTGATGAATTGAAGATTGGGATTTGATTACATATTTGATGATTTGATATGATGAAGGTCTCCTTGTTTCTCTCCTAAGAATATTGACAAAAGCAGTATTTCCCCAGGATGATATAGGGTTGAGATACAGTGCTAACTTATACTTTGGGGTTGGCATCGTGCTCATGGTCATCTGCTTTGTCTTCTACAATATACCTAATCATAGACTGCTGAAAAAAATGTCCCTCTACACTGCCACCATTACTGTCTTGTTTTATGTTCGGTAAATTTTTCATTTTCTATCTTTTGTTTTATGTTCTATTTTTTTACATTCAAGTTAATAAAGGCTTTTAGTGGTAAGCTTGGGCTGGAATTTTGTTTTATGTTCTGTTTTTTTTTTGTATCTGTTGAATTCGGTTTTGTGTATATATGTTGTTCAACAGATACAAAAAAATCTGTTCAATTCGGTTTTGTGTATGTTGAATTCGCTTTTTTTTTTTTGTATCTGTTGAATTCGGTTTTTGTATCTGCTGAAATCAAAGTGTTTGTTGTTCTGTGAACAGTCAACCTGATTTGGGATGGATTTGGAGATTACAGCAAATACTTGGACGAAAGCATCAAAGAAATCTGTGTATGTAACAGCAAGAGAGTTGCATATGGTAAATTGAATATCTGATTGCCCCTTAATACAAGTGTGAAGCATTGGGTGCAGGAACAAGGGTGAAGCTCTCAAACTAGTGTCTAGATTCTTAAGATGCGTTGGTGTCTTTTTCTTCGATGTAGTATTTCTGTATGTTGTAAGAGTGTTTTGAGTGGTGTAATTTATAGTTATTTTGGGTGTATTTATGTGATAGATTTATGAAATTATATTAAATTTATTTTCTAGCTCATAGAATGAATAAGGCCACGAATAAAGCCACGGACATAGCCGACAATAAAGTCACGAACTTAGCCATGAATACTGCCACGGAAATAGCCACGGTCATAGCCACGGTTATAGCCAATAATTCCACCTAATTGGCCACGGTCATTGCCACGGAATCAGCCACGAAATCAGCCATGAAAGTTGTTAGAGATCCCGCACGTGCCAAGCTGCGAAATCAGCCACGACATACACCGTGGCTAACTTCGTCGCTGCAGCCACGGATGACACCTTTCCGAACCGGCCACGGACATAGCCATGGGACTGTCAGATCGTGGCTATTAGCCACGGATATTGTGTCGGTGGCTGTTAGCGTCGAGGCATATAGCCTCGAATGGCGACGAACGTCAAATTTATGGCTATGCCCGTAGCTAAACCGTTTAGCCACGGAATTTCGTGGCCAATTCGTGGCTATTTGACCGTGGCTATTTCCTGTGTTTTTGGTAGTGGTAATGCGATAAAAGGTACAATCTTTTGATGCGATTTCGTCTTCTATCCCTACGAGCATGATTCTTTTGCGAAAGTTGAAGGTGATCCTTGTTTGTGTTATTGAAGCAAAAGTGATCTTAATGCAACTTGGATTAATTATGTGAAAAAGGGTTAGTAACAATTAGGGCTTATGGAAAAGCCTCTATCTTCCTATTTGTTAATAACGAAAGTTATTTGATGAAAAGGCATGATCTTTTATATCTTTATGCATTATTTTATATGGTTATCGTTTTGAAACCCTAATCTTGGAAGTCTTTAGTTTACTGATTTATTTCCCATCAGTTTTGTGTTCTGTCTTGCGAAAGTTACGAATTTTGTTCCGCTGTGTACTCGACATCGACAACAGGTAGTCGTCATCGAGTAAGTTCTTGTCGACATCGAGGAGTTTTAGTCGACATAGACTAGTTTTTGCCTTTGTTTTCGTTTCTAATTGCTTATGTTTACAGTTTTAGTCGATGGTCTGGCTGAAATCATGTAAGCTACTCGATATCGAGTACTCTTTTGGTCGAGTTCGTGCTGAATTTGGAACTGGAGAGGCGGGCGCTGACATGCTTCGTCGTGGATCGATCTTGACTACCTTCTACTACAACGGGAGGAAGTCTTGTATTTATTTGTTGAGACAGGGAGTCAGTTTGCTTTTATATTTTATTTATATTTCATACTTGACACATCCTCCTGCAACAACAAATTGGTGCCATTGTTGGGAAAGCAATCAATCGCACCTTTTAGTCCCTTTTACTCTTCTATTCACTTTTTAGTTTCTTTTTACTTGTTTGTTTTTGTTTTTGTTTTTCAGGTGCAAGCGAAGAACTGATCGTACACCTATTGACCCTATTCTTGAACCTGAATGATACTTCCATCTTTGACAAAGGCTAAGAAGGATGTCGCAAAACAACAACAATAACAAGAATGAGGGCTACCTCACACCAGCACATGAGCTTGAGCAAATCCGCCTACGGATAGAGGAACTAACCACCAAAGAAGCAGAACACGACCGACGAGAGGCGGAATATGCACATAATTAGCAACGGTGGAAGGCAAGGGTGGATCGCGTGGTCAACGCAAGATGGTAACTTGATGTGCAGATTAGGAACGTCCCAACCAACGCAGAGGAGTATCTGCATCCTACTCTGGAAGTTCAAGAATCACCGATCGTTCTTCCCCCTATTAATTATGAAATTCGTCCTTCTTTTATTACTGAAATTAGGAGGAGTAAATTTAGGGGAAGACCCAATGAATGCCCTTTAGAGCATGTCACTAGCTACTTTTCTAGATTTATGTGAAGCAATTACAGATGATGCCAATCAAGAATACTTAAAACTAAAGGATTTTCGTTGGTCCCTCGCAGGATTAGCTTCACAGTGGCTAGAAGGGTTGACAGCACCTTGATTAGAATGTAGATCTGTGAGACACAACACTACTACGTGTCCACACGACGATCAAATACTCATGGTTAATACCCACAAAGAGGCACGCTATGCGGGGGGAAACTACTCAAGGCAGCATCAGCAACAGGACTGGAGCTACTATCGCCAGCCCCAGCATCAATGACATCCCCCGCCCTACCGAGCACCTGGTCACCCTGACAAAGAAGGTAAGAAAGATGACCTGCAACTTATACTTGAGGAGATGCGGAGGAACCCTGCAAAAATCAAACATTCCATCAATTCCCTCCACACACAGATGCACGACGTCAACTCACGGTTTGGGGAAATCGATATATGGCAGAAATCTAAGGAAACCCAGATTGGTCAACTGGCTATATCCGTCCCCAAGCAATCAGGTACATTCCCTGGATCATCTGAACCTAAACCTAAAACTAAATCTACAGGACAGGTAGCCGCCGTGAATTTAAGGAGTGAGCGACATACATAGACGCCCGAGCAAAGCACGATGGAGAAAGATGCAGAGGACTCCCCTGATATGTTTGGGATACCCGATCCTTCGCCCGATCTTACAAGGGTGCGAGAGCTCGCGAGGACAGGGGTCCGGGTGCGAGGAGACAAGGGAGGGTCTCAGGGATCTCGCTCGGTGGGAGCGAAGACCCGATGCGGGAAGCGAAGTCGAAGGTTGCCGAGATGTCAGGGAGTCCGAGTATCGTCCACTGGAAGCGAGCAAGGCCGCGAGCATGACGCAAGTGCGAGAGCAAGACAAGGGAGCCGGGGAGCGAGGGCGATGGTGCCGCGAGCACCGAGGAGCCCGAGCACCTAGCGCCGAAGCCTTCGGAACTGGTGCCGATGTCCACAAGCGCTGGTCACCGTCTTTCTTGATGCGCCGATTGTGACTAGGGTTAAGGTTGTGTTTGGTTTCGGTGATGATTGAGAACGAAAATTATGGTGATGATGAAGGTGCCGAGTAACAAAGAACACAAGAGCAATAGAGCTTTTGGGATTGAAATCGAAGAACCCTTTAATCCATAAAGGGGTTACTCAATTCTATTCAATCTAATTTAATTCAAATGGAACTACATTGTTTAAATAGAAAACTAACAACCAATTCTAATCATGCAAGATAGAATTTAGGTTGATAAAGATAGATCAAAATAACCTAAAGATAAAGTAATCCTAATGAAGATATAATTCTAAAACATAGGGGACATGACTTATCTAGAGGAGATATAATCTTGTACATTATTAATCTACTTACATAAAATAATAGACTAATTAATTAACTGGATAAAACCAGCCCACAAGAGGGACTCGGCCAAGCCTAAGGCCCACTCGACACACATGTGATGCCCTACTCGACATGAACCCATACCGAGTGTGGATCGAGTGCAAGCCGAGTGTGGTCTTCATGGTGGGTGATGACGAGTTTGCATGAGCTTTGTTTGAGGACGGAAGCTCATCTCTTGTGTCGGTGGTGTAGCCTTGAGCAAAGTGATCCAGGGTGGCCTGAACCCTTACTCCATCCTTCCTTGGTAACGGACAAGAAGGGCTTTGGTTGCATCTTGAATTCTCTTGGCCCTTACATGAGTTATAGGACCATCGAACGGAACCTTCATGTTGTTCTCAATGTCACCAGGAGTCATCGATAAGTGCACTGCATCATTCTCCTACACTTGTTTTCAATTTGTCCCTAAATCTTTGTCAAAGTCATCGTCAGGCACGAACAAGGATAGATCAGCGACGTTAAAGGTATAATGAACATTGTACTTATCAGCAGAGAGATCCAGCTTGTATGCATTAGGACCCATCTTCTGAACCACTCGAACTAGTCCATCTTCCTGGGGTCCAGCTTAGATTTCCGTTGTTGCGAAAACCTTTCCTTCTTGAGATGCAACCATACCAGATCACCAATGTTGAACTGCACATCCTTGCAATGCTTTCCTTTCACTGCCTTGTATTGCACAATCTTCCTTTCCAGCTGCGCCTTGGTACGCTCATGCAAGCGCTTGATGAAGTCCACTTGCTTAGATGCATCCATGCTCTTCTGTTCCTTGAGTGGTCGAGGGATCATGTCCACTAGAGTTAGTGGATTTCGGTCATACACCACCTCGAAGGGGGTCTGTTTTTGCATAACCCTCCTTTTGTGAGTAAATGTTGCTTTTATTGCACATGCATGGATTGGTGACATTAGTACATTTTCAAGGATGGTAATTGACTGCAGGGACATATGGCAAGCTTAAGTATGTGGTGTTTGTTGAGAGCCTAATTTTCCATGTTTTACACTTATTTTTATGTCGATTTCTGTATACATTTCATGCATTTGGGTTAGAATAGCACAGATTCTATGTAGTTTACGCTTATTTTCCAAATTATGGAGTCTACACTAGTTTCTGTTTAATTTCGCAGAAATCAATGCGATTTACAGCAACTCGGAGAAAGGATGAAAAGCTCGAATTCAACTACAAAAAGTCCGAGCGGAAATCAAGCAGAGAAGCACTCGACACAACTGGTCGATATCGGCCAGACATAGTCGATATTAAGTAAAACCAGTCGAAATCCAACGAAGTCGAGCAGGACCACTCGAGGAGCCACGAGCTACTCAACGTCGAGTAGACCCTACTCGATGTCGAGTACACTTGACAAGTCCAAAAGCTAGCTGCGCTCAAGTGTGCACCAGGAGGGGAAGACCGTACTCGATGTTGAGTACATCTTGTCGATGTCGAGTAACACCCATGAGGTGAGAAGAACGATTTGAGGGCATTGTTGTTCAATTCGCCGCCCATGTCAGATTGAAAATATTTGATGGAGAGGTTAAATTGAGTGCGAACATATGTATGAAAGGCAATGAAGTGAGAGACAACTTCAGATTTGTACTTGAGGGGGAAGATCCACAAATGATGAGAGAAAGCATCAAGAAACACATACACATAACGAAGCCTATCATGACTAACAACAGGAGATGTCCATAGATCACTGTGAAGAATGTCAAAAGGGGCAAAAACAGGAGTGACAGTATTACTAAACGGCAACCTAGAATGTTTGCAGAGTTGGTATGCAGGACAATTGGTAGGTTTCGGCCCTTGATCACGTTGAATAGCTCTAGACCGAAGACACTGAAAAGCAGGGGAACCTGGGTGACCAAGACGGGCATGCCAAAGATATGCCGAACGGGCAACTGCTGATAGATTGGTTGTTGTAGGAGAGGTGACAGGATGTATGTTTTTGGTGACAGGATAAAGGTCTCCAGCGCTATTACATCTCATGAGCGGGGCCCTAGTTATAAAATCTTTGACAGCAAACCCAAAGCGGTCAAACTCAATGGTGATATTATTGTCTGTCGTGAGGCGACGAATGGATACAAGGTTCTTTATTAAGCCAGGGGAGACGAGGATGTTGTTAAGACTTAGGTCGGTGGTTGGAGTTGGTAATGTAGTTTGCCCAAGACCCAAGGTAGGAATGCGTACACCATTGCCTACAATAATGGAGGTAGAAGCAGGGACAAAAATGATACCTGGGTTGTGCGACATGTGCGCAGTGGCTCCGCTATCCATGTATGAGTTCGGATCGGAAGGTGACACGTCTGTAGGTGTCATGATGACGGGCTGCCTGTGTCGGGACGATGACGATGATCCCGCTGCTAAGGCTTGATCCAGATGGTGCGGAGAGGGCCCAATGAGTCCCTATTGGCTCGGGTATGGCCTCGTGGGAGAGACCGGGTAGCCCTGATGATGGGCTTTGAAGGTTCGATAATGTAAAACAAATTAATATAAAGATACTCTAGAAGGGGGGTTGAATAGAGTATGCCGTTTTTTCGCAGAAAGTCTCAAGGCTTTTTAAGCTCGTGCTAAACCCTTTGAGATTAGACTTAGTCTTTTCTTCTGAAAACCTGAATCACACAGTTAAACAATTTGAACCAAGTGCGGAAATAAGGTAAAGCAATAAATAAAGGACTCGATGAATTGTTTACGAGGTTCGGCACGAACATGGCCTACGTCCCCGCCTAGGGTTCTTCTACAACCCTAGATTCAACCGGCTTTTATTGATTCATAAGACTTAGGATCCTAATAGATCACCGAGAAGCCTCTCTCCTATACAATTGCAATCTAGTCAACTCACGTTCCCTTGGAGTCCTAGACCAATCTAGAAGAGCCCCTCTTCTCTACGCTATCTAGTACAATCCTCTTACACTTAGTGAATCAATCGTCTAGTGTTCACTTCCTGAGTTACAAACTCTCGATTATAACACTATCACGAAATATATCCTATAAGCTCACTGTGTAACTCTCAAATTCTTTGAAATGAAATAGCAAACTCTTAAGAACTAGTAGAGAGCACACGAAGAAGACAAATTTCCCTTGAGGGCTTAAGTATATGAATGCTTGTGTTCAGCGAATATGTGTGGTTGTCTTCTTATTCCTTTTCTTTATAGAGAACCAATTGATGCCAAGGATCTCCACCAACGGCTATAGCAGATCATGGCCTAAGATGGATTCTTCACAATCTTCTATCTTTGGAAACTCTGAAGCCATGATCACGATTTGATTCTTCTCAGCTTTGAGCGCTTAAGGAAGGAGATATAATTCAAAAACCTTCCTGAAAAGTTAGTGAATATATATAATAATATCTGGAAGCATATAATAATATATAATAATATTCGAACATAATATCATTAAGAACAGGTTTTGTGTTTCATCAACACTTCTGAAACTTCAAGTCCTTTGATGCAAACAGATTATCAAAGCCTTTGAAACTTATTCCGATTTTCATCAAGGGAGAGGAGTTATCAATCTCCCCCTTGATGAAAGACAAAACCTCTGCATTCCTGCAATATAGTCAAACATGGCGAGATGATTTGTTTACGCAGATCGGTCAAAGACCTACATCTGCGGGACCTCAAGAGTCAGGCCCAATCAACTAGATAATTTGGAGTTACAAGCAAAGGGCAACACATAGAGGCAAACAATCATAAGCAAGCATACAATACCGCAACAACACTCACCAAACCCTGAAGGAAAGAAAAAGGAACTCTCTTTCCAAACGACGAAGCCTTCAAAGAGGAGCATTGATGGCAAAGATCCACTTCTGCTTCTTCTTCTACGCCTATCGGGGTCACGAATCTACCAGGAGCTTTAACGTCGCACAAAGAGGAACTTGGATTCGAAGCAAAGCAGTAGAAACCCTAGTAGAGGAGAAGCGTCACTCTCTAACTGTTGTGGAAAGAGAGAGTGTACAGTGTGAGCTCTTGCCTAGGGTTAGCTCAAAAAAGGAGTATATATAATACAACCATCGAAGCCAAAACACAGCGTCCAGAAATAGGGCAAAAGGAATCCAGAAATGAAGAGTCGTTAGGGTTCTTGAGACCATATCACATGGGCTTCATCCTTGGGCCTACACGTATCCACTGGGCCCATTAGAGTTTGGACATAATCCAAACTCAGATAGACCAGTAAACATGGATCCGATTACCCATGGAATTATAACCCAGAGTATAGATCTGTATCTTGTATAGCAGATATTGTACAAGCTATTTAACTTATGAAAATACACCAATCTTCAATTGGCCCCTGTAATTTTCTAAATTTACATAATATGCAAACAATATCTGTTGGGATTTGGCACTGGGTCCGTCCTCGGTCCTAGCCCATAAAGGGCTTAAGTCGTATCATGGATATGAAGGTAGTCCCTGCAAAACAAGAATTTGTTAGCGGAGACAATTTTAGTGCCATAGTCTCCTGGGTTGAGATCACCAGCAATCTTCTTTAGGAGGATAATTTTCTTTTGCACTTTTTTCCAGATGAAGTGGTAGCAAACATCAATGTGCTTTGTGCGTTCATGGTACATGGGATCCTTGCATAGATAAATAGCACTCTGACTGTCTATGTGAAGAACGGTCTTGTAGTGCTTATTTTCAATTTCTTTTAGAATTCTCTGCAACCAAATGGCCGCTTTACAAGCCTCGGTAGTAGCAATGTATTCAGCCTCCGTGGAAGATAAGGCAACAATTGGTTGTTATTGTGATTTCCAAGATATGCAGTTAACTGCCCAAGTGAAGACATAGGAAGTAGTAGACTTCCTATTGTCCTTGTTCCCTACATAATCAGCATCAACATATCCAGACAATTCATAGCTAGAATCATGGTTAGTGATAGCATCTATTTTAGTCATATTTTAGGCATACATTTGCATATTAGTTTAGGTCATTTTCATGCATATTTATCATATTTTATGCTTTATTTATTTTATTTTGCAGTTTCGGAGTCTACACATGGTTTTGATTTGTTTCAGGCATTTTGAGGCTACTATTGAGGAAATTAAAGATTTAATATGGAGCCGCGAACATTTTGGATCGGACTCGAGGAGCTAAATGGTCAAGTGCAAAAGTTGCTAAATATTGGGGTTGTTTTGTGGAGTTAAATCTATAATTGGGCATTGGGCTAAATTTCAATTATTTAAATTCCTGGGCTGAAATTGTAATTTGGTAAAAAGTATCATTATATATGCTCATGTTACCTTCCAGGAGAGGATGTTGCTTTTGTTCTGATGGGTTTAAGGTGTTATAGTGCTGATTGTATTGGTTATTGGATCCTGGGTGCTGTTGTGATATCATTGTGCTTGTGAGGATGGTGTCTACTGCTGTTGTTTTTGTGTTCTGCGCAGGCACAATTACAAAAGAGATGCTGCCGAAATTTTGTAAGATATCGCAGAAGACTCTAAAACGATTTCATGCACTACTAGGATTGCTTGAATTGCTCGATTTTGCCTAATTCTTTGGTGAGTTTCCTCTACCTCTCATTCTTCATTTCTCTACTTTAGGGACAAAGTAGATTTTAAGTATGGGGTGGGGAACTTCTAGTGTAACTCCGTTTTTGCATATAATTTTTTTTCATTTTTCTTTTTTCATGTGCATTTCATGCATTGCATTTTCATTTGCATATAGATGTCTTGAGATGAACCCTTGCTATAAAAAAAATCATTGCTCTTCATGAAGAACTTTTCATTTCCTTGATTGGATTTGGTTGATGATATCCTCTAAGGCATGTTAAAAAGTTTGTGATGATCTAGATTGTTGGGTTTATGCTATAATTCTTTCAAAACTAATCATTGCTTGAGACTAGTTGAGATTGAAATTCTGAGACAAAAGTTGTGAGCTTCTGAGCCTAGGACTGACATTCACGAGTCCTTTTTTCTTTTGTGTGTGAATTTCTCATCTTGATTACTTTATCTTCAGAACATGTGTTAGAACCTGTTGAGGTCACATATATAATTTGTGTGCATTGCATAAACATGATTGAGGTAATTTTTGTTAGCCTATTATTCCCTTCCTACCAATAGTTATATATTTTGCTTGAAGCCCGTTGCCTATTAATTTGTAGCTCCACAAGATTATCCTTAAGCCTATTTTATCCTCGTTTACCCATCCGGGAAGGATGAAATAGATTTATGTGTCATTTTGTGGACAAGCAAAAATACTTGGCTTTGAGTGATTATGTATTGAGTGGGTGATTTTGTGCTTCAATTGTATGTTTCTTTTGACGAAGAAAAGAAATAAAGAAAAAAAAGTGAAAAAAGGAAAAAAAAAATAGAAAAGAAAAAGAAAAAAAAGAATAAATTCTTCTTCATCACTAGACAATATTTTGTAAAAAGGGAATGGGTTATCAAAAGTTATGTGTTTTGAGCTTATTTGATTATGTGATGTGGTTTTTGTAATGAAATTTGGTATGTGTGTTGAGAAAAGAAGTTGAAATTGTGGTTGAAGTTTAGGAAGTAGTCCTATTTCCCGGACTTAGCACCACATAGCCAAAGAATTCCATACCTTATTTTTCTTACCTTGGCTTCATTACAACCTAAGAAAAGTCCTCATGATTTATGTTTTTGTGCATAGTCCAAGTGACGGATAATTAGGACGCTAATGCAAGCCAATGGTAGATGAGTCTTCAAGATTTGAGCTAGAGTGAAACTTTTATACCTTAGACACATGAGTGAGAGTGTTCCACAAAATATGTCCTATGTGAGGTCTTGGAATGATGTCTTAACTTGTCTCTTGTATGATTTGTTTGTCTTGTTTTTAACCCAATGTCTAGATCTAAAGGGGCAAACATATTGCTTGGATAGAAACCGAAATCTATCTTGTGAATATTTTACACTTGTTCTTGCTTGAGGACAAGCAAGGTTTAAGCATGGGGTGACTTGATAGCATCTATTTTTGTCATATTTTAGGCATACATTTGCATATTAGTTTAGGTCATTTTCATGCATATTTATCATATTTTATGCTTTATTTATTTTATTTTGCATTTTCGTAGTCTACACCTGGTTTTGATTTGTTTCAGGCATTTTGAGGCTACTATTGAGGAAATTAAAGATTTAATATGGAGCAGCGAACATTTTGGATCGGACTCGAGGAGCTAAATGATCAAGTGCAAAAGTTGCTAAATCTTGGGGTTGTTTTGTGGAGTTAAATCTGTAATTGGGTATTGGGTCGGTTTTTAATTGTTTAAGTTTATGGGTTGAAATTGTAATTTTCCTAAAAACCTAATATATAATCTGTGGGTTTTGGAATTCAGAGGGGGAGCTCACGGACTTGTGCCGCAATAAGGCTTCAGCCACTGTTCATCTTAGAGTTTAGTTTAGGTCTAGATTAGGGTTTAGTTCCAAGTCTATTTTTCTATCATTTCACAAGATAACAGAGATTTAATTTGGTGTGATCGAAGATTTAAGCTTTAATCAAGTTTCAACTTTTGGATTATTTGCAAGATTGGGATAAGTCTTCTTATTCTTTCTCTTCTAATTTAGTTCATGATTGTTGTGATTGATTTAATTGCTTTTATCATGTATTCGATTGTGCTTGGCTAATTCTCCGGTCTAAGGTGATGTGTTCTTAGGTTTAATATGTAGTCAAGTATCGATTTGTTTAATAGCCTTATTTGATGTGAATAGCGTAGCTTAATAGCTTCGAATCAAGGTGAATAACATAGTATGTTTAATAGCCCCAAATCAAAGTGAATCTAATAGCTTTCTATTTAAGGTGAACTCATTAGCTTTTGATCCAAAGTGAATAGCTCTGACACGCTTAATAGCTTTTCATCGAAAGTGAATACAATAGCCTTAGATTGAGAGTGAATTTACTAGCTTTGGTTTGAGAGTGAATAACACCGGATTAATAGTTAATAGTCTAAAGTGAATAACGAGAGTTTAATATCTTTTAGATGAACATGAACAACCGGATGAATTTGATACTTGACATAATATTTACCTAATACCCAGATCCTTAGATGTCTTTTATCTCTATTTCATATACTCCCTCTGTTAATTAAAACTTGTCGTTTACTATTCATGCACGCTTTTTTAGAATAATAAAAACTATATGAAATATTAACTTTTTTTAAATTTTGTTTTTATAGATTCATACTTAATAGTAACAAGCATGAAATTATTAAAAATATATATCAAAGAAGTTAATATTTTATATATTTTTTAACACCTCAAAAAGCGTGCGTGAATAGTAAAACGTCAAGTTTTAATTAACGGAGGGAGTATTTTTTTATTTGTTTGTGTCGTTAGTTAGTTTTTGTTTATTATTTTTCTCATCACTATCTTCTTGGTTCGTAATTACTGGTTTAGCTTAATTAGATTGATTGATATTGAGCCTTAGGTCCCTTGGGAAGAACGATAATTTTATTACTTGATACTACAATCGATCCCGTATACTTGCGGGTAGGTTTTTAGCCTGTCAGTTAGCATATAAGAGACCAAGATTTATAGACCCAGAAACATATTTAAGGAGATATTTCATGGCTAACCAATGTCTTTCAGCAGGGTTAGACATGTGATGGCTAAGTGCACTCATGGCAAAGGAAAGATCTGGCTTGGAATAGATCGTGGCAAACATGAGAGATCCCACAGCAGCATCATAGGGGATTAGCTTCATCCTGGCTTCTTCAGTAGTAGACATGGGAGCTTTGAGCTTAGAGAGGTCAAGGTGAGCACCCAGGGGTATAGTGTTAGATGCAACACCTTTCATATTGAACCCGTCGAGCACCTTTAGCAGATAATCAGACTGTGTCAGCCAGATTTGTCTTTTTAGCCTATCCCTTTTGATGCTGATCCCAAGGATCTTTTGTGCATATCCAAGGTCTTTCATGTCAAAATACTTCTTCAAGCTTGTCTTGAGTTTATCCACCTTAGAAATGGACTTTGAGATAAGAAGAAGGTAATCTACATATAACAAGACAAATATAGGATCATTAGCCTTTACACCCTTAAAATAAAGACAGGGGTCGTAAACACTTCTAGAGAAATCAAGGCAAGTCATGCAAGAATCGAATTTCTTGTTCCATTTTTTAGGGGACTGTTTAAGTCCATAGATGGATTTATGCAGCAGCCATACAAGATTAGGATTAGCATGATCAATAAAGCCTTTAGGTTGCCTCATGTAAATATTCTCATGCAAATCACCATTTAAGAATGCAATTTTGACATCCATTTGTTTTAATTCATAATCATAAACTGCAATCATAGCAAGTAAGAGCCTCATGGTTTTGTATTTCACTACAGGTGCAAAAATATCATGACAATCTTCACCTTGTTTTTGAGTGAAACCTTTAGCTACAAGTCTAGCTTTATACCTAGGAGGTTCACTAGGTTTAGGACTATCTTTCAGTTTATAAATCTATTTCCAGTCAATTGTTTTGGCCTTAGCAGGGTTTTCAACAAGAGTCTAGGTTTTATTAACATGCATGGATTCAATTTCTTCTTGCATAGTAAGTCTCCAAAACTTAGCATGATGACATTTAATAGCTTGTTCATAGATATCAGGAACATAAGAATTCACAGCTTCACAAACAAGCATGGCAAAATCCACAATATTACTCTCATATTTCTTATTAGGCTTCTTAACCCTAGGTGATCTATCCCTAGTCAGTTGATAGTGAGTAAGGTCATGTTCAACAATTTCAGGAGAATTAGACATATCATCATCAAGCATAGCAAGGATATTATGAGAGGAATAAGAAGATTCAGATGAAGAGGAAGTAGAAGAAGATTGAGAGGAAGAGGAAGTTCCCTGATCATGTGGTTTTTCTTATTGAATCTCTTCTTGAGGAACTTCTTCAATCTGTGTAGTGGGAATGCCAGGAGTGAGACCATTGTCAAACTCATCTTCATTGTCATCAGGCATAGTTGGAGTATAGAAGTGTGTTGAACTGCTGTGAGAATCAGAGGGTAGATCATCAAACCCAGGAGAAGTATGTTGTAGTTCCTTGAAGTGAAAATATTTTCCTTGAACAAGACATCCCTACTTACTATGACCTTATACCCTTCAGGCCGGAGAACAAACAGTTTATACCCCTTAACAACCTCTAGGAAGCCTAAGAGTACACATTTCTGGGCTCTCGGGTTGAGCTTATCATCAGATTTGTGACTGTAGGCTAAACATCCAAAGGGTTTCAGGTAGGCAAGGTTAGTTGGTTTCCCACTCCATTTCTCCTGAGGGGTTTTTAAGTCTATAGCAGAAGAAGAGGTCCTATTGATAAGGTAGGCAGAAGTGGTGACAACTTCTCCCCAGAGAGAATGTTTCATGCCAGCACCTATCAGCATACATCTAGCCTTGTTCAGAAGTGTTCTGTTCATCCTTTCTGTTGTGCCATTATGCTGGGGAGTCCCAAGAATGGTGAGGTGTCTCTTAATACCATGTTGTCTGCAAAATGTATTAAACTCTGTGTTGCAGAATTCTAGCCCATTGTCTATCTTGAGACACTTTAGCAAGTTTCCAGATACCTTTTCAACCTTAGCTTTCCAGCTTTTGAAGTGCTCAAATGCTTCATTCTTAGTTCTTTGCAAGGATATCCAAACCTTTCTGCTATAGTGGTCAACAAGAGATAAGAAGTATCTCTTGCCTCCCACAGTATCAACATGTGCTGGACCTCAAAGGTCTTCATGTACATACTCAAGAGGAAGGTTAACAACATATGAAGAGTACTTAAAAGCTAGTCTAGTATGTTTTCCAACTATGCAATTTTCACATAAATCAATATGAGCAAGCTTAGCATTCAGAATCCCTTGCTTATATAATTCAAAAAGACCCTTGTTTCCCACATGACCCAATCTGTTATGCCACAGTAAGGTTTGTTCAAGACTCATAGGCTTAGAATTCCTTTTTACAATGACATTAGCAGAGTGGACTTTAACGCATTCACCAATAACATGATAAAGACCCTTTTTCTTAACATACTTGATAATAATTCTACCATTTTTAGACACAGTTTTTATCCCCTGATGAACATTTGTATCACAATTCAAATCATCAAACACACTTTCAGACAATAAGGTTCTTCTCAGTTCAGGAACCCGTCTAACATTCTGAATGACTCTAATTTTATCATCATGCATTTTTATAGGAACAGATCCAATACCCTTTATATCAAGCACAGAATGATCTCCTAACATGACAATGCCTTCATCAATAAAATCAAGCTCAGAGAAAAAATGCTTGTGAGGGGTAGCATGAACAGTGCAACCAGAGTCAATGATCCAAACATCAGATGCAGAGATATCAGGATAAACACATAGAAGTTCAAGAGAACAGTTAGAATGAGATTCAAGCACAACAGTAACAACTTTGTGTTTCTTAGCCTCATCTTTCTTCCTTTTATAGCAATCTTTCTCAAGATGACCATCTTTGGAACAATATTTGCATTTAAGGGAGCTCTTACCAGATGAGTATTTTTCAGAATATTCAGATTTCATGTTGTTAGTGTTTTCACTTTTCTTGTTCTTATTCTGATTCTTCTTTTGGTTTCTGAATTTTGCTCTAGCCATTAAAGCCTCAGTTTTAACTTCTTGCTTAGTCTTAAAAACTTTCATGACATCATTTTTCTGTATGACAACTTCTATAATCTTAGTCTTATCCAAATCCTCCCTACTGTACTGTATCATATCTTTAAATGTGTCAAACTGATTAGGAAGAGAATTTAGAATCAAGACAGCTTGATGCAATCCAGTAATTTTATCACCACAGCGTTCAAGATCTTGTATCATAGACAGAAAATTGTCAAAATTGTCATTCAAAGACATATGAGCATCCATTTTGAAGTTAAAGAGACGACAGAGCAAGTTTATGCGGCTAGGAAGAGATTTTACCAAATAAGTTGCTTCCAAAGCATCCCAAAGTTCTTTGGATGTCTTTCTGGTAAGCACTTGCCTGGCTACCTCATCTGTGAGATGTATTATTATCTCATTGTGTGTTATTTGGTCCATTTCCTCACGTCCTGCCTTATCCAGCTTGTCAGAATAATTGTTAGCTACAACAACCCAACATTTTTCCTCTATGAGGATGGCCTTTATTTTCACCTGCCACATAGCAAAATCAGTACACCCATCGTATGATTTCATACGAAAAGAAGACTCAGACATGATTATAGCAACAATAGCTATTAGCAGAAACAAAAGTAAAAGCAAACACATCTTAGAGGAAAAAAAAAACTGAAACCAGAAACAGGAGTAACCTGTAAACACAAAAGGATTTTTGCCCTTCCCCTATGTTAGAGCAAAAAATATCATTGCAAACTCATAGAGAAAACGCAACCTATCGACCTAGAGCAACCTGTGGCTCTGATACCAATTGTAGTGGTAGGATCGATTGAATAGTGGAAGACTTAAGCGATAAATCGAAGATTGAGTTCGAAATTGAGCAATGAAAAATAGATCCAAGTGAGCTAGTTCTGTAGAAAGTAAAAATGGAGAGATGATTTGTTTACGCAGTTCGGTAAAAGACCTACATCTGCGGGACCTCAAGAGTCAGGCCTAATCCACTAGATAATTAGGAGTTACAAGCAAGGGGCAACACATAGAGGCAAACAATCATAAGCAAGCATACAATACTGCAACAACACTCAACAAACCCTAAAGGAAAGAAAGAGGAACTCCCTTTCCAAACGACGAAGCCTTCAAAGAGGAGCTTTGATGGCGAAGATCCACTTCTGCTTCTTCTTCTACACCTATCGGGGTCACGAATCTACCAGGAGCTTTGACATCGCACCAAGAAGAACTCGGATTCGAAGCCAAGCAGTAGCAACCCTAGCAGAGGAGAAGCGTCGCTCTCTAATTTTTGTGGAAAGAGAGAGTGTACAATGTGAGCTCTTGGCTAGGGTTAGCTCATAAAAGGAGTATATATAATACATCCATTGAAGCCAAAACGCAGCGTCCAGAAATAGGGCAAAAGGAATCCAGAAGTGAAGAGTCGTTAGGGTTCTGGAGACCAGATCACATGGGCTTCATCCTTGGGCCTACACGTATCCACTGGGCCCATTAGAGTTTGGACTTAATCCAAACTCAGATAGACCAGCAAGCATGGATCCGGTTACCCATGGAATTATAACCCAAAGTATAGATCTGTATCTTGTATAGCAGATATTGTACAAGCTATTTAACTTATGAAAATACACCAATCTACATTAATAGTAATAACCAGGAAAAAAAATATATCCACCTTAATTAATTTTAAGATAATAGTTTTCATAAGTTTTTAGTTATAAATATATTTTGGAAAGATTTTACCCAATTTTGTAAGATTTTGATAATAATTATATAAAAGTTTGATAATACTTTCAATATATTAATGAGAATCAATGGTAATTTTATTTAAAATGTGTAACAATTCAAAAATGTTGAAATAAATTAATTAGCTCTCTGAACGGGTATTTATATTAAATTTTTTTAAATTGTAAAAAACCGCACATGATGCGGGTACTGAACTAGTTGAAGTAGTACATCTGTTGTTTTCATCTTCGATTTTTATTTTCATAATAGATTCGAGCAGCAGAACAATGTATTAATTTGTAGATTGTATAATCATATACTTCGTATGTTGTTTTGTTGCTACGATTATCATTGATGGAGCAAAGAATGTACAGATTTGGAATTCGAAGCAAAGATTATAGGATGAGAAGCTTCGAGAGGAAGAAAAATTCAATGATTGCAATTAACAGAAGCAGAAAAAGGTGAACATGAGTATTTATATATAGGAATAATTTGGTGAAATATCCATTTAGGATTGTTAATTCAGTAAATGTCCACATCCATTTAACAATTAAGTAAATGTCCATAATTTTTTAATAATACCCAGATTGCCCCTATATTAATTAACCTTCTTTAATTTAATGTGAATAGTCCCAAAACAGTCAAAACTCTAACGCTTCAGATTGTCGGTCCTCTGCCTTTTCATGAAGATCGTCTCTCTCCTCATCTTCCTTGAAGATCGTCTCTCCCCGGTTGCGATTCAACTCTTCATCTGTCCAATTTCCAGGTTATTGATTCTTTTTCCTCCTCTTTCCCTGTCTTGTCATATTTTCTCTTTCTTCGATTTTTCAATTTCGAATTCCCTCAACTAGGGTTAATATGTTTTTCTCTACTTTACTGTTTGAATCTTAATCTGAAATTGTTGATTGTGCTAATTTGTACTCGATTTAGGTTGTTGATTTGGATCAATTATTCAAATTTCTTGCCCTATTGGTTGATTTCCCCTTGCTATGAGATCTATAGTTTAATTTTGGTCGGCTGAATTACGAAAAGGGTCGAATGAAGAAATGATAGGTGGATTTGGATGATTGAATTTATGTTGAGAAATAAGTTTGTCCAAAAGAAATTGAAGATGGAAGTGAAGATTTGTCGAGAAAGAGGTGCAATATATGACATTGAAGATGAAGATCCATGGAGATTGGTTGATTTTGATAGTCAAAACTTAACGAAACAGGAAGTTATGGAAGGAGAAAGCAACGCTAGTTTTTTTTACATATACTGATTTGATGTCAATTCTTTTAAGTAGATTTTTTGTTTCCATTAATACTGGTGATAATTAATCAAATTTGTTTGGTGACAGTGTTATACAATTTTGATGACATGTGTTGTTTATGTGAAACTTTCCCCCATTTTGGCGACAATATGCTTCTATCACATTTTATGACTTTTGTTGGTGACAATTAGTATTTAGGTTGATTCTATATCATCAATTTAAATAAGACTATCAGGGGTTTGCTTCATTGTTTGGTGACAATTGGAATTTATGTTGTTATTTAGTTGTTGTTTTTTCGATTGGTGACAATTGGTAGAGTTATATATTCGATCTGTTTTGGTGACAAATGGAATTTATGTTGTTATTTTTAGATTGGTGACAATTGGTAGAGTTATATATTCTGTTTTGGTGACAAATGAAATTTATGTTGTTTTTTTAGATTGATGACAATTGGTAGAGTTATATATTTTGTTTTTGTGACAAATGGAATTTATGTTGTTATTTTTAGATTGGTGATAATTGGTAGAGTTATATATTCTGTTTTGGTGACAAATGAAATTTATGTTGTTAGTTTTAGATTGGTGACAATTGGTAGAGTTATATATTCTGTTTTGGTGATAAATGGAATTTATGTTGTTATTTTGTTATTTTTTTTAGATTGGTGACAATTGTTAGAGTTATATATTCTGTTTTGGTGACAAATGAAATTTATGTTGTTATTTTGTTTTGTTTTTTTTTTAGATTTGTGACAATTGGTAGAGTTATATATTCTGTTTCGATGACAAATGGAATTTATGTTGTTATATTGTTGTTTTTTTTGGATTGGTGACAATTGGTAGAGTTATATATTCTGTTTTGGTGACAAATGGAATTTATGTTGTTATTTTGTTGTTGTTTTTTAGATTGGTGACAATTGGTAGAGTTATATATGCTGTTTCGATGACAAATGGAATTTATGTTGTTATTTTGTTGTTTTTTTAAGATTGGTAACAATTGGTAGAGATATATATTCTGTTTTAGTGAAAAATGTAATTTATATCTCATTTAGCTATAAGGATAATTTTTATTAATCCTTATGTTCAATTGTAGTGGAAGTTGAGGTATATCGAGGGTCTTGCATTTCATGGTGGTATTGAAGCTATTTCAGACAAGAATATTAGAGAGAGGATGGCTATGGATTTGTTTAAGAAGTGTAGGACACTGGAGTTGTGGGACTACAATATGCACCTACGTTTTATTTGTCATTGTTTTAGGATATTAAGTAGTAGAATGTTGCATGATGCTTGTATTTTAATACTTATTGCAATCTGACTATCATGGTGAATGCCTCACCTTTTTCCCTTTATTTTGGAAGTTATTGTAGTCTGACAATTGGGGATTTTATATTAAGTAGTACAAAGTTGCCTGGTTCTTGTAGTTTGGAAGCTATTTTGGATGTTATGTATGAATGTCTCAATTGTTCCCCTTTGTTTTGATATTTTTGCAAGTTAATGTAGTTTGACAATTAAGTATTACAAAGTTAAACTTTACATCAAATTTCATCTACTTAGGGTTATTATTGTAACAAAAATGCATTAATTAATATTAGATTACAAATGTAATGTCATTATAGTATTGTACATCGAATTATTCGTTTGCTCAAGTTTAGCCCCTCTAGGGTCTATGTTCCCCTAGTTCTAGGGTTTCAGTTTCATAACAAAAATGCGTTAATATTAGATGACAAATCTGATAACATTGATATTGTCACAAAAAATCAATTCTCACAAAAAATAAATTGTCACCAAAATAATTGTCACAATTAACTGTCACCAGAAAAATATACTCAACTATCACCAAAAAATTGTCACCAAATGCAGGCGTTGACCGGAATGGTCAATGTTGACTAGTCAATGTTAAAATTAAAAATGGTCAAAGGGGAATGAGAAAGGGATAGGGATGGGGAAGGAGGGGTATTTTTGGAAAAAAATGGACATTTACTTAATTATGTAAAAAAAGTGGACATTTACTTAATTTTGACATGAAAATGGATATTCACCAAATTTAACCTTATATATATGGGCGCATGATAAAACGTGCATTATAATGCAATTGGGATAAAAAAAATCATGTCGGAGTGGTTGAGTCGGAAAGGATCTCAGGGTAGTTCCCGATGGTTCCCGGTTCGATTCTCAGATTTGACCTCTCTATATTTACCAAAATCAAGGGATAAAAAAAACGTGCATGAGGTGTATAGATATCATTCAATGAAAGCACTTTTTTCATTCTCATTGGCTCAACTGTTCGCACCTAAACTCGACCGTACCCTATATTGTGTGTGTAGGTTGGTTTTGGTATATACAATCATCTTACCATGTACACATACCTTATCGTTTACTCATTTATCTGTGTTCACATCATTATTCATCTGTACAAATAGTGTAAAAAAAATAATTGTTATTTTAACGAATAATCGCTCAATACCACTTTATAATTTTATTTTAACGAATAATCTCGATTATAGTACGACGAATAATCAAAAGTTACTTTTAATCTAATCCGATTATCTTCTTAATTCAATGTCCCAAATTTACTAATAAAATAGACAATAAATGCTATGTAAATATGATCTATTTTCTATATATTACTCAAGGTACAGTAGGTAGCACAAATGCAGTAACACTGCCCTCCGATAGTACGTAATTTACAGTTTCTCTTGTTGTTTTGTTGTCGCTTTACCCTAATTTGGGCACTCCGGCCTTTACTCTCCCCAGCCACTTAGAGCAACCTCAACAGATTCTCCATATTGGGTTTTTGGGAAACTTTAAGGGTAATTTTGGTCCAACAGCTTCCCCATTGTATTCTCCAAAATAGAGAATGGGGAGAAGGAATGGAGATCATTCCCTAAATTTGGAGAAAACTCTATATATTTTGGGGTAAACTCCATAATGGAGAATTTGTTGGAATTCGGCTAAAAAAAGTTCAGAATATTTGATTGATAATTCTCTATTTTGGAGAATTTTTTAGATAAACTGTTGGGCATGCTCTTACATATATATGACATTTAATCCTAGCAAACACTACCCAAAACCTATATATATCACTTATATAACGTACTCCATATTTTAAGATTAGGTAAAACTAAATAAAGACAACCGAATTTTGTTTTTTTTTTCTTTTGTTAAAAAAAAAAAGAAAAGAAAAAAATAGTGGTGCGTTAAGGGCTAATGTAGAACAGATCGGCGGCGTCCTCTAAAGCAGCCCTGTCAGCCTGAAGATGGTCCTGATCCACTTGCACACCACCACATGCCTGCCTCGTCGAATAGCCACTTCTCTATCAAGGAAAGTGGGCCCCTCCCCTCCTGCTCCCCGGGCGTCATCTCATCCGACTGGTCTTCCGACGAGTTGAAGCTCCCAAACAGTGAGTACTCATCACCCTCGCTCGAGCTCAACCCTGTTCCGACCTCCGGTTTCAGCTTCTTGGTGCTCCAGTTCTCCAGCAGCTTCGCTATGTTGTCCGCGCTCAGGGCGTACCCGGCCGCCGCTTGGGTGCCGCCGCTGGAGGAGGAGGCGGCGGCGATGGATTTGTCGATGGAGAGGGCCTCGCAGAGGGCTTGCTTGGCTGTGTTGATGTCGGTTTGGAGGTGGCGCTCCCACTGCCCCTTGTTGCTCGATTGATGGTGGTGGGACTGAGAGGAGGCGGCAGAGGAGAAATCGTCGTCCTGAAAATGGCCAAATTGCCCCTCGTCACCGCCGCCGCCGCCGCCTTGGAGCTTGCGGAGCTTCTTCTTCAAGTGTGTGTTCCAGTAGTTCTTGATGTCGTTGTCGGTGCGCTGAGGGAGGTACGAAGCTATGGCTGCCCATCTGTCATAAATCATACCCCCCAACAACATATCTTTGTAAATTAATTTATCTTAACCCTAAAATTGGAAGTACTAGTTAATTTATTAATTGAATTTTGAAATTAAAAATTACCTGTTGCCAAGAAGGGCTTGGAGATGGATGATCATCTTCTCCTCTTGCTCGGTGAAATTTCCGCGCTTGATTCCGGGACGGAGGTAATTAGTCCATCTCAGTCTGCAACTCTTACTGCACCTCATCAGTCCTGAAAATTCATTTAATACACCAGTTCAGTAACAGATCGATCAGGAGACAAGAATTGATTATACATGTATAAAAAAAATATACCAGTGTGAGTTGGAACTGCTCTCCAGTTGCCGGCGCCGTGCTCCTGGATGTAAGAAACCAAGACGATGTCTTCTTCGGGCGTCCATGGTCCCTTTTTCAGACCTACTTTCTCACAGCAAGGTGGCCTTACCATCGTAATTAAACAAATTAGATCTCCAGATCGATGATTCCCCAAAAATTGAGCCTTCCAAACTCGAATTCGAACAGATCGATCGGGATCTTCAGATTATGTTTTTGAGGGGATGAGCTGAGAGTGAGTCAGAGGATGCGTCCAAATGGAGAAGAAAACAGGAAGAAGAAAGAGGGGACGAAGCCCGATGTCTCTAAAGGCGAGTCTCCCTTTGTCTATATATAATTATAAAAAAGAAGAAGAAGAAATATATCATCGTAAATAAAATAATGCATTAATTAATCGGACAAGTTAATTAACTTCACTGGAGAGGGAGGGAGACAGACTCCGCTGACTCCGTAAGAGAGAGGGAGGGGGGGGGGGGGGTGTGTGTGGAAGAGTCAAGGGAAGACAGCAAGGAGCATTAACTGCAAATATGGGAGATGCCGAGACTGCAAATATGGGAGATGCCGAGATGGAGAGTGGAGACGAAGGTGTTTTTTTTTTTTTTTTTTTTTGTATATATATATATATTTTGTTTTTTGCGTCGGAAAATGCAAATGCTAAAAAGTCAGATTTTAGTGTATATATATATATATATTTTGAAACGGAAAAAATTTGGCGATAGAGTTAAGCCCTATCAGCCAAGAGCATCCTTTCGGATGAGACTGCGCATAAGAGAATTATCAGGTGTCATAGAACCAAGTGAAGCGGAGTCTAGACGTGATAAACGATCAGCCACTAGATTAGCTTCCCGGAAAACATGACGAATCTCAACAGAACCAAAGAAGCCCAGCGAGACTAGACTGTCTGAGACAATCATATCCGAGTCTCCGGTAGGCTTCCCCAAACCTTTTAAACTTTTTATAATTGTAAGGTTATCGCCTTCTACTATTAATTTTTGGATATTCAAGTTTTTTGCGGCCTGTATACCAGCCCAAAGCCCCAGACTTTCGCAACCGCATACCGAGTCTATTGGTGATGGACCCCACCCACAAGAAATAAGAGAACCCAAGCAATCACGAATGATAAACCCAAAGATGCCCTTATTGCCCGAAGAGAAAGATCCATCAAAGTTAAGTTTATGGGTGTCTTTTGGCGGGGCTTCCCACTTGGTTCTTTTCCTTTTTGAAGTTGATTTTGGTTTAGAAGTGATTGTTGTATCTGTTTTATTATCCTTTATATTTTTCGCCTATTTGGGAGGTTGTCCAGATAAATTTCTGGTCTTTTTTGAAAGCTATGATTTTTCTTATGTCCGGGGTTAAATTGTCAAAGTGAGCCTTGTTTCTAGAGAACCAGATACCCCACCAGACAAACGCTAGGTCTTCAAATTTGTGTTTTCCAATCGTGTTGTTAATATTCCATATTGTGTTATTGATCGAGTCTCCTTTGTCAAAGCAACCATGTATTTTCATGACGGTCCCTGGATCATTTGCCATCAAAGTACATCTAGTAATAGGACAGTCCCATAGTAGATGGTATAGATCCTCGTAGCAAGAGTCGCAGTGGGGGCAATTTGTCGGAATTCTCAGATGGCGCGAAGCTAATCTAGCAGTTGTTGGTACTGCATTTTTTAGGATTTTCCACATGAATGATTTTATTTTTGGTGGTGTATTTAGGTCCCAAACCCAGCCTATATCTGAGTTTGTGTGGTTTTTGTATTTATGAATCATATCTATAGCAGAAGAAGTCGTGTACCACCCGTTCTTGCTCCATTTCCAATATAGTCTATCAACTTGTATATTCTCAGGTAGTGGTACTGTTGTGATTCTTTCTATTACATCGTTTGGTATGATTCCTTGTAGGTTTTTAAGTAATTTGTTTTTGTCCCATACTTTGTTTTCGTCAATGAAATGTTTTATGTTTAGTGATTCATCAATTTGCTGAGTTAATGGGATAAATGTTTTCAGTGGGAACTCGCCCAACCAGCAATCATTCCAGAAATTAATCGCTGAACCGTCCCCAATAGACCATCGTAGACCATTTTTAAATAAAGGTATTAATTTTATTAGTTGTGCCCATTGCCATGAGGTGTTCCCACGTTTTTGGTAATTTAGCATTTCAGTCGTTTTTAGGTATTTTTCTTTTATCAGTTTAACCCAAGGGTTGTTTGGTTCTGCTAGTATTTTCCAAAGCAGTTTCATTTGTAGTGCCTTGTTCATGTCTTCTGAACATCGTAGCCCTAGCCCTCCATTTTCCTTTGTTTTACATATATCGAACCAGCTTATTAGTGGTTTATGGTTTGTACCTTTGTTCCAAAGGAATTGTCTATTTATTCTGTCCAGTTCTGTGTGTACCGATTTTGGTAACATGAAGCATTGCATTATATGTAATGGTTTTGCTGAAAGCGTTGTTTTGATCAGTGTACATCTTCCAGCCTGTGAAAGACAATTTGCCTTCCATTTGTGTAGCTGAGATTTTGTATTTATTAGTAGATCCTTGAAGTCATCTTTTGTTACTCGTCCTTCGATTATTGGGCAACCAAGGTAGCATCCCAAATTCGGTGTGTGTGCGATTTCTAATTCATTTCGTATCATATTCTTTTCTGATGGTAAAACGTTTTTAGATGTTTGGAATTGAGATTTATGTCGGTTTACACGTTGCCCTGACAAAGCGGTATAGTCCCTTAAGACTCTGTTGATTTGATCGCAACCTGTTTTATTAGCCGAAGCAAAGATGACAATATCATCCGCGAAGGCTAGAAAAGGAATTCTTGTTCCATCTCTTGTTAATTTTATACCTAGATGGCTCCGTGGTTTAGTCGACTCATTGTAAAGTCCTCGAGCAAGGATTTCAGATATTATTAAGAATAGATAAGGTGATAAAGGGTCACCTTGACGAAGGCCCTTTTCGGGGAAGAAAACCTCCGTGGGTTCATTATTTACCAGTACTGAGTAGGTAACAGTGGTGATACACTCCTTGATCCACCCTGTGAATCTGTTTGAGAAACCTAATTTGAGCATAGTGGAGAGAAGAAAATCCCACTCAACCATATCAAAAGCCTTTTCCATATCTAGTTTTACCGCCATCCATCCCGTTTTACCTTGTTTCTTAGAGAAAGAGTGGAAGATTTCATTTGCAATTAAGATGTTATCCTGTATTGATCTACCCGATGAGAAAGCGCTCTGTAGGAGATTGGTGATTTTGGGAATGATTTTTTTTAGCCTCGATGCTAGTACTTTGGATATTATTTTATAAGTTGTTGAACAAAGGCTTATAGGCCTATAGTGCGATGTTGTGGTTGGGTTTTCTATCTTCGGTATTAGAGCAATAAACGTATGGTTTGTTTGTTTTAGAATCCGGCCACTAAGGAAAAAACTCTTTACCGCTTTGATTACTGAAGGTTCTACTATGTGCCAGTATTTTTTAAAAAACCCCGCAGGGAAACCGTCGGGCCCTGGAGATTTATCGTTGGCTAGACTGAAGACTGCATTTTTTATTTCTGCATTTGTGACTGGTCGAATTAGCCAGTTATTATCATCATTTGTAATTTCGTTTTCTATATGGTTTAGTAAGTTGCTGGGCATATGCTGCCTTCTTTGAAGTGAGTATCTTTGACTGAAATCATGTTTGATTAATTTTCTTATTTCGTCTTCGCTGTTGATTGTTATACCAGCTGTGGTTTGGATATGTTTTATTATATTTCTATTGCGTCTTCCAGTTGCTATTTTTTGAAAGTATTTTGTGTTTGCATCTATCGATTTTACATGTGTCCTCTTAACTCTTTGTCCCCAGTATTTCTGTTGATAGGTTAAGAGTGTAGCATGTTTTGATGTGAGTCTTTTGATTTTATTGTCTAGATCATAGTTATAAGCTTTAGAGAGCGTGTTCTGTAGCTCCAAGAGTTGTGTTTCAACTTGTTTTATTTGTCGGAAAACGTTTCCAAAGGTTACCTTGCTCCATATCTTACTCTTCCTTTTGACTTCTTGTAGTTTCTTTGTTAATTTAAACATTTTGGAACCCGGTAGATCAACTCTCCAAGCCGAGCGCACGACATTAACATAGTCTGCTCTTGTGGTCCAAGCCATTTCAAATTTAAAAGGTTGTAATTTTGGTTTTTGGTTATCCATGAGATCTAGAGTGATTTGAGCATGGTCAGATTTCAAGAAAGTGTGATTTTTAGTGCAAAGATTGGGAAATTCTTTTAGGATAGAATGACTCACAATCGCGCGGTCTAATTTTTCATATATATTATCTGCCCCCTTTTACCGTTTTCTCCATGTGAAGTCATTACCAGTTGTTGGAGCATCGACCAAATTATGAGTGCTTATTATATTTTGAATTCTTGCAAATCTGTTAGTAGTTGGAATTCTGCCATCTTGCTTGTCGCTTGGTTCTAGGATTTCATTTAAATCCCCCATGATAATGAGAGAGTCATTCGATTTGCGAATGTAATCTTCTATGGAATTCCAAAATTCATTTTTTTCATTTGCATAAGGTGTTGCGTAAATAAAGAGGATTTCTATTGCAATGTTCAGTTTCGTGTTGGTGTAATCTACTTGGATAATTCTGTCCGTCGAGCTTCTAATAGTGAAAGTTTCATTTATGAAATGTGCTTGCTTCCAGAGAAGGCATAGACCTCCGGACAGGCCAATTGACGGTTGAAAGAATAATTTGTCAAAACCAGCCTTCCTCCAACAACTTTCTGGTGGTGGGTTTGTTAATTTTATTTCTGCCAGCATTAAAAATTTAATGTGATCCGATCTAGCAGCAGATTCAATGTGAGTCCAGACATTTTTCCTACTAAGACCTCTAACATTCCAGAAGCTAAATTTCATAAATAACGATTTGGGGGTTTTTGGTACCTTAGAGAGTTAGGACCATACTTGAAGTGTACATGATAATTGAGGTGGGTTGTGTAAGTTTTGATTTTAGAGTTATCATTTTTAGTGATTTCATGGTTCATAATAATAGTCAAATAGTCAAATTTTATGTTTGAAATAGAATCATTTTTTTGAAGAGTTTCAAATTCTGGTGCATGGTTTATTAAAAGATATGATTTTGGTTTTCGCATATAGGTAGTGGTAATTTCTAAGTTTTGTTTTAGAATAGTCTGACAGATAAGCCATGAAGCAGCAGGCTGCATGTGGTGTGAGTAAATGCATATGGTAATTTCTAAGTTTTGTTTTAGAATAGTCTGACAGATAAGCCATGAAGCATCAGGCTGCATGTGGTGTGAGTAAATACATATGGTGCTTTCCATGCACAAGGGTAAAAACATGTGCAAAACATAGAGTAAAACTATATAATACAAATAGTGCAATTTAGTGCTGTGAATAAGTTTCCAAACTAGATAAAATAAAGCTGTCCAAAGTTTCAGGTTGGTATGTTTAGGAAGAAATGTGAAGAGCATAAATGTCAGACAAGCACTCCTTAGGGGGCAATATATATACAAGGTACATGTACAGTTCCATGGAAGAGAAAAAAAACTTAAGCAGCTGCAAACCTTCCATAGGCCCTTAAAATTTGAGTTATGGTGTGTTGATGAAAAGGAGGAAAATCCCTTATCATCTTGATTGTAGCTGCTTCCCATTCTTGGATCTGTTTTGTTGTAGTTGAAATCCTGGATTCTTTGTGTCCAATATCTGTTTCTGTCCATAGTTGTCTCCCAGGTTGTTCTGTTGAGAATCTGTATGTGTTGGATACACAAATTTTGCTCGAGAGAGAGAAGTTCCCTCGAGCAGTATTAGTAACAAGTTCACAGTTTTGTATACTGCAGAAAAGCATTTTATGTATTTGGTAGTTAGTCATAATGTTTGATTCATAAACCTGATCAAAGTTCTTAAAAAAAGTATGTCCCCTAAGACTATTGTTATAAAAGTAGCAGTAAGTGATTACCAAACGTATAGGTGCTAGGTTTTCCTTTTTTTTTTTAACTTGAGGGCTGTATCTTTCAGGTTATACAAGTATTGATCAGGAGTTAATAAACTAGCAGCTTCCCAAAAGCTAAGATGATTAGTGTAGCAGTAGTATAGTAGCCAAGTAGAGAGGCTTGGATGAGTATTTCCATTAGGGTTGATGGTGGTGTCAATCAATACCGACAAGTCAGAAGGACTCGGAAAACCAAACATCAGCACATCAGGCATAAGACAATAGTGAAAGAATTCCCAACTGAGTGGAGCTAAATGTTTAATTTTTTTGAACTTAAGAACTGTAACATTTTGGTTAATCAAGTATTGAGCAAATTTTGATAGACTTGTAAAGCTCCTAAATCTGTGGTAAGTAGTATAGCAGTAATATAGTAGACAATTAGGTAGTATTGGAAATGTATATCTTTTAGTATTAAGTAAAATAACAATAACAGCAGTTAAGTAGGAGAATCCAACTGAAACATGCATCATCTGTATTGTAAGGAGGTATTTTTCTATAGAGTAAATGGTATGTTTAAAAGAGTCATGGTTTTCTATTAAGGCTAGATCAGGTTTAACTTCATGAATTTTAGTAGTTTTTCCATGAGTTTTAAGGAAGAAGTTTTTAATCCAAATACAATGGCACACCACAATTAGGGTATGCCAGTGCAAAGGTGAAATTTTAGTTGGAGATAAGTAGGTACCATATGTCCAGCAATCCATCAAAAGAACATAAAACCAAACTTCATTAATAGGGCGAGTTATAATACATGTGGATATTCCAGAAAATTTCGAGCCCATAATACAGATGTTACCAAAGTAATAAAACCATAGGATAGCAAACTGGAGAACATAGCATTCAAGATTTAGCCAAAAAATGGGGAAGGAGTTTTTTGTAGAAGGTTCTTGTGTTATTTCAAAATGTGATGGGGAAGGGTAGCAGTCATCACAAACAGCCCATGGGCAAGGCCAGATCATCCCATTGCTTGGAAAAATCTTGATATTCATGGAATTACTTCTTGTTGTTGCCCCTCTTCATATTGGAGCTTGCTGTGTCATCTTCCCCACCCACAGCTTTCCTTTTGAGAGAGCAAGAAGTGGAAGAGTCCTTCAGTGGATTTTCAGAGGTGGACAGCATCTTCATCAAGGATGTGTTTGATTGTAGAGAGTGGAAAGAGGGTTCAGAGATAATATCAACCTGATTATCAGTCACAGGTTCCTCAAGTAAGTAACAACCCTCATCATAATCACCGCCCAACATATCATCCTCATCAAAGTCATAGAGGAGACAAGGAAGTGTCTCAGATTCCACTTCAGCTCCCACCTCATTGAAGAGCTCTGGGTTAGGGAGTGGGTAAGCAAGCTCCATGGGATCATCATTAGAGGTGATGGTGTTGCCAGTGTCTGAAATCAACAGGGTCTCAGTGCAATGGGTGTTTTCAGTAGAGGGAAAGGTTACAGAAGAAGGGCCAGCCAAACTACCTCCCCCCTGGGCACCACTGAAACCAGCAATAGGAACCCATCCTGCAGGGTTACCAGTGATGCCAGCAAAGGGAGGGAGGGGGCTAGGAGTCAAGTTTTCAGTAGCAGCTAGCACACCATCAGGAGGTAGTGGTGTAGGATAGGTGTCAGGGACAGTGGTGTGGTCAGAGGTTGATTTAGAGCCAATTGAGGAGTTGGAGGAATTAGATAGAGCCTCAAATGAAATGGCCACCCCACCCCTAGCAGTGAGATAGGGCTTATTCCCAAAGGAATGGATAGGATTAGGGATCTTAAGAATTTTTCCTTTCTTTCCCATAGTAGCCCAGCCCTCACCCAAGCTAGGTTTAGGGATCATGTTGTAAGGTTTTTTTATGGTGACTTGAATTTTTTTGGGTTTGGGTATGAAGTTCTGACAATGGTTAAATATATGGTCTTGACCACCACAGTTACCACAACCTTCTGGAAACTCCTCAAACCAGATAATGTGGGCAGAAACCTCATCTTTATTAACTGGAATCAGAATAGTGTTTGACATAGAAAGGGCTAGATCAAGGTTGATGCAGATTCTTGCATACCTAGCACTAGGATCAACTGTGGGATCATGCTTAATATAGGTGCCAAACTTGTTTTTTTCTATGATAAGAGCCAGTGCACCAGGTTTTTTGTAGGCCTCAGGGATAGAAGTGATCCTAACCCACATATCTAAGGCAGAGGTATTTTCAGAAATAGGATCGAAAGCATCAGACCAGATCCTAAGAATGATCAGTTGACCATAAACATGAAAAGGTCTGGCTTCCCAAACCATAATTAAATCATTTGGATCAGTAAATCTCACCTCAAACCAATGGTTAGGTAGCTCAACAATCTGCAGATCTCTAGAAATCCCCTTCCAGTCAAAATTTAGCTCGGATTCCAGTTTTTTGAAGTCTATGGGAGCACCAAAAGCTCTCCCATAGAGCCTGGCATTTGTGGAGAATCGGTATTGGGGGTGGTATTGCTGGAGCTGGGTAAAAAAGGAGTTGAAATCAAGTTTTTCCTTACCTTTGTCACTTTTCAGTGGCTTGGGTAGCTTTGTTTTTTTGTTGGGTTTTTTGGGTGTCGGTGAATCCTCAGAGAGGATTCCCTTCCCTTTGGTTTTGGGTTTTTTGGGTGTCGGTGGATCCTCAGTGAGAATCCCCTTCCCTTTTCCAAGATGGTTTGGTTCCATAGTAAAAACAAAACACAGAGAGAAAAGGTAAGCATAGAACCCAGAGAGACAGGAAGATTGGTGAAAAGCAGCAACAATCAGAACCAGAAAGGTAGGTAGAAGAGATACATTTAATTGAGAATCACAAGTGTTTAAATAGAGCCATAGAAAGTGCCACTAAAGGTTCAGAAATTCAATCCTTGCAAACAAATTAAAATTGGATTGGAGAGATGTAAGAATAGAGACAAGAGTAGAGTCATACCTGTCTAAGCCGAAGACAGCAAAGAAAGAAAAGAAGCAATCCAGAGAGTGATGATTGGAAAGACGCTGACCAAAGCCCCAATTCGCAAGGCCAAATCCGTTCCAACAGAGAGAGTCAAGCCAAGTAAAAGCAACGTCAAATCGCTCCAGATCTTTGAGGAGGGAGCCAAGATAGCCCGAGAAGTGACGCCCCCGAAGCGATGGAGAGAGGGAAGAGCCGACGAGAACCCAAAGCCAAATCCAAGCCCCCGCAAGAGGAGATTTCCCAAGTCTGTGCCAGATCCAGTAAAGGGAGTAGTTGGTAGCAATCATGATGGCCGAAGTAAGCCCTTGAAGCGATGGAGAGAGGGACGAGCCAGAGAGAGCACGGTCGAACCCCCATACCCCCGCACTCTGAGATTTCCATAGTTTGTGCCAAATCCAAAAGTAGAAAGATTTGGGATTGATTGGACAACACTTGTTTGGATTTTTTAGAAGCTTAGATCTTGGATTCACAGAGAAATTTGCAGGAAGATGGCTCGCAGTGTTCAATCGATTTTTCGATCTAGGGTTTTCAGGGTTGGGTTTGTGGGAGAAAGGGGGCACATGCGCAGGCGCGTTGTATTTCTTAGGTTTTGGGTTTTCGGCTTCCATTAGATTTGAGTGTATATAGAGTTTCACTGATCGAACCGCGTGGGCATTAACTCGATTTATATATGTTTTTTTTTAAAGGTTCCGTGCCATCCGTTATAAACCCTAACTCATGCATCCTATTCCTAGGCCTACAATTTTTTTTTTATTAAGAAATAATTCACGAGCAGGCCCGTGCCACATACATACGAACAGGGCCCCAAATTTTTTTGAGGGCCCAATATTGTAGATGTTATGTATATATAAATTTTGTTTTCAACAAATATCAATATTGTTCACATGGTCTACTAGTGGAAAGCCTTTCCTCCGCTTCCAACTTTTACCCGGGTTCGATTCCCCAACTGCAATCATTTTCTTTCCAATTGTTCTATTTTTTTAATCATTTCGAAAAAAAAAATTCCCTATATATTCTACAACTTTTTTCTTGTTTTGTTTATAAAATCGTATGCATCTACACTTGATTTGATAAATATAGTACTCCGTACTATTTAAATATTTTTTGCAAGTATAAAAAATATTTTGGTCAACTTTGGCAAAAAAAAAAATATTTATGTGTTGCTATTTATAATTTTCAAATATGCTGTTCATTTTTGTAGATGTCTTTTGGTCCATGTAATTATACGATTCCTCATTCTTTATTATTTAAATTTCACTAATTTTGAATTTATTTAAATGAATTTAATATTTTAATTATTTGTAAAAAAATTGTACAGGGCCCCCAAAATAATTGGCACGGCCCTGTTCACGAGTCAGGCATATCTGACAACTCGAGAGGCCAATGCAGTCGGCTGACGGTGAAACCGTCACTACATATAAAAAGGTGCAACAACAACAACAAAGAGAGAGGCTTGAAACCATGACGAGCAAGCGAACCAAACCCGTACACGCTGGAGACAACGTAGACTAAGATCTAATGCCAACCATCACCAAGCGGCGACACCGCTGCATTCCAATTTTTTTTTAGTATAAATTTTTGGGCCAAATTATTGAGCGGCAAAAGAAAACAACAAAAGCTACTCGGCATAACCTAATTCATTTTCACAACTACCGCTCCTCTCGTCATCCCTCTCCCTCTTCTCCTAGTTCCTTCCCCTAAACATGCTTTTGAACCAGAGAAGCATTGCGTACTATCCCCTCGTTGTCGATCTCGCTAGCACCACCCCAACCTCGTGTCGAGGGATGAAACCACTCGTTGTGACCTTGCGTCCCGAGTACGGGTTAAGGGTTTGAAATTCTACTCTAACATTTTCAAATGAGATTTCACACCCAAATTCGAAGGGATCGTTGGAATCCCCGAGGAAGTCCCCTATACCTGTCGTAGCTCTAAGCGTGGAAAACGGTCATCATGAGAATAGCGAAAGTAAGGTGTAATACAAAGGAGTGTCACGGCAGAGCCGGGTCAAACCAGGTTCTAAAACATAAGTCTAAAAACATAATCAAAGTCGGGTGAAGTCAATAGCTCCAACGCTCACTCTCCGCCGAACAAAAGGACCTGCGCAATAAGCAAGCAACACCAATAAGACGAACATAAATAATACCTAAAAATGTGAATGGTGAGTGAGATAAGATGACGCCCACCTGCTATTTCCGCTGCCCAATGAACAGACATACGCTATACCTAATAAAGATGCTTCTAGATGCAGGGTGGAACATTAGCACACTAACATGCTCCTAAGATAAAGTTCATAATAAAATTAAGGCCTAAACACATAATACCAAGTGGTATATCGCGCTACTTAACCACCGCCCCCTTCCCGATTGGGCGGAGACTGGTCAGCTCGCAAATGCATTCCAATTTATAAATGGGGCGAGCCCCATTGTTGTACCCGACCCCATGTTTGCATGCTTTTATCAAATCATGGATGTGGACTTAAAAGAGAAAGAGAATAATATAATGTGAAAGATAAAATAAATTAGAGCGGTAAGTAAAATGGTAATTACGACTCGAAATACTAAGGACGAACCCGATGAGACTTGGCCATCCTATGACCCTAGCAAAGAATCTAGATACTTCACAAATAATGGTCATTCTGTTTTCAAACGCATAAAGAAAGAGAATGCTCAATCATGCTGGTCATGAATGCAAGCACCTAGTATATCATGCACATAAGACAAGGAAGTTCTCTCTGTCGATCTGAGTAACCTCCGAAGAGACTTACCTGGCTATGCAAAACAACATAATAAAAGGTCCGGCACACATCAATCATAATCACAAAGCATCACCTAGATCCATATCAGAACACATACATAAATCTACATCTAATCATTCAATCACAAACAAGTGCACATCATTCAATAACACCCAATCACATCATAACATCATCAAGTTCAACCACTTATCTCATTGCTACATTCCATAATACCATATCGTTCTCATCGTTCCATTTACCCACATTCATATGTTCACGGAATTCATATATTCACAATCATAATTCGCATAGTCATATATCTCTAGATCATCACATTTATCACATTCATAATCATATATCAACATATCACATAACTCGTGTTCATCATATCATCATATCTTAAAAGCATAAGTTAACGATACAAAACCTTAATATTTCATCATGCTATTTGTCAACGAATCATGCCATTAGTCCACATATATCACAGTATTAGACAATCAATCATGCTAGTTAGTCATCGAGCACATAATTTCCGAGTTAATCCTGAAAACCGATTCAAAACCAAGTAACCGATTAAAACGTTCGATCTTAAAAGCTCGTGAAATTCGTTTCCCGAAATTCCAAAATCAGGTCCTTATCAGTCCTTGAAATCCCCCAAACGCGTTGGAAACAAGTCGCGAAAACGATCGTCGAAAACATAAAAAAATGGAGTTAAAACCCATCAGTCAGATAATCAATCGCGACCGCGAGATGGTTTGTCACGCACGTGAGACTCGACGCCTGAGAGGTGCTTCTGATGGCCGCAAGCAACTCGCGCACGTGATACCCTCGAGTCGCGGTCGTGAATCTGGGGCCCCTTCCCAAGACATCCCAGATCTCTAACTCGCCGTTGCGAAACTCTTTATCGCGGTCGCGAGCTGATGTGCGTTTATTTTTCCATGTTTTGTGTTAACATTTATGTCGATTTTTGTATGCATTTTATATCATATGGGTTAGAATAGTACATGAATTGTGTAGTTTATGCTTATTTTCCAATTACGGAGATCTATACTAGTTCTTGTTTAATTTCGCAGAAATTGAGACATTCTACAAGCAATTCGGAGAAAGGAAGAAAACTATGGAAGTGGTCGAGGTCGACTACTGGAAGACCAAGGTTGAGTAGCAGCTGAACCAAAACACATCGAGCAGAAGAGAATGAAGAATCCACTCGACATGACTACTCGATATCGAGTACTCTACTCGATGTCGAGTACTCTACTCGATGTGGATTACCACTTTGGTCGACATCACCTTCTGAGAACGAGATCGAGCACATGACCACTCGAGGACACAAGACCTACTCGATGTCGAGTACATCTCTGGCTCCTAATCCGAGTCGAAGTCGAGTGGAAATCCGAGTGTTGCTTTACATACAAGCCAAGGCACGAAGATCTATCATGAAGAGAAGATATATTTCCACATTAGGAATTCCCATATTTACTTGGGGGAATTTTAGTTGATGTAATTATTTTATTTGGAACAATTTATCTTAAACAATTTATCTTTTATCGGGGATTGAACACTATAAATAAGGCCTCAAGGGCTGAGTTTTAGGGTCATCCCAGCACACAAGCAATTGTGTTTTATAGAGTTAGACAATTTTCAAGAGCTTTTGGAGAGAGAGAGGCTGATTGGAGTAGGAGAGCGAAAGTGACCTGGCTTTCTCCGGTTTGTAGTTTCTCCATTTTTATTTAATGCAGTTAGTCCTTTTTATGAAATTATTGATGTTTGTTATGATGAGAAGCGAGTAGTCACCCAACTTCTAGAGTCGGGGTGAGCCCGATGGTAGCCATGTAAGGTAATGGATCAAAAGTACAATCTTTATTGCGATTTCATCTTTTATCCCTGAATTGCATGATTCTTCTACGACAGCCGAAGGTGATCCTTCGTTGTGTTATTGAAGCGAAAGTGATCTTAATACAAACTTGGATTAATTATGTGAAAAGGGTTAGTGACAATTAGGGTTTATGCGAAAGTCTCTATCTTCCTATTTTTTAATGACGAAAGTTATTTGATGAAAAGACATGATCTTTATACCTTTGACATGGTTCTTATATGGTTATCGTTGTGGCGTTCAAACCCCGATTCTAGGAGCCATTAGTTTATTGAATGAAATCTATCAATTTCATATTTCTTTCTACTTTTATTTCATTAAGATTTACGTTTTTTCTGCACTAACAAACACTCGACATCGACCATATCTTGTCGATATCGAGTACTCATAGTCGACGTCGAGTACTTTTCTACTCGACATTGGCTTGTTTTGTCTTTTGTTGTGCAGCTGTAGGGAAGTCGACAAGGTTTAGTCGATGTCGAGTACTTCTATTCGACATCGAGTACTTTCTGGTCGATTTTGAGAGGATTCTAGAACTAATTAGGCGAACGCTAACACGCTTTCTCGTGGATACGATCCTGAATACCCTACCACTACAGTGGGAGGGATTCTTGTATTTTATTTGCGTGGTTCAGGGATTGGCTTGCTTTTATTTTAAAACTGTTTAATCAATTCTTCCTCCGCTAAAACAAGCAAGAACCCTAGTTGGGCTGTTCTTCCTCGTTGCCGCAAGCACTTTCTCGCTGTGGCGACTACGGTCTTGAATCCGTGAATCAAAGATCGTCTATGGCCTATTTTGAAGTTGTTTGGAGCTTGCCTTTTTCCCAATTTTTCCCATGATATCCAAGCACATATTAGTACAAGAATAGCTCGAAAAAACAGTAAGTTTTCAAGAGATTTATCACCCAACACTTCCTTGGTCCACTTCTTCTTCTTCCGGGTGACTCTTGAGGAGATTTGAGGCCGAAACTCCTAGATCCGCTTGTCGGGTGAGTGAGAGAAGTTAGTTTAAGACCAAAGGAAAGAACTTGGAGGGTTTGGAAGTAAAAGGAGGAGAAATGCAAACATCTTACCCTTAATAGACTGAAAACCGGACAAATGGACATCGGGTGCTTGGATCCTGATTCTCCGGGCTGTTGGGGTTTCATCTTCCACTTGGATGACTTCAAGGGGAGGTTGAGGGTTTTGTAGTTGTTGCTGATTGTCCATGATGAAGTGGAGGTGATACGGGGTAAGCCGTAGGATGGCCTGATCTTCGACAATCAAGACTCAAAAGAAAGAAACAAACAAGAACTCGACAAAGACTCAAGAAACTCGACAAGATTAAACACGAACGCAGCAAGATTGACGCAAGAACACCAAGAACAATATGACTCGATATCGACTAGACTAAAGACACAAAACTTGACCTTGAATGAATTGAAAGACTCGACAAAACTAATATAAAAGACCGATAGTGGACTAAGTCAATCTATATAGAACAAGATGAAGACCCCAGACCTTCGTAGAGGGTAGGAACCAACACCAATGACTATATAACCCGCCTCAACAACCCTACACAACCAAACGGACAACTTGGAGGCACAAGGAGGGGGCTCGTGGATACCAGGGATTACCAACCCTTGCGAGATTGACAAACTCAAGGCAAACCAAGCTGAGATCAATACCAATTTGCAATCAATGAAAAACGCTTCGAATTGATTGACTTGCACTCGTTGGGTTTCACACAAAAGAGAGAACTTTGTAATCAAAATAGACGTACTGTTCTACAATGGTGAATCAACCGTCAATATATAACCTAGGTTGAGTTTCCAGGAATAAAATTAATAAATAAAAGTGTAAATAAAATAACCCCTAAGTTACATAAAATAACTTAACTAAAGAAGGTCTCTTAAAATAGTAACAAAAGAAAGTTCCAACACTTAGTATTTTCGGCTAAACAGTGACAGGTTGCAAAGATGGTGATTTTCGGCAAAGCTCTAAGTTTAGTCTGGAAAACACTTCAACAGCAAAGTTGTAGATATTTTCGTCCTCGTTCCAACAAAGTATGATATGACCAAATCCGATAAATATGGACTCCGAATGACCCATTTTACTGAGACGTCGAAAAGCTGTCAAATCTGCTGAACGACTATAAAAACGGCAAGAGGATCAAGCTTGCACCTTTGGAACTTCTTCCATGGTGGAGCCTTCTTCTTCCTCTTGAGTATGACATCATTCTCACGAGCTTGAATCATAGGTCGATCCCCAAGTATGATAGGTGTGTTCCGAGGTTTCTTGGATGGTCCTGCATGGGCTGAACTTGGCTTGCTTTGGACCCAACAAGGAGAGAGGGTCCAAGAGTCCTTGCTCTTGGCATCAATGGAGGAAAGGAGAAGAAAGATGTTGTTGTTGTGGTTGTTTGGTGGTGTTTAGCTGCTGGAATAGGGGCCTTGGGGCTGCTGGAATCTCACAAAAGTGGAGGAGGAAAGAAGAGGAAGAATGAGGGTGAAAGGATAAGGTTTTGTTAGCTTTTGGGATAGGGATCCTCTTGTGTTTTGTGGCGAGGAGACAAATCTCCAAATCTGATTTTAAAGTGTCAAAGAGGAGCCTTTTGGGAGCTACAATCGGATGGGCAAAGAAGGGATTGAAGGTTGTTTTGTCCCTTTGCCACAATTGTGATGGGCAAGGGAAAAGGGAAGGTAAAACATGGGTAAGTGTTTAGCCATTTAGGGTAGTGAGGAAACTGATGAGGAAGCTTTCAAATTTGGCTCCATGGGGACTATCTTGGGGCTGAGATATTTGGATAGGGTTGGGAGAGTGAGGGCGGGAATCTTCGTTCCGATGTTGCGAGCTCGAATCCTGAGGGGCGTATCGAAAGTGGTTTATGACATTAGCTTCCCAAATCCCGCTCTCTCTTTTGCGAAATTAGAATTTGAAATCTGAAAATCAAGGTTGCCGTGTTAGTTCTCAAAAAATTTATTGAGGAAAAAAATCCGCTTTACGAGACCAAACTTCGAGCTGGAGAGTTTTTTCGCTAAATCTCACTTTAAAGTTTATTTTGATTTTATTTTTTTGAGAAATTAGGACTTAAAAATCCGACCCTTTACATCATCCACCTATAAAAACAAGTCTCATCCCCAAGACTAAAACCAAAACAAAGTAAGGGATGAAGTTGAAATAGGTGAGTCCAAGGACCATTCCATTGATCCCATAAGTGCCTCACAAGTAGACCTGTCAAAATGAAACCCGACCTAACCGCCCGAATATTTTTGGGTCAAAACCCGAAAATTTGGACCCGACATTTTTTTTATACCTGAACCCGAAAACCCGATAAATTTCCGGGTCAAGCGGGTTTCGGTCCGGGTTGACCCAGTCGGGTCGATGATCTTTTAAAAAAAACCAAAAAGAAAGAAAGGTTGGGGCAAAGCCGCAAAACGCAGCGCATGCCTTCAATCATCATTCGCTCGTCTCGTCAGCCGTCTCCGCTCTTCGTCTCAACCCTAACCAGTAACCACTGTGTATAACCGACCGCTTTTGCTCCTCTTCCTGCGCTCTCGAGTCTCGACCTTGCAACGCTCGCGGCTCGCCTGCTCCTAGACTTGTCAATCAGATCAAATGGGTCGAGTTCGGGTCGGGTCGTAACGGGTTTCAGATAAATGGGTCTCGGGTAAACCCGGGTCGATCCTAACTCGGATTGACCCGGGTTTCCGGTCATTTCAGGTCGATTTTCATATTGTCAATTTTTTTATTTTCTCAATCAAAATTGACACTTCGATGCCCCATAAAACTTGTAAAACGCTAAAATGAAAGGGCCTAACTTAACGGAAATGACAAAACGACAAACATAACCTAATATTACAATAACCAACAAGTTAAGATGACCAAATACTAAAAATATCCAAAATTTCTGATCGTTTGAAGATTCTAAATACGAGTCTAAAAATCTGCAAATTCAAACACAATAGATAGGGTATAATATCCTTTTAGAATAGAAATAAAACCCAATACAAGCTTCAAAATATGATATTAGGAAGCGGTTAAAGTGTAGAGATTACGCTATAAAAAAACCCTAGGGCTTGGTAGCGGCGATTGGCGTGCGTCCCTTGACGAACGGCAACCGTTACTCCTCTCTCCGGTCGAGGGCCGTGGGAGCTAGGGCAATTCTCGCCGATAGTGTGAGATTCACCGTTGTTGGTTGGGTTGGCTGCGGTTGTGATAGGTTTTGGATTAGGGATAGGGTTAGGGTTTGGTGAGCGCTCTGAGGGAGATGGGGGATAAGGGGAAGAACTTCATTTGACACAGGAGGAGTGCGAAACTGTGGTGGGGGAGGAATTACTGAAGGAAGGGGCGATCAAGAGGGAGACGACGGTTCTGATCGGTTCACTTTTGATGACAAGGAAGTTCAACGTGCATGCATTACAAGACACGATGAAAAGTGCATGGCGACCAAAGAAAGGGTTCCTCTTTCGGGAAATCTTGAACAACAGATTTCTCATCCAATTCGTGGACGTCCAGGACAAAGAAAGAGTGCTTCGGGGGGGGGGACCATGGTCCTTTGATCGATCCTTGTTTATGTTGAGCGAGCCAGGTATGAATCAGGCCTCTAAAGTGAAATTCGAAGAGGTTTCAATTTGGGTTCGTTTGTATGATCTGCCGATAGGGTGCATGACGAAGGAGATGGCAGAGGTTATGGGTGCAAAGATCGGACACCTAGAGGACATAGATGAGACGATGTTAGTGGCTTGTGGCAAATTTATGAGGCTGAGAGTCACAATAGACGTCAGGAAACCACTCCGGCGAGGGGTGATGATACAGTTGGAGAAAAAGAAAATCTGGATTGAGTTAAAATATGAAAGACTGCCGAACTTTTGCTACGCCTGCGGAAAGTTGGGTCATGTGGTGGCAGATTGTGATATAGAGGAGGAGGCACAGTTTCATAATGAGTATGGGGAGTGGCTTCGAGCTTCACCGATGAAAATAGACAGGGGGAAGGAAGCGGGTGAGGTTGAGAGGGAAAGGAAAATTATGAGGGAGCTAGGAGTTGGGGGGAGGAGTACTGAGGAGGAAGAGGAAGTAGGAAGGAGAGGTAGTAGAAAGAGTCTGATCGAAATCCTTGAGGAATCTCAAAAAGAAGAGGAGGATCGGACAGAAACAGAAGAAAACAGGGAGGAGGTGAGGACGGGGATTGAGCGGGCTTTGAGAGACATTGGGTTGGAGGATAAACAAGAGGGAGGGAGAACAAGTGGAAATGATTTAGTGATGGAGGAGAGGGATAAGGAAAATGAGGGAGTAGGGGGAGAGAAGGAAATGATTATTACAAGGAAACATACACTAGCAGAGGGAGATGGAAGGGAAAGCGTGGTGAAGGGGATGACGTGGAAAAGAAGGGCAAGGGAGAGCATTAAAGAGAGGGGCAGTCAGACTTCTTCGCGTAAGAGAAAAGAGGGGGAAGAGAGCGGGGATTCCATGAGTGTAGAGGAGATCGAGAGGGGGAAGAAAAGAAGAGGGGAGGATGATGACACTATGAGTACGGCGGGAGGGGAGAGCCTCTCCTGCCGATCATTATGAATCTACTAAGCTTTAACTGACGGGGACTAGGGAAGGCCCGTGCAGTTACAAAGCTCACAAATCTAGTGAGCAGGGAGGTCCCGAAGGTACTGTTTTTGACTGAGACAAAGAGGGATAAGGAGGGTATGAAATCAGTAAGGAGAAGGCTGGGTTATATAGGTTGTTTTACCGTAGATAAGGTAGGTCGATCGGGGGGGTTATGTTTGATGTGGGAGGAAGGTGTGATGTTGGATATTCAAAGTTACACCAGGCACCATATAGATGCATTTATTAAATTAAATGAGGAGGCGGTCCAATGGAGATTTACAGGCATGTATGGGTGGCCAAAGAAGGAGGAGAAACACCTCACCATGGGGCTGCTGAAACGTTTGAGTGAGGATGAAAAAAGGCCATGGGTGGGTGTGGGGGATATGAACATGATTATCGCGCCGGAGGATATAGAAGGGGGTATTGAGGCCGATTTTGGGTTGTTGGTGAAATGGCGGGAGGTTGTGGAGGATTGTGCGTTGAGAGAGATTCCTTTTGTGGGTTATCGATACACGTGGGACAATGGGAGGGAGAAGGAGGACTTCATTCAGGAACGATTGGACATGGGATTTGCAAATGAGGAGTTCATGGAGCTATTCCCCCAGGTTCGAGTTCATCATCTAGAAAGGGATGGATCAGACCATGTTCCGATATCTATAGCTCTGGAGGAAAGAGTTGAGGATGATAAGAGGTATAGGGGTCCAAAGCCTTTCCGGTTCGAATCCATGTGGCTGACCGATGAGGGGTGCAATGCGGTAGTTGAGAATGGTTGGAGTAATCCGGGAAGCCTTCGAGCCGAAGAAGGGATGATGGGGAAAATCAATAGGTGTGGATATGACCTTAAGGATTGGGAGCAGGGGCAGTTTGGTCACGTTACAAAGGAGCTGTAGAAGGTCAGGAAGGCTCTACGAGATCTCCTTGGGAGGCGTTTAGGTGGAGAGGGTGTGAGGGAGAGGAGTGAGCTCAAAAAGAAAGAGGGAGAATTGATGGATAAAGAAGAGATCATGTGGTTTCAGAGGGCAAGAGCAAACGAATTCAAATGGGGAGATAGGAATACGACCTTCTTCCACAAGAAAGCTTCGGGAAGGCAAAAGAGGAATAGAGTGAGGAAGTTAGTAGATGATAGGGGGTTGGAGTGGAATGACAGTGAGGGGAAAACATGGGTAGCTTTGGCCTATTTTCAAAACCTATTCAAAACCGATGTGAAAGCTCACCCAGCGACGGCCACCAAAAGAATCGAGCCCTTACTATCGACGGAGGATAATGCCGAGCTGCTGCGTCCCTTCTCCGGTGACGAGGTACGTCTTGCCCTTTTCTCAATGCATCCAACGAAATCCCCCAGGCCCGATGGCATGTCAGCTTTGTTCTTTCAAAAGTTCTGGCATGTTGTCGGACCCGATGTGTGTAAGTTTGTGTTAGATATTCTAGAGGGAGGGAAGTTTCCTAGGGACCTAAACTACACTTTCATAACACTTATTCCTAAAGTAAGGGATCCGACTAGGATGAAGGACTTGAGACCTATTTGTCTATGTAATGTACTTTACAAGGTTGTGTCCAAGGTGTTGGTTAACAGGTTGAAGAATTGTTTCAAGAAGATAGTATCTCCCAGTCAAAGTGCCTTTGTGCCGGGTAGATTGATCACGGACAACGTCCTGGCGGCTTTTGAAGTGTTTCACCATATGAAGACGAAGAGGACGGGGAAGAGCGGATATATGGCCCTGAAGCTTGACATGGCAAAAGCTTACGACCGGGTGGAGTGGGGGTTTCTGGAGCATAGTATGCGCATATTCGGATTTGACGATATATGGACCGCGTTTGTGATGAGTTGTGTTTCTACCGTTTCTTTCTCCGTGTTGATGGACGGATACCTGTCGCAGGTTTTTGTTCCATCCAGGGGGTTAAGACAAGGAGATCCGCTATCGCCGTATTTATTTTTGATGTGTGCTGAAGCCCTGTCCGGAATGCTGAGATTGAGTAAAGGCGAGGGAAGGCTAAGAGGAATACGGATTGCACGATCGGCTCCTTCGATATCTCATCTATTTTTTGCCGATGACTATGTTCTATTTGCCAAAGCAACTTGTCAACAGAGCAGTGAGCTTATGCAAATCCTCCAGACTTATGGATAGGCGTCGGAACAACAAGTTAATTTGGCAAAGTCAGAAATATCTTTCAGCAGAAACATAGAGAGCTCCAGGAGGGCTGAAATACAAAGAATAACGGGCATCAAAGAGGTGGAGAAACACGAGAAGTACTTAGGATTGCCGACAATGCTAGGGAGATCAAAGAAGGTTGTCTTCAATCAAATCAAAGAGAGAGTATGGAAGAAGTTGAGTGGTTGGAAGGAGAAAGTGCTTACGCCGGCTGGAAAGGAGATTCTCATCAAGTCAATTGCTCAAGCCATTCCTACATATATGATGTCTTGCTTCCTCCTCCCAAGTGGTTTACGTGGGGAGATAGAACAACTTATGAATAATTTTTGGTGGGGGGGATGAGGGAGATAAGAAGAGGGTGCATTGGATGAGATGGGAGAGGATGTGTCTACCGAAATACAAAGGGGGTATGTGATTTCGTGACCTTGAGAGTTTCAACCTAGCTATCCTCGGCAGACAAGGTTGGAGATTGTTGCAAGATCTGGATTTGTTACTCCATAGATTATTAAAGGGAAGGTATTTCCCTAATTCTACGTTTATGGAGGCTAAGGTGGGACACAACCCGAGCTATGCGTGGCGTAGCATGTTGAGGGGACGGGAAGTGCTTGAGGCGGGCATGCATTGGGGAGTAGGAAATGGAGCGGATATATATGTTTGGAAGGACAAATGGTTGCCAAGACCGACAAGGTTTAAACCGGTAGCGAATCCATTGCAGGCGGATGAACAGCAAAGGGTCTCGGAGCTGATCAATTGGGAAACGGGGGAGTGGGAGGAAGCAATAGTAAGGCAGTTGTTCTTTGAGTGTGACGCTGACCTCATTCTTCAAATGAGATTAGTGGATCCGACGGCAAAAGATGAAAGGGTGTGGTACTACACTCGACATGGGAAGTATACGGTTCGATCGGCGTACCACATGCTCATGGAGAGGAAGCAATCTGCATCGACCCCAACAACATCGGATCCTAAGGCGACAGAGCGGATTTGGAAGAAGTTGTGGAGAGTGGAAGTGCAACCGAAGGTAAGATCGTTTATCTGGAGAGCTTGCCGGGGAATTCTACCATGTCGAGCCAATCTGGTTGCTAGGAGGATCGCCGAGGATGATTGTTGCGAGTGGTGCGGGCGGCGAGAAACGGAGGGGCATGTGCTGTGGCAATGCATCAAGGCTAAGACGGTGTGGGGACTTGTCAAGGGATTGAAACATGTGGGGAAGGGTAGAGAGACGGTCCTAGAGTGTGTGGAACACTTGATAAATCGGAATAAAAAGGAGGACCTGCAGCAATGGTGTATGGTGGCGTGGGAGATATGGAAAACCAGGAATAAACGAATATTTGAAGGGGTCGAGGACATAAACAAGTTAGATAGAGGAGGACAAAAAGAAAGAAGTGAAGCAGAGGTGATAAAGTGGGCTTCTCCGGACAGAGGGTACATAAAGATTAATTGTGATGCCGCGGTGAGTCCGAGGAATGGATGTGGGATTGGTTTTGTGGGATGAGATGACGAGGGACAAGCCTGCATTATTGGATCAAGGCGCATTCAGATGACAAAAGATGTGGAGCTGGCGGAAGCAGAGGGGGTCTTGTGGGGAGTCCGGGTGTGTGCAGAGAGGGGTATCTCTCATATCCAAGTGGAGGTGGACTCCTTATCTCTGTTCAAAAAGCTTGAAGAAGATGAGGAGGTTAAGGGGCAGTTGGGAGGGGTACTTAAAGGTATTAGAAAGGCTGCCACAAGCTTTGTTCATTGCAGATGGGCATATACCAGAAGACAAGCAAACCGAGTTGCTCATCACGTAGCTAGTTTAAGACCCCCAGTTGAGTTTATTTCAGAGTTTCCTTTCGATTTTTCGGTTGATATTGAACATCTGTTGCTTGATGATTTAAGTTAATATACAAGTTCGGTTGTTTCTAAAAAAAATGATATTAGATGAGCCACAAAACACAACTGGCGTACTCGTTCAATCGTCAGATCCCCATTTCGTTCATTTGATACTCAATTTCTCGAATATCTTCGTGTTCATTTTTATCTGTATGGTAATAAATATTCAATCAATACTCTAAATCTCTAATCAATTATACAAGATAGTGTATCAATGCCATTTAAAGTAAACGTACCTACATCAATATGAAATCTAAACAACCAAGTGCGAGTAGTCAATAGCGCATCTGCTGTATATGGATGAAGAGAGGATCTCCATTTCGTGAGTACTCTAGCTCCCATACTAAAGGAAGATTCGGATGCCATAATAGTAATGGGAATCGCTAAGATGTCTCTTGCCAAAAGAGCGGGTATGGGATATTTTGAAGAATTTTCCTTCCACCACACGAGAATATCTAAATCGGTAGTGTGACTTAACCTCAACTCATCTAGGTACCACTGTATCTCAGTTTTGTCTTCAGAAAAATCACCATAATTAGAAAATGCCTAAATATGGAAACAGTTAAACATAGAATTTAGATTGGCAACAAGCTAAAAGATCAACGTAAATAATGACGAAAGAGCAATAAGTAATAACTAGATAATTAATAAATGTAGATCAGCAATAACTAGAGAATTAATAAATAAAAAAATGTATGAACAATTAAACATAGAAATTTAAAGTAGTAATTTAGATTAGTTTACCGCCATCTCATCTTCTTCACGATGTTGGTTCTCTTGTATGCCTCCTACACTTGTTTGAGTAACATTGCGGTTTGCATACTCATTAAATAACTTACAGAACTGTTCCATCACATGTTCACCCTATGCATCAGTTGTAGTATTCAACACTTTATCCAATTCTTGGAAACAGAAAAGGACAAATTGAAACTTATAGCGGGGATCCAATATTGCAGCAAAAGAGAAAACAACACTATATGTTTTCCAATACTTATCAAACTTCTCCTTTATTCGGATAGCCATGTCTTTCAAGATTGGGTCATCACAAGAAGCATATCTAAGTAATAGAAGCTCAATCTTCCACACTGTTTTCAAATACAGATTGGATGTCAGATATTTCTTTCCCGACATAAGAGTTGTAAGTTCATCAAAAGGCTTCAGAAGGGCACAAATCTTTTCAATTCTGCACCATTCCTCTTCACTTGGAATTTCGGGATAGTCCCGATCAGATCTCCTTGACAAAGGGACGCAATATACCAATGCTCTTTCAAGCATTTTATATGTAGAGTTCCATCTCGTAGGGCAATCCAAGCTCAAATTCCTAGAAAGATCAACGTGTGCAGCAGAAGCAACTTCCATAAACTTCAACACTCTGCTCTACAGCAACATTGTATGTCATCAACTTCCTAACCTTCTTCACCTCATCAACAATTACTTTCAACACATCATGAACAATTAGATTCAAAACATGGGCACTACAACGCACATTGAAATAGTCACCCCACAAGGCAAATGACAATGCAACGAGAGACTTTCGGCTAAGAAGTCTTGCATATTGTCATTGCACCTAGTATTATCTAGTGTCACAAAAAACACTTTCTTATGAATTCCCCATTCCTTTAATAGAGCCAACACAATATCATGCAACACAACTGCAGTGTGAGGTGGTTCGACATGACAGAAATTCAGAAGTTTAGCATGCAAATTCCATTCATCATCAATATAATTTGCAGTTAATGAATGGTACCCTTGACCAACAATAAAAGTCCACATATCAAAAGTCAAGCAAATATTCCCAGAAATATTCATCATGAAATTTCTCAACTTCTGTTTCTCTCTAATATGAATTTTCATGACATGGCTTCTGGCCGTATTTCTAGATATGGGTTTGCAATATGCATTCAGAAACTCATGAAGATCCATATTTGACTCATGCTCCACATAGGTAAAAGGGTATCCATGTTTAATGAGAGCAAGTGAAACCATTTCCTTATAGACATTTTGATCAAATTTAGCAATTACCTTCCCATCCTTAATTGCCAGCCCTTCCTTATCAAGGAGAGCTAAACGTTCTTTGCAAGTGTTGCTATGGCGTGTAAAATTTGAGGTGCCATAATCAGACCCTGCCATGGTTGGTCCTTTATGGAAAAACTTGCAAAGCCCTATTTATGCCATCTTCAAACTTATCTCCATCATATAAGTCATATCCAGTCCAAGCATCAGCATTCCATCTCTTTTTCTTTGTTTTGTCAGAAGTTTCAGAATGCTCAGAAGTTTCGGAGATCACAATCCTACTATTTATATCTTCCATTGGAGTTGGAAAAGGCATAGGTGTGGTAGGAGAGGCAAAATCTTCCAGATTTGTAGTAGCCGGAGTAAGTGAGTGACTCGAAGTTGATAAAGAAATTCCTACGAAATAGAATAAGTACAATAAGCACCCGACTTAATAATATTGATAATACACTTTCAAATTTCAAAGAAAGAATTGATTTGTATAGAAATTTCACTACCTTGATTCGGAACCTGAAGTGACGGCGAGGACGGGGATGATAGGGCAGTAGAAATGAATTCCAAATCCAGGTCGAAATGGCAGTGGTAACAAAGGTCCACTTGGTCTTTTTGTTGCAAATTTTTTTGGTGGACGTCGTGGGGGCATGTTTCCTATACAAGCAATGTAGGATAGTTGTTAGGCGAAACCCCAAATTGAATAGCTAATTGAAGAACTCATATCTTAATTGAAGAGTGGATCAAACAGCTAATTGGTTCAACAACACAACATGACTAACCGAATCGAACAACCCAAAAAAGAAACCAATTCGAAACACCTAATTGAACCACTCATCTTAATTGAAGAGTGAATCAAAACACCTAATCTAATTGAACAATCCAAATCAAATCTAAACACCTAATTGAACAACAGGCGAGTTTAGTGTTCGTTAAAATTTTGGGCGGGCACAAGAGTTTGATTTGCTTTTGAGAGCATTGACAATGTCTGAATGAGTCTTTAAGGAAGGAAAATAATAAACCGTCGAGTCTTAGAGGATAAACAAGGACGCTACTTGGGAGGCAACCCAAGGTAAGTCTGCTATTATCTCGCCTTTCAATTTCTAGTTAGTTGTTCAATATTTCAATTTCAATAAAGTTTAGAGTTTCTATTCGATAGTTAATGGGCGTATGAAAGTGTTTTCGAAAGTCTTTGTTGAGCATATTGGTGGGACCAATTGCGGAAAAGGAACAACTAGTGCTTGCCCAGAAATGTTGTCGCCGCAAGACCTTACTTTCGCGGCCGCGAAATGGCTATTTTCCTTACAGTGGCTGAATATCGACTCGGTACATGGGCGGTACCGAGCTGGGAGTTTTTGCATCAAGTCGCCGCCGCGAAATCCACCAAACCGACTCCTAGTGAAACCTTGCTTCTCGCGGCCGTGAGCTCACCTTTCGACGCGGCCGCGAAAGGACGTTGTAAATCAATTTTTTTTTTGTTTTTTTTAATATCTTATATTAGACCCGATCTGACCCGTATTAGCAACGTTCAATTTGACGTTGTAAAACGTCAAATTAAACGTTGTTATAACATCCGATAAGTGAAATTGGCACACAATTAACAACATCGGATTGGACGTTGCAGCAACGTCTAATCCAACGTTGCTACAATGTTGGATCCGACAAAGTATTTGCGGTGTATATAGGGAACGCGTTGTCTTTTATATATGTTTCATTAAGGACAATGAAAGAATTAAGTGTGGGGGAGGGATTTAGTGCATTTAGTTACTTCATGTTTCTATGCCAGTGATGTCTTTACTTTTATTTTATGCATTAGAAAATCAAAGAAAAAATAGAAAATGTCAAAAATCCCAAAAATATCATGCATTGCATAATATGTTGTTATTCAAACACCCACCTTGGTTTGCGAAACTCTATATTCTCTTATGGCATGAACTTGTAAATCCTACGATTAGTTTGAATTGCTTAGCCTTATTGTTCTTCAATGTTTTCATATGGAGAATGATTGGTGATGTAATTGAGCATGTATGATTAAGCTAAAGTATGATTGAAATCCTATAAAACATGACCCTTGTGAGATTGTTTTATCCTTATTGGAATCATTTATAATCCTTTTGCTTGATTGTGTGATTTACTCTCCTATGTTTCTACCTCTTGATATTGACTTCATTAGCTATTGTCAAGACCGACTCACAAGTTTGTTGCTTGCGGAGTTTATGCTTTTATGTTATATATTTGGCTTTAGTTGCTTGTGAGTTTTGAGTGAAATAAAGTGGCAATGGTTGAATACACTTAGTAACCGGATCTACGCATGACACCTATGGGTATGATTAGCACAAAACGGTGTTGAAAACTATCCGCTAAGAAAGGAAGCTTGATCATTGAGTAACTGAGTTCATTCATGACACCCATGTTTGCAATTCGTGTAAAAATATGTTCAAGTGGACTTTATTCAAGTAAGTTGAGGTGTGGATAGGCCAGAGCCATTCATGACACCCATGTTTGCAACTCACTTAAGAAAGACACCAAAGCCGAAAGAAACCATAGCAAGAAAAAGAAAAAAATTAGAGAAAACCGAAAATGGAAAAAATAAGAAGAAAAAAAAAAAGAAAAAGAGTGAAATTCTAGAGCCAAATTGTTTATTTTTATTGTATTCTGCAAGTGATGGCATTTTGGTGAAGATTTCATTGTATTGTTGTCAATTTCTATGAGCTTAGTACATTTTGGATTGAGTTGAGAGTTGACCTTAATCGCCTAAACACATGAGAGCATGAGTGAAACACATATTCCTTGTGAGGTTGGATAATTTCTACTTCTATGCTTCGATCACTAAATACATGCTAGGATATTTATTCACTTGATCATGTGCTCCTTTCAAATTGATGTTGGTTTTGGTTAAGACTATTGCGTGGATTATGAACTTGTAGGTATAAGTTGCTTTTTATTATTCGCTCGAGGACTAGCAAAGCTTAAGTGTGAGGAGTTTGATAAGGTATATTTTGATAGGCACTATAGAGTAGTTTTAGTTTCATTTCATAAGTGTTTGGTTATGTTTTAGAGTTAATTGCACATTATGTTCCTTTAGTGGTTAAGATCGGAAACTAGGCTATTTTATTGGATATATGTAGGTTCGTAGTGCCGACATGGTAAGCAGTTTGGGAAGAGACCAAAGAGGATGTCCAAAGAGCAAAAAACGAGTCAAGAAAGGGTTAGAAGGCGATTTGGGAAGCAAAGGAGCACGAGAACAAGAGCGGAAATGAAGGACATGGAGAAATCGTCTCTTTAAGGTTCTGAGAAGTTGGATTCAGCTTCTAAGTTCTTCATGAGAGTTGTAGTCCTTGAAAAGAGCTTTTCAACGCATATTCATATGTGTCAATGGGACGAACGAAAACTCCATAAAGTGCGTTACAAGTTCGGTCTATGAAGTTGTCAAAGCGGCACCCACCGTGTCGTGGTTTAGGCGGCGCCCGCCGTCCTATCAGTTCCGGATCTGCGCAAGCGGCCCGATTCTATCTTTTTGGAAACTCTATTTATCTATTCTACGGCTTTTGCTGATGATTTGAGGCATTATATTAGACCTATTATCATTATTCATTGATCATCTAACATTCAACCGTTTTCTCTCTTTCAATTCATTAGTTTAAGTTTTGTTTTCCATTCAAGAGAAGGAAGTTAGGTAAGCCATGATTGGCTAATTCTCCATTTTTTTCATCTACACTTTCGAGACTTGGTTGGTTGTTTGTGAATTTCTAATGAAGTATTATTTCTCTCTTAAATATCTTTCGATTTCCCTTGCGATTATTGATGATATTATTGTGATTAGCTGCCATGATAGTATTTTGCTAGGTTTTTGTTCTTTCATCATTGAATGAATTCCGTAGTAGCATGCTTAGGATTGTGAGAACATTCGTTTGATCATTACTAAGTAGGGATTTCGACATTTGTCTTAAACATCGATTACCTTGCATATTTGGTGTTATTCATATGCCTAGATTCTTAGAAATTTGTGCTATCTTTATGTTAAATCTTTGTACGTGCTTAAGTTGCATAAAGATGTAAGAGATTAATTGTGCTCTTTCTGCTTTAATCTATTCAAACTAAGATGGGAGAAATTCGTAGAGAACACTTTAATTGGATTCAACGACCAAGAAAGCCAACCAATGTCGAGAATTTGTTGATGGAAACATCTCTTTTACCTATCTTTTGCATTAGCTTAGATTACTTCTGTTATTTACTTTATTCCCATATTTTGCCTTTCAGTCAATATTTGCACAATTCTTGGAAATACTTGTTTCTCTGTGGGATCAACCCCTTACTTGGATCCTATACTGATTTGTTTGTTTGAGAATTATTTTGATAAGGGAAATCAACGACTTTCTCTGCGTCACCACCGCGAAAACCAAAGTAGCCTTTGACTAAGGCTGCTCCTTTGTCTCTTGGGGATCTTGGTTAGTTTTTAGGTTGGACCATTTTATGTCAGGTTTTAGTCAAAGGTCGATTTTGGAAATATTTATTTGAAAATATTGTTTAAATGATTATTTTAAGGAGTAAATGCTTTTGTAAAAGGATTTTAACGGAATTTGAAAAGTGTTGGTTTATTGAGCTAAATGCTTCGAGAATGTTTTGAATAACTTGTAAATTAAATCAAATGCCGGAATTCCTTAAACATCACAACTTGACTAAGACTTAATGGCTTGATGCCTTGATGTTTTGCGAACCTTGATTATCGAATTAGCCTAACTTGTTCGATTTCGATCTCTTGTAACCAAATACCGTTTGATGGCGTTAAGCTTGGGTTTTGGAATTGGGATTTGACATGAGTAATGAGGAGTTATGGGAACTTGATGGAAATTGAAAATCTCATAATGGATTGGCTTTTGGATGTTTTCTCGAATCGAAAAATGGTTTTGAAATGGTTTAACTTCCGGTTGGCTATGGAAATGTTTTGGGAACATGGTCTCTATTCGTGTGTGATTATTAGCATTGTATCTTATCGCACTCTTTACTATTATAATAGGTGCTTTTTAATTGATTGGATTCTGCTTTCCGCTATACCTTACTATTTGGCTTTTAAGGTAAGTTCCTTTATGGACTTACTCAGACTGATCAGAATGATTCCTCCTACATATAGGGTGTGTTTGGATTCCATTGCATTTTAATTATAATGCAATTATTCTTCTTCGTTTTATGTGCCCGTTTGGTTCAAAAAATAAAAATATCGTAAAAATCGATGTAAAACTGTAATTTAACCAGATAATCACATCAATTGAGATAAAATAATATTGCATTATAATTAATACACCGTGGAATCTAAAAAATCATAATTTAAACACCTTAAAAATTGGATCAACCAAACACCGCCTTATCATTTTGCATTATAATTAAAATGCATTTGGAATCCAAACACACCCATAGTCACATGTTGTAATAGGTGTTGCATATGCATCCAAGCATGATTCATACAATATCTTGCCTAGGTTTGCACACTCGAATGAGCATTCGTTTACTCTATGTGCTTGAAAAAGAGAACCGCCATTATCTGTGAGTCTTAGAGTCTTTTCTAAGGTCATAGGACAGCCCAGTCTCATCGAGTTTGTCCTCATCGACTCAGTATACGATTTGAGCTTGCGGGCTTGATTCACCATATCACCATGATGAATTGATTTATTATTAAATGCGCAGATATACTATCTGCGAGTTGAAAATGTTATGCTATAGCACCGAGCTGGCCAGTGTCCGCCCTAAAGGGAAAGGGGTGGAGGTAGGAGAGGACATTCCACTTGCCATTCTTTGGGTCATATACTATATTTCACATATTATATCCTGATAAGCATGACTTGCGTGTTTAAGTTCCGTTCTACATTAGAATCATCCTTATTATAGGAATATCATTTGTGTTTGCCTATTGTGGGACCCAGAATGCATATGGACCTCAGTCTGATTCATTGCCCCGCGTATTGTTTTTAGGTTTGTATGTAGATTATATATGATCCACGCTTCCATGGAGGGGATATGTTCTGGACGAATATCGATTGAGAGATTGACTCCTATCGGACTATCTTGAATGATTTACAATCTTGTGCTTTTAATGTTTTGGTTTTGACCCGGCTCCGCCGTGGCAAGTTGTACCCATTTTTCGTTGTACGTGCGTTGCGTGAAAATGAATTTAAGCAATTTAGTCAATAGGACATGTTAAAGGTACCAAACGACCCTTCACATGTTTTGGGATTCGCAATCCCTGCTTTCAACAGTACACTAATCTTTTGAGGTTTGAAACCTCGACCCATACCTGGATTGCAAGATCCGAACGAAGGTATCCAACCTTCGAAACATAACCCGAATATTTATATTTGGGCCGTTACATTTACTTTTTGATGATTCTAAAATTATTTCACTCATCCGAAAAGACGCTCTTGATTAGGAAATGTTTTCTTTCCCTCCAAAAATTTTCTGGTTAAAAAAAATCGTTCAATCAGAATTAGTCTTTCGGAAATACTACTATCATGTAGTTGATTTTCTCGATTAATCTTTACCCATCAATACTATATACTAAAATACTATATATTAAAAGAGAAGTCACCTACATAATGTGGCACCTCCTCCTTTTGTATAGGGACATTAGTTATATTTAAATAGTCTTTCATAATTAATTAATTAATTATTATAAATCAAATCACTATTTTAATAAGTAATTAATTAATTCTTTTGTTTTCTAATTCTTAACCGACTGATTTTTTTTGTTAGTAAAAACATATAATCTTTTGTGATCATTTACCATTACAAGTCATTTTTTTTTATAGAAAGTGCAAAGTTAGACTACCTATTATTACAACTAATGTTTCAAACAAATAACATTTGATTTTTTTTTTGGTGTTGAGTTAATTATGTATTTTATTTGAGTTTTTTTAACATATATAATATTGAAATATATAGTCAAAATATAACACTAAAAATTCATGCATTTCATGAGGTTGTACCATTAATTATACATGAGATAAAAAAAATCTATGGAGAATTGCTTTATAATAGTCGGATCCTTATTCGTAACCCTACTATTTCAAATTTATGTTTCTTATAAATATTTAAAATAATAGGCCTTACATACTAATTAAAAAAAATACTAATTATTATAAAGATTTTCAATTCAAAAAATGTATTTATTTTACACCTATTATACGTCAGTCACTACTATATATATAATAAATGAGAAGTCACATGTGCCACGTGACATGTGCTCCATTAGTATATGTCCATTAGTTGTAATCAAGTTTTTTATAATTAATTAATTAATTATTATGAATCAAATTTTTTTTTCAATATATAAGTAATTAATTCATTCATTTGTTTTTTAATTCTTATCTGATTGATTTTTTTGGATAAAGACATAATATTTTATGATTATTTTCCATTACAATCATTTCATAAATATAAACATATTATATGAAAAAGAACTGCACAAGGTGTGGATACTAGAACTAATCACTCTTAATAAAGTCAGCTGGTAAGCAAAAAATTATATGCATGTATATGCGTAATAACTTTAACCATGTGATCAGTGGGCACGCAATGTGTATATCCATATAGAAACAAAGGAAATCCCATTTGGTACCCCTGGGGTTTTGACAATGAGTATTTTTCTAAAATAACCCTTTTGGATGCAAACCTTGCACGCCTAATCCTATCCGGAAAAAAATTGCACAATTCCGGATATCCGGTTTTTTGATTCAACCGGTAGCAGGTTAGTGGGGGAGACTGGACATTGTGAGTTTGACAGCTGAACAATTGAGAGACAGAGAGAGAAGAAAAAGCGAAGAAGAGAGAGAGAGAGAGAGAGAGAGAGTAAGTGTGTGTGTGTGTCTGTGTGAGAGAGATGTGCGTGTGAGAAAGAGAGAGAGAGAGAGAGAGAGAGAGAGAGAGAGAGAGAGGGAGATGTGTGTGTGTGTGTCTGAGGGAAATCATTAGTCCCCATTAATGAATTCAGGGGAAATGGAACTTGAAGAAGGGGAATGGCCGGAATGAGATTTGAAGAAAGAGGGTAGGTGTCCAATGATGTGTGGTCTATATAACGAGATCAGAGGAATGCCGGACGTCACTTTTATTCACAAAATCTGAAGAAAGAGAGAGAATCCATTGAAGAAGAAGCAAGTGGGCCTGGGTTCACTAAATGGTTTACTTGTACGAAGCCACTTTTCACTTAACAGTTAAGTCGTACCCACAGGACACGTGTTGGAAGTTACTGGACATTGCTCTGGTCGGACATAAAATGGTTAAGTGTTGTCTCTATGTATGGTAAGTGTTGTTCATATGTAACTACTGCAGTACAAATTAATTTATGTCTCCCTATGTAATGCAACAGGGGAAAAATCATCAGTTTGTATCACTGTATTGTTTGGAGGATGGTGGGCGTGTGAAGGCGGCACTTGGGTCTTCAAAGGGTCAAGGAGCCAGAAAGCCATGCTGGTGGACGAAAGGATTGACTATGTAAATCTGAAGAAACAGGTGATGGACAAGTTTAAAGTCAATGGGAGGAGGAATGATGTGGATCTCACATATGTAAAGCCAAAGAAGGAAGGGTCCAAGCCGTTTGCAATCGGGGATGACGAAGACTTGGAGGCCTACAAGTTTGTAAACGGGCTTTCTGGAGAACGAAATTGGCCTATCGACCTCAATGTCTCCCTGCGACGCAAGGTTGGTGGAGACGTGGCAAAAGCACAAGGATCGACAGCGGATGACTCGGACGGTGGTGGTTTGTCTCCTGCAGGCTTGGAGGATGTTGTAGTGCCGTTAACTGGTCCGCCCATGACCTAAGAAGATCACCCAAATACGGATCTCCCCTTGGGGCTTGACAGAGAAGATGAAGATTTGGGAGCAAAAATGTCGAGGTAAACCAAACAGATGACCAGTTGGAATCATCAGATGTCCAGTTAACCCAAACATCCGTCCAGTTACAAGAAACTTCTGACCAGTTAGGGATAAGTGAGGAGTTGGAGTTGGCGTTTGCGAAGAGGGAAAAAAATGCCGACTTAGTTAAACATGGGAAGCAGGTAAAATATATGAGCAGTGACATGGAAGATGGAGCCATTGACCTTGGTAGCTCCTCCGACGAGGATGATGCAATCCCAAAATTGTTTAAACCTGAACACGGTAGTTCTAGTCCGACGAAGTCTTGGTCATGGGATTATGAGGCGGAGCGAGCGGCGAGGGAAGTCGAGGAAGCATACGAAAGACGAAAATGGAAGTCGACAGCTTCTCCGAAGCCTGCTGAAAGTGAACCAATGGTGGAGGGGACCCCATTGGATCCCAACCAATGCGATATTAAGCTCCGGGAGGCACAAATGTTTCAGAGGAAGGAGGATGTACAGGAACTCGTAACGTGGGCGGGTCTAACTCGCTGCTTCACGACGAAGGTGAAGAAGTCAACGACGACCTTGTATGTTGTAGGGTGCGCTGCTCCCAAGTGCAAGTGGTCATGTCGGACTTCACTTACAAGGAAACGGGGTTATGGAAGATCCGAAAGCTTGTGGACAAGCACACGTGCTCATTGAACGAGGCGGTCAGACAAAAACGCAGTGCGATATACACGCAGCTGGGGCGGCGCATTGTCGAAAGATATGTGACCCAATACGTAAAACTTAACTGGACACACAACAATTATAACTGGACAACAACCTATATACACTGAACATACGTTAATAAAAACTGGACACACAACTATCTTAACTCGACACACTTGTTTGTGAATGGGCATGTGCAGTTTCGGACGGTCAAAGAAGCCCCTCGATCTGGACCAAGTGCAGAGGATGATGAAGTCGCACCTGGGGATCACATGCAGCTACTGGAAGGCGCGCCGAGCCCGGTTGAGTGTGATGGACAACGTGTACGGAATATACGAGGAAAGCTATCGGAGAATGTACTCGTACGTGTACATGCTGGAGCAGGCCAACCCTAGGACGTACACGAGGATAGAACGCGACAAGGAGGGGCGATTCAAGTATGCGTTTGTGAGTCTTGGAGCGTGGCGGAGGGCTATCCCCAACCTACGAAAGGCCAGTCCTTCCGTAAATGGAACATGACGCTCATCTAATTTAAACATGACGCTCATATTAATACGACATGACATATGTTTGATTAGACATAACACCTCTAACGCCTCAAGATGTTTATTCTCCAGGTTATATCGGTGGACGGGAGCTTCTTGAAGGGGAAATTTCGAGGGTGCTTGCTATTTGCTACCGCACAAGACGTTGACCACCACTTTTACCCCGTCAGCTTCGCCATGGTTGACGGCGAGAACGATGGGTTTTGGGGGTTCTTCTTCAGGCAGATGTTGTGTGTCGTTGAAGACACGACTGATCTGGTGTGGGTATTTGACCGCCACATGAGCATCCTGAAGGGCATACGGGATAGCTAAACATTCACGAAGCACGACATATGCACATATCACTTATTTCAAAACATCCGTTTCCGGTTCAAGTGCGGGGGCTTCCAAGAAGAGTTCATGATGATGTGTAAAGCTTACACGTACGAGGAGTTTCAGGCGTTGTACGCGGAGTTCTGTGCACGGATTCCCGGAGCAAGCCAATATCTGAAGGAGGTCGGGTTCAGCAACTGGGCAAGGGCTTTCTACGCCGGGAATAGGTACAACATCACAACCACTAATAACGTCGAGTGCTTGAACTCGGTGTTCAAATATCCTAGGGATTTGCCGCTAACAGCCCTTGTAGATGTCATCCTTGAGACCGTCGGCACGTGGTTCGGAAAACATAGGAAGACAAGCGCCGAGCAGGTGAAAGTCGTAAGCGACTGGGTTGGTAACGCCATCAAAGCAAACTTCGTGCAATCCCTTTCCATGGTCGTCAGACAGTTGAGTCCTCATGAGTTCGAGGTACGCAAGAACCTCCAGCTGGCTTGTGAACCAAACAGGACGTTTATGCAGCTGCAGACGCTTCAACGTCGACCAATACAAGGTAAACGCGTGGCGTGCGTGCTACAAGGACGTGATCTACCCAGTTCCGTCATGAGACACTTGGAGGGTACCCGAGGCAATCCCCAATGAGACTTGCCTCCCCCCCCCCCCCTATCAAGGTACGCCCTTACAGGCCGAACACATATAGGTACCCGTCTTAGTGGGAAAGGAAGTTCTCGAAACGATGCCGCACCTAGTAACCGCCCGTGCCATGCTTGGTCGTAGGTATTTACCACATTTTGTAATCAGGGCTCATCTATTCAGAAACGTTATCGCTCCCCCTTTTACATTGAAGTATGAACTTCGCCCGTGTTTTGTAATTAAGGTATGTTGGGCCTGGGTGCAGCTATTTCCGTTGGTACATGACATGCAGTAATATTAACTTGCCAGGTGATATTTTGGACATGACATGTTTTAATTGTCAGTTTCAATGGAATTGCGGACGACGTAAATATATAAGTGTCAACCATCGTACGACCTACATGATAACATAGTTTCAAAAACAACATGACATTATAGTTTCAAAACCTGAGCCCTAGGTTTCCCAAAACGACATACAGTCGATACCAAAGTCAACCATATAGAATCCTACGAAAACACAAATGTTCAAGCCACCAAGAACATGTCCAGACAACAGTACAACCAATAATGTTCTTGTAAATGGAGACGGAGGCAATGACTAATGAGGATCGGGGTTGGGTTGGAAGGAACCGTGGTAGATGGCGACACAGAGGACTAGGCGGTAGACATCGATAAATGCGCCGTCCACCCATTTGAATACGCGGTCGCCTAATGCGATGATCTGCATGAAACAGATAACGTAGGGGCCGGAGTCTCCTCTATGTCCCAAAAAGTATACGTGTCAAACCAAATTCGCAGCAATTACACTATAAATCAGAAGATGGACAACGACGACTTACGATTGCTTGTTCTGAGGGATCCCCTTCACACGGTTGTACTTGAATGGCTGGGGCAGTTTCCCTACATGCTTGACGTGCAGCTCTTGGTGGCCATTCATCAGTGGGGGCAGGGTGTGCGTGATGGGCTTCTGACGGAGGGAAAACCTATCGTTGATCCGTCAAAGTAAACTCAAACTTACAACTAGTATAGCAATAAGCAAGAGGTCGGTCCCACAAGGAAATTCGCTATTCAAGTGTGATTTAAGTGCCAATCAAGTAACCAAAGAGGGGGTTTTGAGTAGAGTGGCTCATCCGGGTCGACCCGACCCGACCCGAATATTCCGGGTGGGGGCCAACCCGAAGGCCCGGGATTTTAAAAAATACGACCCGCCACCCAACCCGAACCCGAGATTTGTAATTCCGGGTTTTCCGGGTCGGGTCACGGTTTCACCCCAAAACCCGAGTTTTAAAATTTTATTAGTTGTTATAATATTTAAATTAAACGGATTTTTCGCGTGGTAACCCTAAGGTTTCGCGTAATTCGCGTGGTAAACAAGACTTTCAGATATTTCGCCTGGTAACCCTGGGGTTTCGAATTTTTTTGCCTCGTGCCCAAAACTTTTATTTTGGTTGAAAAATATTAGTTTCAACTTTAAAAGGGCTATGTTATGTAATATTGGAAAAATATTGGGTTTTTTTAAGAAATAAAGAACATGTTCTTCTAAACTGGTCATCGACAATTCTACTAACAGGAAAAGAGCGAACAGAGGTGAAGAAGAAGGTGCGGCTGCCGGCCGCGACGGAGGCGTCGACGAAGGTGGCGATAGCGACGGAGACGGATCGGGCTCTGGACATGGCGGTGGCGGACGACGGCACTTCGAAACTGGCGAAGGTGGTTTCACTTCTTAAGATGTGAGTTTTGCAAACGTCGATTAGCTCTAATTTCGTGCCAAAATTTCTCTTTTATGTGTTCAAATCGATTAAGATTAATCACTAGGGTATGAAATCGGAGCCAATTGTTGCTTGAATGTTTCGAATCTGAAAATTTAGAGTTTAGGGTTCTGAAAATTTGGGGGTTTATTGGGTTCAATGTGGATTTTTTAAAGCAATTTAATGTTGTTTTAAACGTTCTTTACAATTTGGATGCAAGGCGTCATGTGAATCATCTTTGCTTGGTAGTTGATGTACCCTTGATCGAAATACTGGATTCCTTGGTCAAGTGATAGTCTTATTATGTATTTTGATGAGAAGAGTCTTTATTTATGAGTTTTTGTAAAGGCACTTGGTTGTCTTTGTTCTTCTTTTGGCATTGAGTTTGCCACTTATAAATGGACAGATTTTAGTGACAGTTGCTGGATTGTAATTAGTGTAGCTTTAAACTGCGGAATGAGTGGCATTTAACTTATTATTATGCTGTAAAATCTTGTTTTTCTACTATGAACTGATTGGATATCTTTTGCCTAGTAACCTATCTGCAAAATGCAAGTGCATATATTGAAGACCTGAAGTACTTAGATGCTAATACTCATTTAATGGAGGATAATAAGTGATTGTTAGTTAAGAAAATAATTGAAGGTCATGGTTCATGGAATCATATTCTTGGCTGACCTTTTGTATGCTTCTCATCTATGGATGGAAAGATGGTAAACACCTGAGATTGTTATTATTTAACATCTTAAAGGTATCTATTTTGTGACAGGCGGTCTTCCTGCTAGGACTTATTGTCATAAATTTTACTGTCATAAATTTCCAGTTTGTAATGGTTTCTGTAATGAATCTACATGACCATGTAATTGAAGTGCTACTACACACACACAACTACTAATTAACGCAATATACGTGCTGAACAGCAAACAGTTTTGAAGTAGAGTGCTGAATCTGTTGATGTTAGTGAAATTTCTTGTTTGTAAGATCACATAAAAATCTGTCTATCAATGTAAGCGATGTGAAGATCACGTTGATATGTGGTGTAACATTCCTATATGCTTTTATAAGTAGCCTATTAGCTCAATTGGTAGAGCGATGTGTTTGTGCACATTGATGTGGGTTCGACTCCCACGTAGGCTAATATGTTCTATTAAAAATATGATTTACCATCCTACTCTATACAAGAGTTTGAGCAATGTCCGGTAATATCACCTTGCTCTTAAACACTAATTGAGATCGGATGACTATTGGAAAGTAAATGTCTTTTTATATAAGTTAATTTTAAATAGATATTAGCCTATGTGGGAATCGAACCCACATCTTTATGTGCAACACACATCGCTCTGTCGATTGAGCTAATACGCTACATACTTGGAAAATACCAAAATTTGGATCAATTTCCATCAAGATTTCCATCACTCGTTTTGAGGTGATAGTAGGCAGCATAGAGCTTACATCTCAGTCCATTATGGCTCATAAAAGTAACAATAGGTGAACAACTTCAATCCAATAAACCAATCTCAATATCCTAATATAATATCTTCACTGCACAAAACCAAGATTGCAACTAATATCTTCACTACACATCTAAGATGCATAGTAACCATGTCAAGGGAAATTATAAGCATCATAGAATTCAAGTAGTTCATGAGCAGATTCACATGTATGAGTTGTCACATCTAAGATGCATAGTAACCATGTCAAAGGAAATCATAAGCATCATAGAATTAAGCAGTTCATGAGCAGATTCACATGTATGAGCAAGGATGTCCAAATTAATCTCAACTAACCCCCACCATTTGATCATGACAACAATGTAGAATTCATATGATTTTTTAGACGTGGATAAATAAGGCATTTCATCTTCTGTCATCTAATTTGAAATGTATTAACAATCCGTCATCTAAAATTTTCTGTATCAGTCACAATATGTCATCTCAATTACAATCTGCATATATGTAATCTATAACACGCTGTAATCTGTATCATTTACAAGCTGCAAAACTGTAATCTGAAAATAAAGATTTCACACAAAAAATGACACACCCTTTACCATACATTGATGGATCAATCAAACATTTCAGATAAACCAAAACAAATACCAAAAAATTCGTACATTTCGGATACACCAAAACCAAAAAACCTTAAACAAACATTTCACACACTCATTACCATACATTGATAGATAATTCGAAATTCAAAGCTTAAAATTCATAATTCGAAGCTTAAACAAACAACAACAAAAAAAAACCCCAAATTTTTCGGACTCTAACCCTAAAATTCATAATTCTAAATTTGAAGCTTTAAACCATGATTTGAGCTCGATATCACATCCTAATCACTAATCCCACTCAATAACGACTAAATTGACGATAGTACATGGAAATTTCGGTTTTGCTATTTAAAAATTTCGAAATCTGAAAACTAACCTTTAATCACAACCGCCGCCCGGAACCGACTTCGCCACCGATGCCAGCCACCGCCCGCACCGCCGCCTCCCCTTTATAAACCGTCGCCGCCCCCGTCCGCCCCTATAGAGTCACCAGTTGCCGCCGGCTTGCCTCGGCACTTCGTCTCCTCCGTCTGCGATACTCTTCTTCTCGATACTCTCCTCTCGCTCAGATAGAAGGGGATAAAGTGAGTATTTGTGAAAAAGCTCCCACAATTTTTATTAATATTACATAATTTACCCGCTCATAACTTTAAAATCACGTTTATTGGACAAAGTAAAACTTCTGGGCGCGAGGCAAAAAATTTCGAAACCCCAGGGTTACCAGGCGAAATATTTGAAACTCTTGTTTACCACGCGAATTACGCGAAACCTCAGGGTTACCTCGCGAAATTTCCGTAAATTAAATAAAAAAGATTTTTTTTACTTTTCATCCGCAGTTATTACATATACTCCGTAGTCTCTGTACGTGTGTGTGTCTATATATATATATATATATATTGTTACAATATTTTATTTCATTTTATTTATAAGATCACTTATCACTAACGGACATTTATATTGTGCAAAAAAAAAAAAAATCAACCTATCTCCCATTTCATTTTATTTCAGGTACGGAGTATTTGGTTGGAGGTGACCATCGCCCATGTCAAGCGCCAAGCGAACTGCTGTGCTGATGCCCTTGCCAAATCTGCATTCACATGTTCCAGCCCTTTTATTGAATTTTGGGAGGCTCCTGATTTCTTATGTAATTTATTGGACCCGGTTCCGAGGCTTTCGCCCTCTTTCAACTTGAATAACAACTAAAGGCACTAGCCTACACTTTGATAAAAAAAAAAGATTTAACAACACATTCAACTTCCTACCCATTCAATTAGTTCAACCAGCCCTAAAAGAACAAGTTTGCCACTTAAGTTAAGGTTCACAACTAGGAATCTACAAAACCTTAGCTGTTGAATTGATCTAACAAGTTGGCCAGACAAGATAGAACAAAACAATAAACAATCAAGCATAAAAAAGTTGAAGCATTCAAATATAGGAAACAAGGAATGAGAATTAGAAACTCACAATCAATCCAAATAAAGCTTCAAATTGTAGGCAGAATAGATGAGTTTAGTTCCTTATGGAAGACATCGCTCAAAATCTCTAAAGTGTCTGATGAATGAATATAATAGAATTGAAGTCTTTAATAAACTAACATAATCGGCCTTATAATGATAAGTCTAATTCGGCCAAACGCTGCGCTGTCGAAAAATGTTGCGGCCGCGGCATAGATGTTGCGGCCGCTGTAAATTGATTGACGGCGGTCGCGGCATGGTTGCTGTGGCCGCAGCCAGAGGCCTTTCACGGAAAATCCATTCCGAATTTGCTCTTCTTTTCAACAGGAAAGTTGTAGTTCTCTGAAAGGGCTTTCCAACGCATGGTCATAATAGTCAATCAGACAACCGAGGCCTCTAGAAAGTGCAAAACAAATTCAGCATGTCCGACGACAACTTCTGCAGACTTGTTCTTCGTTTAGGTCCGCTTCTTCTTCTCAGGACCTCTTGAGATCTTCATGTAAGCTTCTTCGATCAACTAGACATTCTCATCTAATGCGTTAACAACTCCTGTCTCATCATCGGATCCACGATTACCTAAATAATCAATAAAAGTGTGTAGATTCCGACTCCACTAACATAGAGAGAAAATATGTCAATTGTACTTAATTTAGGGGTGGGCACAAATCCCGCAAATCCCGATCCCGTCCCGGTCCCGTCCCGATTCCGTCCCGATCCCGGTGGGATTTAGGACAAAATAGCGAATCCCGTTCCGATCCCGTCCCGCAAAAAATATGCGGGACGAAACGCGGGACGATCCCGGTGGGATCCCGCAAATCCCATCCCGTCCCGCATATAATAATAATAATAATAATAATAATAATAATAATAATAATAATAATAATAATAATAATAATAATAATAATAATTTTTATAATAATAATAATATTATAATATTATAGAATTATAATAATATATTATTAGTATTATTATTTTGAGCAAATATAATAATTATAATTATAATCATAATCTTCCATTTATAATAATAATAATAATATTTGTTTATAATAATAATATTATTATTATTTGAGAAAATATTATTTATAACTATAATAATAATTTTAATTTATAATAATAATAATAATAATAATAATATATAATATTATAATATAATTTAATAATAATATTAATTTATATTAAAATTATTATTATTATATTATTATTATATTATTATTATTATATTATATTATATTTTTTCTTGTAAAAATATTTATTTTATAATAATAGCAATAAAAATAAGTAATATTATTTTATTTTATTTTTAATTATAATGTGGGATTATTATTATTATTATTATTATTATTATTATTATTATTATTATTATAAAAGTTTATACATAAAATTGGATCGGAGCCGGCTAACAAGCTGAGCCCCGCATCTCATTTAGAGTTACAAGAGGCAAATAGCTAAATACGGTATATATTCTTCCCAATTATCAATCGATAATGAGACAGTATCTCGTGAATCTCGTCTCAATTCCTTTCTGTCCTGATCTAGTAAGATAATGTAGCCAAATATGTTGAACATTATAATTAATTATACAATCATTGTATGAATTAATAATAGTATTATAATAATAATAATAATAATATTATTATTATTATTATTATTATTATTATTATTGAATAATATAGTTGAGAAGAATACCGTATTCAACATATTATACAAAATAATGAATTATGAAAGCATTTTTCACTTTGCAAATTTATATAATAGTTTATTATTTTTATATGCGGGACAAGGCCCGTCCCGTCCCGATCCCGTCCCGTCCAGACACCATCCCGTCCCGATCCCGTCCCGAAAAAAAAGTGGCAATTCCGTCCCGATCCCGTCCCGTAAAAATTTCGCAGGACGAGTCCCGTCCCGGCTCAATCCCGTCCCGTCCCGTCCCGTGCCCACCCCTAACTTAATCTATCCATGAAATGCATCTTAACTAAGCTAAATGCAACCTATTATGCCTACCTGAATGCATGCTATCAAACTCCCCCACACTTAACCTTTGCTTGTCCTCAAGCAATGATAGAATGAACATGAATCAACGCATCTCACAGGAAATCCCTTCAAGTTTCAACCTCATCAAAAACCAACATCATAGCAGGTGAAAACATAAACCAAGCAAACAAACGTCATAGCATGTATTTCAGTGATCAAAGCTTAGAAGTAGACATCATCCAACATCACTAGAAATATGTGTTTCACTCATGTGTTTAGGCTTTAAGGTACAACTCTCAACTCAATCCAAACTGCAATAAGCTCATAGACATTGACCACCATATCACCAAATATCTACCGAAATGTCATTACTTGCGGGACACGATAAAGACAACTAAATAAAATGTGACACTTTTTTTTTCTTTTTCTTTTGTTTTCTTTTCTTTTTTTTCTTTTTCCTTTTCTTATCTTGGTGTTTTCCTTACGCGAAGCGCAAACATGGGTGTCATGAATGGCCCCGGTCTATCAATACCTCAACCTATTAATATGAAGTCCACATGAAAAGCTTTTGACGCAAGTTTCAAACATGGGTGTCATGAATGGACCTAGTTACTCAATGATCAAGCTTTCTCTCCTAATGGATAGTTTTCAACACTGTTTTGTGCAAATCATACCCATGGGTGTCATGCATAGATCCGGTTACTAAATGCATCAACCATTGCCAAGTTATTCACTAAATATGCACAAATTCAAACAAAAGACTCAAAATATAAACATAAACTCCGCAAGCAACAAACACGTGAGTCGTTTTTTTTTAAAAAAAATAGATACTGCATTCAATGTCAAGAGGTAGCAAAACAAGGAGAGTAATTCACACAATTGAGCAAAAGAATTCAAATAAGGCCAAACATTCTCACATGGTCATGTTTTTAGGACTTCAATCATACTTTAGCTCAATCATACATGTTCAATTATATTTGCTAGTTCATGTTCCACAAAAATCAAATACAGACAAGGCTAAAACATCCAAAACTCCATGATATTTATATGATTATGCTTGAAATTTAATTAGAGGACAAACTAAGCTAGATGGGTATTTGAATAACACATATGTATGCAATGCATGATTAATTTTGGATTTTTGATTTTTTTTAAATACGAAAATAAACAAAAATTAAGAAAAAAGGAAATCAATTAAACATGGTGCAGAAATTTAAATATGATAAAAAATGAAATAAATTA